>CM029642.1:25898625-26498625 GCA_017311315.1 Dendrocalamus latiflorus
ATGCAAGTGTCCAACTCTTCCACAGTAGGTGCGATAAAATTTAACATAACTAGAATTCTTTTGAGATGATGAGCTAGCACCTACAGGATTATTTGATGATTTTTGCACAAAACCAGCAGATTTGAACACAGTTTGTTTTGGTCCAAGTTTTACTTCAATTTTTCCAGGTTCAAGAAGCTTAATAACCTTAGGAGGATTATTCTTGGCATGCTCAACAAAATTAAATCCTAGACCATGATTTTTCACACTTGTTTTTGACTTGTCTAGAATCATATTCAAAATTTTCTTGCCAAAAGAAAATCTCTCTAAAGTATCTTTCAATCTCTTTAAAGTATCTTTCAGGTACTCATTCTCTTTAGTTAGAGTGGGACAAGTCATGCATTTAACAAATTCATTCATAATATTCTTAGAAGCACTAGACTGAGCCAAACTTTCTTTTTCAGCAAAATCATTAAGTTATCTAGTCAATGCTTCTATTTCCATGTTAAGCTTAGGACAATTAGAGCAAGAAGATATCTCATGATAAAGCATCTGTTGAATTGTTTTCTGAGATGAATTAAGCCTAGCTTCTAGCAATTCACATTTAGAACAAGTTTTAGATTGAGCATTTGAAATACTTGACTCTAAACATGTAGAAGAATTAGACTTGAACTTTTCAGTTTCATTATTTGCAAGTTTTAACTTTTTATCACGAGAGTCATGTGCCAATCTTAACTCATCAAGTTTAGCAGTTACATCACTAAGTTGAACCAAGTTTGATGTATTAATTGTTCTAGCAGTCTCTAACTCAGAATATAAAATTTGGCAAGATTCACAAGACTCGTCATCAGGAATAGAGGCTCTAAATCTATTGATTTCATAATTTAAGCTCTCAACAACAAAATCATGATTTTTAATTTTCTTTTTATACGTTTTGAGCTCCTCTGTTAATCTAAACACAACATGAGATAAATCAGAATAAGAAGGTTTTACCTCATCAGGATCACTGTAAAGATCATCATCATTGAGCTCCTCACTGTTGGCCATAAAACACATCCCTGTGAAGTCCACCTCCTTTGTCTTCTTACCATTGCCCTCATCATCGCTTGTTGAATCAACATCACTCAAATCAATCTCCTCAAGTGCTGAAAGTACTTTGTGTAGGATCAAGGATAACCGACTAGAGGGGGTGAATAGGAGGTTTTTAAATTTTTCGATCTTTTAATTAATTCTTAGCAACTTTAATGACAAGAAAATAAAGCTCTTAATTCCTACACAATTCTAGTCAAGATAAGAATCAACATTAGCTGTAACTCAAGTAAATGACCACAATAGTAATAGTAAGCAATAGCTAGAAGAAAGCAAGAAAGGAATAAACACACTTGATGTTTTACCGTGGTATTCGGAAACTTGCCGGTTTCCCCTAATCCACGTTGATGTTAGTCCAAACAAATTGGACCGGCTCCACAAATTAAGCCGAAACACTTCCAATCCACTAGTGGTAGCTCTTCCCGCTCCGGGTAGGTGAGCTCCAACCTTCACACGAACACCGGGCCTTCTCACAAACTTCTCCACACATCATCCACCACGTGTTGTAGCCTCCGGACCACACCTCCGTAGCTCCAACATGTATCATCCATCTCTGATCTCCATGCACCCCAAGAATGAGCCCGACCATCTCGTGACCTCCTTGACCGTCTGAACCTCGAATCTCCCATCCTAGTCTCAGTCCACCTTGTCACCGACTATGATTGCCTCCATGCTCAACCTGCACATGCAATGACCAAAGAATATTTTTCTGGGACATGTTTGTCCCAACTTGACCAACATTAGTCCACACACACCACACACCTCAAGTAAGAATATGCAACATCGTCAATTATTCATCACAAATTAACCATTGTCAATTATTCATCACCAAAAAAATCCTAGACTAGGCCACATGGTCTAACAATCTCCCCCTTGATGAATACATTGACAACATCTCAATATTGCATGATGAATTAGCTTCAAACAAATATAAGTGAAAAACTGAAGCCAAAAAAGCATTTTAAGCCATAATCTCAACGGGAGGTTTACTTAATTAAGAAGAAGGCATCCTATATTGGATGAATGGGTTATGCTTTTCTTTAGCCCAAATACTCACCTTTAATAGAGCAATGTATTGTACTGAGAAGCTTCCATCCCATCTACACTATGCAAAGCCGAAAATGGCTAGGGAACTGAGGGAGAAAGTACACTCGAATACCTTGATCTTGGAAGTTTTTAACAAGTAGTAGCCATTTACCTATGCGTCGTAACGGAATGCATGCATGGTTGAAAGGAGTAGAAATTTGTTTCTACTACTCGAGTTTGGCTCGTCCTAGACTCGAGCTGGGCATGAGCTTTACACCGAGCTCAAAATTGTATCTAAGCCGGTGAGTCTTAACAAGCTCGAGTTTGAATAGCTTGGTGGGGCTCAGCCCAATCAAGTTAGCCAAAATCTCCACTCCATCTGCACTCTGGCCCATTCTTATCCCGAACAGTCAGTGCCTCACAGCCCATGTGGCGGCACAGATGGAGCCAGGGGGCGACAGTGGCTAGATATTTTCAAATGCAGCCTGTACTGAGCCAGATCCATTTTTCTTGGTCGGTTCAGGCTTACCTATCGTGCCGGGTTTTGGCCTATGGAACCAGCCCAATTGAAAATTCAGGCCAGGCTCAAACTCCATTATTTGCCCAAAAAAGACCGGCCCGGCCTGAAAATAAACCTAATCTAACCTCCCCTGAGGCTCCCCTTCCCTAGCACAAGCGTGGCTTCCCCGGGCGGCGTGGCCTCCCCTTCCCTGCCACTTCCCCTGTGGAGCAGGAGGGATCCGAGTGCAGGAGTCGAGGGGTGACAGATCCAAGCTGTGGCATCAAGGGGCAGCAAATCCGAGCTGTGACGTCAGGGCGGCGCCGAAGGGCGATAGATCCTAGCTATGGCATCGAGGGGCAGCGGATCTGAGCTACGTCATCGTGGCAGTAGATCTGAGCAAAGTGGGGTGAGGGTGCCATGGGGCCTACCTGTCAGTTGGTGGTGGTACCTGCTTTTTTAGATAGTAGAGATATAGGACGTGTTCATATAGGATGATTATACAAGCCAAAGTCAATATGAATATTTCAACTTCTATAAGCCGCTTCTATCTCTTACTACTATTCATCTTTCACATAGTGTAACATATTTTATATTTTATTATATCACAATTCCATAAGTTGCAGGACGATCTGATTGTTCTAGTGCCTTTTAGTGTATTGTCTTTCTTACATAAGGCACTACTATTCATCAACCACCATTCACTTCTACCAGTCACTACTATTCATCCACCGCGGTCAAAAGCCATCAGCAAAAGCCACCAATATGAACAGGCCATAGAACAGTCTTGTGAATTTCAAGAAGTTTCAATGTAAACGCAAAAATAGATAGGGAAACTAGTTTTGCCCTGTATCTTTTCCCCTATATCATGGTGCTTGTGTAGCTAGAAAAGCATTACATTTTATTTGAGATTCCAGCATGAGCGCATCTAAGCAATGATATACAGTTGGAAACAATTTCAATGGTATAGCAAAGTTTTATAAGTTATGCACTTACCTAGCCACCGCTGGAAGTCCTTTTCTGCAAGGGACTTAAATAAGTGATCTGAAGCTGCAAAGTTTTTCTATTTTGCATTGGAACTATTTTGAGCTAGAACCAAAAATAAGTTTTGCACATTGACAGTGTGGTCTTGTGGTAGGCCCATGGGTCCATTGGCTTTTCTTTTGAAGCTATCTTGTGATTGTTGTAAATATTGCGGTATAAGCATGCATTTGCATTTAATTCCAGCATGGAAAAACATACTTAAAGCTCACTCCAAGCAGTATATAAATTATATAAATTGCATATAAACATGTAATTCTTCCATGCCATTTATATTAGAATATATACTCACCATATGAACCAATATTACTGCTGAACTAATCATGTAAAGCATTCTCTTGAGCAAGGAATCAAGTAAAACTAGCATAAAGCTCAAGTTTTAGATTATTGATTAATTCTCTCAGATGTAGGGTTACACAAAATATAATCTTGGCCGTCCTACTACTATGATCTATACTCTTCACTAATTGAATATGACAAGTGAGATTCAAACTTTGAGCTCTTGAAAAACAATGTGACAATCTTAATTCCAGACTACACACACACATAAATACTTTCGGCCAGCAGACAAGACTATGCCAAGTGGTCACCAAACAACACCTAAATTTAGCCAAATAACTTGATATACTTCCAGAGTATAGATCACAATTTTAACAAGTTAAGCAATAAGCTGAATTGGCTGACAGAGGTGTATGTACCATGAAAACTAGTGATCGCAGTATATACTAGCTACGTAAGTGCGGTGTCACGCCGCGCTAGCAACCGTGTGGATCGAAGTAAAAGAGACGATAATTCGTGGGGAGTTTCTTAAAAAAATCGAGGACGCATGCGTAATTTCGGGGAAAACAAAGGGTTTTTTCGCAAAAAAATCGAGGACCTGCAAGGACCTGTACGTAACTAAACAAGGACCTATACATAATTTTGGAAACCGTGGAGGGTGTTTTCCGCAAAAAAACTGGCAAGGACCTGTTTGCGAGAACGGAGGACCTCTACGTGATTTCGCAAAACACAGGGGTTTTTTTGCATAGATGCTGACGTGGATAGCCTCTCCGGCCGGAGAGTCCCCCGGGTGTAATATATATAGTATTCCGAAAGTATCTAACTGCAGGACAGAGAGCCAGAAAAGGTAATAAAAAAGATCTAGAGCTCAAGTTTGAACATTCACTTTCAGTATTAGACCATAATTATCCTCATTGAGCTACTGATCTGAACTCACAGCCCACAAGCATTGCATGTAATGTCTCCCAGTACTAGAGCAATTCACAGGCTGTAACCAACTAGTCCAGCTCACAAAACATGAAATGCACAAAAGAGTAATCGAAAATCTCACAGTGCAGTGGCATTCGAAGCCACCAAGAAAATCAGGCAAGGCACACCCGAGGGTGCTGACCCAGAAAACATAGCGCTCCTCTGTGCCGCCACAAGAGAGAAGCGAGGTAGATGGAGATACAATGCCCTCCTTTGCCGATCGGGACAACCAAGCCGACAAAGTCGAGGTGAAGGGGACGCCGCACAAGCACACAAGACGTACCGGCCAAGTGCCTCATTGTCGAGCACCAGGGGCCGAGAATCACCACTGGCAGTAAAGCACCGATGAAGAAGCCCCAAGGACCAAACTCCGAAGCCAAATCGAGAAGAAGAGGGGATTGAAGAGATAGTGCTCACCATTCTTCCGATGTGATTCACGAGAGAAGGCGACCTCCTTTTATAGCCCAGAGGAGGAGGGGTAGAAGCCATTGGTGCTGTGGCTGCCAACGGTTGGAGCCAAGGCTCCTAAGCCACCTGTGCCCCTTGCCTCTCTGCCAAAACCGCCACTGCCCCCAGGATTTTGGATCGGAAGAGAAACGCTCGCCCAGGAGGAGACCTCGTCTCCTCCCCTTATCCCTTCGCTTCGGTTCACCGACAGGTGGGCCCTCTCTTTTTTCTTTCCTTTCTCAATTGGGAAATTCCCGAAATGCCCCGAAACACAACATCTTGACCACTTGATTGATTCTCTAGATTGCACTATAGGTATAGGTTTAATGGCAGCATTGTTGTTATGAAGAATTGTGACCATATTTTCATTGTTTGATTACTGAAACAGCTATGTTTTGTAAACTGCAGTTTACAGAGTGTGAAAATTTTATGCTGAAAGAGACAAGACTGAGATTATGCTCCAATGATTCCAAACTCAGGTTGCAAGGTCAAGGTTTGCAATCTCTGTGCACCTTATACTAATTGTTAGATAAAGCAGTATGCTCTAATACCACTTGTTAGAAAAAACGACAAGGCAAAAGGATGAACAATAAAGAATAATAAAAAACACGAGTTAAGGATGAACAATAAAGAATAATAAAAAACACGAGACAAAGATTTAACGTGGAAAACCACTATGGGAAAAAACTACAGACGCACAATCGGCGAAATCACTATATGTAGAAAAGAAGTTACAAAACCCTTTGATGGCTAGAATTAGCTAAGCGTAAAACCTTACAAAACCCTTTGATGGCTAGAATTAGCTAAGCCTAAAACCTCTCTGTTTTCCTCAATGCGCTTCGCATCTCCTTTTACAGCAGGCATATGGAGGGTATTTATAGGAACGGGCAACTTGGGCCAAGTCAGCTACGAAAGGAAATTCTCAATTATGGACGATGTGGAGTTCTAGTCGGATACCCCTGTCGAAGACATCGTCTGACTCCGGTTGGTGCAAGAGCCTCTTGACACCACGTTAGGGTTGGCGCAGAGTTCATTACGAATGCGTAGATGATCCCAAATATATCTTGGGTCAGTTCGCCTTCCTTACGACTAGTAAGGATCTAGCCATATATGGACCACGACCAGCTCTTGAGCAGTCTGTAACCATGACTAGTTGCCCTGATCGCGTAAACATAGATCTAATCGGAATAAACTCTGGCCGCCTTTATCTTCTAAGTGAACCTGCCTTAACTAGTCGTGACGACCAGATTCGGATCACACAACATAACACTATGTCTTTTGTTGTTACTTGTGTTAACAGCTACTGTTAGTTGCTTGTTAGGGGAACGTGGTAATTTTTTGTATTCGCGTGCTAAACTTTTGAAGGCAGATAAGCCCCTCTGTATATAACATGTTTTATAGTTTAGTTGCAGTTTAGGACAAGGTTTATTACAGATTAAGTGATTGATACTTGGGAGCTTAATTTAACATGTGAATTTCAGTAAGAAATCTGTACGTTTCATTGGGTTGATAGTACTATTATATATAGTATAAACTCCACTAAGCACTTATTTATTCTATATTTGGACAGTGTTTAGACAGATTTTTCGCTGGAAGGATTAGATCAAGTTTTTCGAATGGTACATTGCTAAAAAGATATAAATTACCATATGTGTGTGTAGCCTGTATGTATGTGTGTGTATGTATATATATGTATGTGTGTGTGTATATGGAGCCTCTTTTCTACTCCTGGATATAATTACACTCTATGTCGTATCTCACAACATAGGAAGTATTTCACGTAACGGAGGTTATGTATGTGTAGTATATAAGTATTTAAGATCATCTAAGTGGTATGTACATTTTTTAACATATTTCTTTTTATGTGCGTATATGAAGGTATTTACAAAATGCGCTCAAAACTATGGACTTCCTTGCAATTTTTTCGTGTGATTCATATTGGAGTATCTTATAACTAGTATACGAATATACCGAAAGTGATAAAAGAGTATTTCAAATTTGTTTAGGTGGTGTGTGTGTGTGTGTATGACGCTGAAATGGGGCGCCATGGTGTCTAGGCACCAAACCTCTTTGCCTATGGATTGCTTTTAGATGCGTGCTAATGCAATAGTATATAATATATCAGGCATGCTAAATCAATCATGGATGGAAAGTCTTAATCATAAAAGGAAAGTCTCAATCACACTAGCACGCATCTAAAAGCAATCCAAAGGTAGGAAAGCTTATTGCCTAGACACCATCGGGAAACTTCAATGTTCGAAACCACTTAAGGATGGTTGTCTTGTCATTATTATTGATGCAAAAAGGTGCCCTAGGCTTGTGCCACTTCCCATTGTTCTTCAGCTCCAAGTGCAGCGAAGGACAGTGACAAATCTCAGCTAAATCTTGTATGGCCTTCACATTATCCTTGGTCTTATCGGGTATGTCAAAGCATGTGTTCCATATAGTTTCAGCTACATTTTTCTCATTGTGCATCACATCAATGTTGTGTCGAAGCTTTAATTTATTGAAGTATGGAAGTTGCCAAAAGCAGCTTTTGTGGGTCCAATGGTGAATTTTACCAAAGTTTTTCGTATCACCTACAAACTTGTCTATTTGGGCTTCGACTTCCTCTCCCCTTAAATGCCTAGGTGCCTCCTCAAGTACTACTGTGTTCTTTCGAAATGCATTACCTTGGGTTCTGAATTCATGGTATCTAGGTAGGAAGCGTCTATGATAATCAAACCAGCAAGCCTTGCTACCATTACGGAGTTGAAATGCTTTACTGTCACCCAAGCATTCTGGACACACAAACGAACCATGTGTGCTCCAACCAGCAAACATACCATATGCAGGGAAATCATGAACTGACCATAGATATGCTCCTCGCATTGTAAAGTTCTGCTTAAGTGAAGCATCCCATGTCTGTACCCCCTCCCACAACTTGACAAGTTCGTCAATTAAAGGTTGCATTAGAATATTTATTTTTTCCCCAGGATGTTCAGGGCCGGGGATAACAAGGCCAAGGAATATGAACTCCGGCTTCAAGAGCATGCCCGGTGAAATATTTAATGGAGCCACAAACACTGGCCAACATGAGTAAGGAGCAGCACCCAAACTAAATGGTGTGAAACCATCTGTTGCCATAGCAAGGCGTACATTCCTGGGATCACTTGCAAAGTTTGGGGAAGTCCTCGTCAAATTGTTGCCAAGCTTCCCCATCACATGGGTGCACCATCTTACCAGACGTTGACTGACTATGTGTTGGATCGGAATCGGCGACAGAGGGGGGGGTGAATGGTGCCTTCAAAAATTCTCCAAGTACCCCCACAACAAATCGGTCGAGAGAGCTGGCTTCTCTGGTCGAATACACGTGGTCGTAAGCCAACTGATGGTCGAACACCACGTGGTCGAACACTTGCCCAAGCCGACAAAAGAAATCAAATAGAGAATACTGCGCGGTTGAAACAAGAACGGTGCTCTCGGGAAGAACTGGCCAAGATGGCCTTAAGGATGATTCCCAGTTCAAAGCAAGCCAACACAGCCCAAAGCAAAAGCAGTTCAAAACCAAATCAAGATTGAAACAGAAAGATCAGGAGACTGCACAGATAAAGGAACTGAAACAAGATACCAATAGCTCAAAGAACTTCGGAGAATTTATTTCTCGAGAGTACTACAGAGGAGTCCCGATACGCATGGACATTCGGACATGAGGAATGATTACAAGTAGACTCAGCTCATCCTCTCCTTCTCATCCTCAAGAACACCAAGAACTACATGATTCTTGGGAGGAACACAACACAGAGCTACGAAGGAGACAACAGCACACCTCTGTCTCTCCTGCTCTCACCTACTCTCAACTGCAAAAGAGAAAGCAAAAGACCCCCCAATCCCCCTGGAACTACATGCAGGAGACACCCCTCCTTTTATAGCCTCCACTACCGGGTTTGCTTTCCTCTTTACCCATTAGCGAGAGTCACTCCAGTGCTTTCACAGAGATACAGCTTCCTTTACAGCTTTCCGCATTTCTCCAAAATGCCATCCGGCTGCCTTCCTGGAAGCTTCCTCTGCCTTGCCTCTCAAGTCTTGCAACCACCTCGCAGACCTCGTCGTCTTCAGCACCTCCTGGCCGCTCTTGACCTCAGCACGGCCCGTGCCTAGTCTCGGCCCTCCATGCCTCGCCACGGCTAGTCTCAAAGTCCTGCAAACATCATCAGACAAGCAAACCATTTCATAGCACCGCTCACAAGAGTATCCAACCACTTGAGCCAGAAATCAAAACTTAAATCATACTCTTACCAAGTCGTATACCACCCACGATAAGTTGAGAATAGAGAACAATGAATGCACACGACATACGACCACAATGTCAAGCAATACGACCAGATACAAGAGTCTATGACTATCGCTAACCACCGCTAGACTGGTCGCAACGACCAGAAGGTCAAACTAGCTCCTACGACTATCAAGTCGTATGGCCGAACACCAAGTCATAACAAGCCTACGACCGCACACTAGACTGCTACGACCAACAAGATACAAGCTACGACCATTGCTAGCTTGCTACGACCACATACACACGCTGCGACTCTATCGCTCTAGGTCTATACCCCATACGACCACATCCCAAGTCGATACGACCGATTTCTAGGTCTTGCGACCGCTTATCGCGTGATCGAACCACCTTCCGACCACGATCATCGCTTTCTACCGTGGTCGAACCCTTTTCCGTTCTCGTACGACTTGTCTCACCGTGGTTGAAAACCTTCCGACTAACGTCGCCCACTTCTGACCGCGCTCCAAACTCGTCTGACCTCATCCGACCGACCTACGACTACGTTTGCCCATAGCGAGGTCGAAATCCGCTTTCATTCTCAGGAAGCGAAATCTGCGACAACGAGGTCGTAGAGAGCCGATTGCACAACGTGGTCGTACGCCCGAGCGCCGACTTCCAACCACAGTGATCGTCGCGCGACTCGTGACCACAGACCACAGCCAATGTGGTCGTACCAGGCTTCGACCACGACCAACGTGGTCGTATTGGCCTTCGACCATGGCCAACGTGGTCGTAAACTTTGCTGCTGCCTTTCGACCACAATCCAAGTGGTCGTAGACCACCCCAGTGACCTACGACTACGCCCAATGGTCGTAAAGAAGTTGGGAGACTTCTGACCTTCGACTGTGTGGTCGTAAGTGACTTGCCTCGCTCCCGATTGGCGACAACGTGGTCGAACGAGCCCACGACCATGACCAGAAGCTACGACTTAGCAGGAAACGCTCAAATCAAACTCAAATTTTCCAAACCAAGTGTCAATAACTCATCACAAACATGGGGGCACCTCCACATGGTCTCTCAATCTCCCCCTTGATGAGTATATTGACAAACTCAGAAAAAGCACGAAGTAGATTGAGTTTGAAAAATCCAACATGGTCCAAAGAAGGGAATGAAGCTTATGACCATGTCGACAGAAGGAACCACTAGAGCAACAACTGAAAGAGCAAAATGAACTCGAAGGCTCTAAAACTGTTGCCAACAGAAACAGACTTTTTCTTCTCTATTCTCCCCCTTTTGACAATAAACACATCAAGATGCAATAGAGAGAATATGACATGTCAGAGAATGAATATGGCTGAAGTTTGTTTATTTAAGCATTTAGAGCCATGAGAATTATCCATATTGACCATAATGTAATACACCAAGCCATAACTCAATAAAACACTATCTAGATCATGACAACATATATATAAACCAGCGAGAGCACATAGATGACAATCTGAAATGTAATGCATTTAGTGAGCAAGTCAAGTCATCAATGAGCAAAGTCCAACTAGAGATATCCAAGGATGATGCAGGCCATGTCAATAAGCTAAGCGGAACAAAGAAGCTAACATTGAGTCCAAATAGAGTGCTATAAGCTCAAGATTGAAACATTGGTTAAAGTATTTGGTTCTATTTGTAGATTAAGCAAATTGAGCACATTAAACATTGTCTTTTGAAAGCATATGGTTGTTTTCAACCCAATTTTTTGTTTATGTGCTAGATCTCAAGCCTTATGCGACTACTCCAAGCAATAAGCTTAAGAAGATAGTCTAGGTCATCCAAAACTCCTCCTGAGTTCATGCCTAGTGCAATGGCAAGCTGTCTCATGAGAAAGAATTGGTGAAATCAGTTTTTTCGCACAAATATGGTGGTTGTCAACCAACATTTTGTTTTATCATGTGCTAGATCTCAAGCCTTATGCGACTACTCCAAGCAAGAAGCTTAAGAAGATAGTCTAGGTCATCCAAAACTCCCCCTAATTTCATGCCAAGTGCAATGGCAAGCCGTCTCATAGTAAAGAATTGGTGAGATCAGTTTTTTCGCACAAAAGAGATCTTTTTGCTTTTTAACACATTGTACTAACTCATGTATCATCAGGAGACTAAAACAGCTCAAACTAAGACTCAATATAGATTCAACGCTCTACTCAGCCTATTTGACATGGCATGAATCATAAAAAGATAGCTCAAGAAAGACTAAACTCAAATGCTAGCATGACAAGTTTAATTTAAGTTGATCAATTTTACTTAACTTATCATGGCAAACGCTAGTCTACACATATGAAGTCATGATAAATTTAGCAAGCTAAGCACAAGTCATGGCAAGGTGTAAAGCACTGAAGCATGTCATAACAGGATAATAATCAAGGCTCAATGCAGATTGATTATAATACTAGAATGTTGAAAATGCACGAAAGACCAGTTCCCCCTCAACATTAGATGCAACTTTTAGTTCAAGTTGAGTTAAGTCAATATTAAGCTCCAGAAGCTCCCAAATGAACTCCCCCTGAACCAAAGCATTAAATTCGAGAAGCTGGCAAAGAAAATCCAAACGGGTAGTAAAGCCCAAAACTCCCCCTCACTACAGTCCATAAGGACAAACCACCCCAAGCTCTCCCCGCAGAGCTGAAAACCTCGAACTATCCAATGGCTTGGTGAAGATGTCAGCCAACTGGTGGTCACTCTCCACAAACTGGAGCACTATATCGCCCTTTTCTACATGGTCTCTAAGGAAGTGAAAACGGATATCGATGTGCTTGGTCCGAGAGTGTTGCACTGGGTTCTTAGCAATGTTAATCGCAGAAGTGTTATCACAAAAGAGTGGAACACTGTCGATAACTAACCCAAAGTCCCGCAGGGTCGAAGCCATCCAGAGTACCTGACTGCAGCAGCTGGCTGCAACAACATACTCAGCCTCTGCGGTGGACTGCGCAACACCGGACTGCTTCCTCGAAGACCAAGAAACGAGAGAAGTGCCAATGAATTGGCAAGTGCCAGAAGTGCTCTTCCTATCTATCCTACAGCCGGCAAAGTCTGCATCCGAAAAGGCTCTCAAGGAAAGACAGGAAGAGGAAGAGTACCAGATACCATAGTCAATGGTAGCTCGAAGGTACCGAAAGATGCGCTTCACCGCCTGGCGGTGAGATACGCGAGGAGAAGCCTGAAAACGAGCACACAGACACACAGAGAAGTGTATATCTGGTCTCGAGGTCGTGAGGTAAAGAAGGGAGCCGATCATACTTCTGAACTCTTTCTGATCAACTGGCTCGCCGTCCTCATCTGGGTCAAGATAGGCTGTAGAAGCCATGGGAGTTGACACTGGCTTACCATCACTCATGTCGAAGCGTCTCAGGAGGTCACGAGTGTACTTTCCCTGATGAAGAAATGTACCCTCCCGAGTCTGCTTAATTTGGAAGCCAAAGAAGAAGGTCAACTCACCCATCATACTCATTTCAAACTCGGTGCTCATGACATCCGAGAACTGGGAAACCAGAGTATGGGAAGAGCCGCCAAAGATAATGTCATCGACATAGATCTGGACGAGCAGAAGGTCAGCGCCAAGCCGGCGGATGAACAAGGTCTTATCAACTTTACCCATTTCAAACCCACGACTCAACAAGTAGGACTTAAGCCTCTCATACCAAGCCCTGGGGGCCTGCTTAAGTCCATACAACGCTTTGGAATGCTTAAAGACATGGTTTGGGTATTTGGGGTTTTCGAAACCAGGAGGCTGTCGGACGTAGACCTCTTCCTCAATAAGGCCATTGAGAAAGGCACTCTTGACGTCCATCTGGTAAAGCTTGAAACCCTTAGAAGCTGTAAAGGCAAGCAGGATTCTAATGGCTTCAAGTCTAGCTACAGGGGCAAAGGTTTCCTCGAAATCTAGACCTTCAACCTGGGAGAACCCCTGAGCAACCAGTCTAGCCTTGTTTCGAATAACCACTCCATCCTCGCTCTGCTTGTTCTTGAACACCCACTTAGTCCCAATAATATTGTGACCTCGCGGGGGCTCGACAAGCGACCAGACCTTGTTCCTCTCAAAATTTTCTAGCTCCTCATGCATGGCATTGACCCAAGACTCATCAGATAAAGCATGAGAGACATCTTTAGGCTCAAAGGAGGCAATGAAAGCAGAATGGAGACAGAATTGAGATAAGCCAGATTTTGAGCGGGTAACACGCTCGAAAAGGTCTCCAATGATCTGCTCTGAAGGATGAGCTTTCTGGATATGTCTAGGAGGTCCAGGATGAGATGAAGAAGTGGCCTCTACCTCGTGAGCTGACGAGGTAGGAACAGAGCCACCAGCTCCAGAAGAAGCAGAAGGCATGGGCTGATCGCCTCGAGGTGCGGTGGAAGACGGCACCTCAAGGGGTGGATGAGGGACAGGATCAGGTAGACAACCGTCGTCTCCATCATCCTCATCATCCACAAAGATGGTCTCGGACTGCTCTAAAGAACCTGAGATATCGGGCCTAGTCCCTGGACTGGCCTCGTCAAAGGTCACCTCACAGGTCTCTACCATTTTGCTAGACTCGCAGTTCCAGACCCTATAAGCCCGCGAAGAAGGCGAGTAACCTAGAAAGATCCCATCACAAGAATGTGACTCGAACTTATCTAGGTTCCCGGACTTCAGAATAAAGCACTTGCAACCAAACACACGAAAATGAGAGACGCTGGGCTTTCGCCCGTATCTCAACTCATAAGAAGTGCGATGCAAGTGTGCCCTAAGAAATACTTGATTTGAGACATGGCACGCGGTAGCTATAACCTCAGCTCAAAACTTCCGCGGTGTAGAGTACTCATCAAGCATCGTCCTGGCCATCTCGACCAAGGTACGGTTCTTTCTCTCCACAACTCCATTTTGTTGTGGGACGTGCGGAGAAGAGAACTGGTGCTCTACACCTGTCTCACCACAGAAACTCTCGAAGTAGGAATTCTTGAACTCCGTGCCATTGTCACTGCGGATCGCTCGTAAGGCACCCGGGAGCTCAACAGAAAGCCTACCGAAAAGACCTCGGAAATGTGAAAATGTCTCATCCTTCGAGGCTAAGAAAAACACCCAAGAATACCTCGAGAAGTTATCGACCACAACAAGAACATACCACTTCCCTCCTGCTGACTGCACTCGAGCTGGTCCAACTGTGTCCATGTGGAGCAGCTGTCCCGGTGCATCGGTCATAGTAACTGTGACCGGAGGGTGAGAAGCGGCAACCATCTTGCCGTGCCGGCATGGAGAGCAAACAAGATCTTTGACCATCTTGAGTTTAGGCAGACCACGAATGAGATCGTGGCCGCTAACTCGGGTCAAATGGTCAAATCCAATATGACCAAGTCTCCTATGCCAGAAAGAGAGGTCGCGGGACTCAGAAGCAACTAAACACCTGAGAGGATCACCAGAAGACTCAGAAAAATCAGCACGAAAGATCCTCTCATAACGAGAAATCCCGCAAACCAGACTACCCGAAGAATCAAGAATTTTATAAGCATTTTTCTTAAAGCTCACCTCGAAACCGTCATCGGTAAGCTGAGAAACTGAAAGCAAATTGTACTGCAGCTTACTAACCAAGGCTACATCTTTCAAAATGAAAGAATCATTAATGCGCACAGTACCTTTGGCGATGACACGCCCAGATGAAGCATCTCCGAAGGTGATTGACTCATCACCTGGAGCACGAGCAAGGGAAGAAAACCAACGGGAATCTCCGGTCATGTGTCGTGAACACCCGGAGTCGACGAGCCAAACCTTTCCCTTCCCTGCCCGGCGAACCTGAGTCAACGAGAGAGTAAAGTCTCAGTACTGGGATAAATCAAAAGTGATTTTGGCACCCAATACTGAGTAACACGTAGAGCAGATGAAGTAGTCAAACACGACTGACCTCTATCTACCCTACGCTCTCCGTGACTCAAAGAAGCAGAAGGTCTGTGAGCAGACCTGAAGCTGTTGCGGGGTCCAACTGCTACGGGAGAGCGAGTCGGAACACCGGCAACATGCTGATCACGCCGCGGATAGCTATCTCGACGGGGAAACCGAGATCTACCCTCAGGACGGCGGAAGACACGACCAGAGGCAGCATGAGGACGGAAAACAGAAAACTCAGAAAAACCAAGTCCTCGATGCTGCCCAAACCCATCAACAGCAGTAACCCAAGACCTCGTGCTGGTCCTAGGTGCACTCAGGATCTGGGGCTGACCCTGAATACGCCTAAGAGACTCAACACGGTCTTTACGCGCGATCTTGGCGCGCCTGAAGCATCGATCAACCGTGTGTCCATCCTTCTGACAGAAGGTGCAGTGATACTTCATCCTCTGAGAGGTAGAAGTAGCACGGTCAGGCTTCGCCTTCTGAGAGGCCGAAGCAGCAGGTGGACTCACCTTCCTGTCAGAGATCCCTTGGACAAAGCCCGCTGATTTGAATTTAACCTCATCAGATCTGGGCTCGACCTCGATCACACCTCCTACTATGGGTCGGAGAATAGCAGGTGGATGCTTCCTCATATCCTCATAAAAATCATATCCTAGACCTTGATTGAACTTGCAAATCTTGGATTGGTCTAGAATAAGATTAAGCTTCTTCTTGCCTCCTACAAATCTCTCGAGAGTGTTCATAAGGTACTGACACTCTCGAAAGAGAGAGGTGCAAGAAGAGCAAGGGGAAGAGGGAACAGCAGGAGGTAAGGGAGCAGATGAAGAACCAACAGCAGAGGGAAGAATGGCTTGTGCACGCACAGCCGACTCTGAAGGGACATTCCTACTGCTAGCCAGTTGGTTCACGTCGCTAAGCGTCTCAACCTTACCCTGGGGCTTCTCCCCATTCTCCACAATCACATTACAAGCAGAATGTGGCTTCTCTAGAAGGTCCTTAGTTAGCTTCACACATTTTTCATCCAATGCAATCAAGTCAGATTTTAGTTTGTTACAATTAATGCATGGTGAGCTAACAGGGTCCTTAGAAGCAAACTGAGCCAACTTCCTATCATGATCAATCATTTCTTGAAACTGTTTGGAGACAGCTTCAAGTTCAGCAGTTAACTTAGGACAGTTCAAGCATGAATCAATCGGCTCAAGTAAAGAAGCTTGGAGTTCAGCAATTTTATGGTCTGCCCGTTTTAAGTTCATCTTCAAGTTATTGCAATTTTTACAAAGATCGGGCAGATCAAGGAGCATGGCATAAGGTCCTCTAGCAGCAATGTCCTTATCCACACATGAGGTGGGAGAAGTAGTCTCATCAGTAGTAAGTAGGGTAACAGCCATCCTACTCAACTCTAACTCAGCAAGCAGACTAACATTCTCCACCTTAATAGAATCAAGCTCAGAGGACACACTATCATGCGAGGTCCCTAATTTCTCCATATCAACCAGCAAAGCAGAGCATGTATCACAGTCGTCACGGGAGGGAGCAGATGTAAGTGAAGTAAGCTCCCGTGACAGTCTATTTACTTCCTTCTCCAACTCGCTACATCTAGCTCTAGATCTAGCATGAAATCCTCCTAGCTTAAGGAAAGCTTCATTAAGTTGGTCATAGGAGGGACATACCTCGTCCGAGTCGGAGTACAGCTCGCTGTCGCTGAGTTCGCCCTCGAGGGCCATGAAGCACATGCCGGAGAGGTCGTCGCCGCCATCCTTGGGCTCTTGGTCACCCGTCCCGTCGTCGTCGCTCCATCCCTCCACCTCGCTGAGGTCGAGGTCGTCGAAGGCGGTGAGGACGCGGTGGAAGAGCTTCTTGGCCTTCCCGAAGTTGCGGAACTTCTTCTTTCCCGGAGCAGGTGCTGAAGGCTTCGTGTTGCGGTTCTTGTCGGTGTAGTCATTCTTGCCCGAACCGCCGTAGTCACCTTTACCCTTTCCAAGCTTGGGGCAGTTTGCTCGGATGTGGTTGGGGCCACCACACTCGAAGCAAATGACTGGTCCTCCTCTCTTTCTGTCTCTCCTACCCTTGTAGGCATGGGAAAACCTTCGGGCTAGGAGGGCCAGCTGATCATCCGCAAGCTGCTCTAACTGATCATTAGTTATGTCACAGAGAGCAGCAAGGGAGAAACCGCAAGAAGACTCAGAAGAGAGACCAGAAGCTGAACTGGGATCGGTGACCAAAGCCATCGACTGTGACTTCGACCTACGAGAGACAACGTCAATCTCGTGAGTCTTGAGGCGCGAGTACAGCGCGTCAAGAGTCAAGGTCGAGAGGTCTGTCATGTCTTTGATGGTGGTCACTTTCATCTCCCACACTCGCAGATCGAGTGCTGCAAGTATCTGACGAGCGTTGTCCGAGTCGGGGTATGTGAGACCGACCGCTCGGAGGTTGCTCAAGATCTTGTGAAAACGTGCGAAGCACTCATCTAGGGACTCACCAGCAAGCATCTCGAATTTGTTGTATTCGCGCTTGAACTGGTCCTGTCGAACCGTCTTGATCTGGGTGGTGCCCTCATGGTATGCATCGAGGGTCACCCAGATATCGTAGGCGGACGACAGGTGGGAGATGCGATCGAACTCGCTACGACTCAGGCCCTGGATGATGATGTTCCTTGCCTTAGCGTTTGCCTCAACATCATGCATATTCCCAGCATTGATGTTCTCATCGGCAGGAACAACAAACCGGACCTTGACCTTGCGCCAGATAGCGTACCCCTGAGCCTGGATGTATGTCTCCATTCGGCTCTTCCAGAAGGGGTAATCGATGCCATCGAAAACGGGCGGCTTGGTCGAGTACTTGTCCGTTGCCATGGCTCTTGAGACCGGTTAAGATCTATTGAAAAGAGCTAACCGGCTCTGATACCAATTGTTGGATCGGAATCGGCGACAGAGGGGGGGGTGAATGGTGCCTTCAAAATTTCTCCAAGTACCCCCACAACAAATCGGTCGAGAGAGCTGGCTTCTCTGGTCGAATACACGTGGTCGTAAGCCAACTGATGGTCGAACACCACGTGGTCGAACACTTGCCCAAGCCGACAAAAGAAATCAAACAGAGAATACTGCGCGGTTGAAACAAGAACGGTGCTCTCGGGAAGAACTGGCCAAGATGGCCTTAAGGATGATTCCCAGTTCAAAGCAAGCCAACACAGCCCAAAGCAAAAGCAGTTCAAAACCAAATCAAGATTGAAACAGAAAGATCAGGAGACTGCACAGATAAAGGAACTGAAACAAGATACCAATAGCTCAAAGAACTTCGGAGAATTTATTTCTCGAGAGTACTACAGAGGAGTCCCGATACGCATGGACATTCGGACATGAGGAATGATTACAAGTAGACTCAGCTCATCCTCTCCTTCTCATCCTCAAGAACACCAAGAACTACATGATTCTTGGGAGGAACACAACACAGAGCTACGAAGGAGACAACAGCACACCTCTGTCTCTCCTGCTCTCACCTACTCTCAACTGCAAAAGAGAAAGCAAAAGACCCCCCAATCCCCCTGGAGCTACATGCAGGAGACACCCCTCCTTTTATAGCCTCCACTACCGGGTTTGCTTTCCTCTTTACCCATTAGCGAGAGTCACTCCAGTGCTTTCACAGAGATACAGCTTCCTTTACAGCTTTCCGCATTTCTCCAAAATGCCATCCGGCTGCCTTCCTGGAAGCTTCCTCTGCCTTGCCTCTCAAGTCTTGCAACCACCTCGCAGACCTCGTCGTCTTCAGCACCTCCTGGCCGCTCTTGACCTCAGCACGGCCCGTGCCTAGTCTCGGCCCTCCATGCCTCGCCACAGCTAGTCTCAAAGTCCTGCAAACATCATCAGACAAGCAAACCATTTCATAGCACCGCTCACAAGAGTATCCAACCACTTGAGCCAGAAATCAAAACTTAAATCATACTCTTACCAAGTCGTATACCACCCACGATAAGTCGAGAATAGAGAACAATGAATGCACACGTTATACGACCACAATGTCAAGCAATACGACCAGATACAAGAGTCTACGACTATCGCTAACCACCGCTAGACTGGTCGCAACGACCACAAGGTCAAACTAGCTCCTACAACTATCAAGTCGTATGGCCGAACACCAAGTCATAACAAGCCTACGACCGCACACTAGACTGCTACGACCAACAAGATACAAGCTACGACCATTGCTAGCTTGCTACGACCACATACACACGCTGCGACTCTATCGCTCTAGGTCTATACCCCATACGACCACATCCCAAGTCGATACGACCGATTTCTAGGTCTTGCGACCGCTTATCGCGTGATCGAACCACCTTCCGACCACGATCATCGCTTTCTACCGTGGTCGGACCCTTTTCCGTTCTCGTACGACTTGTCTCACCGTGGTTGAAAACCTTCCGACTAACGTCGCCCACTTCTGACCGCGCTCCAAACTCGTCTGACCTCATCCGACCGACCTACGACTACTAGGGGTGCAAACGGGTCGGATTCGGACGGATATTGTTGTTACCATATCCTAACCCATATTTTTTTCTCTGGATTCGGTACCAATCGGATTCGGTGCCGGATCAATCGGGATTAACCCGTTTGTAAGGAATGCATGCAGTACAGCAAATGGAGTAGGAGGACGTACTGTCAAGAACTTGATGTTACTACTTAATAGCTGATGTGGAAGATTTTATTTTACCATTGCAAAAGAAAATGAAACGTCAAATTGTAGCACTAACCTGAAATCAAACTTGAAGACGTATCGGATTCGGACGGATATTGCTGTTACCATATCCTAACCCATATTTTTTTCTTCGGATTCGGTATCAATCGGATTCGGTGCCGGATCGGTCGGGATTAACCCGACCCGTTTGCACCCCTAACGACTACGTTTGCCCATAGCGAGGTCGAAATCCGCTTTCATTCTCAGGAAGCGAAATCTGCGACAACGAGGTCGTAGAGAGCCGATTGCAGAACGTGGTCGTACGCCCGAGCGCCGACTTCCAACCACAGCGATCGTCGCGCGACTCGTGACCACAGACCACAGCCAATGTGGTCGTACCAGGCTTCGACCACGACCAACGTGGTCGTATTGGCCTTCGACCATGGCCAACGTGGTCGTAAACTTTGCTGCTGCCTTTCGACCACAATCCAAGTGGTCGTAGACCACCCCAGTGACCTACGACTACGCCCAATGGTCGTAAAGAAGTTGGGAGACTTCCGACCTTCGACTGTGTGGTCGTAAGTGACTTGCCTCGCTCCCGATTGGCGACAACGTGGTCGAACGAGCCCACGACCATGACCAGAAGCTACGACTTAGCAGGAAACGCTCAAATCAAACTCAAATTTTCCAAACCAAGTGTCAATAACTCATCACAAACATGGGGGCACCTCCACATGGTCTCTCACTATGTGACCGCATTAGCTTTGCTGTCTCCTCGTGTGCATACAACCTTTGTAGTCTATCTATAATGGGTAGGTATCGTAATACTTTACGTGGGACTTTATTATGGCCTACCTCGTAGCGAGAGGTATCACATAAGTCACACTTGTCTTTATGCTCATTATCTTTCCAGTAAAGCATGCAATTATTATAACACACATCAATTTTCACATATGGCATTCCGAGACCGTCTAACAATTTTTTTGAACGGTAGAAGTCCTCGGACAACTTAGACTCTGGAGGCAAAAGTTCATGAATTATTTGTAATACATCGTCATAGTGTGCAATTGACATATTGTATTGTGACTTCATAGCTAGCAAATGAGCGGCAATAGACAGACTTGAGTGTGTTGTGTTCTCATGGACTAGTTCGTCAGCGCTAGCGACCATTCTATAGAAAACCTGGGCAGAGACCGTTGGCTCCTCATCAATTCCTAGTGGATGGTCACTGCCTAGGTCAATCAATAGATTGTCCATCTGATTACATTCATTGATTTCCTTGTGATCTATTGAAGGGTCCTGTTCATCATGTGTTGTCCATGTTTGATAGTTTGACCTAAACCAATATTTACTTAAGTGCAACTCTACAATATGCCTGTTGTGCCTAAAATACTTCCTGCACATTGCACATGGACACTTAATGGCGTCACCTTCAACTATTCTCGGATTTGAGAATGCATGACTAAGAACTGTGTAGTTTGTTCAATCCATTCATTTGAGGGAGCTTTACCCCACTGCCAGCCACTATACATCCATTCATGATCTGCCATGAAATAGTTCTGTGTGCATAACATGAATATATCAGGCATAAAATTATATTTATTAAAACTAGGTATGTTGCATTTGTACTGTACAAATATCATATAGTGTTGAGCCTAATTTAAGATTAAACCACCATAGCATATTGCAATTTATCTTTCACAAACTGAAATGTATACTAAACTATAGTGTTGAGCCTAATTTAAGATTAAACCACCTTAGCATATTGCAATTTATCTTTCACAAACTGAAATGTATACTAACACAAAAATGATGTAGACTGAAAACTGGACAGATATGTGTATATGAATATACCAACGACGTGAACTGACTGGCGGCTCCTCGTGGTGGGGGTGCCCCTTGGAAGATCAAAGGCTGTTCTGAACTGTGAGGGATCAAAATTTGCTATGATTATCTGGTCTTCTAATGCCTTGCCACTGCAACTATATGTCGTCTCATCTGCGAGAGAAGATCAAAGGCAAAATCCAAACCCAAATCAAGAACCGATGGAGGATCCAAATCAAAAACTCACTGCAACAGTGAAAAGATAAATGCGGGGCGGATTTGGGGCGACGGGACGGCGAGCCGGAGCTGGGGCATCGGGGGGCAGGGCGGATTTGGGGTGGCGGGCCCGAGCTGGGGCGTCGGGGGTGGGGGAGGACGGTGGGAGCTGGGGAGGTAGGACTGCAGGCCAGAGCTGGGGCATCGGGGCGGCGGGGCAGACCTGGGGAGGCGGGGCGGAGCTGGGCCATCGGGGCGGAGATGAGGAGGTGGGGGACTTAGGGTTGCCAGAGATGAGGTGGGCGAGGGGATGGGGCGGAGCTATGGCGTTGCGGGTGGGGGAGGACGGTGGGGGTGACCTGAAGGGGTGGGAGCTGGGGCATCGGGGCTGCGCGGTGGAGCTGGGGCGTCAGGGAGGACTTGGGGAGGCGAGGCGGCGGGGTGGAGCTGGGCCGTCGGGGCGGAGATAAGGAGGTGGGGGATCTAGGGTTGTCGGAGATGAGGTGGGCGAGGGGATGGGGCGGAGCTATGGCGTCGGGGGTGGGGGAGGACGATGGGGGTGACCTGAAGGGGTGGGCGAGGACGGTGGGAGCTGGGGAGGCGGGGCTGCATGGCGGAGGCGGGGCGGTGGGGTGGAGCTGGGGCTTGGGGACGTCGGGGCGGCGGGATGGAGGCAGTTGAGATGAGGAGGTGGGGGACCTGAGGTTGCCGGCAATGAGGTGGGCGAGGGGATGGGGCGGAGGAGGCGGGCGAGGGGATGGAGCGGAGGAGGCGAGCGAGGGGATGGGGAGGAGGAGAGCAGATATCGAAGGGGCGGCGGCTGCAAAATTTGGGGGAAAAATTGGGACTTAGGGTTTTCCGAATGGCGCGCTGCTAGAAATCAGCGAGCGGGTTGGAGAGAAATTTTTACCAATTATCCTCACGGTTCATCTAATACCGTCACAAAAAATGGGGTATTTCCTTGGCGGCTTGAGGAGCCCGACAGGAAAATTTATTTTTGCGACAGTGATACGTGGGCCCGTCACAAAAAAAATTGATATCCCTCACATTCTATGCGGACCCGTCAGGAAAAATAAAGCCCGTGAGGGATGATCCGTTTTCTAGTAGTGTACCCTATATAAAACACTAATGAATGAGTGCTATATATTATACATTTGACGTTTTGTTTTATGTTTGCAATTTCTAGTTTTGGTGAAACATTAAATAATTTTAATGTTGGAGCAACTCATATCTATAGTAATTTATGCTGAACTTGCCTTTGAAAAATGCACTCTTTATCTTTTTTGTGTACATAGACATCTTTTCTTATTCAAAAAATTCTCTTTTGTGTATATAGAAAGGGGTGAAGCTAGCAGATACATAATAACTTGGAGATGCTAAACAATTCAAGTACGGCACCTAGGGTTCTACAGTTTTCATTATTAAGTAAAATTACAGATGGATTTTCTGAGAAGAGAAAAGTTGGCAGTGGAGGGTATGGAGAAGTTTACAAGGTATTATTATACTTACATTTTCTATTTTTCAAATGACACCACCATTAACTACAATAACCCATGTATGTACCATATTAACAAGAGGCTCTAACAGGGAAAACTGGATGACGGAGAAGAGATAGCTGTGAAGAAGCTTTATCTACCGCTAGGACATGACGATAAGCAATTTAAGAACGAGTTATATAACCTTACAAAGGTCCAGCATGAAAATATCGTACGGTTAGTTGGCTATTGTAATGACGAACAGGATGAATATGTTCAACACAATGGAAAACTTGTTTTAGCTCAAAGGGAATATAGAATGCTCTGCTTCGAATATTTGCATGGTGGAAGCCTTGACAAGCATCTTTATGGTACGATGATACTCTGTTTCAATTCGATCATATTATTTAGCACGTAAAGAAAATTATTCCTTAAATTTACATTCTATAAAAACTATCTTTGCCTACTTGTGCAGAAGAACATTGTGGACTTGATTGGCACACACGTTACAAAATAATTAAGGGGATTTGTGAGGGTTTAAATTACCTTCATGGATTGAAAGAATCTATTCTCCATCTGGACCTAAAACCTGCCAATATATTGCTAGATAAAAACATGGTGCCGAAAATTGCAGATTTTGGGTTGTCAAGGCTCTTTGGAGAAACACGAACTCATATTACAAAAAATTGCATAGGCACAAAGTAAGTAGAATGCCTTATGTATTCTCTCGCTCTCTCTCACTGCTGTAATCAGTTAAATACTGTTTGTTTCACAACGACTGTCCTTAACATTTATGATATCACGCAGGAAGTACATGCCACCAGAGTTCATACTAGAATGTAGAATCACAAAAAAGTATGATGTGTTCAGTTTAGGTGTTATCATCATAGAGATAATGACAGGACGTGAGGGCTACTCCAAATACCACGAGACGTCTACTTCCGAACAATTTATTGAGCTTGTAAGAAAAGCTGTTTCTCTAAATCAAGAACAACTGACATTTAGGAAAATAGCAAACATTTTTATTTTTATGCTACTCCCTCAACAATTCGAACTTTGTATTTCGATTTTGTAGGTACATAATAAATGGAAGGTTAGGATAGAGGCAACATCGACCCACACATCACCGGAAGAAGATTGCAAGCAAGTGAAGAGATGCATCGAAATAGCATTGAACTGCGTGGAGCCTGAGAGACACAAGAGGCCCACGATAGGGGATATTATCCATAAGCTGAGAGAGACAGAAACTATGCCCCACAAAGTGTCCATGTCATTTTCTCAGGAACCGGGAAGTGTGAGCAGCCACTTTAAAGGAGAGATGGTACATAATGGAAAGGAAGTTAGCCCTGGGCTGGAAACAATGGAAGAAAAAAGAGGACGACAAGGAGGAGAGGAGGACGAGGAGAAGGTACTAATTTACTCCTAGCTCATTTTATTTATTTAAAGAAATAACCATTCTAAACACTCGAATGCTATTTTACCATGCACTTGCCCTTTTTAATTATGATGACCGAAATGTTTTGATGGTGACAACACATCTGAAACTACTCCTTCTACATTAAATATTCAATCTCAATACTAGCCAGAGCAATACAAGATAACTCTTAAT
Source organism: Dendrocalamus latiflorus (assembly GCA_017311315.1). Classification (NCBI taxonomy): domain Eukaryota; kingdom Viridiplantae; phylum Streptophyta; class Magnoliopsida; order Poales; family Poaceae; genus Dendrocalamus; species Dendrocalamus latiflorus. The sequence goes on from CM029642.1 coordinate 25,923,909, forward strand.
CGATAACGCTCCTCCACACTTCCCAATTTATCATTTTTCCTCTATACTGGACAGTATCCCTTATTGTTCATGTACTAAAAAAATATCACAACTCTCTATTCCCACATTGTAAAATAGTAAACTATATCATTTCTGGAATATATACAAAATTATCTATATTTTATTAGTTGGCAAAATTTTCATATTATATTATCTATATCCTCGTTTTTAACTTAAAAGACAGATCTACCATCTTCTAGATAATAGATTTAATAATTTCACATCTTTTAATCTACATATGCAAATATATTAAACTATGATATTTTCATAATCTATAGAAAATTATCTACCACTTTCTAATTATTCTAAAATTTAATTTTGGCATTAAGTTAATCGTGACCGTCGAGATGGAGATGGTGGTGACTAGGGGTGAAAACAGGTCGGGTTTTTCCCGACCGATCCGATACCGAATCCGATTGGTAGCAAATTCGGTAAACTGGGTTGGTATCCGGTCGGATTCGGTTTCGGATACGGATATGTGTAGACAGATTCGGTAGCGAATTCGGTATAGCTCATATCCGACCAAATAAGTTTCGTATTCGGTTATTCGGATAGTATCCGATTAAAATCCGAATACGTATCCGAACTCTCCAAAGTCACACTGCACGTTGGTAGGAGGCGATGGCAGCACAAGTGGCGGCGGCGGCGGCTGCGAACGGGGGCTCAGCCGGGGCTGTCCCCGTAGCGGCTGTGGGAGGGGTCGGCGTCGGCGTGGCGCAGCCGCTCCCGACGACGTCGCTGTACGTGGGCGACCTCGAGGCGTCGGTGACGGACTCGCAGCTGTACGATCTCTTCAGCCAGGTGGGTCAGGTGGTGTCGGTGCGCGTCTGCAGGGACGTCAACTCACGGCGCTCGCTCGAGTACGCCTACGTCAACTTCAGCAACCCCATGGATGGTATTGCGATCCCCTCTCCTCTTGTACATCTCTCTGTTCGATTTGGGATTAGGGGACTGGTCGAGGTTTGGATGTTGTTGAATTGTGGTATGATCAGATGGGGGAAGTTTTTGTGTTCGGTTCGATCCGATAGCAGATGTAAACTTGTTAACATCAGTGGTGCTTCGATTAGTTGATGGTTGATTGGATTTGTTTGGCAACTTGGATTGGTATTGAAGCGATCGTACTAGCAGAAGTCATTGTCTGTGTAATTGTTTGTGTGAGTCTGTGTAACTTGGATTTATCATTGTGTTTTGGATGGTCGGGAGGATGATAGTGTCGCTTGCATTTGTAGTGTTTTGGGAAGTGGGGAGGATGACGCCCAGCAATCGGTTTTGTTGATCCTGGTGTCGTGCTTGTGCTTGTGGTATAGACTGTAGAGTTTAGACAATTTTCTTACAATTGAATTACCAGGTTGATTTTCTGTGTTTTTGGTAGGTAGTGACATGGTTGTGTTGTATACTTGAAGAATTGATGCCTTCCTAATTGGTTGGAAGTTATGGTATTGATGTTCTATACAGCTGGCCGTAGCTGTTATCGAATTGTTGTGTAAATTTGTTGTTACATAGATAGAATAGGAATGTACAACTACATCCGGTCTCATTCAAGACAAAAGTTAAATCTGGGCACAGTCTGAATATCCATCTTAGAGGAGGATATAAGGCGCAACAATATGTAAGGTACATGCAAATGTTGCAAAATGTAGATAATGGGTAAGTACATTTGGAATACATGCTTTTCATTAGAGCAATTGTTAAGCCTCATCAAGCTACATTATCCATCAGGAAGCTCGCTAGCATTGTTGTTGTGCTTTTGCAGTTCTGCTAAATGTGGAGCATGTTAGGCTTCACTGATTACCTATTCTGTTTGACAGCTGCAAGAGCATTGGAAGTGCTGAACTTTGCTCCTCTGAACAACAAACCCATTCGGGTAATGTACAAAAACCGTGACCCAAGCAGCCGCATAAGTGGATCTGCAAACATTTTTATCAAGGTACTGTTTCATCTTTAAGTTTGCATTGTCACCCTAAAATAACCAGCTTCTTTCATCACTTATCTCTGATGGGAGCACTTTCAATTTTCTTTTTCCAGAACCTTGACAAGACAATAGACAACAAAACTCTTCATTATACCTTTTCTGCATTTGGTACAATTCTTTCATGTAAGGTTGCCACAGATGAAATCGGCCAATCCAAAGGTTATGGTTATGTTCAGTATGAAAAAGAAGAGGCTGCACAGTCTGCAATAAAAAGTCTCAATGGGATGCTTATCAATGATAAGCCTGTTTTCGTTGGGCCTTTTCTTCGCAAGCAAGAGAGGGAGAATTCTGTTGACAAGGCAAAATTTAACAATGTATAATTTGTGTTCCTATTGTTCTCACTGCTTTCTTTTATTCTTCGTTTTGCTGAACCTTTGTGTTCCTATTCTTCCTATAATTAGCTTACAAAGTTTCTTGATGAGTATTGGTTTCACATTTTATATAAAACCAAGAGGCCGTTGTAACTTTGTAAACTTTTGGAACTGTAATCATCCGTACTATTCGTCTATATTATCCGTTTTCGAGCCGAATCCGTTACATATCCGTCCCGATAGTTCCGTATTTGAAACTCCGAATATTCCGAATTCGTATTCGTATCCAGTCTTACCGTATTCGACCTCGAATCCGGAGAAAAAATGTGGGTTAGAATACGGTTTAAGCAATATCTGTCCGAATTCGATCCATTTTCACCCCTAGTGTTGACCGTCTCCACGGGGGCGATGAAGGCTCTCCTCCCCAAGCTGGCCGAGATGGTCAAAGATGAGTACGACCTGCACAGGGGCGTTAAGGAGGGGATCAAATACGTCCAGAAGGAGCTGGAGAGCATGCAGGTTGCCCTGGAGAAGGTGTCGGTGGTGCCGGCAGACCAGCTCGACCCTCAGGTCAAGCTCTGGACGAGGGATCTGAGGGAGATGTCCTACGACATTGAGGACACCATCGATTCCTACAAATCATTCTACGCTAACTTCAAGGGCATGCGGCCGAGGACGTACGAGGCTGGCCGCAATATCGCCACCGAGATCGAGCGCATAAAAAGGGAGGTTGACGAGCTGAGCAAGCTTCGTGACAGGTGCAACGTTGACAGTATTGCCGCCCCACACAAGTCTGATCGCCGCTGGCTAGCTCGGTACCAAGATGAGCAGAAGCTTGTTGGCATCGACCACTTGAGGGAAAAGATAATCGAGTTGCTATCCATGGAAGGTCAAGGTCCTTCAGAGCAGAAACCCAAGCTGATCTCCATCGTTGGCCCTGGTGGAATGGGCAAGACAACTCTTGCCAGCGCGGTGTATAAAAAGCTCGTAGAGAAGTTCGATTGTGCTGCTTTCGTTTCGGTTTCTCTCAATCCTAACATAAAGGATATCCTCACCAGCATACTTCGTCAAGTAAGGCGTCAAAATTATAAAAACGCTCCAGCCAAAGATAAAAGGTACATCAATTAAACTCTTACTATCAAATCTTGCATAGGTTCTTCCAAAATTCTGAAGTCTAACCGCCCCAAAAAAACCAAATTGTGCAGCATAAATCGTCAAGACAGCGAACGAAATTATGAAGCATGGTCTGAACCGGAGGTCATGGAGAAAATCATAGAAGTCCTCAAGGACAAGAGGTAATAAATTGATTTGCGTTGTCGTCCGCCACTAACCCAAGTGACAGACGGACACCAGGAGCATGCGCCCATCCCTTTCCCAGCAACCTTATAGGATCAAGGATACCGACTAGCGGGAATTTTAGATCAACGGGCATAGCCCCAGTTCCATTCATGGAGAACGAAGCTTACACCGTTCGGTACATCCAAAAAGCCAAAAACAAACCAAGCACCCAGATCCCCAACTGACCATCAGGCCAAACATATAAGTTTGCAGCAGACATTAAACCATTCAAATCTGAACATCCATATTTGGGACACCACCACCCAGATTATATCGAATCAGCTCCAAGCCAAACAATTTGTAGCGGGGCTCTTATCTTGCCTTCCACTTTCTCACTTATCATCTCTATCTCTTCTCGACATGCCTCCGGACACAAGATCATCCACTTTCTGATGTATCTTCTGACGCAGCACCAAAGAACAATAGGAACTGTCAACTGCACATTTCGAAAAAGAATGACATTTCTGCAACACCAAATGGACCATGACACTGAAGCATAGCAACTAGGAAAAAGTATACTTTTGGTCCCTGAACTCTTGCCCTAGATCGATTTTGGTCCCTCAAATCTAAAACCAGATATTTTAACCATCCAACTCTCAAAACCGGACAAGAATTGTACCTCTGACTGGGTCAAAGCAGTTTCATGCCACGCGGGTGTCCACTTGGCACACGTGACCTCTATATGGCGTCCATGTGGCCTCTAGTAGCATCCACATCTCTGCAGGAGGAAGAAGATGCTGATGTGGACACCACGTGGCATGAAACTGCCTTGACACGGTCAGAGGGACCATTCTTGTCCAGATTTGAGAGTTAAGGCCGTAAGGGGTTGAAATATCTGGTTTTGGACTCAAGGTACCAAAAACTATCTAGGGCAAGAGTTCAGAGACCAAAAGTATACCTTTTTCCTAGAAACAATTACGCCCTCTCCATTTCATCCTTCATACCCACAGTCTAGCAAGAGATTCCCAGCCCCCACCACAGCTGCCAGAGTTATCTCAGAAACTTCAGTCCACATGTACTTAGCAATCACACAATGAAAAAATAGATGATCAGCAGATTCTAAATCATTTCAAAACAAACAACTCAAATCATTAGTTTTAATCCTCTTGTTTAAGTTATCACTAGTCAAAAGCTTGTTATTAGAGAGCAACCAGAGGAAAATATGAATCCTAGAGGGAACTGCCACTTTCCAAACAGCAAGAATAAACACAGGTTGAACCCCTATAAAATTGTGAACTCTACATAAAGACTGCACATTGTAAACCCCTTGAGTCAAACTTCCATACCAAAGCATCCTCTTCATCAGAGAACACAACTGAATCAGCAGTGCCAACTTTCAAGCCAAAGATTCAAAACTCTTATCATCCGCACACCTCCTAAAAGTACATTTAAGACTAGACCCGTCCCAAATCTCAGCAATGGTGAGGCCTTTCTCATTAATCAGAATATAGATCTCCCAATACTGAATAGCCAGACTGGAATTACCAAACAAATTATCCTCCCAAAAAGCACTTTTTTACCATCCCTAACTTTCCACATATATTTTGTCTTAGCAGCCTTACTGGCATAATTCAATCCTCTAGTGAAAGGGGACATATTATGCTTAGGACATAAGAAGTATTATCATTAGGAATATATGATACTTATAATTGATGGTCTGCTTCCAAAGCTTACCATTACCCATATTGTACTTCCAGACCCAAGAAGCAAACAAGCACAAGTTCAAATCTCTAAGATTTGGAATTCCAAGACTCCCATACTCTTTTTTATGGCACACAAGAGGTCCCAATGGGCCAAATAAAATTTGTGTTGTCCATAATTATCCCAGAAGAAATGAGTCGTGTGAGAATTGATCGTCTGCGCAGCCCACTAAGGAAACTTGATGACCGACATTAGATATATTGGAATGTTGGCTAAACAAGAGTTAACTGAAGTCACCCTCCCACCATAGGAAAGTAAATATCCCTCTGCAACCAGCTACCCTCTTAATCACTTTGTCAACTATAGGTTGGATATCATCTTTCTTAAGACTTTGGTAATGAAGAAGGACCCTCAAATACTTACAGAGGGAACTGACTAGCCTTAGAGCAGATATTAAGAGCAAACCTTCTAGCATTAGCATCATCCACGTGGATAGTAATCAAATCACACTTATGAAAGTTAATTTTCTAGCCATAAGCAGATCATTATCAAGGAAAATTAAAGTGTCATCTACATATTGCATAACTCCCCCAAGGACAAAATCAGCTAATAAGCCTTTGATGAGGCCCCAAGAAGCAGCCTTACTTTAACATCCTAGAGAAGACATCTGCAACCAAATTAAAAAGCAAAGGGGATAGGAGGGTCACCTTGTCTTAAGACCTTTGCCAGTTTCAAAATAAAGACTCGTATCATCATTCATTCTAACACAAACTGAGCCCTTACAAATTAAAGCTTTCAACCAAGCAACCCATTTACTCCCAAAACCCCTATGTTCCATCATAATAAACAGGAAATACCAATTAACCCTATCATATGCCTTTTCATAATCTAGTTTCAGAAGGCAACCCTCTTTCCTCTTCCTGGAGGTCTCATGGACAATCTCATGAGCATTAACCATACTCTCCAAAATAGATCTACCACTAATAAATGCAGTTTGGTTATAACTAATCATCAATCTATCAATAATCTCTGATAACCGATTGGTTAAGACCTTGAAAAAAACTTTAAACTATAACATGGTTATTACGGCGGTGCAGCGAGGTGCGGCACGGCACCACCTTCACACAACAATATCGTGTATGGCGCGCAGCGTGGCGACACCACACATAAGTAGTCATAACAATATTGGAGTTCCGGAGGGTTTAAATAGAAGAAATATAAAGCAAGAAGGACTTTATTGTAATTTCAGAAAATAAGAGGACTAAATTGTAAAATGTCAGAAACCCTAAATATAACTGGCGTGCGGCTCCACACGCTCAGTCTCGCCCTCTCGCCTGGCCGCCTCTCCTCTCGCCCGCTTGGCCGCCTCCCTCCTCTCTCCCTCTCTCCTTCCCTCATCTCCTCCGCCTCCGGCGCTGGCGAGCCGACGGCCGCTCCCTCTTCCCACCGCTACTCTCCACCGCCCCCAAGAGGCAGCCGCGGAGGAGGCGGCGAAGACTCGTCGCCCGGCGAAGCAGGAGGCGGCGCACCGCAGATCCGGCTGCGGCGTGGGCGGAGGCAGTGGATCCGGCGGCGGCGACGGCGGATCCGGCTACGGCGACGGCGGAGGCAGTAGATCCAGCGGCAGCGGCGGCGGATCCGGCTGCGGCAACGGCGGATACGGCACACCTCCATGCCGTCCTGACGGCATAGAGCCTCCGGTCCGCCACGACGATATGGCGACGAGATATCGCCGATATCTCAACGCCATAACAACCTTGAACTATAATTAAGAGGACTAATAGGCCTAAACTTTCTCAAATTCTTAGCATCCTTCTCCTTTGGAATCAAAACCAGGGAAGCAAAATTCAATGTAAACAAATCTAAGTCATTTTTCTCAAAATCTTTAAACAAGTTAATCATATCAGATTTAATAACCTGCCAAAAATTCTGGTAATACAGAAAGGAGAAACTAATTCCTCTGTGAAATCTTGCTCAAGTTTAATCCTCTCCTCCCTAGAAACTAATTCCTCATCACTCCAGGAGTTATCATTTAATTTCACATTATAGATAATTTCCTGACCAAAAAGTTTTTTATATAAAGCAACAGCAAGCTTAGCATACCTTTTGTGTCTGTAATCATGCCACCATTGTAATATCTGGGCCGTATAAGCCCAGCCCGGCCCAACCCGTAACCCTATAAAAGAGATATTTGGGGAGGGGAAGAAGCAAAACCGATTTTTTGCTCTCTCCCCCGAACTCACTGGTGCTGCTGCTGCTGCTCCCCCGGCGCCCCGCTCGCCAGCCCCGCCGCCGCTAGCTAGCCGCGGCGCCGCCGCCGCCCGCGCATGCGCCGCGTGCCGTCGCCGCTCGGGTGCGCCGTCCCCACCCCGCTCGCGTACGCGTCGTCGTCTCCGCCGGTGCCGTCGTCGCGCCTCGCTGTCGCCGCCGTCCCGTTCGCCTAGCGCGCCACCGCCGCCCTCAGCTCGTCGCCTGCGCCGTCCTCTAGCGGCCGCGCGCGCCCGCGCGCGTTGCCGCCCTCGGCCGCCGCCATCGCCGCTCCCCGGCTCCGCCGGCTGCGCGCCGAGCAAGGGAGCAGGGGGAGGGCTGGGCTTCGGCGTGGAGAGGAGAAGCCAGGGGTGCCAGCCGTGAGGGAGAGAAGGAGGGGGCGCGGGAGAAGAGAAGGAGGTGCGGGAGGAGCTGGCCGAGTGAGAAAGAAAGGAAGAAGAGGCCGGCGTGAAGAAAAAAGAGGGAGCCGGCCGGAGGAAAAGGAAAAAAGAAAAGAAAAGAGAGAGAAGGAAGGAAAAAAAAGAAAAGAAAAGAAAAGAAAAGAGGAAAGAAGAGAAAAAAAGAGAAGGGGAAATCTGATTCGGCATCGGATTCGCCAGAACCAGCCAGGGAACGACAGTCCGTACCCGGATTCAGTCGTCGGGCTTGGGGTAACAGTTTGAAAACCCTCTCCCATTTATTTATCGAAACAGGCATAAGTTAATATGTGGATTATTAGAATTGGTTCGGGTAGCCATTAGAATATTGTTTATTAATATGGTTACCTGGGCGGAGAAATCGAGGTTGCCACTGGTGATCTGGTCGATCCGTGGCGATAGAGGAAAGAGAATAAATATGTAAAATGCTATATACGAGTTTAATTGACCATATCGCTAAACATCGGGACAACAGGGAGATGTCCGACGATAGAGTTTGGTTGTGCTAAGTTGACATGTAAGTGCGATGTTATGTACTCGTATGTATTGCATGAGTGATGAATTGAAATAATTAATGCTTGTTCAGGTGGCGGTTCGAGTCTGGTGCCGTCCACGCACCGTCCGCCAGGTTAACAGGCAAGTGCATGGTAGACAGTAAATAGTGATGAATGTTATTCGTGTTTCCATGCCATGGTTTACAGTATTTATGAGATGATGCATGTGATTATGTGCTAATCATACTTTGATAGTAATGTTTATGATTAGACATTCACATTTGAGGCATATTGCATCATGCAACATGCATAAGAGCCAGGTCGGTGAGAAAGTCATGACTAGTCCGGAGTGCTCTCGAATAAGAGCCAGGTCGGTGAGAAAGTCATATGACTAGTCCGGAGTGCTCTGGAATAAGATCTACAGAGGTAGGCAAATGAGTGGTCCATCGACGGGTGGACGCTCCGCTATACCGGTATACGCTACAGTTACAGAGCATACAGATGCATTGCATGAGATTGCATTGCATTACAGTGACAGAAAGTGATACAGTTACAGTTACAGTTGTGATTTACAGTTTACAGTTACAGTTGTGATTTACAGTTACAGTTATGATTTACAGTTTACAGTTACAGTTACAGTTGTGATTTACAGTTTACAGTTATAGAATTAATTTACAGATTACAGTCACAGAGTTGATCTACAGTTACAGAATTGATTTACAGTTTACAGACATAGATTTGATTTACAGCTACAGTTTACAGACATGTGATTGAATTACAGTTTACAGACATAGAATTGAATTACAGCTTACAGGCATAGAATTGCTTTACAATACACAGTTACAGACTTAGCTTACAGTTTACAGTCATAGAGTGGAATTACAGCTTACAGTTCATGAAGTTGATTGAAATGACTAAAGTGATGTTACTGTTTTATCGTGTGCTTGCTGAGTCTTCGGACTCACCCTTGCTTTGTCGTTGTTTTTAGGTGAAGAATGACGACATGCATGGAATGGGGATAGACCTTTTGGCATTGCACTTGTAAAATAACAGTTTAGCCGTATACAGACCTTTTATGTTGAATTTAGGGTTTAGCTTGCTAGCAGTGGAACCCTAAGCTTGTTTATGTTATGGCTGTGCAATATAAAGTAGTTGGCTTTGCAATTATCTGAAATTTATCTGTCATTTGCCTCCTGTGGGTATTAAAACAAAAATAGAGGTGCGGCTACAAGTTGAATAGCAACACCTTTGAATTGGTAAGTGGATGGTGGTAGCATCTTGGGCCCTGTGGAGGGCCGGGGTGTTACAACCATCTCCTTCCAACTCAGCTATCATTTTCTTTCTCCTCTTTTGGTTAGCAGTAGCATGTGTTATCAATAGCGCTTGTGTTCAATATGAGGCCAACGTGCCAATATTTATACAAATACAGATATGACATATATGCAGGTAAGCCCTTATACAACAGGATAAATACACAGGTAATAATACGTCTAACAGCATGAAAGTATTTCTATCCCCTTCCAAGATCTCTCTCTCTCTCTCCCTTGATCTCTGCCTAGCTTTGACTTCGTCCATTTTCCGAATCTCTTCCAGTTCAGCAGCAATCTCTATCCTCTTGTCATCACCTTGCAACGATTCTTGTTGTACAGATAAACATATCATGGCAATTGTATTCAAAACGAAAAAACTTTTTGCTTATGCATAGTATCTAACACTAATGGGACATGGTCACTCCCAATTCTGGGTAAAGATTTAACCATAGTAAGGGGGAAGTGATCCTCCTAAACTACATCAGCAAAAAATTATGTCTATGTTGGCAAAAATGGGGGAACTCTGATAGTTACCCCAAGTAAACTTTCTGTTGGCAATTTTTAATTCAATTAATAACCCAAAGGCATCAACCCAGCTATCAAAAGCATCAGCCCACTTTTGATTTATGATGCCATTACTCTCATCAGACTTTTTTCTAACCAAATTAAAACCACCACCAATGAGAACAGGGCCAGTTATCTTTTTAAGACCCCCATCAATTTCCAACAGAAAATCATTTTTATGCTCTTCATAAGCTAAGCCATACACTAGAATTAAAGTCCAAGCAAATATGTCCCACTTATTTTTAATCTTCAGTATCACACTGTATTCCATGATTGTACAATCAACCACATCTAAAGTATCTTCTTTAACACCTACTAACACACCACTAGCTGTGGTTTTAGCAGGTAGACAATTCCAAGAAAACTTACAGCCGGCACTTAATTTTTGGAGAATACCAGGATGGAAGTGATCTTTCTTAGTCTCAGAAATACCAATAAAATATGGCATTATCCTGTTCAAAGTGTCACAAACACAAATTAACTTACCCTCTCTATTGAGCCCTCTCACATTCCAAAACACCCCTATCATTTCAACTTAATATTTTTATTTCTACCCTTTCCTTTCCTTCTTTTTTTCTAGAAACCGCCTCCCATCGAGGTTCTATTTCATTCTTTGAAATAAGATCCAACATATCCTCCTCACTATCAGCATTCACCACTGAATTGCTGATTTCATCCACCTCTTTTCACTTTTGTCCATTTGATTTTCAAATGATACAATAATATCAATAGGAAGGACTAATTCAGGATTATTTAAAGCAAAATCAACTAATCTATTCTCTTCCGCCAATCTCATGAGTTTTACTTTATCATGTTTTCCTTCCTCACTTTCCCCTAAACAGATACCAACCTCACTGGCACTCTCTAGAAGTAGATTAGACTTCAAACTAACAAAGGAATTTGAGAGTAAATGTTTTGTACCTTTTGTAGCTTTGCATTCCAGATTTTTCTGTAGTTGGATCTCCATGGCTCTCTGTAATACTGTCTTCCCTGACTTCTTAAGCCTTGTACTCTTTATGCATACTAGAGTTGGCCCCCATGTTTTCTTTTGTCCTTAGTTTGCTCCAGCTATGTTCTGATCTATATCTGTACCTAAACCTTTTTTTATAGCTCTCTTTATCCACTGCCTCTTCCAGACTATCATTCTCTACCAAATGTACATCGGGTCTCTTATTAACCACCTCTTTATCAGCCACCTCCCAGAATATAATACAAAGATCCTCCTCTGAACCCATAGCATTAGCATCCTCTTTATCAGTACCAGACTCTAGTGACTCCATTCTTGTCAACAAATTAATATGATTGCAATTGGACTAGTCAACTTCAGAACTCCTCATGTCCTTACTCATTATGTGACTTCTGCCCGATAGCCATTCATCAGCAACATGACATGGCCTCAGAAAAAGAGAATTACTCAATGGCCATCTCTAATGCCTAGGTTGCTTACCTTTTCCTTTTGCACCTGGCCAAGACTTAGCACTCCCTTCTTTACCAGCCTCACCATCCTGAGGAGAAGAATAACCAGTATCCATTTTGACCCCGTTCATTTTTTGCTTTTGCTGATTTGCTGATTGCTGAAAGTTATTACTGTTTGCTGTTTGCAAGAGAGACTACGAGAGGAGAAAAACTCGTGTGCAATTTTGGCCGATATGGTTGAAACCTTTATGACGAGTTCTACAAACGGCTAGAAGACGCCACTTTGAAACAACACTCTGTTTGAAAATTGCTTTTTACTTACTGCTTATAAGCAAAAAGTGAAAGCAAAAATGAACATGGCCTGCTGCTGTCCAGATTGATCTTGATCCTCATCCAAATCATCAGCATCATCATCATTGTTGTCATTATCTCCTTTCCCATTATCTTCTATGGCTCTCTCATCTCCTAACTCCACAGTGAAGTCAATCAGGAACATCTGTTTATTCATCACCATCAATCTCACTTCAGGAATTTTTGAAATGTCCTTTACTGCCACCTTGATTCTACTACAATCTCGGGAGGAGGACCTAAGAAAATATGAATGCGTGGGAGGTGGAGGTGGGGAAGAACCTCGCTGGCTCCGGTGAGATGCCATGGCTGGAGTGGGAGGTGGGTGGCGGCCCAGGGACGAATGAAGCATACGATTTAGCGCATTTTCCAACAAAGTAGCCCAGCTCACCACAATTGTAGCAAATCACATTTGCATAACGCATCTGTCCCTGCTGCCTCTGCCACTGGTTACGCCGAACACTAGGGATCTGCCTTTGACCTTGCCCACCTTGAGGATTCCATGCCCCTGGCGGAGGCTGATGTAGTGGAGGACGCTAATGAGCGAATCTACCTCGAAAATCTCTTCCCCAAGGTCACCGGTTCTGATTGTCCCTGCCATACCATCCGCTGCCACCCTTCATCCATGGATCGCTTCATCTCCTTGTGCTTCTTCCCCCCAAAACTCCCACGATAAGCTGAACAATTTCGGCGAAGGAAGGAAGCGATATGTAGATCTCACCAGGAAGCAATCATTCGGTTGGAACTCATCATTCTCGAACAAATCCTGGTGAATCCACACTAGAGCTCTCGCATCAAAAACCCTAGCATGAGACTTAGATGGGGATGGACTCTTCAAAGCTGACCAAAAAAATCTTCGACCACATCCTCCTCATCCTGTACCAAGCGAATTGGGTCCTGCGATCCGGTCCGCAAGCTCGCTCTAACGGCGGAGATGGAGCCATCTATCGCCCATCGGGACATCTCTACTCCTATACTGCGTGGGCTTGACGAGATGGAAACCCCAAGCTCCCCGCGTCGCCGCCCAACCTGCTTGCATCCGAGACGACAGCCGAGAGCATCGCACATAGTAGCCCGCCGGAGCCATCGAAGTTCCTCCAATCTCTTTCGCGCTCGACATGTCTCTCATCTCATCTTCGAGTCGCATCCCTCATCACAAGCCTAAACATTTCTCAGAATCGTCACCGACCGACTAGGGAATGAATAACCGGATGTTAAAGGGAAAATTGCTCTAATGCCACAAAGTTATATGCCATTCTCTTTTTTGCCACAAACTTAAATAACTTTGTTATAATGCCACAAAGTTGAGTACTTATTCCTTTCTTTTGCCATTTTCTCCACTTAAACTCCATGTTAATACCAATTTGCTTTTTTCTTACATAAAGTGACCCTTTTGCCCTTCTCACTCCATACCACGCACAGACCAGATCGATCGAGTGTCACTCGATCTGTCTCCCCTTCCTCCCCTCACGCACGCACAGGAGATGGAGCCGGGCCTTCCCGTCGCCGGCGACCCTCGACCCGGCGGCGGCGCCCACGACGTCGGCCTCCTCCGCGGCGGCGCCCCCGAGCCCGGACTCCTCCGCGCCCCCGAGTCCGGACTCCTCCGCGGCGGCGCCCCCCCCCCCCCCCCCCGAGCCCGAATTCCTCTGCGGCGGCGCCATCCCACAGCCGCTGCTTCCCAGCCTCTGCGGCGGCGACGTCGTCGGCGTCCACCGCTGCATCCTCGCCGCCAGGAGCAACTTCTTCCACTGCCATTTCTCCTCGCTCCCCGCCCCCGCCGCCGCCAGCGAGAAGCCGCGGCTGGAGCTCGCCGAGCTTGTCCCCGGCGGGCGCCATATCGGCCGCGACGCTCTCGTGGCCGTTCTTGGGTACCTGTACACTGGGCGCCTCAAGCCGCCGCTGCAAGAGGCGGTCGTCTGCGTGGACGACAGGTGCCCGCACGAGGCGTGCCGGCCGGCGATAGACTTCGTCGTCGAGTCCACGTACGCCGCCTTCGGCTTCCAGGTCTCCGAGCTCGTCTCGCTCTTCCAGGTAATGAGCAAGGGTACTGCAAGGTGTAGCAAGCCTTGTCTATACACTCATACACCAGTACGTAACACCATGGGAAGCAGCGGCTGGGGATGGCGCCGCCGCAGAGGAGTCCGGGCTCGGGGGCACCGCCGCGGAGGAGGCCGACGTCGTGGGCGCCGCCGCCGGGTCGAGGGTCGCCGGCGACGGGAAGGCCTGGCTCCATCTCCTGTGCGTGCGTGAGGGGAGGAAGGGGAGACAGATCGAGTGACACTCGATCGATCTGGTCTGTGCGTGGTATGGAGTGAGAAGGGCAAAAGAGTCACTTCATGTAAGAAAAAAGCAAATTGGTATTAACATGGAGTTTAAGTGGAGAAAATGGCAAAAGAAAGGAATAAGTACTCAACTTTGTGGCATTATAACAAAGTTATTTAAGTTTGTGGCAAAAGAGAGGATGGTATATAACTTTGTGGCATTAGAGCAATTTTCCCGATGTTAAAACCTGTGGCTAAAGCCGAGACACAAAATAGTTCTGTACAATTACAACCCAAATAGTCTATTCTCAGCTAAGTGTACACACCCCCAAAGTCTTGGTCAAAGGTGAGCAAACCTAGGTGACAAGCGAGCAATACTAGGTAAAGGTGCCGCTCTTTTGAACTAAAATAAGTTGATTTATGACTAAAATTATATTATAACTGATTAAAATTACGTTATATCTGATGATGTCTTATTTGGTGTAACTAAATGTTACAAAATTTAAAAAATAAAAAACATGTTAGCCCATCACGGACAATGCAAACGAATACGGGAAAAAAGAATCGGCAAAAAACTCAAAAAAGCTAGAAAAAGACGAAATTTAGAAATAATGAAAAATAAATCAGAAACCAAAAACTCAAGTCAAAATGAACAAGACCAAAAGAATGTAAATATATACAAATATCAAGGCACAAGAGAAAACCACACTCACACGATAAGTAAACCTTTACCCATAGTGCTAGGAGACTTAGGGCTTATTTTTTTTTATGGTTATGGTTTATAATTTGTGGTTAAATTTTTGAATTTTGGTTTGTTCATGAGAGAGATTATAGAGATATATTCATTTGCAATTTTGACTGGTACAGATGTTGATTTTTCAACATATACTACAATTAACTTATAGATTCTATCTTAAAAAATACTTCGTTTAAAAGTTAGGTACTATACTAAAAGTCAAAAGCCACAAAGAATAAACCCTTAATGGTCCTCGTTTGAGGAAGCTCAAATAAGTTGAACAGTTCTATACGGTCAAGCCCCTCAATCCATTAGAGGTATTCTTTTCCCCTAATTTAGAGATGATAAGTAACAAGCCACTCACAACACCTGGACCTGTTCACACTTTTTGAAGAGATCGCTCGCTACGACTCCTTTAAGCTATCTATGTGGTGGCAACCAACCAGAACAAGTCCACAACGTTCATTTGACTTCAATCAAGTGGCAAGAAGCTCAAACAATGCAATGATATGAACTAAATCTTCATTAGATCTCGAATGCTCTCCAGACTCACTTTGATGCGCAATATAAAACAGAGACCTATAAACCCAAAACCTATAAACCCAAAAAAAAACAGACCTAGCCTCCTAACCAAACAGAGCTGGTGGAAACAACTCCCTTTGAAAACTAGACAGTCGGACCATCCAAAATCCAAATTTGGACCTTCCGAATTTCTAACGACGGTGCTCTCCCGAAACTAGTGTTGTTAGATAGTCAGTGGGTTATCGCATTGTTCTATTGCACATTTCAACTTGATCGTACCTAGCAACATTGCCAACTAACACTCTTCTAAAATGGTAGGTACCTCATTGTTATTGATGATATATGGGATGAATCGGCATGGAAACATATCAAGTGTGTTTTCGCTAAGAACAACCGTGGCAGTAAAATAATCACGACAACTCGCAACATCAGTGTGGCTAAATTTTCCTGCTCTTCTGACAATGTTGATGGTATCATACATGAACTACAACCTCTTTCTGATTTTGACTCTCGAAAGCTATTCTATTACAAAGTATTCCGTCAAGATATGTGCCCTCCTGAATTTAAGCGTGTATCTGAGGAAATTTTAGAAAGTTGTGATGGGTGGCCATTAGCTATTGTTACTCTAGCTAGTGTACTTACAAACAAACGGCCGGATCAGTGGCATAGCGTATACAATTCTATTCATACTGGACTTGAGAGTAGTCGTGGTGTGAGGGACATGCGGGGGATATTATCTCTTAGTTACTATGATTTGCCTCATGAGCTAAAGGCCTGTTTGTTGTATCTAAGTATGTTTCCGGAGGATAGTATTATTGGGAGAGAGGACTTGATATGGAGATGGGTAGCTGAAGGCTTTATCCATGCAACACGTGAAGAAAACTTGTATGAACTAGGAGAGGGTTACTTTAACGAACTCATTAATAGAAGCATGATCCAACAAGCAGACGTTGACACTCATGGGAGGGCGCAAGCTTGCCGTGTACATGACTTGGTACTTGAGTTTATCACTAAATTGTCAACCGAAGAAAATTTTGTTACAACATTGAATCGTCAGCGTCTTCCATCTCAACCAAACAGCATCCGTCGGTTATCCCTCCGCAACTGCAGGGATGAGCACGGCGTGCCTCAGAAAATCACTAGCTTGCCTCATGTGAGGTCACTTGTTGTATTCTCGGAAGCTATTGGCTCCACTCCATCCCTTTCGATCTTTCGAGTCTTACGGGTCTTGGATTTGGAACTTTGGAGCAGTAATGACATTAAGGGTGTGGGAAAATTGCTTCTCTTGAGGTATTTCAGGCTAAGTCATAAATATTTTAACTACATTGAGCTTCCTGAAGAAATTGGAAATCTACAGTTTCTGCAGACACTGGACCTAAAGGGGGCCAGAATAGAACAGCTGCCATCAACTGTGGCCAAGATAAGAGGACTGAGAGTGCTGGAAGTTTCACTCGGTGAATGGGATAAGACCCACGAGAAATCTTTGCTCGAGTGTTTATGCAATCTGGAGAAACTGCAAGCTCTTTATATTTTTTCTCCGGATGTGTCCCTGGATTTCATGTTGGATGTAAGCTGGGCCCGCCGTTACCTCCGGAGATTTACAGCATGTGTCCGTCTACAGACTGAACATATACTCAGGCCATCGTCTGTGTGGGAAGAGTTCAGCCCATTCTCCAGGCTGCCAAGGTGGATTGATTCCTCGCTCTCCAACCTCTCTGACTTATCCATCATTGTGAAGATACTGCAACGCCAGGATCTTGAAACTCTTGCACATTTACCTCTGCTTCTTTCTCTGGATTTGCAAGTGGTAGAGGCAACAAAAGAAAGGTTGGCGATCACTGGCAGCACTTATCAAGCCATAGCATTCCCGTATCTAGCAAACTTCAAGTATGCGAGTCGTGCAATGGGGCTAGTATTCAGACGAGGTGCCATGCAGAGGCTTGGGAGGCTTTCACTTAGTTTTGATGTTGCGGAGACAAAAGATGTGCATGGTGATTTTGACATGGGCTTGGAGAATCTCAACTCCCTCAAGGCTGTGGATGTTGGAATCGACTGTCGCTGTGCCAGGGTTAGGGAGGTGGAGGCTGCAGAGTCTGCAATAAGGAATGCAACCAACTTGAATCCCAACCATCCCACCCTTAATGTGAGCAGACATTTTAAAAGAGAGATGCTACGGGATGGAAAGCAAGAGATCCCTGAGGGAACAATGAGAAAACAAGAAGAGGTATTAATTGATTTTAATTACTCATTTTTTAGGAACCATTAATTCCGTTTTTCTTCTGCATATATGATTTTGATTGGTGACTCAATAGATGATGTTTTAAATATATTTTGCTCAAACACCTGCTTGCAGATTAGGCTTACCAAGATTGGCCCATGGGGTGGAAATGGAGGGAGGGCTCGCGACATCGAGGTGGCACCCCGCCGTCTGGAAAGCGTAAAAATTTGGAGCGGTGGGGTCATCAATTCACTTGAGTTTTCCTACAGTGACCACGATGGGCAGCAGCACACTGCGGGTCCATGGGGTCGTCCTGCTGAGCACATGAGCCAAGTGAGTGTATGTTAATCTAAAATTTGCAAGACATGCATGCATAAGTGCTTTTCTGTCTCTTTAGTTAACTTAATCTATGTTGCCATATCTTTTATAAAAGGGATTTGCTAGCGACCGGACGTCCGATCTAGACGCTAGCTCCGTACGGTTGGGTGTAATATATCTCACCCATGTGCACAATATTTATTGGTCATGTATACAACAAAAATATTGATAAAAATCTCAATGTTGCACTAGTTGTTGATGATTGTTGCATATGTGAAATAAAAAATATTGCAAACAAAAAACAACAACACAACAATGTAAATCAACGTCGATGTTGTAGACATCGAAGTCAGCGTGCAGCTTGGTCTTGAGCTCACCATTCGGCGAACACTCCCAAGTCGACGAAGTCGTCGCGATCAATGTCAAGCTCATCTATCATGGCGGCACCCTTGTGGCCGCCCACGAAGGATCTGGGCAGTGGCAACATGGCACGGGAGACCGCAGTGAGCTCAAACGAGGAGATCTGACAGTCGTTGCTCCGGATTTGGCGGTGCCACACCCGATAACTGCCGAAGAGGAAGTTGACGGTGGTAGCTGGATCCAGTGGCACCAGCGTCGGGGTGGCTAGGGTCGTCGCCGTGTATAGGGTCGGGCAGGGATGGGCCGCCGGGGAGGAGGTGAGCGAGAGAGAGGGTTGGATACATACATACATACATACATACATACATACATACATACATACATACATACATACATACATACATACATACATACATACATACATACATATAGAGTCTAACTTGCATCAGACATCCGGCGAAGGCCCCGGTGGCGCATGACACTAGATAATGGCGAGGCGAAGGCGGAGCCTACGCGGCGGGGCAGCGGAGAAGGGGAGGAGCAGTACAGAGAGGAGAGGGAGTAAGTGAGGAGACCGGGGAAGCCGACTGTGGCGGCAGCGACAATCAGGGGTGACGGCGGCGCCCGCGCGCGTCGCAGCAGCAGAGAGCGGCGGCGGCGTCGTTAGCCAGGAGGTGGTTCTAGGCTGGATGGGGAAAAAATGAAGGAAGAAAAGATAAGGAGAAGAAAAAGGAAATTGAAAAAGGGCAAGTTGGGCCTTGGCCCGACCTGGTTCAGGGGGAGAATAAGATAGAATTAAAGATAAAAGGTAAATAGGACATTGGACAAGCCTAATGATTAATAGGTTTCGCCCCAGTAATAATAATGTTCCCTCTACTACTCCATATATAGCTGAGGCTCATAACAAAACCCTAATCCTAGCTGCAAAGTGGATTTTAATCACCACACACACACACACACACACAAGAACCCTAATCTTAGATATTCTCTCCATTTTTTGTTCTTTCCCTTTAGTAGGAATTAATCTTTTTTTCATCATGGAGAAATTGTAACACCCCGACCCTCCATAGGCCCAAGGTGCTACCACCATACACCTACCATTTCAAAGATGTGGTGCTAATCCAACTTTTAGCAACACATCCTCTTTTGTTTTGATTACCCACAGGGAGAAAACAACAGATAAATATCGGAGTATCGCAATAAGCCAACTAACTTCATATTGCACAAACTATAACATAAACAGACTTTAGGTTCCACAACCATGTGAGACCCACCATCATGGCTTGCTAACAAACTAATCCAAATAGCGAGCCACCAAAAACTTAATACTAGATTAAACATAAAAGCTCTGTAAAGCTAACTGTTATTGCATATATGCATTGCCAAAAGGACTATTCCCATTCCATGCATGTTGTCATCATTCACCTAAAAACAACGACAAAGCAAGAGTGAGTTCGGAGACTCAGCAAGTACAAAGTAAAACAGTAAATAACAGGTTCACAAATCAGTCCATAGTCATCATAAGTTCAATCACCACTTGTTACCATTCAAACTCTTTAAATACTTATCAGCCAATCATTATGCATATGCACATGCTCCTCTCTTATCTTTTTAGCCTATACCGGTATAGCAGAGCGAGAACCCGTCGATGCTCACCCAGGCCCACCTTGTTTCCATGCGGAGACCATAAGCCCGTCCTCTTTCATACGGGAACCACAACCTCCACTCCCATGGAGTGCCTACCAAAGTATGTTTTTTCCCACTCCCGTGGGATGCCTACCAAAGTAGGTCTTTCTCCACTCCCGTGGAGGGTCCACACCAATTAGATCATAGATGCCACGAAGGCCATCTATTTCCATGACATGAATGCAATGCCAATTCCCCATTTATGCATATCAACAGTCATGTCTCAACAATCGACATTCATCATTTCTCATCATGCATCCAGAAATAGTTAACTTACCATCACATGATAAGCAATGCATCATCATTCATCTATCAATAAACATTACCTGAATTTACCGCTTTACTATGCACTTGCCTGTTAACCTGGTGGACGGTGCGTGGACGGCACCAGACTCGAACCGCCACCTGAACAAGCATTAACTATTTTAATTCATCACTCATGCAATACATTCAAATACGAGCAAATGACATCGCTCTAATGCCCAATTCGACATAATCCAATCCTGTCCCACCGGGCAACCTCTCATTGACCCGATGTTTACCAGTCTATAAACTTAACGATCTCATTATTTATACTCGTCAATCGATTTCTACACACTTAATCTCATTTTTAATCGATTATATTGTTTAACCTCAAGTTATGCTCCCATCCTCCCTCTTCTGCCACAGATCGACCAGACAACAGTGGCAGTACCAATTTCGTCGTCTAGGCATTCATATTAATAAACGATACCTAACTGATCACATGCATCAATTCTAATGATCGGTATATTAACTTATGCCTGACTTGGAAAATAAACAGGGAGAAGGGTTTTCGAGGCGTTACCCTGGCCCCGAGCAACTGGATTGAGGCACTCTTTTCTTTTCCTTGGCTGGATCTGACGGATCTAGCGGCAGGTGACACTTTTCCCCCTATTTTTCCTCTCTTCTTTTTCCTTTCTTTTCTCTTTTCTTCTCTTTCTTTCTTTTCCTCTCTTCCTTCTCTCTCTCCTTTTCTTTTCTTTCTTTCCTTTCCCTTTGGCCGGCGCTCTCTTCTTTCTTTTTATTCTTTCCAACGCGGGCTCTCTCTTCCTCTTCCTCTTCCAGTTGGCCAACACTCTTCCTTCTTTCTTCTTTTTTTTCTTCACACCCAGTCCTCTCTATCTCTCGGCGGCCGACCAGCGCCTTCCCCTTCACCTTCTCACCGACAGGAGGTGGGCGGCAGCACACCGTCACCGGAGATGCCCCTCAGCTGGCTAGCCCTCCACCCCCAGTCGGCCCCCCACTCTTCCCTCAACTCCCTCCTACGCGGCGTGTGGCCAACGGAGCAGGGGAAGACAACGGCGGCGGCTAGAGGGTGGCGAGCGGCGGCGTCGATAGCAGCAAGGGAAGACGGCAGCTCGCACAAGCAAGGGCGGCTGCAAGGTGAAGTAGTGGCGGCGGCGGTGGCAGCAAGAGAATGGCGACGGCGAGGCACGGCGGTAGGGGACGGAGACGGCGGCGCGCGCGAGCGACAGCGGGGCAGTGGCGGCTACCGGAGGGGACGAGCGTCGGTACCGGGGTTGGCGAGCGACGGCGCCAGCGGGCTAGCAGCGGTGGCGCCGATGGTTACGCAAGCGGTGACAACAGGCACAAGGGGAGCAGCAGCAATCGGGAGAGCACGTGGGAGGTGAGTGAAAATGATTTTTGCTTCCTCCTCCACCTGGCTCTCTCTCATTTATAGGGCTGCAGGATGGGCCGGGCTGGGCTTCATCAGCCCAGGTATTACAGAAATGGACTCAAACGTAACAACAGTATTCCTTCTAATTTAGGCGGTTGTGGTAGTGGTCGTGCATTTGTTACTTAGTTTTCCCTTCATCGTGTGTGTATTGGAGAAGTGTGTACTTGAGAACTTCTTTTGCCCCAATTTCTTGTTAGGACTCCTCGCAAAAAAAACATTGTTTTGTTAGGACATCTTTGTTTACATCGCCCAAATGTGCATGACAGCAATTCGTCTTCCGCTAATCCTCCACCTTAGTTCATCAGTCATTCAGTCTCATTTGATGCTTACTCTATATATGCTCCTGGTTCTTTCAGACTAATGCATCAATAGCTTCCGTACCCGTATAAATTCGCATTCCTGAAATAGCATATCGTTTATATGTTGCCCATGGCAGCGAAAGCGCGCGGCGAAGCGCGTGGGCCGCTCTAGTTATATTTTTGTTAGTCCAAAGCTAACTTCAATCCATCAACGGCTCAATTTAGGCCCTATTTTTTTTTTTCAGTTTTTGGTTTTTACTTTTGACTTTTCTATAGTAACTAACTTTTAAACAGAGTGTCTTTTCAAGATAGGATCTACTAGTTAATTGTAGTACATACTGCACTGACTTCATTTATATCGGCAAAAATTGCATATAGTTACTATTACTCTGTAATCTCTCACGTGAATAGCCTAAAAGCCACCAACCACAATCAAAAGTCATAAGCCTCAGTAAAAAAGAACAGGCTTAAAACTCATGTTACCTCTAGAGTGCTAAGATGTTAAAATAGCTTAATGATCGTATTTGTGTTCTTGCAGATTCAGCTTGGACCTTCAGAGTTTGTGACACAAGTTTCTGGAACTGTGGGCCCGTTAGGTCCATTATCCAGCATTCTAACGTCAGTTACATTTCAAACCAATGTTAATAGCTATGGGCCTTTTGGGCGATCGGCTGGAACTCCTTTTGCCACTGCAATGAAGGATGACGGCAGTGCTATTGTTGGGTTTTTTGCGCGCGCAGGGATTAATGTCGACGCACTCGGTGTTTATGTTCACCCTCTCTGAATCTAGCTACTATGGCTCATTCTTCCCCCTTTCACTGAACTGCTCCATTGCCAGATGTGCTGCTAGTTCTGCAATAATATTGGGGTTCTGTCCGTATGGCGAATTGTATCGTGTCCTACATTTTGAGTTTTTGACTGTTGGGATGGTCACAACGTCACAGTGAACTGTTGGTTGGTTTGATTTTTAAAGTTTGAAGGCAGTTAATTTTCGATATTTGTGGAGGGAGATATGTTTGCTCACGCACATTCAATCATATATTACGATCTGTTCTGTACAGGTGGATGAGTGAATATGTATCACATATATTGTCTTGCTTGCTCAGAATATATGCAGCTGAATGCAGACGCATCAAAGGCTTCTTGCCTGGTGTTGATTTGACAGACAAAAGAAGGATCGATGTCATGTTGATTCGAATTTGAGCTTGGAGAACCTTGCGTCCCTTAAGGCTGTGGACGTTGGAATTGACTGTCGCTGTGCCAGGGTTTGGGGGGTGGCCTTGGTGTGGACAGAGATACTTCGAAAGGAAAATGCGATGGGATGAGGCACATGACTACGTACTTTTATTAGTCTGCCTTTCTTTTCTCCCCTCTTTTGGGAAACCATAGTTCCTTCTTTCTTTCGAAATGAAGAGGGCACCATCAAGGTGGCCTCCAGCGCCTGGAAAGCGTTATGATTCACAGTAGCTTGGCTGTCGATTCAGTTTCATTTTTTTACAGGGACCATGATAGGAAGCAGCACCCTGCAGGCTCATGGGACAACGGTTGAAGATGTGTGGAGGTTGCTGATGGTGATTTGGAGTGGAAGGGTCTTCTCGGTTTGAGGGATGCACCACAGACACTGAGGGACTTGTAGAGTTACTATTGCTGATAGGATAAGGAACTGGAGTGTTAGGACGAAGGTAGTTGAGGGACGAGCTATTTTTTTTTTTTGGGTATCGTAGCTATTTTTTTTTTCAAATTGGACCCTTGAATGTCTATTTTTACAAATCTAACCTTCTCCGTAGACCATCGAGCTAGGGGTGGGCGTTCGGGTTACCCGATTTTTTCGGGTCGGGTAATTCGGGTAATTCGAAATTCGGATAATGAAAACTGCTACCCGATATTAGCCCCAAAAAAATACTACCCGCAATTTCGGGTACCCAATAATTCGGGTTCGGGTTCGGGTATACCCGATATACCCGAATTTCAGCAAACTGCATCGAATTTCAGCAAACTGCACAGAATTTGCACATAATTTCAGCAGCAATTTGCATAGAATTTCAGCAGCAATTTGCATAGAATAATATATCACAGGCAGTTGTTCAAACAGAGAGAATCATATACTAAATTACTAATAAAGTGACATGATTACCGGGTAGTTCGGGTAGTTCGGGTACCGAGGGATATTACCCGAACTACCCAAACTAATTTCGGGTAATCAGAATCGCTATCCGAATTTGGGATCGGGTACCTCGGGTTCGGGTATTTCGGGTTCGGGTTCGGGTAATTCGGGTACGGGTAATGGGTAGCGGGTATTTTGCCCACCCCTACATCGAGCTCGGCAAGCATCTGCCGCTCTCGGCAATCACTTGCTGAGCTATAGTATCTCGGCAGGCGTTCTACTGAGCCCCCCTACGCGGTAGCACCGGTGGCTATTGTGCATACTATATTTAGTGTTTTAATTAGTACTAATTAAAACGCTAATTAATCCTCCACAGGGCCGGTCGGCTTGCTGCCACGCAGGGGGCTTGGTAGGTCGTTTACCAAGCTTGGTAGGTCCACGGAGAGGCTACATTTACAAAAATGAGCGTTTGGAGGATAAATTTGAAAAAATGGAACATCCAAGGACATCGATATGGTTCTTTGTTTTGACAGGTGAAACATCCAAGGACATCGATATGGAGGTAAGGTGCTTCTTCCTATGGCATGCATTTGAGTCCTTCTCTTAGCAAAATTGATGTATTTTTAAGGGTTCGCAGGGTTGATGAGAAAAGTAAATAATCCAGTGCAGATCATACTAATATAGTAATATCTGATTATGTTATAGTCATATTCGCAATGAAAAAAAAATTCCAGATCTTATACGACAACTTCCATTAACATCTGCAGTAAAGCCTTGTCCTGATGCACATCTGAACAATATCTGCCTATAAATGATAGTTTTGAACATGGCATTCCCTGTGATAACTACTAAAACCACAAAGTATTGAAGTGAAATACGATAATGGTTACTACTAAACACAGTGAATCGTTTTAGGATTCTTGTCCCGCTGTTCGGTTGATGAACTTAATTGAAACAACACAGTGGAGCTCTTTGCATATAGGTAATGTGCACTTTAACTAATGAGTTGATCTATTTAGCAAGTTTTCTGCAAGTCATTGTTTATCTCTAAACTGTAATATATCTATTTTTTAGATAAAGGATAATTATATCCGGCTTCATCTATCAACCGATAGAATCAGGCCAATTATTACAAAAGGTATCCCATAGGCTGGCACACGAGCTGTAAAATGTTCCAACTTTACAGCAAAACACATGGATAAACAAAACGCATGTAAAGTTTTAACTAAGAAAGGCCAATAAATCTTGTTGATAACCATCCATTGGAACCGAAGAATTGCAAAGCTGACGACTCAAGATGTTGCCCAGCTAAGACCAAGTGATCCCGTAGATCATCACGCCGCTGCAACTTTGCCCACTGTCGGAGCCAGTAAGTTCCCCTGAATAGTACCTGCAAAAAAGATTTTGGTCTACATTTGTCAAAAACCACCTCGTTTCTTGTTATCCAAACTGCCCAACAAAGTGCCGATGCTGCTGTCAATAACAATGCGTTTTGTTTCTTATTACCCTTCTTTGACCACCCATTAAAAACTGTAATATATCTATGGCCAAGCAAAAGTAGTTTCTGCCCGTCGCCTCGCTACGCCTCCTCCTCTCCCAATACGGCCATCTCCGTTGCCTCTCACCAGTGTGTAGGACGCGGATGCGGCACTGGCGGGGGATGTGGATGGGGAGGAGATCGTGGACATCGCCACCGGCGTGGGCCTCAGCGAGGAGGAGAACGCCGGTGCCTCCGGGGGCGGGGAGGGGAGGGCGACGAGGAGACGTGGTGCATCGAGGGCGGCCAGCCCGTCGTGGGGGGTAACCATGGTGACAGAGAGGCGCAAGGATTTGGGTGATTGGATTGGGTCATCTTGTTTCCTTATTCATTGGAAGCATTCCTATATTAGGAATAATTGATGATTTATCCCACTTTTTATGTGGCATTGCAAAAAACTACAATGACCACTTACATATGGATAGTTTTTTTTTTGCAATGGCAAAGAAAGGCCAAGTCTCCATGTTCGTCCGTGCCCTCCCCCATCTCCGTTGTCGCCGATGCCGTCATGTCGTCTTGCCGCTGGGCTGGCAGCAATGGACGACGCCCGAAGTTGACCTCCTTCAGGTGAGTGCCCGATTCCTCAACTTCTTCTTCGCCCTCTTCTCCTACTTGAGTGAGTTGGGCTTGAATTCTGGACATCGCCCGGAAGTTGTTTGATTGTATGCCGCAGACAGATGTAATGTTGACGGATGTTTTATTTGGTTATTGCTTCAAGCCCGAGGAAGAAGACTCATGCCATCAGGAGTTCATTAGGGTGATAGGTACCACAATTTAGCCTGATCAGACTGCCTCTGTTTAGTTTTGCGACTGTCCCAAATTATTGGCTGACCAAATACACTGCTCTAGAAACAATGCAGATGCACTTGTTTATTCTAGAATGTTGGCATCTCATGGATCTCTTTGTTTGTAATTCTTTGCTGAATGTGTATGGAAGATCCTGTTATATTAATTTGGTGAGTGAATTGTTTCATGGTCATAATTTAGCCTGATCAAACTGCCTTGTTTAGTTTTGCGACTCTCCTAAATTATTGGCTGACCAATCCACTGCTCTAGAAACAATGCAGATGCACTTGTTTATTCTAGAACGTTGGCATCTCATGGATCTCTTTGCTTGTAATGTTTTGCTGAACGTGTGTGGAAGATCCTATTATATTAATTTGGTTAGTGAATTGTTTGATGGTCAGCTAGAGAAAAATATTTTATATCTTGGACTTTTTGCTTGTCAGGGCTTGCATGGTGCCGGTGCACAAAATATTTTATATCTTGGACTTTTTGCATCTCAGGGCTTGCAGGCTTGGAAATGGCAGCCAGTGGTATGGTGCTGGTTCACAGCGGAGATGCCGCACTGGCCAGTTGAGTCAGTGGCGCTTTTTGATGTTGCGAGTAAATGGTTATCTAACTGATTCACACGACTAAATTCAATCGTGCTCTCATGGAGGATGAAGCTCAAATGGATGATGAGGTAATGAGCCCTATTTTCTAGCCATGGCAGGTCATTCCCTTTGCCTTCTGTTAATAACCTGCTCCTTATATTTGCACACAGAATGCCTGTTGTAAGAATATATACTTGTAAGGATTTGTATGGGAAGTACATCGTTTCTTATGGTTTGCTCACGTCTATTTGAGCTAGCTGCCTACAAGTCTACAGCTTGAGAACTGTTCTATCGGCAAAGGTACCTTCATGCAGATTACCACTAATCCACTGTCATGTCTGTGTTTGAATGGGTGTATTCCGGTCCCTCTGGCCATATAAAATATTGACGAGATGTTTGTATGCCCTGTGTTCTTTGTTAATTGAATGCTGCTATAATTAAAGTTTGGTAAACTTCTCTTTCCCGTTTGTATTCTCTCAACTGGTAAAATGTATGACTACTGTTTTTATCTCTTGGGGTCAGTTTGGGTTAAGTTCTGATATTTTATTTCTTAAAATGGAGCTAGGAACTGCAACCGGTGTTGTTATCCTGCTATCTTTTGCTAGGCATAACATCTGTATGAGCTTAGTCTCCTAGTCATCTACTATGGATGCCTTCTTAGTCTTTCTTTTAAGTTTAGCCCTTAATTACCACACGTATATTTTGTTGTATGTTGTTGCAAAAGGCAGCAACAGTTGTATCGGAAAGGAGCTAAGAACTAACAGGTTTTTACTGAGGTTGTGATGTCACTGAGATCAGCAAGCACCGTGCATTTATAGTCATCTATCGCCTCTATCTGCTACTCTCGATGCATCCTGTAAAAGACATGTACATATTGTTTGTGGTCTGCTTCGACCTGAACAACATTTTGGATAAATATAAAGTTGTAACAGATAAAAAAAACTATTTTGCAAATGTCAATGCAACTTTTCATGTTTTCTGCCAGTCATAGTGTAGCGTGCAATCCCCAATCACCTGATCACCTCTGGGCTTGGTCATGTTTGGTTAGTCAAGTCACAGAATTTTGCGCCTGGGTGGGAGGAACTCTAAATTCTGCTGGCCATGTTTGGTTAGTCAAGTAATCATGCATCTTCTTTGTTTCCCCAGGTTCTTGAAAGGTTGGCCCACAATGTGCTTTCAAAAGATCAACATTCAAAACTGCCAAGATTAAAAGCTTGAGATTTGTGTGCTATGTGCTTCCTCTTTGCTTTACTTTGGTTGGTTGGTTTAACTCTGTGTGGTGAGGTCTTATTTACGTGTGCTCGAGAATTTATCTACATCAATCAAGCAGTATGCAGCACTCAATTGATACTTAAGTATAACGAGTCTATAAGAAGTTTGGAATAGTTGTTCCTTTGTTTTACCTTACAAGGCTGCATAATTCATACTGTATGAGAATTAACTATAGGAGAATTTCATATTTCTGTTTATTAAGTTCATCCAAATTAACTGTAGGAGAATTTCATAGGCATGTGCCCTCAAAGAATTAGTTGTATAGCTTACATGAGGTTACTTTTGTTTTTGTGGTCTGCTATATTAGTTACGGTAGATTAGAGACTTTATTGTGTAATTTAGTTATACATCTTTTGTTTTTTCTTTATATCACCTGATGTTTGTGAGCGATTCATTGCAGCCCCTTCTCACATGGTGTGTTTTCATACAAGGCTGCCTTTTTCATGCATTGCAGCCACTTCCTGATGAGCTTTGCTTGCAAGCTTCTTTGATCCCAAAGAGACTGCACTACTCATGTTCTGATCAGTTCTTCTACCGTTTATGGCATCATGTAGGTCATGTGTATATATATATATTCTTTTGTTGTAATACGGTGCTGGTCTTTTTGCGGAAGAGATTTAGACTGTTATATAGATTTTCATCGAACATCTCTGTGTAAAATATGGATGTTCATCAAATATCCCTGTGTAAACAAACCTCAGGTCTCTAGTGTTTTGAAAGAACGGCTATGCCTTGGGACCTTTTTGTTTTATGTGCCTGGCTAACTATCCTTCTGTGCCAAAGGAAGTCAAATGCCTATTATGCTTTTTACCTCGCCCTCATTTCATTCCTCTCATACATGCTGCTGTGGAGTTGTCCGCCCATGTTAATATTCAGTGCAGATTGGAATGCATGATCTATTTTCTGGTCACTCAATGCTTCATGCATTATTTCCAACTTTCCACGCGATCCTATCTACTGCAACTAACGTTGTAGAGAATTCAAGCAAGCTGGATTAAAACAATCCATTGGATCATTAATATGCGTATCACGAAGCCATCATGCATCACAGACCCCACTTCCCACCTAAACTTCCATGGCAACCAACCAAACAAAAAACTTTACAATCCCCACTTTCTAAATTCTCATTCTCTTCCACGAATTCCCTCCCAACAAAACTGTAGGCGCGCATGCACAAAATTCGCTACAAGCGCTGCACATGGAACAGGCACACATGTGCAACGACTTATTTGGGCTTTCGTGTTCGCTTCAATCGAAAAGGTTAATCTAGAAGTAGACATGTTCATGAGAAGCCCGGCCCACTTTTCCTGACCAGGCTGGGCTTGTGTCTCGGGTCGGGCTCGGGTCTAGTTTTGGAGCCTGTAAGGATTTTCGGGCTGGCCTTGGGCTGCAATTTTCGGGCCCAAAAAGCCCAGTCTGACCCGAACCGTAGCTGTAAAACCCTCATTTTTTCGATGGTATTCCCAAATACCAAATCTCGCTGTACTCTTGAGTCACTCTCCATTCTCCAAGTCTTCAGACTCAACAAATCTGAGCGGCATCGGCACTCACCCAGGTGGCGGTGGCGCTCCCCCGATCCCCCCAGGGCCCAGGCGCCCTCACCTCCTCCGGCTCCAGGTCATCCTCCTCGTCGAGCTCACCTGATCGCCGCCTCATTCGTCTTCGCCCTCACCACACCAAGCGACCACGCCTCTTCTTCCGGCGGCGACGGCGTGTGGCCTCTCCTCCCGGGCTGCTTCCTCCGCCGCGCTCTCTTCTCTCGCTTGATTTTCATCCCATGTCCATGCCATCCGTTGCACGTGTTTGCTTGTTGATTGCTAGCAAAACTCGGGCTTCAGGCTTCCTAAACGTGTAAATGTTGGGCTTCAGGCCGGACTCGGGCTTGGTGCTGTGATACTGGGCTTTTTCAAGCCTGGCCCAGCCCGACGTTTGAACAGGTCTTCCCGGAAGTGCTGTGTTTCGCGCCAACAAGACACTGTAATACTAAAGTTTCCCGCTTAACCGCCGTACGTTCAAGACTGATTTTCTATACACGCGCGCACCTACCCGTGTGCTGCTAGTTGTATCTGTCTAGTACCTAAGATAAGAAGGGTACAAAGCACCATTTCAACCTAACACTAACATCATATATACCTTTTTTTTTGAAGGCAACATCATATACACTTGAGCTTGAGCACAGTACTAAAGGAAAAACCGGCAATCGAAGAGCAGGAGCAAAGCAAACTTGAAGAAGCATGGGCATATTTGGCCCCTGATCGTTTCTATTTCCCCAAATAGCCTCCTAGCGAACCATTTTCTGGATTTGACGTCATCTTTATTGTGGCAGTAGCGTCAGGCGATATCTATCACACGCTATGCTCTGATACTGCGGCAACAGGCTGAGGGCGCGGCAGGGGTGGACGGCGCGGTAGGAACCCGATGCCACCGGTGACATAGTACGAGGATCGCGGCAGGGAACTGCTGCACAGCCGGACCATGGCATGAACCCATCCTATGCATGGCAATATTGTGTATTAAAAAAATCCCTTAACAAACCGTGCATGCATGCAGCCTTTTTGCATTAAAATTTTGTTTAAGCTTGTATGGGAGGAAGAACGACACGGTGAGCCTGTATGCATCCAGCCTTTTGCATTGAACTTCAGTTTAGGCTTGGGCATACCACGGTGAGGCTGCTGCATGCATGCGTATCGCTAGAACCTGCCACGGTTCCACAGCGCGGCAGCACCTAGCAGGCATGTGGAGCCGCCACCTGCCGTAGTTGGCTCTGTCCTGCCGCGCTGGACGCCAGTGCTACGGTGCCGGCCTCTTGCTGCAGTCGGGGAGGGAGTATGGTAGGTGATATCTAGTAAGGTAGAGTCGCAGAGAGATCGCTTACCGCTGCTCTCTCGATCGGTGAGGAAGCTAAAACGGGAATTGACTTCAGTCATATATGCCAGTAAGGCTAATTATGCAATTTATATTATAATTTCCTAGTTTCCACTGGACCACAAAGTATCAAGCGATGAAATGAATCATATACCTATGGTGTGATCCACTTGTTTAAAAAGCGGTACTGAAGCTTTACGGAAAGCTTTCGGTGCTCCGAAGTGTAACGAGGTATTTGTGGTCACTGGATCGCTAATATACGGCTCAGATGAAGCTTTCCTACTTTTAGTAGTGAAGGATAATTATCGGTGAGCCAGTATTAGGGTGTAACTGCATTGCTTGATACTGTTCTGAGCCTATTGAAATAAGTGATGTAGCTTAGAGCCGTTCGTATTGCTACCAAACAAAAATAACCGGACGGTCAATTCAGTTAGACCGGTATTCCGTTGGGAGAATGGGGGTTTTCACTATGTTCGGTTTTTTGTAAAAACCTGTCGGAAACCGAAAAAACCAGACAAACTGAAGCACTATAGCGTCAGTGCATCACCTTCACAGCTTACTACTACCACAGTCCAGATCCCCTGTCCTCGCCTCGTCGGTGTGGCGCCACCACGGAGCAGGAGCGAAGAATGGGGGAATAGGCAGCAACAAATGGGGGAATAGAAACAGAGACGATCAACACTAGATGATCATGCATTTGCCATCGCTTGTTTTGTAACTTTCCGTGATGGCCTAACATTGACCGTCCTGTTCGCTCTTTTCACATGTGCGATTATTCGATACATCGCTTGCCATACCGTGTGAATGCAAGTAACGTTGTAAAGAATTCAAGCAAGCTGGATTTAAAAAACATAGAAAGCGCTCCAATGTTCCGTTTGATCATTAATATACATACCACGGAGCCACCATGCATCACAAGTCCCACTTCCCACCTAAACACCAGTGACCACCAACCAAACAACGAACTTTACAGCCCCCACTTCCTACATTCTAATTCCCTCCAACCAAACAATCGGCGCATCTATGGACAAATTCGCTAAAAGACTAATCTGGCTCCAGATGGGATAGGCACATATGTGTAACAGCTTGCTTAAGCTTTCGTCTTCGCTTTGATCGAAAAGATTAACCATCATTCTACTACCTTAGATAAGAAAGGTACAAAGCACCATTTCAACCTCACACTAACATAATATATACTGTAGTATGGGAGGTACTTCTATACATCACTATTTAAAAATTGCATAAATATTAAAGCATAAATGAAAGATAGATGACGATTACTTACCCCATCACATGTGCAATTGTTGTGGCTACGGACCAAACAGTACAAGAGGGGACTAGTAGAGTGTGAGAAAAATGGATCCCCTTGCTAATCCAAGAAGGAATATATAAATGGCCAGAAAGCCTTATTACAAAAATGCCCCTACCATAGGATGCTATTTCAAGGGTACATATGTCTTTTACATGCCTCATTGGGCTTCCTGGCCCAATAGGCCGAATGATTATAGGTGGGGGGCTATCTCTACAACAGGAGCCTCTCATGGTAAAGAGCTTCACCTTGAGCAGACTAAAACCATGTCACATAGGCATTTTGGTCCCCTTCATCTTTTCGGCTTATCTACGAGATTGGGCCATGTATTTGGTCTTGTTGACCACGGTCATGCGGGGATGCTATGCATCAAATTGTGGTTGGCGCGTCATGCGCCGTCTCGACTCGCGGCACGAGTTCCGAAGGGACGCCCGAACAATGAGGCATTTCGCCTTAAGACCTAGCACGTCAAGTGAACCGCCACCCTACCATGTTGCTTTTCTTCCTTCCGTTTGCGCTGGTGAGTTCCCTAGCCCACGTTCTCCCCTATGGCACTCGCTGCTATTGCCGCCATTCCCTCCACCGTGCCGTTGGCACCCCGCTTGCCAGTTTGCAAACCGGTGCCACCCTTCGTGTTTGGTTAATGGCCTATGGCAGCGATCTGTATCCTCGTCGTACCGCCAGAGGTGCTTCGTCGAGCCGCGGCAATGTGTCTGGCCACTAGGGCCTATCAGCGACCGAGGTGGAGTACGAGCTGGTTGAGCGTGATCCATCGACGATCAACAAGCGGTGGAAGGCGGCGAAGAAGGTGACCGATGTGTGCAAGAATGAGCTGGGTCAAAGTCTGATGACCGAAGACCTGATTCTGTCCCTGGTGAGTGATGGGAAGACCTCAGATCGCGACATGGTCCGTCTGCCCTCCAACTTCGAAATCGAGCCCCACCCGACGGAGGCGAAGATAATCATGTTTGCGGCCTATTTCGACACTAGTCTCTGACTTCCAACGGTGATGTTCATTGGCAAGGTTCTTAGGATGTACGGGTTAGAGTTAGTGCAGCTGACTCCCAACACCATCGTTTGGTTGGCGGTGTATTGCTGGGCCTCGCAGGCGGAGACTATGTGGCGAGCTCGGCACTGTTTGCCTTCCTATACGACACTCGGTGCTAGCCAAAGAAGCTCATGGAGGGCAAATAATCCAATTTTGGAAGCATTAACTTCGTGCTTCAAATGGCCTATACGAAGCTATTTCCAGGGAATACGATGCGGATGAAGTGGGAGTCGAACTGGATGCAACGATGGTTCTACCACCGAGTCGAGAGTGGTAGCAATTTGAGGTGGTCAAGGCGCTTGATGGACTTCAACATATCACCAGTTGTGATCCTCGACCATAACAATGAGCATCACACGTGGAGGCTTGTGGGGGTCACCCTTTGATTCAACATGCGGGATCTTGTAGAGGAGTACTGCATGTTTGGTGTGTCTCTACTGATGCACCAATGGCATGTTCAATCCGGCCCTGCCCGCGAAGACAGCGTCTGCCTTATTGTTGCTTTGTTGCCGAGGCTGACTGACCCCAGTAAGTAATTGGCCTTGACCAGTACTATCGGTTTTAGGTCTGTTGAAAGACTCCCTTTTGTATCCATTGCAGGGCTCACCCTCGAGGACACCGAGCGTGTGGCGATGGTCTTTCTAGGGCCATATACTGTAAAGGAGCATGGCATTTAGGAGTCGGTGACAGTGAAACTCGGCTAGATAAATCGAGTGTGCAAGGCCCTTGGCATCCCTGTGCCAAAATGTCCCACGCCCAGCATTGGTCGGCCCTACGGCCACGAGGGTGATGGTGAAGAGGTACCGCCTTCACATCAAAGAGCTCGCTCGGCCCTCGCGGCACAGCCTTCGTGCTCATTGCCTTCTCTAGGCAAGTTAGGTGAGCTCGAGGAGACTGCTATGGATATAGATTCAGGGTTGGGTGAGTATGCCAAATCAGACCTCAAGCCCGAACAGGAGCATGGTGCAGGCGGTAGTGGCAGTGCCATCACTCCGAGCCCCGCTAAGGCCCGGGCGACAGGGCTGGTTGCACGAGCGGCCCTGAGCCAATGGCGGGACGCAAGGTTGTGCCCCCGAGGTTGTAGCCCCGCCATCAATTGTCTGCCAAACCCCTCCGGAGGCCATCATTTGCCATGCATCTTCGGATATCCACTCGACGAAGCACGACCAAGAGGATATAGTTCCGTCCTCGCCTATTTGCGAGGTGTCCTCGTAGACTAAAGCATTGAAGCGTGGTCGAACGTCTTCTCCTAGACCCACTGGTTTAGGGTTCGAAGTGGCCCTGACAACATTTGTGGGTGACTCGGATTCCAACATGGACATTGGTGGTGGTGAAATAATGTGCGATGTCAGCGCTGGCACTATTTGTGTGAGTCCAATTGTGGAGTCCGTCGGCGCTACCACCTCCCAACCAGCGTGTCCTAGTCGAACCGTAGGTATACATAACTCCTCCTCTCGTGAATTTGGTTTTGCCCTGAATTTCTGTTTTTGAAAAAGCTGGATTTAAAAAGTATTTTAAATGAAAACCTAAAATTATTATTAAATAAAAAGGATATTTTGAATTTCTATAAAAATTCTAGTTCAAAATAATTATTTGGAGTTATTTGGCTTTTATTTTGTTTCCTGGATTTTCTGGAATTAAAAAAATGTATTTTTGAAATTAAAATGTATTTTTAGTATGAAAATTAAATACCAACCTTAGTTGGAAGTATTTTTAGTAAGTCCAAAATGTCTCCAGAAGATTCTCTGAATTTTTCTGGAAATTTTGGAAGTTATTTCATATTTTTCTGAGCTTTATTGAATTTCCTAGCCTATTCTGAAAAATCAAAATCAGAAAATAAAATTCAAAATCCCAATTCTCCCCCTCTGGCCGCCACGTGGACGGCCAGATCCTCTCCACGCCGCCACCATCCGGCCGTCGCCTCCACCCTGCCTACCCCCTCCATATGCCCGCCACGCCGCCCCCTCGGCCCATTTGGCCTGTCCACCCACGCTTCTCCCACGCCGCCCTCTCTCTCTCCCCCGGCCCCACTTGTCAGCCGCCCCCCTCCTCCCTCTCCCGCTGCCGCCCGGGCCCGCTTGTCAGCCCGCCCCTTCTTCCTCCCCGCCCCCTTCTTCCTCCTCCCGCGCGGCCGCGCCTTCACCGCCGCCATTTCCGCCGCATCCCCACTCGCCCGGATTCCCTTCCCTGCTCCCTCCCTCTTCCTCCCCGACCAGCCCTGCCATCCCCGCGCCCGAATCCTGCCGTCCCCTCGCCGCTGTCCCCCCTAATCCCGCCATCTCCGCCGCCGCCCCGTGCATCTCCGGCGAGAAATTCGCCGCGCCTCCCCCTCCCCGACCCCTATAAAAACCCCCCTCAGCCTCCCCTCTCTCTGCACCACCTCCCCCTCCACTCCTCTCTCCCTCCCGGCCGCTCCATTGCCGCCGCGTTGAGTGCCGCCCGCCGCCGCCTTTGCCCTCTCGCCGCCGGCCATCTCCGGCCGCTCTAGGTAACCGCCGCCCCC
Source organism: Dendrocalamus latiflorus (assembly GCA_017311315.1). Classification (NCBI taxonomy): domain Eukaryota; kingdom Viridiplantae; phylum Streptophyta; class Magnoliopsida; order Poales; family Poaceae; genus Dendrocalamus; species Dendrocalamus latiflorus. The sequence continues at coordinate 25,960,142 of CM029642.1, forward strand.
TCCCCCGAGTTCCCCACTCCCTCCTCTCTCGGTTCCGCCTAGCGCCGCTCGCCGCCAACGCCGTGCCCGAGCCCCTCCCCGCTGGCGCTTGCCACATCAGCGTCGAGGGCGAGGTGGCAGCCGACGTGGCCGCCACGCAGGCGCCACGCAAGCGTCCGGCTGCCACGCCACCCTCCGTGCCACCTCAGCGCCTCCCCTCGGCCGTAGACCCGGTCCATGGACTAGGGCCCCACCGGTCGGTCAGACCTTCCCAGGGCTGACGCAATGCTGGCGCAGTAAATCCGAATTTTCACTTGAAAAACAATTCAGCCGAAAATAAAATCCCTGCTGACGCAATAATTCAGATTTTCCTTTAGAAAAATAATTCCAGAAATTCTCTTTTTCTATTTTCTCTGAATTTAAATTTCCCGGAGCCCGTTCTTCTTCGTCCTAACTCCGATTTGGCCCATTCAAATTTCTAAATTCATCAAAAATTTCCCTCTATCCATTTCTGGCATCAATTAAAATATTTGAAATTTATTTGAATTTATTTTGAATTTATTTGAATTTAGTGGGTTATTTTCACGTGTAGACTTTGACGATTCGGGAGATTTCTTCGACGAAGATTCAAACCAAGTTGAAAAACAAGGCAAGTCACACTCCTTGATCATGTTGATCCCTGATTTCAAAATAAAATTATGTTATTTTAAATTATTCTGCATGCATATTTTTATTGAACGTATTGCAATTCAGATTTAAATTTAGTTACTGCCTACTTGTTAATTCCTCCATTGATATTGAATTCCTCGATACCTTGTCACCCTAGAATCAAGCTCTAGTTAATACCTTAGTGTTGGCTAGAGAATATTATATCAAATGTTTAGACCTGCTTAGTTATCATATTTGTTTTGGGATACCTTTTCACATAAAATGATGAACTTTTCACATAAAATGATGATTTCTCTAAATGTACTCTTGACTTTGGTGAGTCAAGGAGGTTTATGAAATATTTTGCAAACAAAATATAAAACCTGGTTTAGACTTAGGCTAATGGCTAGGTGGTGGGTGCAGGCATGCACTGTTGTTCGGAGACGCAGTGTTGATTGTCGTGCACAGGGGTATGTGGTTGGGCCTAAGTCAAATTAAGGACCGGTCTGTAAGCCACTGATGCAAAGCCCTATTGTACTACCACAAGGCTGGTATGGGACAGCCATGACTGAATAATTTACGGGTCCTAACCTGAGCCATTTTGTAGGTTGAAAGTGAGCGTGGCGTAGGCCACGAGAAGTCTCACTCGGCTCAAGAGGGGGTCCCGGTCTGGTGGATTCCTTACTGGGGTGAAACCTTAGTGTTGGCTTGGCCAGGTTGAAGGCTTTGCATTGTAAAGGCCTTGTCGTGATCTCCTCGCCGCACACCTAAGGAAGTGTGTAACTCGCGTGGCAAAACGGGATGATCATGTCTTGTGGGTAAAGCTGTACAACCTCTGCAGAGTGTATAATCTATCCTGGATAGCCGTGCCCACGGTCACGGGCATGCTGAGTAAAAGTTTTTCATGGATTAGACTTTGTTTTTCAAAAATGTTTTTGAAAACCTTGTGGATGGATGGAATCCACGAGAGATGAAAACCTTGCGGATGGATGGAATCCGTGAGGGATTGAAACCTGGTGGATGGATGGAATCCATCAGAGTTGCGCAGTGGAAGCGTGTTGATGGATGGAATCCATACGTGAACTTTTGGAAAAAATGGTCCGGGTGGGATGCCCATGGATAGGTTGGTGTTTGGTCGGAGCCTGCACTGATGGTATTATTTTAGATTACAAGTATTGTTTTTACTTACTATATTAAATTCAGCATTTTCAATCTATTTACCATATTTCCTTAAATGTTGTTTTATGCAAACTAACCCTATAAGCCTTCCATTGAAGCCTTTATCATTATAATGCATTCTCTCCATGTGACTTGCGGAGTACAAGTTTGTACTCACCTTGCTATCTCCACACAGAGAAGGACGACTTCGACTACAGTGAAGATCTGGACGAGTAGGCCGCGTCTTATTGTCGTTTGCCTGTGGGTAGGCTCAGTGGGCTTCTTCCGCTTCGGTTTTTTTTCTTCCGCTGCTTATGTTTAATTTTGGCTTATATGCCGTGGATGTAAACTTTGGCAATTATGCCCATATTTAATTAATAAATGTCATTATGGTTGATATTTATCTTTGTTGTTCACTGTGTGCACTAGCTAATCCTGGACTAGTGCGATTTACATAGAGGATCCAGGAGTTGTTGCTCCGGGTTCCGACAGAGATGGTATCAGAGCCATAACGACTCTAAGACATGACCGTAGATAGAATAGAATGGTTGGACTTTAAGGATTTATTTTAAATAACTAAGTAAATTCAAAAGTTTTGCTTATTCTTGTCTCTCAATCTTTGCTTACTCTTATCTCTTATTTCTTTCTCATCTTTATGTCATTTTTGAAAAACCTATTTCTGTCACTTCCCTTGTTCCAAAGCAACTATAGATGGCAACAGCTGAAATTCTTCGACTCTGTCGCCACTTCAATCTTCGCCTTGAAGGATCATGCTTCGTACCTCGAGAGCTGCGAAGGATCACACCAAGACAACCCTTATCTTTTTAGGTTAAGTTGTTAAGCTAGACAGTAGACGAGGTTATGAGCTGTCAGTTTCCTCTTTTGTCGGTAGCCATAGCTATTGCTTGATATTTGCTTAATAAAGATTTCGCTAGTTTGGTTTTGGGTTGCGCAAAACGTTCGTTATTCCTCCCTTGCCTTGTGTCTTATCTTTCCTAACCTTTGGAAGCATCAAGCTGGAGCATCAACTGTTAACAACATCCAGACAACAAATAGAAAGCCATAGAAGTTCTCAAATGGATGTCTAAACCAGATCTCAACTCAAGCCACACAAGGTAAGATCCAAACCTATTTCTTTGCTAGCCCGTGCGAATCTCGGGGGCGAGATTCTTTTAAGGTGGGTAGATTGTAACAGCCCAGGTTTTTATAAGAAAATAATAATAGTAAAAATAATTTAAAATAAAAATAAGTGTTTTTGTTGCCTAAATTTTAAATTTGGTTTTGCCCTGAATTTCTGTTTTTTGAAAAAGCTGGATTTACAAAGTATTTTAAATGAAAACCTAAAATTATTATTAAATAAAAAAGATATTTTGAATTTCTATAAAAATTCTAGTTCAAAATAATTATTTGGAGTTGTCCTGCATTTTCTGGAGTTCAAAAATGTAATTTTGAAATTAAAATATATTTTTAGTATGAAAATTAAATACCAACCTTAGTTGGAAGTATTTTTTTAGTAAGTCCAAAATGTCTCCAGAAGATTCTCTGAATTTTTCTGGAAATTTTGGAAGTTATTTCATATTTTTCTGAGCTTTATTGAATTTCCTAGCCTTTTCTGAAAAATCAAAATCAGAAAATAAAATTCAAAATCCCAATCCTCCCCCTCCGGCCGCCACGTGGACGGCCAGATCCTCTCCACGCCGCCACCATCCGGCCGTCGCCTCCACCCCGCCTACCCCCTCCCGATGCGCGCCACGCCGCCCCCTCGGCCCATCTGGCCCGTCCGCCCACGCTTCTCCCACGCCGCCCTCTCTCTCTCCCCCGGCCCACTCGTCAGCAGCCGCCCCCCTCCTCCCTCTCCCGCTGTCGCCCGGGCCCGCTTGTCAGCCCGCCCCTTCTTCCTCCCCGCCCCCTTCTTCCTCCTCCCGCACGGCCGCGCCTTCACCACCGCCATTTCCGCCGCCTCCCCACTCGCCCGGATTCCCTTCCCTGCTCCCTCCCTCTTCCTCCTCGACCAGCCCCGCCATCCCCGCGCCCGAATCCCGCCATTCCCGCGACGCTGTCCCCCCTAATCCCGCCATCTCCGCCGCCGCCCCGCGCATCTCCGGCGAGAAATTCGCCGCGCCTCCCCCTCCCCAACCCCTATAAAAACCCCCTCGGCCTCCCCTCTCTCCGCACCACCTCCCCCTCCACTCCTTTCTCCCTCCCGGCCACTCCATCGTCGCTGCGCCGAGTGCCGCCCGCCGCCGCCTTTGCCCTCTCGCTGCCGGCCATCTCCGGCCGCTTTAGGTAACCGCCGCCCCCTCCCCCCGAGTTCCCCACTCTCTCCTTTCTCGGTTCCGCCTAGCGCCGCTCGCCGTCGGCCGCCGGATCTTCGCCGCCGACGCCGTGCCCCTCCCCGCCGCCGCTTGCCACGTCAGCGCCGAGGGCGAGGTGGCAGCCGACATGGCCGCCACGCAGGCGCCACGCAAGCGTCCGGCTGCCACGCCACCCTCCGTGCCGCCTCAGCGCCTCCCCTCGGCCGTAGACCCGGTCCATGGACCAGGGCCCCACCGGTCGGTCAGACCTCCCCAGGGCTGACGCAATGTTGGCGCAGTAAATCCGAATTTTCAATTGAAAAACAATTCAGCCGAAAATAAAATCCCTGCTGACGCAATAATTCATATTTTCCTTTAGAAAAATAATTCCAGAAATTCTCTTTTTCTATTTTCTTTGAATTTAAATTTCCCGGAGCCCGTTCTCCTTTGTCCTAACTCCGATTTGGCCCATTCAAATTTCTAAATTCATCAAAAATTTCCCTCTATCCATTTCTAACCTCAATTAAAATATTTGAAATTTATTTAAATTTATTTTGAATTTATTTGAATTTGGTGGGTTATTTTCACGTGTAGACTTTGAATTCAGCATTTTCAATCTATTTACCATATTTCCTTAAATGTTGTTTTATGCAAACTAACCCTATAAGCCTTCCATTGAAGCCTTTATCATTATAATGCATTCTCTCCGTGTGACTTGCGGAGTACAAGTTTGTACTCACCTTACTATCTCCACACAGAGAAGGACAACTTCGACTATAGTGAAGATCTGGACGAGTAGGCCGCGTCTTACTGTTGTTTGCCTGTGGGCAGGCTCAGTGGACTTCTTCCACTTCGGTTTTTTTTCTTCTGCTGCTTATGTTTAATTTTGGCTTATATGCCGTGGATGTAAACTTTGGCAATTCTGCCCATATTTAATTAATAAATGTCATTATGGTTGATATTTATCTTTGTTGTTCACTGTGTGCACTAGCTGATCCTGGACTAGTGCGATTTACATAGAGGATCCAGGAGTTGTTGCTCCGGGTTCCGACAAGCAGGGCCGGGAAGTGGCCGCCAAAGAGCGTGAAGAGCTGCTACAGCAAATCTCTACGCTGGAAGAAGAGAAGGGTCGGTTGGCCTCAGAGCTAGCAGCGTGTAACATCCTGATTTTCAGAGTCTTTTTGAAGCTTTTAAAATAAAATTCACCATTTGAAATTTTCTGAAATTAATTAAAGCTTAATTGGAATTTTCATAAATTAAAAGGATTTAATATGATTAAATTAAATATTAACATTTGCCAAGTTTATTTTATTTGAGTTCCTGGTGTCTCAAGGATTTTATTGGTATTTTTCTGGATTTTTCTGGATTTATTTGCTATTTTCTAGAGCTCAAAAGTATTTAATTGAATTTCTGGAAAAAAAAAAAAAGAAAAGGAAAAGAAAAACCCGCCGAACCGGCCGGTGGGCCGAACCCACCGAACCGGCCCGGCTCGCCCGCTGGCCCAGCTGCCCCGCCCGCGCCACGCGGCGCGCATCCGCGCCCGCGCCCGCGCCCGCCTTGAGCCGTTCGATGGCCGACGCGTGTCAGCCATCCAGCGCGCCCCTCTCGCCCGCGCGCCATCCCGGCCGCTCGCCTCGTCCGTGCCACCGACAGGTGGGGCCCACCTGTCAGCGCCGTATCCGGCCGGGACTCCCGCGCGTGCCCGCTAACCCTAACCCTAACCTGCCGCCGCTCGGGGTATTTATTGCGCGCCGCCGCCTCGGTTCGCGTGTCTCGCCCGCGCCGCCGCCGTCACCGCCGACGCCGGTGAGCCCCGCCGTCTCCACCGCCGTCACCGCCGACGCCGGTGAGCCCCGCCGTCTCCGCCGCCGCATTCGCCGCCGTCGCCGCTGTGCGCCGTCGCCTCCGCCGCCGGGAGCTTCGCCGCCGTCCGTCGCCTGTGCCGTAGCCTGCGCCGTCGTCTTCGCCGCCGTCGCCGTCGTCGTCGTCGTCGTCGTCGCTGGTGAGCCTCGCCGCCGCCGCCGCCGCCGCGCTTCGCCGCCGCCGCCGCGCCTTGCCGCCGCCGCCGCCGTCCCGAGCCCCGCTGGCCAGAACCGCCGCCGCCGCCGCGCCCCGCGTCGCCTCGGTCCCCGCGCACCGCGCCGCCGGTGGAGCCGCGCCCCGCGACCCTTCGCCTCCCCGTGGACGCCGTCCACCGTGCACCCCGCCGCCGCCATGTGGGACCCGCCCGTCAGCCCGAGCCGTAGACCCGTGAGCCGATCTGGGCCGACGGCCCGGATGCGTCCACGTGGCCGCACCGCAGCCGTCCGATCGCCCCGCCGCCGCGCACCGAGCCGCCACGCCAGCCAGCCACGCAAGCCGCCACGTCAGCCCTAGCCGCTTGCGCAAGCAGCCCAGTCAGCCGCACTGTTCTGTGCGCCGGGTTCACCGTAGACCCATCTCACCGTGCGCCCGGTCCACAGCACAGTGCCTTTTCCAATTTCCCCGAATTTCTGTAGATTTAATTTTCCAGAAGCCCGTTCTCCCTCATCCTAGCTCCGATTGACCCGATTCTTTTTCCTAAATTCATCTAAAATTGAGCTCTACCTTTTGGTTCAGGTTTGAGAATTATTGGAGTTCATTTGAATTTTATTTGAATTTATTTTGTCTCTTTGTGTCGTTTTCTCTTTCGTTAGATCACGCGTTCGAGGGAGCCGCCGTTGGATTTGAAGATCAAGAGCTGTCAACTGAGCAAGGCCAAGGCAAGTCGTGTCCTTTGATCATGTTGAACCCAGTTTGCAATCTATTATTTAAATATTTTGTTTTAAATTACATTGCATCGCTACTTTTATACAAACCTTGTAATTGGTAGTTATCACCTCAATTGAGTATTTCCCTCCTTGTTAAAATTGAATGCCATGCTGCCATTGTCACCATAGGTTGGGAAACTTAGTAGTGATGCTATGTTACGATCACATTTGGGATGGCACGATTAGTATGCTTAGCTATGCTTTTAGTATCGTTTGGGTTCATCATCACATGTGATTCAATAATTTGACTTAATGATATATCGAATCGTGGTTGGTGCCACCAATATAAAATTTGTGCCATGGCATTGGTGTGTCGTTGGCGTGGTTATACAAAATTGGTTTTCACTCGGGCGAATGATCGTGCAGTAAAGGGGGTGCAGGTTGCACATTGGGATGTGGATGTTTCGCCTGAGTATGTTTAAGGACTTAACTTTGTGCGCCATTGATCTGAGTCTTACCGTGCAAACCACATGTCTAGTATGGGATAGACCTGGCATAATAATTTGTGAAGTCTCAACTTTGGTTTCACTACCGATGTTGTTGTGGCGCAAGAGGGGGCAATTACCGACTAGGGGGTTACCCTACTCGACGGCGAAACCTTAGCGAGTGGGATCAGGTTGAGATGGATCATTGTAAAAGCCTTGTTGTGATTATCTTTAACGTGAGGATTTTCACATCGTGTGGGTACAGTTGTGCAACCTCTGCAGAGTGTAAAACTATTCGAATAGCCGTGTCCTCGGTCATGGACAATGCTCGGTGATTTCACACGAGGTATAGATACTCTTGAAAAAATTAGTATTTGGTCCGTGGATGGTTAATTTAGCTTGTGGATGGGAGGTCCATAAGTAGTTTACTTCAATTCCTTTGATTATTCATTATTGTATTATTTTACAATTCGCCTTCAATCTATTTATGGTAATTTCAAATGCTGTTTATGCAAATTAACCCTTTCAGCCTTCCATTGGTAAGCCTTGCATACTATATTGCATCATTTGTTACAAACGGCTTGCTGAGTACCAATGTACTCACGGCTTTATGCCTATGTTGCTCAGTTGAGGAAGAGGAGTACTACCAGCAAGAGGTTCCAGGAGGCGAGTACTTCGACGACCACGCGTTCTAGGCTTCGCTCCCCACTCGATTGCCCGTGGGCATGTCGATTGGCCACTACGTTTTATTTTGGATTTCCGCTGCTATTTTTGTTAAGCCCCTAAGGCTATTGAGATTGTAAGCTTGACCATAAGGTTCCAGGAGGCTTACAATAGCCTCAGTTGAGGAAGAGGAGTACTACCAGCAAGAGGTTCCAGGAGGCGAGTACTTCGACGACTACGCATTCTAGGCTTCGCTCCCCACTCGATTGCCCGTGGGCATGTCGATTGGCCACTACGTTTTATTTTGGATTTCCGCTGCTATTTTTGTTAAGCCCCTAAGGCTATTGTAAGCTTGACCATAAGGTCTCTCTTTTGGATATGGATTAATAATTTGAGATTTCCCTTATTTAATATCGTGATTGTGGTGATGATTACATCTATGTTTGACTGTGTGCACTAGCGTGATCCTGGACTAGTGCAGTATACACAGAGAGTCCGGATTTGCATATTCGGGTCTCGACAGAGATGGTATCAGAGCCAAATCGACTGCAGGACGAAGCCCTAGTTAGAGTGGTCGAATTAGAAAATATTTCAAAATTTATTTCCTAAATCAAATCAACCAAATGATTGACTAGTAATTCTTTATTCTTACCCCATTCTTAGGATTCTTACTCTTTGCCTCCTCTGAAAATATTGTTTTCGAAACTTAACTTGACTTCTTATCTCTATAATGTCCATAGATGTCTCGAGTGTCCCTCCATCAAAGTAAAAGCCGCCATGGAATTCTTCAAGCTGTGCTGTGAAGTTTGGATCAAGGAAGCACCCCAATATGTCAAGACAAGATTGAAGATTTTCGTGAAGATTAGGAGCCATTAGATTTGAACCTTGTGATAGTTTTAGTATCGTGTAGATCGTCGTGCTTCTTATTTGCCATTGGGTGTGATGTGAGCTGCAGTTTTGCTTCTAGCATTATGATGCAGTCATGTCAAAATCTTTTTGTGGAGTTTATTGCTTCTTTTGTTAGCCTTTTCGGCTAAGTGTTTGCTTAGTTTAGGGTTGCCATTAGTTATCCCCCTTAGACGAGTTTACCGCTTACCTTTGCTTTTCCCTCTTACCTATTGAGCCTTCAGAAGTCAGTTCGCAACAAATGGTCTTTCTTTTAGAGCAGCAGCAGAGCAGTGTCCTTGACCAGCTCCGATGGGAGGAAAGTGCAGTTTTCAGCTAGCATGAATCAGCCAGAGCAGGTAATGGTTTGCCAGATCAAGGGAATTCCGCTGGAGGATGTGCTGATTGTCAGGGAGTACCCCGATGTGTTTCCAGATGACCTTCCAGGGATGCCACCAGAGCGAGAAGTTGAGTTTCTGATCGAGTTGGTACCCGGTACCTCTCCGATTTCCAAAAGACCCTACCGGATGCCAGCAAATGAGTTAGCAGAACTCAAGAAGCAGATTCAGGAGCTTTTGGACAAAGGTTATGTCAGGCCCAGTTCGTCCCCGTGGGGAGCGCCAGTCTTGTTTGTGAAAAAGAAGGATGGCAGCCAGCGCATGTGTGTGGATTACCGAGCACTTAATGAGGTCACCATCAAGAACAAGTACCCGTTGCCCAGGATTGATGACTTGTTTGACCAGCTCAGGGGAGCCGGAGTTTTCTCCAAAATTGACTTGAGGTCAGGTTACCATCAGATGAGGATTCGACAGGAGGACATACCTAAGACAGCATTTTCGACTCGTTATGGATTGTATGAGTTCACAGTGATGTCTTTTGGTTTGACCAATGCTCCAGCCTATTTTATGTACCTGATGAATAAGGTGTTCATGGAGTATTTGGATAAGTTTGTCGTTGTGTTCATTGATGACATTCTGATCTACTCCAAGGATGAGAGAGAGCATGAGGAACACCTGAGGATGGTATTGCAGAAATTAAGGGACCATCAGTTGTATGCCAAGTTTAGCAAATGTGAGTTTTGGATGAAGGAAGTCGCCTTCCTAGGCCATGTGATGTCCGCAAAGGGAGTTGCTGTTGACCCCGGAAAGGTCAAGGATGTTTTGGATTGGCAGTCACCTTCTTCGGTGACTCAGGTCAGGAGTTTTCTGGGTATGGCTGGTTATTACCGTCGTTTCATCGAGGGATTTTCCAGTGTAGCCAAGCCACTTACCCAATTGCTCAAAAAGGAAAAGAAATTTGTTTGGACGCCCGAGTGCGAGAAAAGCTTTCAGAAGTTGAAGGAGAGTTTGACTACAGCCCCAGTGCTAGTATTGCCAGATTTAAACAAGGATTTTGAGATTTATTGCGATGCCTCACGCAAGGGTTTGGGTTGTGTACTGATGCAGGAAAAGAGAGTGGTAGCGTATGCCTCGCGCCAGTTGAGACCACATGAGGAGAATTACCCTACCCACGACTTAGAGTTAGCAGCCGTAGTGCATGCTTTGAAAATTTGGAGGCACTATCTCTTGGGTAATAGATGCGAGATTTATACGGATCACAAGAGTTTGAAATACATCTTCACCCAGTCCGAGCTTAACCTCAGGCAGAGGAGGTGGTTGGAGTTGATAAAGGATTACGATGTCGGAATCCATTATCACCCAGGGAAGGCCAATGTGGTCGCAGATGCTCTGAGCAGGAAGGTTTATTGTAATTCAGTGATGGTCAGGGAGAGTCAGCCAGCTTTGCATGAGGAATTCCAAAAGCTCAGTTTGGAATTGGTCGAAGAAGGATTTTTGGCAGCAATGGAGTTGCAGCCCACTTTGGATGGTCAGATTCGTCAGGCTCAGACAGATGATGAGGCATTTCAGCGTATCAGACAGAGTATGAGTGAAGGAAAAGGGTCTGGATTTTCAGAGGATGCCCAAGGAACCCTGTGGTTCAAGCAACGTTTGTGTGTGCCCAATAAGAAGGAACTAAAGGATCTGTTGCTAAAAGAAGCTCATGAGTCGTTGTACTCGATACATCCTGGCAGTACCAAGATGTACCAGGACATTAAAGAAAAATATTGGTGGCCTAGCATGAAGCGTGAGATTGCTGAGTATGTGGCACTTTGTGATGTCTGTCAGAGAGTTAAGGCAGAGCATCAGAGGCCAGCAGGTTTGCTTCAGCCGTTGAAAATCCCTGAGTGGAAATGGGAAGAGATTGGTATGGACTTCATAGTCGGGCTGCCTAAGACCAAAGATGGCTATGATTCGATTTGGGTCATCGTAGACCGATTGACCAAGGTTGCTCACTTTATTCCAGTAAAGACAACCTACACCGGTGACAGATTGGCAGAACTGTATATGGCGAGGATCGTCAGTTTGCATGGAGTGCCCAAGAAAATAGTGTCGGATCGAGGGTCCCAGTTCACTTCTCGATTTTGGGGTAGTTTCCATGAGGCTATGGGAACGCACCTGAATTTCAGTACCGCATACCATCCCCAGACAGATGGACAGACAGAGCGAGTCAATCAGATTCTTGAAGATATGTTGAGAGCATGTGTGCTAGATCATGGACCTAAGTGGGACAGCTGTTTGCCTTTTGCAGAGTTTTCCTACAACAATAGTTATCAGGCCAGTTTGCAGATGTCACCATTTGAAGCACTCTATGGCAGGAAATGCAGGACCCCTCTCAATTGGAAAGAGACAGGGGAAGGTCAAGTGTTTGGTCCAGATTGTTTAAAAGAGGCGGAGGACAAGGTCCGTTTGATTCAGGAGAGATTGAGGACTGCCCAGGCCAGGCAAAAGAGCTATGCAGATACCAGACGCCGAGAGCTGAGTTTTGAGCCAGATGATTTTGTGTATCTCAGGATCACACCATTCAAAGGTGTGAAGAGGTTTCAGCAAAAGGGGAAGCTTGCACCAAGGTATGTCGGTCCGTTCAGAATTCTGAAACGCAGAGGAGAGGTTGCTTATCAGTTGGAGTTACCTGCGTCCTTCAGTGGGGTACATGATGTTTTCCATGTGTCCCAGCTGAAGAAGTGTTTGAGAGTGCCAGAGGAGGCTGTGCCAGTTGAGGCAATTGATCTTCAGGAGGATCTGTCCTACAAAGAGCGTCCAGTCGGAATCTTGGATGTGTCAGAACGAGTCACCCGGAATAAAGTTGTTCGCTTTTGCAAAGTTCAGTGGAGCAATCACTCCGAGGAGGAAGCCACCTGGGAGCGTGAAGAAGATCTCAAGGCAGAGTTTCCAAACCTATTCTAGTAGTGAGCCCGGATCTCGGGGTCGAGATCCCGTTTAAGGGGGTAAGGTTTGTAACATCCTGATTTTCAGAGTCTTTTTGAAGCTTTTAAAATAAAATTCACCATTTGAAATTTTCTGAAATTAATTAAAGCTTAATTGGAATTTTCATAAATTAAAAGGATTTAATATGATTAAATTAAATATTAACATTTGCCAAGTTTATTTTATTTGAGTTCCTGGTGTCTCAAGGATTTTATTGGTATTTTTCTGGATTTTTCTGGATTTATTTGCTATTTTCTAGAGCTCAAAAGTATTTAATTGAATTTCTGGAAAAAAAAAAAAGAAAAGGAAAAGAAAAACCCGCCGAACCGGCCGGTGGGCCGAACCCACCGAACCGGCCCGGCTCGCCCGCTGGCCCAGCTGCCCCGCCCGCGCCACGCGGCGCGCATCCGCGCCCGCGCCCGCGCCCGCCTTGAGCCGTTCGATGGCCGACGCGTGTCAGCCATCCAGCGCGCCCCTCTCGCCCGCGCGCCATCCCGGCCGCTCGCCTCGTCCGTGCCACCGACAGGTGGGGCCCACCTGTCAGCGCCGTATCCGGCCGGGACTCCCGCGCGTGCCCGCTAACCCTAACCCTAACCTGCCGCCGCTCGGGGTATTTATTGCGCGCCGCCGCCTCGGTTCGCGTGTCTCGCCCGCGCCGCCGCCGTCACCGCCGACGCCGGTGAGCCCCGCCGTCTCCACCGCCGTCACCGCCGACGCCGGTGAGCCCCGCCGTCTCCGCCGCCGCATTCGCCGCCGTCGCCGCTGTGCGCCGTCGCCTCCGCCGCCGGGAGCTTCGCCGCCGTCCGTCGCCTGTGCCGTAGCCTGCGCCGTCGTCTTCGCCGCCGTCGCCGTCGTCGTCGTCGTCGCTGGTGAGCCTCGCCGCCGCCGCCGCCGCCGCGCTTCGCCGCCGCCGCCGCGCCTTGCCGCCGCCGCCGCCGTCCCGAGCCCCGCTGGCCAGAACCGCCGCCGCCGCCGCGCCCCGCGTCGCCTCGGTCCCCGCGCACCGCGCCGCCGGTGGAGCCGCGCCCCGCGACCCTTCGCCTCCCCGTGGACGCCGTCCACCGTGCACCCCGCCGCCGCCATGTGGGACCCGCCCGTCAGCCCGAGCCGTAGACCCGTGAGCCGATCTGGGCCGACGGCCCGGATGCGTCCACGTGGCCGCACCGCAGCCGTCCGATCGCCCCGCCGCCGCGCACCGAGCCGCCACGCCAGCCAGCCACGCAAGCCGCCACGTCAGCCCTAGCCGCTTGCGCAAGCAGCCCAGTCAGCCGCACTGTTCTGTGCGCCGGGTTCACCGTAGACCCATCTCACCGTGCGCCCGGTCCACAGCACAGTGCCTTTTCCAATTTCCCCGAATTTCTGTAGATTTAATTTTCCAGAAGCCCGTTCTCCCTCATCCTAGCTCCGATTGACCCGATTCTTTTTCCTAAATTCATCTAAAATTGAGCTCTACCTTTTGGTTCAGGTTTGAGAATTATTGGAGTTCATTTGAATTTTATTTGAATTTATTTTGTCTCTTTGTGTCGTTTTCTCTTTCGTTAGATCACGCGTTCGAGGGAGCCGCCGTTGGATTTGAAGATCAAGAGCTGTCAACTGAGCAAGGCCAAGGCAAGTCGTGTCCTTTGATCATGTTGAACCCAGTTTGCAATCTATTATTTAAATATTTTGTTTTAAATTACATTGCATCGCTACTTTTATACAAACCTTGTAATTGGTAGTTATCACCTCAATTGAGTATTTCCCTCCTTGTTAAAATTGAATGCCATGCTGCCATTGTCACCATAGGTTGGGAAACTTAGTAGTGATGCTATGTTACGATCACATTTGGGATGGCACGATTAGTATGCTTAGCTATGCTTTTAGTATCGTTTGGGTTCATCATCACATGTGATTCAATAATTTGACTTAATGATATATCGAATCGTGGTTGGTGCCACCAATATAAAATTTGTGCCATGGCATTGGTGTGTCGTTGGCGTGGTTATACAAAATTGGTTTTCACTCGGGCGAATGATCGTGCAGTAAAGGGGGTGCAGGTTGCACATTGGGATGTGGATGTTTCGCCTGAGTATGTTTAAGGACTTAACTTTGTGCGCCATTGATCTGAGTCTTACCGTGCAAACCACATGTCTAGTATGGGATAGACCTGGCATAATAATTTGTGAAGTCTCAACTTTGGTTTCACTACCGATGTTGTTGTGGCGCAAGAGGGGGCAATTACCGACTAGGGGGTTACCCTACTCGACGGCGAAACCTTAGCGAGTGGGATCAGGTTGAGATGGATCATTGTAAAAGCCTTGTTGTGATTATCTTTAACGTGAGGATTTTCACATCGTGTGGGTACAGTTGTGCAACCTCTGCAGAGTGTAAAACTATTCGAATAGCCGTGTCCTCGGTCATGGACAATGCTCGGTGATTTCACACGAGGTATAGATACTCTTGAAAAAATTAGTATTTGGTCCGTGGATGGTTAATTTAGCTTGTGGATGGGAGGTCCATAAGTAGTTTACTTCAATTCCTTTGATTATTCATTATTGTATTATTTTACAATTCGCCTTCAATCTATTTATGGTAATTTCAAATGCTGTTTATGCAAATTAACCCTTTCAGCCTTCCATTGGTAAGCCTTGCATACTATATTGCATCATTTGTTACAAACGGCTTGCTGAGTACCAATGTACTCACGGCTTTATGCCTATGTTGCTCAGTTGAGGAAGAGGAGTACTACCAGCAAGAGGTTCCAGGAGGCGAGTACTTCGACGACCACGCGTTCTAGGCTTCGCTCCCCACTCGATTGCCCGTGGGCATGTCGATTGGCCACTACGTTTTATTTTGGATTTCCGCTGCTATTTTTGTTAAGCCCCTAAGGCTATTGTAAGCTTGACCATAAGGTCTCTCTTTTGGATATGGATTAATAATTTGAGATTTCCCTTATTTAATATCGTGATTGTGGTGATGATTACATCTATGTTTGACTGTGTGCACTAGCGTGATCCTGGACTAGTGCAGTATACACAGAGAGTCCGGATTTGCATATTCGGGTCTCGACACAGCGAGAGACCGCCTACTGGGCGACACCTCGCTAGTGACCTGGGAGTCCTTAGAGTCATTGGAGAGTACCCTGGTGGACCTCGCAGTCATATTCCCTCCTCAGTCACATGGGCCTGAGGACCTACTCTACAGCCTTTGGAGTATCAAGGAGGCTTTGTCGCTTGCGTTGAGTGCAGCATGTGTGTATGGAATCCATTGCTCACTTGCGACCAACCAAATGCTTCTTGGTCTACTTCACCTCTGGGGCTACTTACATGTGGGTGAGTTGGCCAATCCCCACTTGGACTTGCCTGCGGGGAACACAACGATGTCCAGTGCACTACACACTATCTACCGCTCTGTCTATGCTTTCCACCACTAGATCTAGGAGTATATCGGAAATGCTACGGCAAAGGTTGCCCTAAAGCATACACTAGGTGAGAAGGTGGAGCTCGGTGCCTAGCTGGGTTATGTGCCCTAACAGATTGAGGATGGCGTGCCTACATCGATTGCTCCCACCGATCGACAGGTGTGATGCTGAGGCCTTACCCCGTCATACATAGCTTGCATGTATTGTAGCTGTTCACAACCGTGTGCAGCAACGGGTGTGTTCGGTGTAACCATCATTTTGCAATGAACAGTGGGGTGTTTATGCATCTATGTCATGGCCTCACATTGATGTTTGCCTGGCGAGCTGGTACTTGAGGGTGACTGCCCCCTCATGTCAGATAACGTCATTTGACATCAGCTGCGACACTGGGGATGGGCAGAGGAGTCATTGCTGTTTTGGGCCAAGCAGCCCCCAGGAGTGACCTCTTCATTTGGAATATGAAAAGGTGGAACCCTCAGACAGGGAGTAGCATGAGGGAAACCTGCCTTCGTTAGTGTGTGCGAGTGTTGTACAACTAATAATTGATGGAAGCCATTTGCTTGAGATACTTTGTACAATGTTGCCACACATGTCAAAGTAGGGAGGGGTCCCTGACCACCGCTACTCGCTTGGCACTTGGCCAATGACAATACCAATGAGTATGGCAGCTAGTGCGTATGTACAAGCAGAAGTCACACGTAGGTACCTCATGTAAATCCCACATGTTCGATGGACCATTCGACCGCACGTAGGTACTTGGGCCGCGTGCACGAAGTGTTTAGGCAGTGTCACAACTAGGAGGTAGCCGGACGAGTGCTTATGACGATGCGATGGTCGGGCAAGCATCCAGGACCCCGAGTCTTAAACGTGCACTCCATCCCCCACCCTTTGAATGGGTGTCGATGAAGCCCTTGGCGGGATGAAGTCTGGCATGCACACTCCGTCCCCCACGAACGGGCATCAATGTAGTCATCGGCGGGACAAAGTTTGGAATGCGTGCTCCGTCCCCCACCCTTCAGATGGGCGTCGATAAAGTCGGCGGCTGGACAAAGTCTGGAAAGCACGCTGCATCCCCCACCCTTCGGACGGGCATTGACAAAGTCAGTGGTGGGACAAAATCTAGAAAGCGTGCTCCATCCCCCACCCTTCAGACAGGCGTCAATGAAGTCGGTGATAGGACAAAGTCTGGAAAGTGCGGTCTAAAGTTCGTGCGGAGGTTATGGACTCCACATGTGGATTTATACTCCATAGAGTCCACACAGAGGCTATGCACCCTGCGCGGTGATTTATACTTTGTGGAGTTTACGTAGAGGATTTAGACTCTACATGTCTTGATTTACACTCCGTAGAGTTTGCACAGAGGCTTGAGACTTCACACTTTAATTTATACTCCATAGAGTTTGCATGGAGACTTTACTCTACACTTTGATTTATACTCGTAGAGTTCACGTTGAGGCTTGAGACTCCACGCTTTGATTTATATTCTGTAGAGTTCGTGTAGAGACTTTAGACTCCACACGTTGATTTATACTCTGTAGAGTTCGCACAGAGGCTTTGTGCCCCGCGTGGTGATTTATACTCCGTAGAGTTCGTACGAAGGCTTGAGACTCCGTGCTTTGATTTATATTCTGTAGAGTTCACACAGGGGCTCTGCACCCCGCACAATGATTTATACTCCGTAGAGTTCGCGCAGAGGCTTGAGACAATGCGCTTTGATTTATACTCTATAGAGTTCGCACAGAGGCGTAAGACTCTGTACTTTGATTTATACTCCATAGAGTTCGCGTAAAGACTTTAAACTCTGTGCTTTGATTTATACTCCATAGAGTTCACGTGGACACTTTGGACTCCGTGCTAGGATTTATACTCCATAGAGTTCACACGGAGGCTTGAGACTCCGTGATTTGATTCATACTCTGTAGAGTTCACTCAGAGGCCATGCACTCCGCATGTCAATTTATACTTCGTAGAGTTGCCTAGGACGGCTAAGTTCCCAGCGCTTTATACTCTATAGAGAAAGCACGAAGGCTCTGCACCCCGCACGGTGATTTATACTCTGTAGAGTTCGAGCAGAGGCTTGAGACTCCACGCTTTGATGTATACTCCATAGAGTTCATGCGGGGGCTTTAGACTCTGCGCTTTGATTTATACTCCATAGACTTTGCACGGAGGCTTGAGACTCTGCACTTTGATTTATACTCCATAGAGTTCACGCGGAGACTTTAGACTCCATGCTTTGATTTATACTCCATATAGTTCGCGAGGAGGCTTGAGACTCAACGCTTTGATTTATACTTTGTAGAGTTCGCGTAGAGGCTTGAGACTCCACGCTTTTATTTATACTCCGTAGATTTTGTGTGGAGACTTTAGACTATGCACTTTGATTTATACTCCGCACTTTGATTTATACTCCATAAAGTTCGCGTGGGGGCTTGAGACTCCATGCTTTGAATTATACTCCATAGAGTTCACGTAGAGGCTTGAGACTCTGTGCTTTGATTTATACTGCATAGAGTTCGCGCGGAGGCTTGAGACTCCGTGCTTTGATTTATACTCTATAGAGTTTGCACGGAGGCTTTAGCTCTGCGCTTTGATTTATACTCCGTAGAGTTTGTGCAGAGGTTTGAGACTCCATGCTTTGATTTATACTCCATAGAGTTCGCGCGGAGGCTTGAGACTCCGCACTTTGATCTATACTCAATAGATTTCGCACAGAGACTTTGGACTCCACACTTTGATTTATACTCCGTAGAGTTCGCGCGAAGGCCATGCACTCCATGCATTGATTTATACTCCATAAAGTTTCCTGGGGTGGCTAAGTTCCCAGTGCTTTATACTCTGTAGAGTTCTCGCTGAGGCTTTGGACTCCACGCATTGTTGTATACTCCGTAGAGTTCACGTAGAGACTTTGGACTCAACATGTTGACTTATACTCTATAGAGTTGTCTGGGATGGCTAAGTTCCCAGTGCTTTATACTCTGCAGAGTTCATGCAAAGGCTTTGGACTCTGTGCGTCGATTTATACTTCATAGAGTTGCCTAGGACGGCTAAGTTCCTATCACTTTGTGCTTCGCAGAGTTCGTGCGGAGGCTTTGGACTCTGCGTGTCAATTTATACTCCGTATAGTTTGTGCAAAGACTTTGGACTCGACATGTCAATTTATACTCCGTAACGTTGCTTGGGACGGCTAAGTTCCCAGCACTTTATACTCCGCAGAGTTTGCGCGAAGGCTTTGCACTCTGCATGGTGATTTATACTCCGTAGAGTTTGAGTGGAGGCTTGAGACTCCGTGCTTTGATTTATATTCTATAGAGTTAGCGTGGAGACTTTGGACACTGCACGTTGATTTGTACTTTGTAGAGTTCTTAGGAGTCTTGAAACTAAAAATGGGGTTTTATTTATGTTCTCCCGTTTGCGCAGGTGAGATGTTACAGATAGACGGGCGTGAAGTACATTTGTGCCAGACACCGTGCTGCTACTATACATAGTATCGACGGAGACAATCCGCGTTCCACGTGTGCTTGAGGTCCACCCCATCGAGGGTGGCCAGGCAATATGCCTCCGGCCGAGGGGCGGTCATTACAATGTAGGGCCCTTCCCATTTGGACTCGAGCTTGCCGACCATTGTGGAATGCAATGTTCTTCTCAGGACAAGGTCTCCTGGCTTGAGCTCCCACTAGCGCACATGTTTGTTATATGACGACACTGTCAAGCACATATACTTTGTGACGTGGTCGACCACCTTAGTCCGTATTTCATCGAGGAGGTCCAAAGACAC
Organism: Dendrocalamus latiflorus; assembly: GCA_017311315.1. Lineage (NCBI taxonomy): Eukaryota > Viridiplantae > Streptophyta > Magnoliopsida > Poales > Poaceae > Dendrocalamus > Dendrocalamus latiflorus. The sequence continues at coordinate 25,979,466 of CM029642.1, forward strand.
AGCTCATTCTTTAGCCGGAGCAGGGGTGAGGACTCTCCTCGACCTGGCCTTAATTTCCTCTAGTGTGATGGCTTCATCTTTCAAGAGGAGATTGAATGGCGTGAAGCCCATAGGGTGCGCTATGGTGGTGCAGATGGACCAGAGTATGCTCGGCGGCCCGTGTGGCCATCTACCTTTCGGGAGACCTACGAGGCATTTCTTGACGCCCGTAGACATGGTGTCATTGGCCCACTCGACTGCCCCATTGGACTATGGGTGCCCTATAGAGGCGTAACAAATCTTGATGCCCACTCAGTCGCAGAATGTCTTGAACTCAGCCGAGTCGAACTGCAAGCCATTGTTGATGGTGATCTCCCTTGGGACCCTAAAGCGGCAAATGATATTTTGCCAGAGGAACCGCTGCACTACCGCTGAGGTGACCTTGGCCAAGGCGGCAGCCTCGGGCCATTTGGAGAAGTACTCGGATATGACCACAACAAATCGTAAGTCCCCTAGGGTGCATGGCAAGGGGTCCACAATGTCAAGTCCCCACAGTGCCAATGGCCAGACTGGTGGAATAGGCTAGAAGTGAGTAGCTACTAATGAATAGTCATACCCATCCATTGGCATCCTTGACACTTCTTGACAAGCTCGTGCATGTCGACGGTTGCGGTGGGCCAATAGAATCCCTACCTGAATGCCTTGCCGACTAGGGCTCTTAGCGCGATATGGGAGCCGCAAAGTCCAGCATGTATTTCAGCTAGGAGGTGCCATCCCTCATGACGTGAAAGGCATCAGAGGAGCGGGGTACATACCCTGCGCTTGTGTAGTATGCCGTCAAGCACATGGAATGTTCTTGCACGCTGTTGTAACAGCCGTAGCCCAAGGGGGTCATCCGGCTCGGCTGTTCCTTGGAGGAATGTGGAGATGGGCGCCCTCCAATTGCCCTCGATGATTTGATGGACCAATCTAGGGTTACACGGATCCTCCTGAATGGCCACCTCAGGTAGGGTCTCGGCGAACACCCCCGCCGGTGGTAGGGTTCATTGACTAGCCACTTTGGCCAGGGCATCAGCTTCCTCATTTTCTATGTGTGGAATGGCCCTGATGGTGATGCCCAAGAAATGGTGCTTCCTTGCTCTGATAGCCACTAGGTACTTGGCGAGATTTGGGTCTTTAGCCTGGTAAGATTTATCAACATGCCCCACAAGCAGATGGGAGTCACTATGCACCAAGACCCTTTGTGCACCTAGCGCCTTGATCTTGTTGAGGCCGAAAAGCATGGCCTCATATTCAGCCATGTTGTTTGTCATCAGGAAGTCTAGGCGCATAGAGTAGAGGAGGCAACGTCCTTTTGCCGTAGTGACGACCGCTCCCACGCCTGCTCCAGGGGTGCTATAAGCTCTATCAATGTGGAGACTCCAGACCTGCTTAGCAGGAGGCTACATTGGTGACAGGCCAAGTGGGGTCCACTCCGCAATGAAGTCCATAAGGATATGAGATTTTGATCACCGTGCAGGAGCATAGGTCAGGGAGAAGGGTGCGAGTTCAGCCACCCATTTGCCGATGTGATCAGTTGACTCCCTGTTTTGCAGCATCTCCGCCAGGGGAACGGCGAAGGCACTGTGATGTGGTAAGCCAGGAAGTAATGGCGAAGCTTTCGCTAGGCCATTAGAGGCACGTATGCCAACTTCTCTAGTTTGGTATATCTAATCTTGGCTCCCTCAGGGCCTCCGAGATGAAGTATACCGGGTGCTGGTGGGCCATCCTCTAAGACGAGAACCACATTTACTTCTGCTGGTGCGGCTGCCAGGCAGAGCAACAGCGGAGCCTCTGGGTTTGGGGGTACCAGAGTTGGAAGATTGGTCAGATGCTTCTTGAGCTCATCGAAAGCCACCGCGTAGTCATTGGTCCAGTGGAATCCATCACAGCTGTTTGACACGAGAAATCGCTCATGGATTTCTTGCCTGGGGTATAATATGCGGGTGTGCCAGTGTACTAAAGTACATAAAAATAAATAAACACAACAAAAGATAGGGAAAACATGTATTTATTTATTCATTTGAGAAGAACAAAATTACAAGTTTCCTTTATATGTATGCGCTCCATAGCCTAGTTTGTGTAGCAGATCTGACATAGACAATGTGATGTCTTGATTTTCGGGGCCTCGGAAGGCTCCCGGTTAATTACATCCGTAGGATATACCCACAAAAGACCTCTGATTAAGCTGCGCATTGGTCATCGTCTTCAGTCTTTGCTTTATGTTCTTCATGCATAGGATGAATGATTAATGAAGGCATGGGCGTTGGCATTATCCATAGCTTCATCGGTCTATGGGGCCATTGATAGCATGGTCGTTACACTTGACCACGCCCGCTCGTGCCGTTCGACCTCGTCAGTATCAAACAAACATATAATGGAAGTGATTTGAGGTGTGCATGATCAACGTCTAGCATGATGGGTCTAATGATAATGGCAGCCAAAATCGGTGTCGTGGGCATAGCCCAAACAGAAGGATTAGTAGAGCAGGCCACACGGTCTAGCGTCAATGTGATCGATAGCCATCGGAAACCATCCATGGTCGACATCCATCATAGTCGAAATCCACCAAGAAATGTTTGTGGTCAAAATCCACCATGGCCGAAATCCATCAAGAGAGGCCCGTGGTCAAAATCCATTGTGGTCAAAACCCATCAGAAGCACTTAGTGGTCGAACATCGCGATGATCAAACTCGTCAGGAAATCTCTGTGGCAGAAAGTCACATGGTTGAAACCATCGTTAAACATCTGGGGTTAGCAGTCACCGTGGTCACAGGTCACCATAGTCGACACCACCAGGAAACATCTGGGGTCGACACTCATCGTGGTCGACACCATCGGGAAACATCCATGGTCGAAAGTCACATGGTCAACACCATCAGGAAATTTCCGTGGACAGAAGTCACCGTGGTCGAACTCATCGTGGTTGAACGCACCGGGAAACATCCGAGGATGAATGTCACTATGGTCGAACTCATCGTGGTTGAATGCATCGGGGAACATCCGAGGTCGAAATTCACCGTGGTCAAACTCATCGTGGTCGAACGCATTGAGAAACATCCAAGGACAGAAGTCACTGTGGTCGAACCCATCATAAGATTATTATAGCAATTAGTCGAGGGGAGTACTCGTAAAAGTACTCTAGCAGGAGGTCGATCAGAGCACTCATGGAGCGCCCGATCGTAGGGAGTACTCATTGGAGTACTGTATCATCGTGGTCGAGCGAAAGAGTTTGAGTACAACAAGCGGTCAGAAGCGCCCGAGCACCTAGGGCCATTGACGCTATTCGAGCACACTGAGTGGTTGAATGCACTTGACTTTGGTAAGGGGTCAAAGGCATTATCCTTTGAAAAAATAGTCAAAGGCTCTCGACTATGTCACGCGGTTGGAATCAATGGTTGGGACATCAAGACCAAGCAATACCCACTCATGCCAATCAACAATGGCGAGCTCAGAATACTCCTCAAGTACAAGCTCCCTCAAGGCATGAACCCCGTACACAAGCATCACCTCAATAGAGAGATGTTGTGGTAGCTCAGATTGCCTGACAATTTGTGCACTCGTCTCCCATAGCACCACCTCTGCCATCAAGGCCTCGCTACATGCCAACGACCAGTCAGCGTAGGCATCAGAGACATCGAAAGAGTCATCACATTGTACCAAGAGCTAGAAGACTTGGTGCTCAAGCAAACGGAAACACACATTCGAGCTAATGGAGAGATTCATCAAGAAGATGATAATCATCTTCTACATCTCCCCGCTATTAGAGCACAGTGAAAGGTACAATTACCTCCTCAATCGTCTAACTCCAAAAACATGGGGAACACGACATGAGGTACCTCATCAGGAGGAGGTGATGGCCTCTCAATCACATACTCTAATAATCCCGCCTTAGGAAGAACCAAGGGATATTGCATTGCATACCATCTTATCAGAGAATCAGCAAACGCTTGTCCAATTAGCTACTCCAATGGAGGGCATTGAGCAAACACAAACTAATTCGCATTCCTCAAAAGAGGAACCTCCACAAATAATTGCCACTATAGAGTAGAGCATGACACGAATTGTGGAGTCTACGTATGATCAACAGGAGGTAAGCAAGATGAGTGATGTGGCTGGAAAGAATGTTGTAATGTGCGGGACTCTGATGGCCTACATAGGGTATGCAATCAACACCGGGTGGGAAGCTCCTTGTGTCACCAAGGAATTTTCATATCCTTCAGATGAAGAGATTGTTCCCAACCCAAAGGCATATTTTCTTAAGGAGTCTCTGCCTCACTTTGGCCAAGTGTGCACATGGTTTAAAAGTAACAATGAGTCGATAAGGGAAGATGAATCAATACCTTTAGCAAGAGCAAGACCAGCGCTCCATGCATCCCCCTAACTTCTGTGAAAGGTTCACTGTCTGAAAATGACATGTATTCTCATTCCTACGTCAACCTCACTTCCCATCTCCCTCAAGATCATCAAAAACTACAACAAGTCACAAACCAACCTGGAGTGAATACTCGGCTGCGTTCCATCGCCCTCCAAAATATGAGAGGAGCTTTAGAAGAAGGGGCAGCAAAACTTGATACGCAAAGTGATGATGTTTCTAGTGTTGGTTCTTCTTCACTAAAGAACCATTCAAACTCACCTCCCTACTAGGAGCTCAAACCCTCCATTCTATCAGAAGGACAGGATCATTTTGAGGATATTACACGATAGCAACACACATGGCATTTTATGAGCAAAACAAAGGTATTTAGATCGATGAAAATATGATGCCTCCAACGAACGGTGCCGTTGCATCTGGCGTAGAGACATCAAGGTCGCAGGGAGTCAGTTTAGAAGAGCAAGTGCATGAAAAAAGGCAAATGATGGAACAATTATCCGCCAAGTTTGATAGTCTTTTGGAAACCATGATGGGTTCTGGGCAAAGAATTTCACCACAAGTAGCACTTCAAGTGGGTAAAGACCCGCAAATCGAAGAATTTGAGGCTATTGCTCATAATAATACTACAGCCCATAATGAGCAGACTTGTGTGTTGTCCAGTACTCATCTTGGGTCATGAGCTATCCCTACTGCTTCTACAATTATGGCACCATCCCCAAGTACGCTGAAGGGCTACCACGACATTGTAGAAGATTTGGTGAACAAGAGATTTAAGCAGATTGCCATTGAGCAAGCACCTCCGTCATCAGAAAGTGAGCTTGAGAAGCCTTATGAAGCCTAGCATGAGATGGTGGCATTCTCGTGTTGGCATCCGCTAAAGTTTTGTCAGTTTGATGGAACAGGTGATGTGAAGAAACATTTGGCTTACTTTGAGGCAGCTTGCGGTGATATCGCCAACATTCTTTGCTTCTATTATGATAATTCTCTAGATCTTTGACTGGCCCAGCCTTCCATTGGTATAGCCGTCTACCAATTGGGTCTATCAGCAGTTGGGCGGACATAAAAGAAGTCTTCAAAAAACACATCGTCGCCATGAAGAAAGACTTCTCAATTGTGGAGCTAGCTCAAGTTCACCAAAGGCGAGATAAGAGCATTGATGATTATATAATTCGTTTTCATAATAGTTACGTGCGCCTTGCTAGAGAGATGCATTTGGAGGATGCCATCGAAATGTCTGTCCATGCAATGCAACAACATTGGTCGCTTGAGGTGTCTCGATGAGAACCCAAGACATTCAGTGCCCTCAGTTCAATAGTGGCAGCCACAAAGTTAGAGTTTGAGAAATCTCCTCAAATTATAGAGCTCTATAAGAATGCTAGCACTTTTGATCCTGCTAAGCGTTTCAACTCGATGGCCGAAATGACCCACAATGGGGGCAAAACTAAGGCGTTAGCAGAAGTCAGCATGACAAGAATGTCTTTTACATCATAAGCCCGTGTCCCTACTTTAAGGGCAAACAGTGAGCAATCTGGAGACAAGCAGCACCCGTCCTTTCAAGAGTTGCTTAAGAAATAGTATATTTTTTGACGAGAATTAGTGAAAGACATGTTCGAGCAATTAATGGAACATCATACCTTGAATTTGCTAGACCCACAGAGGCCTGAACAAGTAAATATGATCAATAATCCTTTGTATTACCCATATCATCGATATGTTGGTCATGTGATTGAAGACTATTTTACCTTTAAAGAATGACTTCAAAGAGCTGTTAATGAAAAGAGGATCAATTTAGATCTAGATGCTGTTAATCCATACTATCGTGTGATCAATGTGGTGATCGTGGAACCAAGTACCCCATCAAGAAAAGATGAAAAGTCATGGATGCCGCTTGCCCAAGTTGAGCATCTAATAGCTAATATGATTCCTACATCAAAGGCAAGCCCTGCAGCTCACCAAGATACACCCTCTGCTACTCACGAGGGGTCATGGAAAATGGTGCGCCAACATCTACCTTTCAAGGACTCGCATCCTTAGCGACGTCATTCAGTAATGCCAGTATGTGACATCTTAATGATAAGGAGACAACCTGATCCAATCGACGATGATTTCCTCCCAGGTTTGTCCCAAAGTCAGAAGAAGATGAACCCTTTCCACGTCCAAGACGTGCACTTCCTACTTTGGCACAATTCATGCCACAAAGCTGGGGGCAAGCAACCTCGGGAAAAATTGAAGAAATGCAAGAGGACAACACTGTTCCATCATGCAAAATTGCTACCTATAATGTCAGCTTAGACTTGCCAAGCTCTAGTTCTGAGGAATCATTCACCTCTCACGAGCATGAAGTATTTTGAATGGACGCTATGTCAAAAGAAGTGCAAACAGAAGAAGTTAACACAAATTTGCGGGGAGGTAAGTTTCTGCCTAATCCACCAAAGTCGAAGCCAGCAAAGGCGGACAAGTCTATCACTACAATAGAAGTGCCAACCCTAGAAGGAACAAGCGAAATACCTATTGAAGGAAAGACAAAGACGCCTGAGGTTGACTACAATGTCCTTGCTCATCTCAAGCAAATCCTTGCATTATTGAGTGTGTATGATGCTCTCATGTTAGTGCCCCATCTGTGAGAAGCACTCGTGAAAGCATTACAAGACCTAGAGCTCTATGAGCTGGCTGTAGCAAAACACCGGCTCTTTTCTAATACATTATTTGTAAATGCGATTACCTTCACTGAGGAGGATAAAGTTGTGAAAGACGATGACCACAACCGCCCACTTTACATTGAAGGGAACATTGGAAACACACATCTCCAGCGAATCCTCATTGATCCTGGATCTATGGTAAATATCTTACCATTGTGAAGCCTAACTCGGGCTGGTTTCACAGTGGATGATTTGGAGTCTACAGATATGATGATCTGTGGTTTTGACAATCAAGGGAAATCCACACTTGGAGCTATTACAGTGAAGATACAAATGTCCATGTTTAGCTTCAAGATACGATTCTTTGTTATTGAAGCAAACACATCATACTCGGCTCTCTTGGGTAGGCCTTGGATTCACAAGTATCATGTGGTGCCCTCTACTCTGCATCAATGCTTGAAATTTTTAGATGGAAAAGGGATGCAACAGTGTATTATCAGAAATATTGCTCCCTACACTATTCAAAAATCACATCATGCAGATGCAAAATATTATTTCCCAGTTGAAGATTCTGATAAACAACTAGGACGAACGATGCCGGCAGCTGATATCTTGATCGTGCTAGGCTCTTCATCGTCCCATGAGGTGAAGCAGCTCCTCATGCCATCCTCTTCCACTAGTGTAAATAATCCCTCCATTCAAAGTCATAAGAACAACGGTCGTAATTGGATATCTTGGGCCGTCGGTCATGAGGGTAAGCCTTCATCCTCCAGGGAGACAACCAACTCCATGAGACAAGGTGCCTTTGCTTCTATGGCTACTCCATTGCTGTTGAAAGCAAGGACCCCCGTGACAACGCTGATTACGTTGAGGTGATGAAGGCCACAAATTGCTCATGACTAGCAATGTGCCGCCCGTGATTACGCTACGGGCACATAGGAATCCAAAACTGGAGGCCATGCCTATATTAAGTGAATCAATTAAAATAAGAGTGGTGGAGATAGAAGAGGTGAAAAAGGGTGGTTGTGATGTACACCCCCCATCATTCTATGTGTCAGTGACTACTCCACTAGAAGTTTTGGCCGTTCCAAGCATCTCTAGTTGTACACTTCCAACTATTTTCTACAAAGCTCCTCAAGTACAACAATGTGAAGCTATATTTGAATTTCCTACCCCCTGCATTGATGTAGAGGAAGTAATGTTAACAAGGAAGGTTGAGCCTAGGATGGCTCAAATCTTACAGAAGGCCGTATTCGCACTCTGATAGAATCAAAGAATGCCATCACCGCCGGTTGTATGCGAGGAATGGTGGGATCAAATAGAAAATTTTATTAGATGGAGATGCAAGTCCCAGCCAAAGTATGGGATTGGCTACACAAGATATCACTCCTCTGATGAAGATGGAGAGCCCAACAGACATCGTTAATCTTTTTGTGGCACTTTATCTATCACCATGAGGGATGACGTTGAAGGTCGACCCTCTCAAAGGGCATTGCCACTTGATATCCTCGCTAATAGACAAGAAGAAATGCTTGACGTTGTCCCCGATCCTCAACGGCTCGAGGATGGAGGACAACCTACTATTGATGACCTGGTGGAGATCAACCTAGGGACTAATGATGATCCACGACCTACCTTTGTTAGTAGCTTGGTGACCTCCACCTTGGCAGCCTGCTGGCGCTCAGGGACATGCGTTGCAGTTTTTGTTTGATCAGCTTAGCGTCAGGGTGCATCGCTAGGTGGTGCTCAATGATAGAGTAGTCTACTCCCGTGATGTTAGCTGGCGACCACGCGAAGATGTCTGTGTTGGCAGAAGGACTTGAAGTAGTTCTTGATCAATCTCCGAAGAAAGACCTCCGCAAATGGAAACTTGCCACAAATCATCTGCGCCATGCAGGGAGACCCTTTTTATGTCGCCGTCAGGCTTGGGCTTAGGTGTCCACCCCGGGGCCAATGGTGATGGCAGCATCAGTGCTTCGAGGGTCTTGTTAACCGCGTGTACCTTACAGAGGGGACCGTGCGAGCCTAACTCTATATGGCGTGTGAGGTCCTGGTCTCCGCACATAGTGATTATGCTGTGCGGACCTGGTAGCTTCATGCACAGGAAATTATGGTCCCCGAAGTCTTGAAGTGGAACAACCAACGGCTGGAGCCTACTCTAAGGGATGCCTATCTGGTCGAAGGCACTGGCAAACAAGATGTCTGTGGAGCTGCCCCGTCGATTAGGATGCACCTAACATCGCAACCTACAATACCAACCTACACCACCAAGGGGTCCTGGTGGGGGAAGTCGATGCCCGCTGCATCGGCCATCATGAACATGATGTCTGCCTGTGTCCAGTCTGGGGGCATTTGGGTGGGATATGCAGCGATGTGGTGCAGTCGATGGGCATAGATCGTCCTCTATCGCTCGGACGGGAACTCTAACGATGAGCCACCCGTAATGGCATTGATGACCCAGTGTGCCCCGCCATCAGAGGCCTATATGCGCAACACAGTAGGGTTGACTTGGATGAGCTGGCCCTCCTGGGGCTGCTGGACATGTGCCACCACTGGCACTTTGGCCTCGAGTGCTCCATCTTAGACGGTGCTCTCCCAGAGTGCTGTGATGGTCATGCAATGCCGTGTGAGGTGATCTCCGTGACCGTGCACCTCGTACCATAGCCCCCGCTGTTGTCCCTCACCATGCTCATGTTTGCCACCACCATCGCGACAATGGCCTCTTCCCCGACCTCAACCCTTGCGGCCACGGTCGCGGCTTGCTGAGGTTGTGATGTTGTCATCGCCCCCGCCCCCAATGTTGAATACATACTTCTACCATTGGCTCTTTCACTCTTTATGGGTGGAACCTTCCTTCACAAGTTCGGACATTTGCTTTGACTTGGAGACATTAGTTTGATGGTACAGCACGTCCTCTTCCGCTCTGGCATATTGCTCCATCTTATCAAAAAGTTTGTCAACCAACTTTATCGGCTTACGCATGTTATATTCAGCCAGCAACCCTAGATGAAGACCTTGTGTTGCTGCATTGATGATGGTGGTCTTATTCACATCATTGACTTAGCAGCGGACCTTGGCGAAGTGTTGGAATACTCTCTGAGTTTCTCCAAAGGTTTCTGCTTAATGGCGAAAAGTTGGTCGGCATCCACCCACTCGATGTAGTTCCCCTGAAAATTGTTGTACATGCAGTCCTCAATATGCTCGCACGCGTATACGAAGTTTTGTGTGAGGGTGAAGAACCAGGAGAGTGCTATCCCCTGAAAAGCAAGCGGCAATCCCTCCACCTTTGTGGAGTCATCGCCTCTAGCCACTTTGATGGCTATTTCGTAGACGCGTACGAAGTCCCGAGGGTCCATATCACCCTTGAATGGCTCAACGGTGGGCATCTTGAAGCCCTCCAGCCATGCAGCTTGTTGCAGGCCAGTGGATAGAGGAGACTCCAGGTCTACGCGTAGAAACGTACTACGAGCGGGGGTAGGGGCTTCGTGGCTTTAGGCCCAATCGACCACAGCCTCTGCTACTGCCGCTGTGGGTGTTTGCTGACTTCAAGCGTCTTGCATCTCCCGCATAGCACTTCGGAGGTCCGCCAGCTCATGCTGCAGCCCTCTGAGAGTTGCTACTAATGTGGCCTCCATCACTCGTAAGGCAGGGTCTGCCAGGGTGGAGGAACTTGGCATGAGGTTGTAGGCCAGGACAACTTAGACGCTCAAGTTAGTGGGCGTGTTGATGCGGTAAGCCTGGTAGGTGACGATGGGGTCGATGCTAGGACCAAGGTAGGTGGATATGCCAGCGGGAGTGTTGGGGTCAATGGTCGTAGCACAGGCATCGCAGTCGGTGGTTGTGGCGATGCGAGGACCAAGGACGGCGGATATACCGGCGCGAGTGTCAGGGTCTATGGTCGTAGCACAGATGTCACAGTTGGTGGTTGTGGCGTGAGCGTTGTGATCGATGGCCGTACCATCATGGACGATAGCTGCGCTAGCGCTAGCGCCAGGGCCAGCCTCCCGTGTCGGTGTGACCCGCTCGCTGCCGTGACGCCGATGTGCCGCTACCATGGAGCCTGCGGGCCTTTGGCCACTAGCGTTTGCACACTACTTTTTCACTTGGTTGCCATCGTAGCTTTCTTCAGCGCCATTGCTTTTCTCAAGCCCGTAGCTTCGTCGTCCCCACGGACGGCACCAACTGTTGTGGCTACAGATCAAACAGTACAAAAGGGAACTAGTAGAGTGTGACAAAAAACCGGATCCCCCCTTGCTAATCCAAGGAGGAATATATACACGGCCAGAAGGCCTTATTACAATAATGTCCCTATCATAGGATGCTATTTTAAGGGTACATATGTCTTTTACATGTCTCATTGGACTTCCTAGCCCAACAGGCCAAATGGTTATAAGTGGGGGCAATCCCCACAACAACATCATTCGATAGAGCGCTTGCCATACCGTGTGAATGCAAGTAACTTGTAAAGAATTCGAGCAAGCTGGATTAAAAGAACTTAGAAAGCGCTCCAATATTCCATTTGATCATTAATATACATAACACGGAGCCACCATGAATCACAAGTCCCACTTCCCACCTAAACTCTAGTGACCACCAACCAAACAACGAACTTTACGACCCCCACTTCCCACATTATAATTCCCTCCAACCAAACAATCGGAGCATCTGTGGACAAAATTCGCTAAAAGACCAATCCGGTTCCACCTGGGATAGGCACATATGTGTAACAGCTTGCTTAAGCTTTCATCTTCATTTCGATCGAAAAGATTAACCATCATTCTACTACCTTTGATAAGATGGGTACAAAGCACCATTTCAACCTCACACTAACATCATATATACTTTAGTATCGGAGGTACATCTCTATACTTCACTATTTAAAAATTGCATAAATATAAAGCATAAATGAAGGATATATGGTGATTACTTACCTCATCACATGTATAGCGCTTGCCATACCGTGTGCATGCAAGTAACATTGTAAAGAATTCAAGCAAGTTGGATTAAAAGAACTTAGAAAGCACTCCAATGTTCCATTGGATCATTAATATACATCTCACGGAGCCACCATGCATCACAAGTCCCACTTCCCACCTAAACTCCATTGACCATCAACCAAACAACGAACTTTACAACCCCCACTTCCAACATTCTAATTCCCTCCAACCAAACAATCGGCGCATCTATGGATAAAATTCGCTAAGGGTGTGTTTGGTTCTAGGGATAATAGGGGATGGGACGGGGCAATCCCAGATTTGAGTCTGTTTGGATTGAAGTCAGCAGGGACAGAGTCCATCCCCTTTGGGGAATATCCCGGGAATATTCCCCTAAATCGAGGATGCTCCCGTCCCTCAAAAATGAGGGGATGGGCTCGTCCCTCTTCCTCGCCTCTCAAAAACAAGAGGATGACAAAAATGCCCCACACGTCGGATGACTCATCCCATATTTTGATGTCCTAGAACCAAACAAAAAACGGGGACGGTCCTATCCCTTACAACCAAACAAAGAACGGAGACGGTCCCATCCTTAAAAACAGGGATGGAGCCATTCTATCCCTACTGCCTCCAAACCAAACACATGCTAAAAGACCAATCCGGCTACACATGGGATAGGCACATATGTGTAATAGCTTGATTAAGCTTTCGTCTTCACTTCTTCACTTCGATCCAAAAGATTAACCATCATTCTACTACAGGGGAATTTTTATAGGAGGTCAGAGATACGACTGGTAACCAGTAGTTACCGGAAATTTTGGAATTTTTCAGTCAAAATTTTTGGATTGAAATGTGAATATTTGAATTTTTCGATGAATTTTGTTGAATTAGAATTTTTTCGCCTTATATAAAATTTTACTGATACCCGCAAATGAGGCCAATTACAGGCAGTTATCGACGGAATTTCGCTGATACAAATTTCACTGTTCTACTACCTTAGATAGGAAGGGTACAAAGCACCATTTCAACCTCACACTAACATCATATATAATTTTGTTTGGGAGGTACTTCTATAATCATTATTTAAAAATTGTATAAATATTAAAGTATAAATGAAGGATAGAAGATGATTACTTACCCGTCATGTGCGATCATTCGATACAGCGCTTGCCATACGTGTGAGTGCAAGTAACTAACATTGTAAAGAATTCGAGCGAGCTGGATTAAAAGAACTTAGAAAGCGCTCCAATGTTCCATTGGATCATTAATATACATACCACGGAGCCATCATTAGAGATGCAAATAGTTTGAATACGGATAGATAATATCTCTACCATATTTATTTTTATTTTTTTGGATACGGATACGAATACGATACCTCGAATACGAATAATATCGAATATAGATACGGAGTGAATACGAATTGAAACGAATACGGTCACAAATATTTATCGGAACATGAAAACCCGTTAAACTATACGTCCAAAATTAATGAAAATACATAAATAATTTATCTTCTCAAAACATTCATGAAATCTAAACAAGAATAGTATTTTCATTGACAATGAAAATATACTTGATAGTCAATCAGTACATAGTATAAGTACCAACAATGTGTAATTTATAGAGTACACATGATAGCAATTTAAACAAGCATAAGAACATTTCATTCCTCCATTTCATCCACGAAGTCCTCCTCCATCTCAGCATTTCTTAAGACTTCTTGTTCCTATAAGTTTCATTTCAATAAATACTCAAAGCAGTATGAAATCAAATCAAACAACTATGTAGTAAGATGTAAAGACTAGCAAACCATTATCATCAAGTATGCAAAATGGCGCTCGATGCCCTCTATGTCAATCTTAGTTATGATAGATCCACCAATATTTCCACCACCTACGTGTTTTGTCAAAAAATTAAATTATCTCACACACTGCACATAAACCAATAAAGCACAAGTTCAAAACTTAACATTACGTTTCCTAGATGCTGCAGTCCAATTTTTAGTATAAATCAAAGCTTGCATGATATCGGGATCTAGATGACTACGAAATCGATCAACAACCCATCCACCAGCACTAAATGCTGACTCCGAAGCAACAGTGGACACTTGAATAGATAAGATATCTCGAGCAAGTGTGGAGAGAATAGGCAGCTCAGGTTGCTTGACCTTCCACCATACCAAAACATCAAATTTCTTTTTGTCTTTCTTTGGCCAATGCACTAGTGGTTGCTCCATATACTTTCTAACTCGGTTTCCGTGAATTGGCCTACGGTACTACTGCCATGCAAGTACTTTTCAAGGTCTGCATTAATATCATCAGCACTCTCCTCTTCCTCCGACTTGTTGTGTACATGATGAAAGCATCTAGGCCCCTAAAAATGATTTTGGTAATTAATGAAATTAAGAGAATATGGAATATGGGACTAACGTGTTTTAATGAGTATGCGAAGGGTTACTCCACACTCATGAGCGACAAGATGCAAGCCAAAGGATACGCGTGAAAATCAAATTGGCCCAAGACAAAGGTATACTTAGAATAGGACCCCTTTTGAATTTTACCGGTCTTAGGTGAATGGTGGAAGATCGGATTATAGGATAGATGATCGTACCATCAAGGGGATCTTGGCTAAGTAGCTTGAATACTTATCTCATGTGCCAAATGGTTTTGTCTTAAAACTTGCATCCATTAAAGAAATCTAGCTTTCAAAAGAAATCTGTGCTCTGTCTGGATGAGCGGTAGTACCGCAGTTTTGAACATCGGAACTACCGGAAAGCGGTAGTTCCGCAATCAAAATGCGGTAGTACCGGCCAGCGGAAGATCCGGTTTTCGAGCGGATCAATATTTCCAGAGAGCACCCTTGGCTCATTCCAAAATCTTGCGAGAACGGAAGTACCGGCCGTTTGAACACCGGTACTACCGCTGCGAGCGGTAGTACCGCATCCTAAAGCGGTACTTCCGGACCCCGGAAGATCCGACTTCAGAGCGGATCAATTTTTCCAGAGAGCGCCCTCCGGATGAAGCCTGGATTTCTCTGGAGCGGAAGTACCGGCAACTTCAACGCCGGAACTACCGCTGAGTGCGGTAGTTCCGCCACTCAGAGCGGTACTTCCGGAGTCCGGAAGATCCGACTTCAGAGCGGATCAATTTTTCCAGAGAACGCCAAATCGGGGACCCTTCGGAGTTTGGCTGGAGCGGTAGTACCGCGCCGACTTTGCGGAACTACCGGGGAGCGGTAGTACCGCAAATATCAACGGCGGTAGTACCGCGCCGCCAAATCCAACGGTCACTGTGCTCGTCTGACAGAGCCGTTCTGACGCAAGATTTGGGAGCGGTAGTACCGGCCCCAGCAGGGCGGTAGTACCGCTCATCCTGATTTTTGCGGGAAAATTGTGCCAAACGGCTAGTTTGGTTGGTGAAGGCTATAAATACCTCCCCCACTGCACAAGGGCAATAGTTAGTGACTCATTGCACATTTCTTGAGCCCTAGAGCATTCACTACACCTCAATTCTTTCTTTACACATCAAAGTGAGGTGGTTGAGCATTTAGTGCTAGATTTAAATTGCAAATCCATTTGGCACTAGGTTTGCATTCAAGTGAACACCGGGATCTTTTACTCTTAGTGCTTGCCGGCACTTGGACGATCCGGTGGAAGTTGGCTCGGTGATCTTCTCAAGGAGATTGTGAGAAGACCCGGCAAATTGTGAAGGTTGGAGCTCGCCTACCCGGAGTGGGGAAGAGCTACATTAGTGATCGAGGTGTTTGGCTTAATTTGTGGAGCCGGTCCGATTCTTCCGGGCTTACCTCAACGTGGACTAGGGGAAACCGGCAAGTTTCCGATCACCACGGTAAAACATCGGTTGTGTCTCTTGTCTCCTTAGCTCTTGTGTATTTGCTTCATTATGCCTAATTGATTGTTTAGAGCTAAATTGTTGACTAGAATTGCATAGGATTAATTGCTTTACATAATTGTCATTTAAATTGTGGAGAATTAATCAAGTGAACAAGAAAAGTTTAAAAACCTCCTATTCACCCCCCCTCTAGTCGGTATCCTTGATCCTACAAGTGGTATCAGAGCTTGGTCTCTCACATTTAGACTTAACCGTCTAGAGAGAAAAGGATGGCTAGTGAGGGGATTGCAGTAGGAAAGGCACCTCTATTTGATGGCTCAAATTATGCTTATTGGAAGATTAGAATGTCAATTTATTTAAAGGCCATGAGTCCTAACATTTGGAAAATCGTAAATGATGGTTACGTCATGCCACTTGATCCCGACAATCCGACGGAACAAGATGGGCGTAACACTCATTTAGATGCCCAAGCCATGAATGCTATCTTTGGAGCCTTAAACGCGGATGAATTCAATAGAGTGAGCAATCTAGAGACGGCTCACGCTATTTGGACCACCCTCTCGGAAATTCACGAAGGGACATCCACGGTTAAGGAAGCAAAATTGCATCGGCTTAGGATTAAGTATGAGACATTCATAATGTTGCCCCATGAGGACATCAATGAGATGTACACACGGCTAAACAACATTGTAAATGAGCTCAAAGGCCTTGGAACTAATCTCTCCGATCTTGATATTGTGAGAAAGATGCTTAGGGCTCTACCGGAGAAGTATGAGATGTTGGTGACACTCTTCCTAAACTCACCGGAGTTGGCTAGGATGACGCCAACACAACTCTTGGGTAATCTAATTACCAATGAGTTGTACAAAAAGGACAAAGAGGAGCTTTTGGAGCAATCTACCTCCAAAGGAAAGAAGATCACCGCCTTCAAGGCAAAGGCGGTGGCAAGTGAAGAGTCCGAAGATGAAGAAGAAGACTCCGAAGAAGAACTTGCCCTTCTTGTGAGAAGGATGAACAAGTTCATGAGAAGACGCTCAAATTGAGGAGGAAGCTATGACAAAGGCAAGAAGTGGCAATCATCCTCCAACAAGAAGTATAGCAACATCCGGTGCTATGAGTGTGACGAGAAGGGGCATATTGCCTCTCAATGTCCCACAAAGAATGATGACAAGGAGAAGTCATCCAAGAAGAAAGGCTATCAAGGCAAGAAGAAGCTCTTCAAGAAGCTTCACAAAGACGGCAAGAATGAAGCCCACATTGGCGAGTGGGATTCCGATGCGGAATACTCCGACTCCGATTCTAGCGAGGATGAGTCTCCCAAGAAGAAGGGACTTGTTGGCATCGCCATCAAGGAAGCTCCATCGCTATTCTCCACTCCCACATGTCTTATGGCAAAAGGGGAGAAGGTAAAAACTCTAGATGACGATGAGCCTTCTTATGATGATTTAATGGACATGTTGGTAGAATTAAATGAATTTCTTGGAAAAGAAAAGTCAAAATTCAAGTTTTTGAAGAAGGAACATATATTTCTTCAAAAATATTATGAGGAGCTAAAGGAAGCTCATGACTTACTTCTCCAAGAAAATCATAAGTCTAGCACTAGCATTGGAATCACTTGTGATATTATGAATGAAATGCCTAGTGTAGAAATCTCAAAGTCTAGCATATCTACTTGTTGTAGTGATCTACTTGTCATGCCTTGCTCATCTAGTGTAGATTCTAGAAATGCTTTAAATCTTGTTCATGATGACATGCTTACCAATGAAAACAAGAATTTGAAGGAACAAGTGCTAAAATTGAACAAAAGTCTAGAAAGAGCTTACAAGGGAAAGGAAACCCTTGATAAGTTGCTAAGCGATCAAAGATGCTCCTTTAACAAAGAGGGACTTGGATATGTTCCCCAAAAGGGTAAGAAGCCGGCATACAAGCCTCCAAGGTTTGTAAAAGAGAATGGTAAGTATTGCACAAAATGCCGGTGTGTTGGACATGCTCAATATGATTGTTCTAAGAATAACATGCATTTCATTGGTCTATATGATTCTTGTTATATGCTTAGAAAATCTAAAAATGGGAATATTATTGCTCATTTCATTGGCACCTCGATTTTGGGTGCTAAAAAGAAATCCATTTGGGTACCCAAAACCTTGGTCACTAACCTCCAAGGACCCAAACAAATTTGGGTACCTAAAAGAACTTGATTTTCTTTTGTAGGTGAACTACAAAACCGGTGGAAGGCATTGGGTGTTGGATAGTGGTTGCACTCAACACATGACCGGAGACCGGAAGATGTTCACCACATTTGAAAGTGGAAGCAATGACAAGATCACCTTTGGAGACAATAGCAAAGGAAAGGTATTGGGATTGGGTAAAATCGCTATCTCAAACGACCTTTCAATTTCTAATGTATCCCTAGTTGAAACATTAAATTTCAATTTGCTATCTGTTGCTCAATTATGTGATCTAGGCTTAACATGCTCTTTCTCAAAAGAAAATGTTGTAGTCTCAAAAGACAATAATAATGAACTAGTCTTTAAGGGCTTTAGATTTGGGAATCTCTATTTGGTAGATTTTTCTTCAAATAAGTCTTGCTTAAAAACTTGTTTAATTGCAAAAACCTCTTTGGGTTGGTTGTGGCATAGAAGGCTAGGTCATGTGGGAATGATTCAACTTAAAAAGCTTTTTAAGCATGACTTAGTAGTTGGCTTGAAGGATGTGAAGTTTGAGAAAAATTGACTTTGTAGTGCTTGTCAAGCCGGAAAACAAGTCGCTAATTCTCATCCTTCCAAAAGTATCATGTCAACTTCTAGGCCATTAGAGCTCTTACATATGGATTTGTTCGGGCCAACAACCTATAAGAGCATTGGAGGAAATAGCTATTGTTTAGTCATTGTGGATGATTACTCTAGATATACATGGGTCTTCTTCCTAAATGACAAAAGTAAAACCTCCGGGATTTTCAAAAGTTTTTCAAAAAGGGCCCAAAATGAATTTGATTTTAAAATAAAGAAAATTAGGAGTGACAATGGTTCCGAGTTCAAAAATACAAAAGTTGAAGACTTTTGTGATGACCTTGGAATAAAGCACGAACTTTCCACAACCTACACTCCGGAGCAAAATGGAGTTGTAGAGAGGAAAAATCGAACATTAATTGAAATGGCTAGGACAATGCTTGATGAATATAATACTTCCGACAAGTTTTGGGTGGAAGCTATTAACACCGCTTGTCATGCCATAAACCGCCTCTATTTACATCGACTCTTGAAAAAGACTTCCTATGAGCTACTTGTTGGAAGGAGACCGAACATCTCTTACTTTAGAGTATTTGGTTGCAAATGCTATATTCTAAGAAAAGGTGTTAGGCTCTCAAAATTTCAAAGTCGTTGTGATGAAGGCTTCCTTTTAGGGTATTCCTCAAATAGTAAAGCCTATAGGATCTTTAATAAAAATTCGGGATTAGTTGAAGAATCATGTGATGTACAATTCGATGAAACTAATGGCTCTCAAGAGGAGCAAGAAAATTTGGATGATGTAGGTGATGAAGGACTACGAAAAGCTATGGAAAACATGCAAATTGGAGATATCAAGCCAAAGGAAGATCCATCTTCACCAAGCTCATCAAGACAAGTAGAGCCACCCACTTCATCTACTCCAAGCACTATTCCAGTTGTTGAAGATGAGCAAAAAGATCAACAACAAAACAACCTCAAGATTCACAATGCGATTGCCAAGGATCATCCAATAGATCAAATATTGGGTGACGTGAGTAAGGGTGTTCAAACTCGCTCTAGAGTAGCTTCATTTTGTGAACATTACTCTTTTGTTTCTTCTCTTGAGCCTAAACTTGTAGATGAGGCTCTAGATGACCCGGACTGGGTGAATGCCATGCATGAAGAATTAAACAACTTTGCACAAAATGAAGTATGGACCTTGGTGGAGAGACCCGAAGAGCATAATGTGATTGGCACTAAATGGGTCTTCCGAAATAAACAAGATGAGAACGGTATAGTGGTAAGAAACAAAGCAAGGTTAGTCGCTCAAGGTTATACTCAAGTTGAAGGGTTAGATTATGATGAGACATTTGCACCCGTTGCTAGACTAGAGTCAATTAGAATCTTGCTTGCTTTTGCATCTAGCTTTGATATAAAATTATTTCAAATGGATGTTAAAAGTGCATTCTTAAATGGAACAATCTCCGAACTTGTATTTGTTGAACAACCTCCGGGGTTCGAAGATTCTAAATACCCTAATCATGTTTATAAACTCTCAAAGGCTTTGTATGGTTTAAAACAAGCTCCTAGAGCTTGGTATGAACGCCTTAGAAATTTCCTTGTTTCAAAAGGCTTTAAAATTGGTAAAGTAGATACAACCTTATTCACAAAAATCATTGGTGATGATTTCTTTGTTTGCCAAATTTATGTTGACGATATTATATTTGGTTCTACTAATCAAGATTTTTGCGAGGAATTTGGCAATATGATGTCTAGGGAGTTTGAGATGTCCATGATAGGAGAATTAAGCTATTTTCTTGGACTCCAAATCAAGCAACACAAAGATGGGACATTCATAAGCCAAACAAAGTACACCAAAGATCTTTTCAAAAAGTTTGGCATGGAAGACGCAAAGCCCATCAAGACACCAATGGCAACCAATGGACATCTAGACCTCGATGAAGGAGGTAAGTCAATAGATTCAAAGGTATATAGATCCATGATTGGTAGCTTGCTTTACCTTACCGCATCTAGGCCCGATGTCATGTTTAGTGTATGCATGTGTGCTCGCTTTCAAGCTTCACCAAAAGAGTGTCATTTAAAAGCCGTAAAGAGAATCTTGAGATATTTGAAACACTCTCAAAATATAGGGCTTTGGTATCCCAAAGGTGCTAAATTTGATTTAATTGGATATTCGGATTCCGATTATGCGGGTTGCAAAGTGGATAGAAAAAGCACTTCGGGAAGTTGTCAATTTCTAGGTAGATCTCTAGTGTCTTGGTCCTCAAAGAAACAAAACTCCGTAGCACTCTCCACCGCCGAAGCGGAATATGTTTCTGCCGGAAGTTGTTGTGCTCAATTATTATGGATGAGGCAAACATTGTTGGATTATGGAATAAATTTTGATAAAGTGCCTTTATTGTGTGACAATGAAAGTGCCGTGAAAATATCCAATAACCCGGTCCAACACTCAAGAACCAAGCATATAGATTACGCCACCACTTCTTGAGGGACCATGTTAGCAAGGGAGATATTTGCATTAGCCACATCCGGACCGAAGACCAATTAGCGGATATCTTCACCAAGCCTTTAGATGAAAACCGTTTTTGTAAGCTTAGGAGTGAATTAAATGTCCTGGATTACTCAAATGTTGCATAAATTTATGGCAAATTTAAATGCATGCTTATTTGAGGAAGCTTGAAAGGTTGTTTGTATCTTTATTCTTTTAAAAGTTTTTTTTAAAAAAAAGGAGAAGCAAAATTATGTAAAATATAATATTTTGCTCAGATTAATGCATAATGATCCTTATTGACGTTAGTTGGTTGCAAAAACTAGGCATCATTTGCATCTATAATCGTATAGTTCCTATTCAGCAAAGTTCCAGAAAAATCGGAACTACCGCTGTCCTTTGCGGTACTTCCGGGAAGCGGTACTTCCGGTCGAGGAAGCGGTACTACCGTTTAATGGTACTACCGGCCGCATTCGCGGTACTACCGGACCTGCATTTAAGGGGGAGCAACCGCCCGAACCCGAGGGTTCCCTCTGTTGGCCCCACCTTGGACCCTCTCTCCGGTACTTCCTCTCCATTTCCGCCCGAGCCCGTACTCCTCCTCTCCTCGTTCTCTCTCTCTCACCAAACATCCTCCAAATCGCCTCTCAGATCTTCATATCTAGTGGCATTTTCTTCAATTCCTTGCATCAAATCTTTCCCCCAGGGTTCAACTCCTCCGATTGTTAAGGTATTTCGGATCGAAACCTCTTTTTATCTCCATCTTTTTGAACCCTAGGTCATGCTTAGGTTAAATCGAAATATAGTTGATTTTGCCAAATATTTCTAGGGAAATTGAGTATGTTTGGTGTTTAAGGGTATATACAAACCCATTCCATGGATTCAATCCAAGAAAACACCAAAGATCCATTCACATTTCCAAAACCCTAAAATCTGCCAGAAAGCGGAACTACCGCTCGACTGTTGCGGTACTACCGCTGAGCGGTACTACCGGCCCAGAACGGCGGTACTACCGGTTTGTCTGACAGTTTGGCAATTTCAATTCATTTCTTTTTAAATCTAACTTGGCTATATTTCCTCAATCTCTTAATCCATTCTTCTTGTTTCTAGATGCCTAAAACAAGAGCCGCCAGTAGGAAGTCCTATGCTTCAGGGGACTCTTCAGGCACTCGCGCTCTTCCATCCCCCGAAGTGACCCAAAAGGCAGCCCAAGACAAAGGGAAGGCAGCTGCTTCCAACCATGACTCTGAATCCAAATCTGAAACTGAGTCTGAGCATCCTATTCCTCCAAGCTCTCCCATGGAATCCTCTGAAGAAGATATAGCTGGAAGGGAGTGTCTTGAAATTGATCTGAAGAAGATCTCGGCTGATGAGTATGCTCGCCTGCGTCACACAAATCAGTATGCGTTTCCATCTAACTCAATCAATCCACAATTCCATACCAAGTTCTAGGAGAAAATATTTGATGAGATGTATGGACCAGATCGCCAGTTTGCAGATCATAAGTACATTAACTGGGATCATATTGATGGTATTGACAAGTATGATGGGACTTTTCGCTTATTCCAGAGAGTCGGCCTTAATGAGCTTGTAGCACTAGGACGTGACTATCATGAGACCTTCATCCGACAGTTTTATGCTACAGTGCACGTCTCTCCCGACTTTCAGCACATGACTTGGATGACAGTGTGTACCAGATACGAGGCCACCAAGCATGAATTTGAGCTCGTCTTAAGAGCGGAACTAAGTGCTCATGAGAAGGTATATGACAAACCTGCTCTCAATCTGGATGCCATATATCCTTACTATAACACTGCAGAAAAATTCGTACTTGGCAAGAATGTTGGACTTCAACCCATTCCCAGCTTGATCAATCGCATCATCAATCATACCTTTCTTCCAAAAGGTGGTAACTATGATGCCATTCGAGGACATGTTTGGAATATCATAGACTATATTATGAAGGGGGAGAAGTTTGATGTAGTTGATGTGATCATAAGGGAGATAGTCTCATCCAAAAATGATCGCAACAAACGCATCAATTATGCACCTTACATCATGGCCTTGATTGACTCTAAGTTTCTCTATCGTGGAGGACGTGGTGGTGTGCATAAGTCCTATAAGCCGAGAGCTGAGCCTCCCATTCCCACTGGTTTTCGCGCTAGCCAGACGACAGCTTCAGGAGCAGGGTCATCCGCCGCAGCAGCAGGAGCAGCAGCCCAGACACAGGAGCCTGGCCAGCCCACTCTCTAGCAGATCTACTCTACCATGCTTGAGGGTTTCTCTACTCTCAACTCTAGGATGGATAGGGTGGATGAGCGGTTGGACTCCATTGACGGTCATTTGACCTCGCTAGATGGTCGGGATGCAGATCTGGAGCGCTCTCCCTCGCCTCGTCGTTATGCTCGCCGCCGTCGTACTACTCGTGATCCTCCCTCGCCTTCTCAGGGTTGACTTCTTTTTGGTACTTGATGCCAAAGGGGGAGAAGGATGGAAAATGAATTGGGGCTTAGACCCTTGCTTTTGGACCTATGGGAGCTTATCTATTCGTGTTCGTTTTATCTCTAATGGTTGTAATGAACTTATGTCTATGTTTGATGTTTTGAATTTGAACCTATGCTCCAAATGGAATGAATCTTTATGATCTCATGTGTTCATATTTCTACTTGTCATTATTCTTGTTATTTGATATCATAACTTTGTCTTGTGCATCTTGTATGAATCATTGTAATCTTTATTCCATGCACATGTTTAGGGGGAGTCACACTCTCTCTTGGACGCTAAAATGAAAATAGTCCATTTTATCTAAACAAATCTTATTGCATAAGGACTATTCTCTCATTTGAAGTCCACATAGAATATACAATTTGTTGTCAAACAATTTGATATATTCAATCTTTCATTTCTCAAAATTTGGGTTGTCATCAATTACCAAAAAGGGGGAGATTGAAAGCATCTAGGCCCCTAAAAATGATTTTGGTAATTAATGAAATTAAGAGAATATGGAATATGGGACTAACGTGTTTTAATGAGTATGCGAAGGGTTAGTCCACACTCATGAGCGACAAGATGCAAGCCAAAGGATACGCGTGAAAATCAAATTGGCCCAAGACAAAGGTATACTTAGAATAGGACCCCTTTTGAATTTTACCGGTCTTAGGTGAATGGTGGAAGATCGGATTATAGGATAGATGATCGTACCATCAAGGGGGATCTTGGCTAAGTAGCTTGAATACTTATCTCATGTGCCAAATGGTTTTGTCTTAAAACTTGCATCCATTAAAGAAATCTAGCTTTCAAAAGAAATCTGTGCTCTGTCTGGATGAGCGGTAGTACCGCAGTTTTGAACATCGGAACTACCAGAAAGCGGTAGTTCCGCAATCAAAATGCGGTAGTACCGGCCAGCGGAAGATCCGGTTTTCGAGCGGATCAATATTTCCAGAGAGCACCCTTGGCTCATTCCAAAATCTTGCGAGAACGGAAGTACCGGCCGTTTGAACGCCGGTACTACCGCTGCGAGCGGTAGTACCGCATCCTAAAGCGGTACTTCCGGACCCCGGAAGATCCGACTTTAGAGCGGATCAATTTTTCCAGAGAGCGCCCTCCGGATGAAGCCTGGATTTCTCTGGAGCGGAAGTACCGGCAACTTCAACGCCGGAACTACCGCTGAGTGCGGTAGTTCCGCCACTCAGAGCGGTACTTCTGGAGTCCGGAAGATCCGACTTCAGAGCGGATCAATTTTTCCAGAGAACGCCAAATCGGGGACCCTTCGGAGTTTGGCTGGAGCGGTAGTACCGCGCCGACTTTGCGGAACTACCGGGGAGCGGTAGTACCGCAAATATCAACGGCGGTAGTACCGCGCCGCCAAATCCAACGGTCACTGTGCTCGTCTGACAGAGCCGTTCTGACGCAAGATTTGGGAGCGGTAGTACCGGCCCCAGCAGGGCGGTAGTACCGCTCATCCTGATTTTTGCGGGAAAATTGTGCCAAACAGCTAGTTTGGTTGGTGAAGGCTATAAATACCTCCCCCACTGCACAAGGGCAATAGTTAGTGACTCATTGCACATTTCTTGAGCCCTAGAGCATTCACTACACCTCAATTCTTTCTTTACACATCAAAGTGAGGTGGTTGAGCATTTAGTGCTAGATTTAAATTGCAAATCCATTTGGCACTAGGTTTGCATTCAAGTGAACACCGGGATCTTTTACTCTTAGTGCTTGCCGGCACTTGGACGATCCGGTGGAAGTTGGCTCGGTGATCTTCTCAAGGAGATTGTGAGAAGACCCGGCAAATTGTGAAGGTTGGAGCTCGCCTACCCGGAGTGGGGAAGAGCTATATTTGTGATCGAGGTGTTTGGCTTAATTTGTGGAGCCGGTCCGATTCTTCCGGGCTTACCTCAACGTGGACTAGGGGAAACCGGCAAGTTTCCGATCACCACGGTAAAACATCGGTTGTGTCTCTTGTCTCCTTAGCTCTTGTGTATTTGCTTCATTATGCCTAATTGATTGTTTAGAGCTAAATTGTTGACTAGAATTGCATAGGATTAATTGCTTTACATAATTGTCATTTAAATTGTGGAGAATTAATCAAGTGAACAAGAAAAGTTTAAAAACCTCCTATTCACCCCCCCCTCTAGTCGGTATCCTTGATCCTACACATGAGAATCCACTGTTTGCACATTTGTAGCTGCTGTCTTCATTGAAGTTATAGTTGGACTAGACACATAAGCTTGAAACAATTGTTGAATAATAGTTATGTACTTATTAATTTCTCCTGAAGCATTACCATGATAAATCTTTTCTGCAAAATAGTGTATTGACTTTGTCTTGTATATAAGATCAAGAAAATAAGCTACAACAAGAGCCATGTCGGTCTTTTCCCAATACTTACCAGTCATCAATTGCAAGCTTAATCTTACAAAAATGATCAAAAAAAAATAAATTTGTTGTTGGATATGTTGTGCTAGAGAATAGTTCAGTAGCATTATAAAATTTCTTCAATCACATAGGCAATGATTGTGCCATAATCCAATTTTGGTCAGTTGGAGCACACTTCACATATTTGTTTCTATGCCAAAGAAAAAGTCTATCAAAGGCATGTTTATAGTAAATACTTTACTTTAGCATAAGATATGTGGAGTTCCACCTTGTTGGAATATCTAAGGAGAGACCACTTTTCACATTCAAGTCACATTCTGATGCACACTTCATATAAATTCCTCCCACTGCAATGGAGAGCTCTTCACAATTGCAATTGTATTTTTGATATTTCCAATCACTGGTGCAATTTGTTTCAAACCACCTTGTGCAACAAAATTTAAAATATGATTCAAACATCTCACATGAAAAAAGATGCCATCACAGATCAAGAGAGCCTTTTTAAGTTTTTATACTACCCCCTTAGCACATACATCCTTGGCTGATGCATTGTCCAAAGTAAGTGCAAGTAATCCCCTATCAAGATTCTAGGCCAACATACTATCATAAAATTGTGTGCACAAGTTATTTCCCGAATGATGTCCTTCAATATAAATGAACTTAATAATTCTTTTTTGCATGCACCAATTGTCATCTATCCAATGAATAGTAATGCACATGTAACCTTTATTTTGGTTTGATGTCCACATATCCATGGTTGTGCTAAAACAACATGGTACTATTTTGAAATACTCATAAAATTTCTTCTTTTCCTCTACAAAGATACTCAATATATCTTTTCTAATAGTAGTGCGACTCTTAATTGGAAAAGTAGGGCGTAAAGACTTGATAAACTCCACAAAGTACTCATGCTCAACAATATTAAAGGGATATTCATGAATAATAATTGCCAAATAAAATTTCTTCAAGCTATCAGCCTCATCATACCTATAAGTCTCCGCAGTAGCAGTGTCACTGTTGCCCTCACTCTTCTTGATTTTAAGTAGTTGCTGACCTCCTTTAATTTGGTGCTTATTCACCAAGTGATTCCAAAAGAGTGATGTCCTTCTCACACTCACACAACGAGATTCATAAGTGCACTTGAGGCATTTAGCCCACAGCTCTTTAACCTCAATGTCATCTGGTAATTTTTTCCTAACCTCATACTTGTGGTAGTGACCCCAAACAATAGAGCTACACTTCTTTGCTCTCTTCACAGCAGGAGCAGGAGGGTCAGTCTCGGACCTGGTTTCATTGTCACAACGCACTAGCATCGGTAGGTGGTTGTGGCACCGGTACCACAAATGCTCACACTTGCACTACTACTTCCAGTTGTAGATTCCATCACAAATCTAGCAGCTGCAATCAACAATTTGAACATAAATTGACTGTGAAATTGTCGGTGGAACATCAATCATGTATTCATGTGTCAGTGAGATCATAACATTGTTAAGTTAAAGACGGAAGAGTTGGGGAAGGGACGGGGACATGCCGGATGGTTAAGGCTCACGAGCGCCAGCCACCATGGCATCGTCGATGCGAGCCTTGTCGCGGCGTCAAAACACAAGTACACACGCAAGAAGAAACAAGAGAAAAGAGGAGGTGCTAAGGACTGGTCGAGGAAGGAAGCTCCAGTGCAATGGTGGAGGGCAAGGTGTCGAGGGCGGCACTAGCGATCTGGAGATGAACGGAGGGGCGACGATGGAGAGTATTGCGCCAGCCGCCAGTGGGTGCACCGTAGGCCCGCAACTTTTGCTCAGATCTAGATCAGAAGAAATTAGGGGGGAGGCAGCGCTGCTAAAATGGGAGAGAGAGATAGCATCGCAGAGCGGCTCACTCACCTGACCGGTCGAGGAAGGAAGCTCTGGCGCAGCGGTGGAGGGCAAGGTGCCGACAATTTGGAGACGAACGGAGCGGCGGCAGTGGAGAGCAGTGCACTAGCTAAAAGTGGTGCGCCGCAAGCTCACAACTTCCACTCAGATCTATATCAGAAGAAATTAGGGGGAGGCGGCGCTGCTAAGAATGGAAGAGAAAGCTAGCATTGTAGAGCGACTCACTCATCAGACTGATCGAGGAAGGAAGCTCCGGCGCAGTGGTGGAGGGCAAGGCACCGAGGGCAGCGCTAGCAATCTGGAGACGAATGGAGGGGCAGCGGTGGAGAGCAGCTTTCGTTCAGATCCAGATCAGAAGAAAATGGGCGGCAGCACTGCTAACTGCTAGGCTAGTCGATGGAGTCATGGTCTCATGGAGCTGCCCTGATGCCTGATGGTAATGAGGTAATGCTATTGCCTAATATGATGAATCAGTGATGGGCTAGTCGATGGATCATGGACTTGAGTGGTCGAGGGGCAGCTTGGCCACTTGGGCCGAAGCCTTGGCTTAGGATAATAGTACAGATGAATATGATATGGGCCTGGGCCATATGGCCAGTGGCCGGATATCCAGATTTCATCATCTTCAAATAGTCTGAGTTCGTATTGGTATTCAACAGATAGTGCATTACCGTATTCATATTCGTTTCCAAAAAATTTGTATTCATTTTCGATCCGAGACCATCCGACAAAAATCTGAGCCGAACTATTCCGTGTTCGAAAATTGTCTGGATCAGTCAAAAACTATCCGATCCATTTTCACCCCTAGCCATCATGCATCACAAGTTCCACTTCCCACCGAAACTCCAGTGGCCACCAACCAAACAACAAGCTTTACAACCAAATAATCGGCGCATCTATGGACAAAATTCGCTAAAAGACCAATCTGGCTCCACATGAGATAGGCACGTATGTGTAACAGCTTGTTTGGGCTTGAGCACAGTACTAAAGAAAAAACCAGCAATCGAGAGTAGGAGCAAAGGAAACTTGCACAGGGCAATGGATTTCGTGGTAAGCGCCTCCACGAGGGTGATGAAGACCCTCCTACCCAAGCTAGCCGAGATGCCGAAAGATGAGCACAACATGCACATGGGCGTCAAGGAGGGGATCAAGTACCTCTAGGAGGAACTGGAGAGCATGCAAGCTACCCTAGAGAAGATATCGAGGGTGCCAGTAGACCAACTCGACTCGCAGATCATGCTCTAGGTGGGAAAGTGAGGGAGATGTCCTATGACATCGAGGACTCAACTCCTATATGGTGCGCATCGAGCCTAATCAACTCTCCTGTGATATCAACAGGTTGATCGGCAAGATCAAGGGCTTACTGCCAATGTGCGATGCTCGCTGCGACATCGCTGTTGAGGTCGAATGCATCAACTACCACTACACAACTACCGTCCAAAGATCAAAATGGACGTGTAACACCCTGATCCATCCTCTAAGTCCAGGATGCTACCACTACATAACTACCATCTCAAATTGGCTCTGCTACTAAAAATTTCAGTGGCACCTCCCTTATTTATATAGCTACAAACAAGGAAGCAATCAACATATATAGAATAATTGCAATAAGACAGTTGATTCCATATCATAGATAAGCATAACATAAACAAAACTTAGAATTCCACGCCCAAAAGGCTCCAAACCATGAGCCTAATACTACAATAAACATAACGACAAACCACATAGGATATGCATACGGATTTTGCACTAACATGAGAATCTCATTCTCTTCTAGCAAAAAGGGGTTGACCGCGTCCCATGTAAGCCTTTAGCATTTTCAAAGCATACGTGCTAATCAAGAATTAACTAAAGCAACTTAACAAAAGATTTAAGCCTGAATACGAAGTGATTGGCTCAGCTGTTATTTAATGAGTGCGTTGCAAAAGGGTCTACTCCCATACCATGCATGCCATCAATCAGGTTCTCCTAAAAAAAGTCAACAAAATAAAGGTGACTCTAAAAACTCAAAAAGCACATAATAGGACAATAAACGCTACAAAAAATATAAACAATCATTTAGATATGTCATACTCCGTATATATCAACATAACCATAGACTTAAAACATGTTGTTCCCCACCTGCATCATGTCCATATCATTATTGTCATGTCTCGTCATTGCCATTCCATTTATGCAATGCAACACTACTCTACATGCTCATCTCATTGCATATACCGGTATAGTCTGGGTGAACCTCCGTCGATGTTCACCCTATCATAGGCCCATCTTCATTGGCACAGGGATCTCTCCACTCCTGTGAAGGCCTACCAAGATAGGTCTTACATATCCATCCATGGTGGATATTTTTCTCATCATATAAGTGCACATAATGTAAATGCATATGTCCATTATCATGAACATGTTCCATCATTATCATCATTTGTAGGATAGCCACATTGCTCACCCTGTTTCATCATCATTATCATCATCATATAAGCATCATTATATCATTAAGCATCGCATATTTCATAACATTTACAGTCTACTATTTTACCATGCACTTGCCTGTTTAACTTTGTGGATGGTTCGTGGATGGCACCAAACTCGAAACTCCACCTAAACAAGCATTAATCCACTTCAATACATCATAGCAATATATGCACACAGACGAACGACATCGCTCCTATGCATAAAACCAACACAAATTGATGTGGGGGATTGCTCGATCTTCACGGTGTAGGATCGATGAAGATAATTTGGATCCGTACAACCTGACGAATCGATGGCGCCAATCACTGTTAGAACATCAACCTGCGTCAAAAGAATTCGCCCAACCACACGCTCGTGAGCCCGTCTATCCGACCACCAAGTAGACGCATCGTCGCTCCAACCAATTACAAGGAATCACAAGAACGACGGGAAAAAACGCCTGATTCCTCTCTAGGTTGCAATCATATGTCAAACCCTAGGACGAACAAACACATGACTCTCTCTAAAAATAATAGATTGATTTCTTAATCTGTTATGGTCTGTCCTTTACAAAAAAAAAACGATCCAGCTATTTTTATCTCGCACGCGGTCTCCTAGCCAAGAAAAAAAAACGGAATACCGACCCGACTCGGAGTTGAGTTCGGCTCAAAAGAAACTCACGCAGGCCATGCACGTAACTACTAGTCACAAAAAGCATGCAGACCATGCATGTAACAAATAAATTAAAAAAAAACATGACCAACTAGATAACTTGTAATCCCGTCACGTGTGCATGCGACTAGATAAATTTTCCATGGCTTCATGCATGCGTTGATTTGGTTGCATGAATGATTTTTTTCTTTTTTTTCTTGATATTTCTTTCTTTACTTTCCAATAAAAACTTTTAATTCTGTCTGCTGCCTTCCTCTACACTGCTCTTTTTGTTAATTATCTCCTGTACAAACCTGAGAACAATTAAAATATTAGCATTAGGTAGTAACCAGTTCTCATATAAATTAAAACTAAATTTAATTAAAA
Organism: Dendrocalamus latiflorus; assembly: GCA_017311315.1. Lineage (NCBI taxonomy): Eukaryota > Viridiplantae > Streptophyta > Magnoliopsida > Poales > Poaceae > Dendrocalamus > Dendrocalamus latiflorus. Next base: position 26,010,741 of record CM029642.1, read on the forward strand.
GTGAGTTCACCTATTGATTAATCTTTTTTAACTCATGCTCATGTAATCGGTCCAGTCGTGATGTCCTCATCACAAATCACAAACTCTAATTAATCATTTACTCTAATCATTCACTAATTAGCCTAGTACTAATTAGCAATTCACTTGTAACACCCCGCCCACTCACTGGGCCAAGATGCTACCACCTGTACTACTCTTACCATTTCATCAACACAGGAGAAATTCAAAACCAACATTAAACTTTATTTATATTACTGCGTTCAGATACATCATAGCAGTTCTAGTGATTACTCTAGCCTAACACAGCTAAAGTACACTGACAAAAGGTGATACAAAGTGCCGCTAGTTCGTGCCGTTATTCCATGTGCTACTCCCGCCCGTGCTCGATCTCCTCAACGGTCACCTAAAAACATCAACAAAGCAAGGCTGAGTCCACCGACTCAGCAAGTACAAAGCAAAACAGCAAATAACAGGTTCATTCATTAGACTATTATTGTTTCAGTTCCATTAATCACTTTTCCATTTAATCATTTCCAGATCCCATGAACTATTCATCATGCACTTACCCCCTTTTCTTACATCCCTTCCGGTTATCATTAACCTTTCAGTATGCATATGCTCATGCACATGCTCATGCACTTTCTCAACTCTTTAGCCTATACCGGTACAGCAGAGTGTGCACCCGTCGATGCCCACCCAGGCCCGCCCTGTTTCATGCGGGGACCTCAAGCCCGTCCTGTTTCATACGGGGAGCCAGCTCCACTCCCGTGGAGCGTCCACTCAACGTGGACCAACTTTCTCTCTTTTCATGATATGCATGCAATGCAAGTTCAATTATGCATATCAACATAGCATGTCTCAACACTCATCATTCATCATTTCTCAATATACATTCCGAATATTATTTGTCTTACCCCAACTGGTAAGTCATGCATCATCCGAAAATAGGAAACTTACCTCAACAAGTTAAGCAGTGTATCATCATTCAATTTTTAACCGAAATCACTACCCGAATTCACCGCTTTACAATGCACTTGCCTGGTTAACCTCGGGGATAACGCGTGGACGGCTCCGACCCGAGACCTCCACCTGCGCACACGTCAACCCGACTCAACGGCAAAAACAAAACAACCAAAAATCAGGAGCTTAAACGGAGAGCAACGTCCCTAAGCCCGTACCCCGACCTCGGGCAAAATCGCACGGGTCTTGAGGGACCTGTCGCGCAGGTGCCGAACCCATTTTTTTCTCTTTATTTTTCTCCTCTTTTCTTTTTCTCCTCTTTTCTTTTCTCTTTTTTTTTCCCTTCTCCTTCTTTCCTTTTCTTTTTTTTTCTTCCCTTCTTTTCCTTTTCTTTTCTTCCTTCTCTCTCTCCTCCTTATCTTTTTAGGCCGAACCGGCCTGGCCTCCTCTTTCTTTTCTTCACCTCCTGGCTCTCTCTCTCCCCCACTCCATTCGGCCGAACAGGCCTTGCCTGGGGCGACGCGGCGGCGCGCCGGGCCGGCCGGCCCCCTCACCGCCGGCGGCCCCTCCCGCCGCCCCCCTCTACCTTCCTCTCCTCCTCCCCCACTCTCGCTTCCTCTCCCCCTCCGCCTTCTCTTGCGTGCGGGCCGGGCGGATGGGCCCTCCAGGCGGCGGCGCACGGCGCGCCGGCCCCATCTCGCCGCCGGCCACTTGCCGTCGCCGGACCCCGCCTCCCCAGCCCCCTGCCTTCCCTCTCCCACTCTCTCTCTCTCCCTCCGCCAGCCGGGCCCGAGGCGGCGCGTGGCCGAGCGTGGCGTCGCCGGCGGCCTCCTTCCGCCGCCCGCCCCCCGGCCTACTTCTCCTCTCCCCCTATGGCACCGCCCTCGGTCTGGGCCTCCTCGGCTCGCCGGCCCCGGCTCAAAGCCGGCCGGCGCCATGCCTCCAGTGGACTCGAGCTCGCCGGCCATGGCTCTTCGCCGGCCGGCTGCTCCTAACAGGGCAGTGCATCCCCTATCCCTTCTTCTACATGCATACCCTCTAGCCTTTGTTTGCCTTTGCTTCCATGGTGTGTGTGCTCGGGTGGTGCTACGACGCCGAGACACAGTGGGAGGCGAGACTTACCTGGATGCCTAGCTAGAAAGAGAATTAGCAGGGATGGGGTTGAGGTTCAGGCGGCTCCTCCTCTTGTCGTCACGGTCGGCCGCTCCTATGCACCTCCCCCTTCGGCTCCATCTTCTTTTCCCTTACTTCCTCTCGGTGGTGAGCTTTGGGAGTGTGGACATGCCTGAGTTTGGGGCTTACCCTCTGTGGCTACTCTCGGTTTGGCAGTGAGGAGTGGAGAGTGTGCTTTTACTGGTCTTGTTCCCTTTGCTATGCCCTTGGCCGTGAGAGGAATGGAGGGAGTGTTGCTACAGGTTGGCTTTGTGCTTACCTTGACCGAGAGAATGGGTTGGGGACATGTGGCTTGCTGCATGGAACTAGCATATATGGGCATAGTTGGGCTGCCCTTTGCATTGAAATGACTGGCATGCCCTTCCCTTCCTTTCTCATACAACTGATTGCTCAAGGGCATTTTGGTCCAATAATGTGCTGGTTTTGGGATTTCTTTTACTGCAGCGGTAATACAGTGAAAGGTAAGGTTAGAATTGCCGGATGAAGAAAACCTATGTCGCGAGATGGTGCCGACTACCCCTAGGCGGTCTGGGAACCTCTGAGGGCGCTACTCGGCTCTCAAGACGGTGCCGACTGTCCTGGGGTGGTCTGGGAACCTCTGCGAGCGATACTACATCGATACTCTAAAGATCGATGGGTCTGACGGCAAAACTATACCCTCCCCTCTATTTACCTCTAATGTTTCCCTTTATGCAATTTGGGGTATTACATCACTGGCCACTCATGAATACTGATCGGTCACACATGTACTGACACATCAACACACGTCCAACACACTGAACTAGATCTGCACGTACATAGCCACAACATCACTGTTCTGCACATGAAATCCAACGACTTGCATGTTCTAACTATTGTATGTATCTGTCTCACTACTCTATAATTCTATCTCAACATAATTCAATAATCAAGGGAGAAGAAAAAATCGGTCTTCCCCTTTCTTCTCGTCTCTTTTTCATCATCTTCTCTTCTTTGTTTTCTTCCTTTCTTTCTCGGCTGGCCCCTCTTCTCCTTTTCTTCACTTTCGGCCGGCCTCTTCTTCTTTTCACGGCAGCCTCCTTTCTTCCCCCTCCTTCCTCTTTTCTTCTCCCTTTCCTCCCTCATGGCATGAGGCCGACTCCCTCTCTTCCTCTTCCCTCACGGCCGGCCTCTTCTTCACCTCTCAACCCGCCCGGCTCCTCCCTTCCCCTCTTCCCTCGGCCGGAATCCCCTTCCCCTCAAAGCAAACTTGCACCGGGCAATGGATCTCGTGGTAAGCGCCTCCACGGGGGTGATGAAGACCCTCCTCCCCAAGCTGGCCGAGATGCTGAAAGATGAGCACAACCTGCACAGGGGCGTCAAGGAGGGGATCAAGTACCTCCAGGAGGAGCTGGAGAGCATGCAAGCTGCCCTGGAGAAGGTGTCGGCGGTGCCAGCAGACCAGCTCGACCCGCAGGTCAAGCTCTGGGCGAGGAAAGTGAGGGAGATGTCCTATGACATCGCGGACATCATCGATTCCTATATGGTGCGCGTCGAGTCCGATCAACCCTCCTGCGATATCAACAGGTTGATCGGCAAGATCAAGGGCTTGCTGCCGATGCGCGGTGCTCGCCGCAACATCGCTGTCGAGGTCGAGCGCATCAAGAAGGACGTCAAGGAGGTGGCCGAGCGTCGCGAAAGGCACAAACTCGACGACATCGTTGTAGGCGCCCCAGCCCAGCCGATCGACCCTCGCTTGCCAGCTCTCTACGAAGATGCGTCAAACCTTGTTGGCATTGACCGCTCGAGGGAAGATCTAATCAAGTTGCTATCAGTGGAAGGGGGAGGAGGTGTATTGGAGCAGAAACTGACGGTGGTCTCCATTGTCGGTCCTGGAGGAATTGGCAAGACGACTCTTGCCAACCTGGTGTATCGAAAACTCCAAGGGCAATTCGACTGCGGAGCTTTCGTTTCAGTTTCTTTAAATCCCAACATGAAGAACATACTTGGCAGCATACTTCGTCAAGTAAGCAAACAAAAGTACGAAAACAATGAAGCATGGGACGTGAAGGAATTCATCGACAACATCAGAGATGTCCTCCAGGATAAAAGGTATAGTGTTGATTGATAGAAATTTTGATACCAAGCACCAAATCTTGCAATATCTACTTTAATTTACAGTTTTAATTGCTCCAGACCATACTCTAATCCAGCTATCCAACCAAACAGTCTCTTAATCCGTTGCATCCTGGTTGGATTAATTAGGCATAACCTAATAGCAATGGTAAAACAAGCTAGGTGCATTTTAAAGCACTTTACTCATTTTAAAAGTACAGAGGCTGTGGTGTGCGTTTTCTAATATTATTTGTTATTTTTTTTTGCTAAAGGCATTCGAAATGGATAGCCATTTTTTCCACTCTTGGTCTCTCACTTTTTAAACGGCCATGTTATTTTTGGCTGACATTTATGGCTTTTGGCTGCAGCTTTTGGTTTTTGGACTGTTCGTGCGAGAGATTACAGAGTAATAGAAACTCACGTGCGGTTTTTGCCGATATAAATGAAGTCAGTACAGTATATACTACAATTAACTAGTAGACCCTATCTTAAAAAGATACTCTGTTTAAAAGTTAGTTACTGTAGAAAAACCAAAAAACAACTTTTAGAAGCTGAAAAGAATAGGACCCCTGCCTGAAAGAAATGAATTCTGCAGGAAATGTCTGTGAAATCATGTTTTGCAAATAGAGCCTTATCTTCTACTTCACATATTCTGTCCTCCTCAAACTTCCGGCATCATATTCTGTACTGAGATGCTCATCCATTCACACTGCATTAAGCTGCACCTTTTTTTGATGACTGATGGCATCATATTCTCCTCTTTCACAACTTGATTCTAGCTAGAGACCTTTACCAAGTCATGCTCTTCCAAAATAATAGGTACTTCATCATTATTGACGATATATGGGATGAATCAGTATGGAGACTTCTGCGATGTGTTTTGATTGAGAACAATTGTGGCAGTAAGATAATCACCACAACTCGCAACATGGGCGTTGCTAAATCATGTTGCTCTTCTGACAATGTTCCTGCCATCATACATGAGCTGCCACCTCTTTCTATTGATGAATCTAAAAAGCTATTCTATTACAAATTATTTCGTGAAGACAAATGCCCTCCTGAATTCAAGGACGTATCTGAGAAAGTTCTAAAAAGATGTGATGGGTTACCATTAGCTATCCTTACCACCGCTAGTCTATTCACAAGCAAAAAGACGAAGGATCAGTGGTATGATGTGTACAATTCTATTCATACTGAACTCGAAAATAATCAAGATGTGAAGGACATGTGGGCGATATTATCTCTTAGCTATTGTGATCTGCCTTCCCAGCTGAAGACTTGTTTGTTGTATCTTAGTCTGTTTCCGGAGGATCATAATATTGAAAGAGATGACTTGATACGGAGATGGGTAGCTGAAGGATTTGTCCATGCCAAAGAAGATAAAAACGTGTATGAAGTAGGAGAGAATTACTTTAACAAGCTCATCTATAGAAATATGATCCAACCAGCATATGTCGACGCGCATGGTAGGGTACAAGCTTGTCGTGTACATGATATAGTGCTCAAGTTTATCACTTCCTTGTCAACTGAAGAATATTTTGTCACAATATTAAATAGTCAGCATCACCTAAATCTATCAAACAAGATCCGTCGGTTATCCCTCCAAGACAACAAGGATGAACGTACAGTACCTCAGGCAACCACAAACCTGTCCCATGTGAGGTCACTTACTGTATTCTGGCATGCTATTGATTTTAAGTTGCCCCTTTCGAGCTTTCAAGTTTTGCGTGTCTTGGATTTAGAAGATTGCAGTAGTCATAACATTAAGGACATAGGGAATTTGGTTCACTTGAGGTATTTGAGGCTAAGTGGTACACATTGTGTTGAGCTTCCAAAAAATATTGGGAATCTACAGTTTTTGGAGACATTGGACATAAAGCGGACAAGAATAAAAGTGCTGCCATCGACTGTAGTTCAGCTAAGACAACTTTTGCGCCTTTATGTTGACACACTGACGAAGCTTCCACATGGGATTAGGAGTATGAAATCTCTGGATGAGCTCTCAGAAATTGATATCAGCATATATCCAAACCTTACGGAAATGCTGGGCAATCTGTCCAAACTGAGGGTGCTAGAAATTTCTCTCGGTAGTGGTACATGGGTTAAGAGATACGAGGAACCTTTTGTCAAGTGTCTGCGCAATCTGAAGAAACTCCAAACTCTTAATATTATTGTTGGGCAATCTGAAGTTTCTCTGGATTTCATGTTGGAACTAGCCTGGGCCCCTCAACACCTCCGAAGATTTATGGCATGTGTCAGTCGACGGACTGAACATTTGTTCAGCCTCAGCCCGTCGTCAGCGTTCAGTCCATTCTCCACACTGCCAACGTGGATCGATTCCTCACTCTCCAACCTCGCTGAGTTATTCATCATGGTCAAGATACTTCGGCAGAAAGATCTTGAAATTCTCGGGGGCTTGCCCGCCCTTAGTTGCCTGGATTTGCATGTGGCCGAATCCACAAAAGAAAGCAGGTTTGAGATCACCGCTGATCATGCTATAACATTCCGGTGCCTAGCAACCTTCAGGTTTGCGAGTCACGCAGTGAGGTTGGTGTTCAGACGAGGAGCCATGCGGAGCCTTTGGATGCTTTCCCTTAGTTTCCACCTCAGGCGGACAAAAGAAATTCATGGTGATTGTGACATGGACATGGGCTTAGAGAATCTCGTCTCCCTAAAGGCTGTGGAAGTTGGAATCGACTGCTACTGCGCCAAACTTTGGGAGGTGCAGGCTGCAGAGGCTGCGGTTAGGAATTCAACCAACTTGAATCCCAACCATCCCACCCTTGATTTTAGCAGGCATTTTGAAAGACAGATGCTATGGGATGGAATGGAGATCTCTGAGCCGGAAGCAACGAAAGAACTGGTACTAATTTGGAGTACCCTTGTCTTTTTGTCTTTTCTTTCTTTTTTGTTTCTAGTTTTTTGCTTAATTGGATTACACTCAGGCTGGCCTTGCCAAGATTGGGCCTTGGGGTGGAAATGGAGGGATGCCTCATGATATCAGGGTGGCACCACACCGTCTAGAGAGCATAGCAATTCGCAGTGGCGTTGTCGTCGATTCACTTTCTTTTACGTATCGTGACCGTGATGGGCAGCAACACACTGCTGGTCCATGGGGCGGTTACGACGGGAGTGGCCATACGGTGAGCGTGAAATCTTAGATAAAGTTTTATTCTGGTCCTTGTATAAATACTAGCTCGCTCAATAATCATTTGTCTTTACTTTCAGATTCAGCTCCGCCCTTCTGAGTTTCTGACGGAAATTTCTGGAACAATCGGTCCATTTCATCGCATGCATAGTATTATAACATCGCTTACATTTGTCACCAATGCTGATAGCTATGGGCCTTTTGGAGGAGGAGGAGGAGGAACTTCTTTCCACCTCCCAGTGCAATGCAATGGCAGCATTGTTGGCTTCTTTGCGCGTGCAGGGTGGTACATTGACGCAATTGGGGTCTATGCAAACCCTAAGCTGGACGAAGAAGAGGAGGTACTACTTTCATCCTAATTCACTTTCTTTCTTTTCTGTCACTTTCGCTTCTAGTTCTTGCTTGATTGGTTTTCACTCAGGCTGGGCTCGCTAAGATCGGGCCATGGGGTGGAAATGGAGGGATGCCTTGTGACACCGAGGTGGCGCCCCATTGTCTGCAAAGCGTGACAATTTGCAGTGGCGGCATCGTCGATTCAATCGCATTTTCGTACAGTGACCGCAACGGGCAGCAGCACACTGTAGGTCCATGGGGCGGTCATGGCGGGAGCAAATATAAGGTCGGTGTGATCTTAATCAAAGATAGTTCTCTTAGAAGCAAGCACTAAGCATACATGGGTACCTTTTGTTGTTTTTATATAATTAACCACTTGTGCAAACAGCAAGCTTGACTTTAATGAACAAAAAGGAGCGAAGCACATAAAATTATAAATAGGGCACAACTTTTCTTCCAAACATGAGAACTCCTAATCCTAAAAGGAAACATTACGAGACTAGAACCAACTATGACCTATAAATGTTGATTCAAATAAAAACTATGTTCTAAACTATTATTTTTCTTTTCTTGCAGTTTCAGCTCTGCCCGTCAGAGTTCCTGACGGGAGTTTCTGGAACAACCGGTCCATTTGGCGCATTACCTAATGTTATAACGTCTCTTATGTTTGTCACCAATGCTCGTAGCTATGGACCTTTTGGAGGAGGAGGAGGAGGAACTCCATTCCATACTCCACTGCGGAGCAATTGCAGCATTGTTGGTTTCTTTGGGCGTGCATCTATCTATGTTGACGCAATTGGTGTCTATGCGAACCCTGAGCTGGAAATACTGAAAGAAGAAGATGTACTAATTTACTCATATTTTGCTTTGTTTCTTCCTTGTTTTTCATTTTCTTTTTTTGTGATTTTTACTTGATTGGTTTGCTCTCAGGCTGGGATTTCCAAGATTGGGCCGTGGGGTGGACATGGAGGGATGACTCATGACATCAATGTGGCACCCCACCGTCTGGAAAGCGTGACAATTTGCAGTTGCATCGTCGTCGATTCACTTGCCTTCTCGTACAGTGACAACAATGGGCAGCAGCATTCTGCAGGTCCTTGGGGTGGTCATGGCGGGATCAATTACACGGTGAGTATGTATCTTAATGAAATTAAGGTAGTTCTGAGGACTAGCAAACATAGACAGGTGCCTTTTCTATTTCTTCTGTTAATCCATGTTTCCCATTAAATTATCTACTTGTGCAATTAGCTAGCTTGATAATCGTTTTCCTTTCTTGCAGATTCAGCTTGGCCCTTCCGAATTTCTGACGAAAGTTTCTGGAACTATTGGCCCATTTGGTGCATTCTCTAGTGTTATAACGTCGCTTACGATTGTCACCAATGCTGGTGCACATGGACCTTTTGGACAAGGAGGAGGAATTCCTTTCCACGCTCCAATGCAAAGCAATGACAGCATCGTCGGTTTCTTTGTCCGCGCAGGGCTGTACGTTGATGCAATCGGTTTCTACGCTCGCCCATTGTGACTATAGCCTGTTCCGCATTGTTTTAGTGTGAGTTCTCAAACATCTTTTTATGCTATGTTTTGTTCTGTTTTTTTTTTCCTTTTCTAGTTGTAGCTTTCTGTATCACATCTTCGTTGCTTGGTCGTTTAAGAACATTTATAAGCTGGCTGTTGCACATGAAGAACTTTGCTACATAGCTTGCATCTGTGATAATTGAGAATTGGCTGCTGAGCTCTACTTTTGCAGGCTGATTTGTTGGGATTGCAGGGCTCCATTGAATTAATTGTGCGCAAGTTATGTGTCTCGCCCATCTTTATGATATTTGCACATGGATAATTCACAATATAGTAAAAATATCTGCCTTCATTTATCCTTCATCTTTTTCCATAGCAGTTGCCAGGAAGAAGCTTGTTTTGCGAATATGGTTGCATTACCTGCAATCCTACAAAGCATATATTGCATGCCTGACATTTTATTGTCGGATCTGTAACTATGACGTGATTCCAGCCAGGCATTTCAAGAAACTATTCTCTTCCTGCTCTACTTAACAATAACGTACTTTATGGTCATAGTACGCTATGCTTTCATACTAACCACAGAATGTATTGGTTTTCTGACAGTGTGTAGGGGTGGGAGTGGCTTGTGTTGGCCCATTGGATCATGATTATCTTTTGTACTGAAAATTTCTAGTAAGGCCTGACCATTAGCCTTGATGCCCTTGGAGCTAACCTTCTCATCAGAATGTGTTAGATCATGTGGCTAGATCTAAAATATTTTCATGATAAATAATTAACAATGGTTAACTTATATGATGAATGTTTGTAGAGGAAGCTGCGTACGATCTTCAGATTGTAGAGGCTGGGACATTTTTCATTCACTTAATGAAACTTTATTGATCTAAAAAATATGATGAATGTTTGATATATTGTTTATTGATGTTATGCGAGACGTGTGGTGTGCGTGGATCGATGTTGGTCAAGTTGAGATGAACTTGTGCTGGGAAAAATATTTTTTGGTCGTTGCATGTGCAGGTTGAACATGGAGACGATCATGGTTGGTAACGAGGTGGACCGGGACTAGAATGGGGAGATCCGAGGTTTAGACTGTCAAGAAAGTGATGAGATGGTCGGGCTCATGCTTAGGGTGCATGAAGATTATAGATGGATGATATGTGTTGGAGCTACAGAGGTGCGGTCGGGAGGCTATGACACATGGTGGATGATGCGTCGTGAAGCTATGGGAGATGTGGTACTGGAGGTTTTGACACGTGACACATTAGAAAAATTGAAATTTTGGAAAATCCATGTTAGGAAGGGTTTCGGTCTCTTGGCTCAGCCCATGTTTTGGGCCCTATACTATAAATAGAGATGTGGTTAGGGACTAACTCTGTGGCTTTTAGAGAGACTAATTTCATGCTAAAGTTTAGAATTGCTAGAAGAAGGCACTTTATAGCTATCATAATTTAGAAATAAAGTTTAGATCTATTTTAAAAGAGATTGACCGATGGCTTTGTCACTGTCTCGGGCTACGTCGCAGTACACGTCGCGTCGTCACATCTGGGTCAAAGCACAACAGCGCAGCATCCATCACTTGGATCGGTTGCTTTCCTATTTTCGATTCACCTGCGACACAGTAGCAGAAGCACTTTTGTGTGTGGGGTGGCCGAGTCATTTGATTGGAGAGAAGCAAGGCAGCCATCCACTTTTCAATACTCGATCCGTGTGCAACATAACTAGTAATGCACAACACTCGTGTGTGCTTGCTTCAGTCTACATGCAAGCATGTGGGTGTTCGGCTGAGTTGGCATAATTAAGGTGATTAGGAGAGGTAATTAGGCTATTGCTAATTAGCTTTCTTTATTGCATGGCCGTATGGAAAGATCGGTTGCATGTTTTTCTTGGTACCCGAGAGAGTTTTTTGTGTGTGTGCTTGCTATGATTAGCAGATTGTAAAAAAAATTCATTGTGAACTGCAATCATCTATCCCTTTTATCTGATTATCATCGATAATCTTACAAAATATTCCTTTTTTATTGCAAATTTCCAGCTCGCTTTTAGGAGTCTACAGTTTTCATTATTTGTACCACCTATGTGATGTCATCATGATATGTGAGGCTTATTTGGGACTTTATTGGATTAGCCTCAGTGTGGTATTTTGTTGTAGGACTTGTGCACTAATTATTAATTTTGATAGCTGATGGTAATATGTTTTATTTTAAATTCAAAAATAATTTGTTTTATTTTAAATTCAAAAATAATTTTTCTTGTATATATGATTGTGATAAACACCACCGCTTGACACGTAACAACAGTTGCGATAAATATAGTAGTATCTCTTTAGTCAGCTAGCAGCAGCATGTAGTGTTACAGTAGCATAACAAGCAAGCAACAGTAGCATGGGCCGAACCACATGACCCAAAGGTTCTCATGGATCAGGGGAGAGATGCCATGGGGGACGAACCATTACCCTCAACCAGAACTCTGGACACAAAGGCCAGCATCAGGTTTCAACCGATCCGCTCCATTCCCATCCCTAACAGTGTGCTGATACAGTTTTAATGTTTTGACAGGGCTAATTGAAATGTATGCAATGTCCCTGGAATGCATGGAAAGTAAGCAAAATAACAATGCTAGTTAACTTGTGGCCTTAAGCATGGGAATTATAAAAAGCGCCTAGTGTTTTTCTGCTGCTTCTTTCTTTTCTGATCCTCGCATATTGTTTTGAGATCTCAAGTTGTAGGATCATCGATGGCAATCAGAGGGGATGAATGATTGCAACGCCTAGCGGAAGATTTTTCACAACTTTTTGTCTCTTAATCCTTTAATTTGAAAAATAGAAATAGCAAAAAAAAAAACAAAACAGGGAAATTTTTTCGATTTTACTGTAGCAAACACTGTAGAGTATTATAGCAATACTATCAGGCACTGTAGCAGACCATAAAACTAGGCAATTGCTTTCGACCAGATCGCAAGGAATAAAAAAAATACTATGCTACTGTTCATGACTTTTTACTGTAGCGAACTATTCATGTTACTGTAGAAGCAAAAGAAAATTCACCATGATACTTTTGATCTCAGACACGCATGCTGTCGCAATTAAGAGCTCTCCATTGACGCATGCATACCTGATGTCTTCAAGATTTTATTGCGCCATCACCTCTGTGAAGTCAGCACCCATACAGAACGATGCCACACGCAGACACGCACGCAGGACGCACGAGAGAGCAGTGAACACGAGGCAGCCTTTTCCTGGTTGGGAGCTGTCAATCGATCACGAGCGCATGGCCGCCATTGGCGCGAGGTCCAGAAGAGATCAAAGATAGTGCAAAAAGATCAAATCACGGCGGCGAAGAAATCAATCAGTTTTTTTCTTTTTAAACCATAATAGATATAAGTGAAAAACTGAAGGCGAAAAAGCATTTTAAGCCATAATCTCAAATCTCTTCAAAAACTCTCCCCCTCAACACAAGAGAGGCAATTTTATTCTCCCCAAAATCTCTCCAAAATCTCACAAAGCACGCCAAATCTATCCCCCTTTGGAAATGTAATCATTAAGAAAATCGAAAGAAGGAATAATTCTAAGAAGGAGCACTGAGAGTAAAAATCAAGAAGCTTCGTAGATTATCCAAGTCATTGTGCATTGATTTAATAAAAGAACCAAGCCATATTTTTGAGTAGAGCTATCTAGATCATATAAAGTCATATATCATATAGCAATATCAAAACCAGTCTTGAGCATGATTAAATAATTTATATTAATAACAGGCATCTCAACAATGACCAAATCAATTATAAAGAGCACAATGAGATATCACAACAAAAAGTCAAAACCTAAAAGTGAAACAAATTTTAAATCCAAACGAGCTAGCAGTCTCATAAAACAATCTATTGCTCCACACTTAATTCATAGGCATGTGGCATGCTTGTAGTATACTTCTTTTCATAATAAAATTCTTGTAGCATTCTTGTTTTGAATGGTGGCATGCTTGAAACATACTTCTTTTTATTTATGCACTTTTTGTGCCTCTTTTTTTATACCATGGCATGCTTGAAGTATACATCTTTTTAATTTTCTCTATTGCTCATTTTTTTATAACATGCCAAATTGAGTGATCATAAAAAGATTGCAATATGAAACATACGAGCCTCATAGCCAATATTTAAAATAAGACTCACAATGAAGCTAATTCTTTTTGATGAATATCGTAAAGTACTATCTATAATTAATCTAGTCAAAGCATTCCGCCGTGTCATATTTTAGTTCAAATATAGCAAATTAATTATAATCAGTTATGATCAAAGCTACACAATATATGAGTAAATATGATAAAGAGAGCTCTGTTTAAACAACTCATTTAATTTTAATGGCTTGGACTGATTGATTCATATGACAAGTATAATAAACAAAGCTTCCGAAATTTTTTAAACAAAAGCTCCCTCTCAGAATAATCCTAATGGATGACATACCCCCAACTCACTCCGCAAACGAACAAAACGGGAAGTATCAACTGGCTTAGTGAGAATATCAGCAATCTAAAATTAAGACTCAACAAAGTGTAGAACAACATCACCCTTTTTCACATGATCTCTTAGAAAGTGAAATTGTATATCAATATGTTTAGTTCTAGAATGTTGCGCTGGGTTTTTAGCAATATTAATAGCGCTAGTGTTATCACAATACAGTGGAACACTACTCAATTGTAACCCATAATCCCTGAGTGTAGCAGAAATCCATAAACTTTGAGAATAACTAGCAGCAGCAGCTACATATTCAGCTTCAGCAGTGGATTGTGCAACAGATGATTGTTTTCTAGAAGACCAAGAAACTAATGATGTGCCTAAAAAGTGACATGTACCAGAGGTACTCTTTCTATCAATCCGACAACCCGCAAAATCACTATCTGAATATGGACGTAGGGTAAGACAGGATGAAGAAGAATACAAAAGTCCAAATTCTAAAGTTGATTGGAGGTACCTGAAAATTCTTTTCACATCCTGACAATGGGATATACGTGGTGAAGCTTGAAATCGAGCGCACAGACACACATCCTGTAACTTTTGGATTAGAGGTGACGTCATTAGATACATGATTTAGTGCTAGGTGATTAGGGAGGTTAATCAGGTTCTGTTTCTGTTTTGCACTTAGTTTTAACCTTGTGATTTTTGCATGCATCAAAAATATATATATATATAGATTGTTGTGCATGCATTGTAGCTAGATATTTTTGTGTGTGCTTCTGTGATTTGCAGGTTTAAAAATAATAATAATAATTTGGGAAGCTTCCGCTAGACGCTGCAATCATTCACCCCCCTTTGATTGCCATCGACGATCCTACAAGTGGTATCAGAGCAGGTTACAATGGCATCAGATCGGGATCGCTTTTCAGGTAAGCCACCGTTTTTTGATGGATCAGATTATCTTTATTGGAAGACGCGCATGGAGGTTTTTCTTCAAGCACAAGGTAATTCTATTTGGCAAAAAGTTGAACATACATATGATGTGCCTCCTGTTGTTACAACTGAAAATTCATCTGATGTTGAAGCTAATGCTAAGGCTAGAAATATTTTGTTGCAAGGTTTAAGTAGAAACGAGTTTGTCAGAATTGCTCACCTTAAATCTGCAAATAAAATTTGGACCACTCTAGCTGATTATCATGAAGGATCTAAATCTGTTAAAGGTGTGCGTCAGAATCAATTTAAAAAGGAGTATTCTAAATTTGAGATGAAACCTGGAGAATCAGTAGATGCTCTTTTTGATCGCTTTAATAAAATTGTTAGTGATTTGAAATCTGTTGATGTCACATATTCTGATTCTGACAATGCCCGTCAAATTTTAAATGCTTTGGATATGTCTGTTTGGAATGTGTTAGTCACTACTATTAATCATTCTGTTAACATGGAAACACTCACTTTGAATGATCTTTATTCCAAGATGAAAACACATGAGATTGATGTTTTGGCCAGGATAAATAAGACTAATTCTTTGGGCCTAGTGACTAACCAAGCTGACAACTCTTCTAGTTCTTCTATTGTTTCTTTGTCTGCATTGTCCTCTATTTCAGATGAACAATTAGAGGATATTCCAGAAGAGCAGCTTGTACTTCTCTCCAACAGGGTGACCAAGGCAATTAACAACATTAGATCAAGACGGAGAGGAGCTCCAATCAAATGCTATGAATGTGGTGAGCTAAACCATATTAAGATGAATTGTCCCAAACTGAGAAACAAGGAGGTCAAAGATGACAAGGTACCAACTCGTCGCTCTCAAACCAAGATTGATCCAAACAAGAAGCGCAATTATCGCAGGGCAGTCAACAAGATAATTTCAGCACTTGATGAGATTATTTTGAGTGATGATGATTCTGAAAGCGATGATGAGGACAATGGTAAGAAAGCAAAGGAGGTGGACTTCACAGGGATGTGCTTTATGGCAAGCAATGAGGAGCTCGACAGTGATGATCTTTATAGTGATCCTGATGAGGTAAAACCTTCTTATGCTGATTTATCTCGTGCTGTGCTTAGATTGACTGATGAGCTTAAGAAGTATAAAAAGAAAATTAAAAATCATGATTTCATTGTTGAGAGCTTAAATTCTGAAATCAATAGACTTAGAGCTTCTATTCCTGATGATGAATCTTGTGAGTCTTGTCAAGTTTTACATACTGAGTTGGAATCTGCTAGAACAATTAATGCATCAAACTTGGTTCAACTTAGTGATGTAACTGCTAAACTTGATGAGTTGAGATTGGCACATGACTCTTGTGGTGAAAAGTTAAAACTTGCACATGATGAAATTGAAAAACTCAAGTTTAGCTCTCCTACATGTTTGGAGTCAGGTATTTCAAATACTCAATCTAAAACTTGTTTTAAATGTGATTTGCTAGAAGCTAAACTTAATTCATCACAAGAAACAATTCAACAGATGCTTTATCATGATATATCTTCTTGCTCTAATTGTCCTAAGCTTAACACTGAAATAGAAGCTTTGACTAGGCAACTTAATGATTTTGCTGAAAAAGAAAGATTGGCTCAGTCTAGTGCTTCTAAAAATCTTGTGAATGAACCTGTTAAATGCACAACTTGTCCCACTCTAGCTAAAGAGAATGAGTACTTAAAAGATACTTTAGAGAGATTTTCTTTTGGCAAGAAAAATTTAGATATGATTCTAGACAAGTCAAAAACAAGTGTGAAGAATCGTGGTCTAGGATTTAATTTTGTTGAGCATGCCAAGAATAATCCTCCTAAGGTTATTAAGCCTCTTGAATCTGGGAAAATTGAAGTGAAACTTGAACCAAAACAAACTGTGTTTAAATCTGCTGGCTTTGTGAAAAAATCATCAAATCATATTATAGGTGCTAGCTCATCTTCTCAAAAGAATTTTGCTAATGTTAAATTTCAATGCACCTATTGTGGAAGAGATGGACACTTGCATGAATTTTGTTTTAGGCGTGCAAACAAAGAGAAGAAGGAAAGATTTAATGCTTTGAAACAAAAACGTGCAATGTTTTTTGTTCCTAGAACTAATGTGAAAGCTAAGTTTTTTGAGAACTTTCATGATGGTTTTAAATTTGCTTCACATGCTAGATTGAGATCAAATTCAAATAATTCACGTTCTTTTCGGCATTATGATCACCCACATGCACGTGATTTTGGTTTTAGCTTTGTTGCTCCTGTTCGTCGTGTGTCTCAGTATTGGATTCCTAGATCTTATTTCACTAACCCCAGTACTGTGAGACCGATATTTCCTGTGATGTAAGAACAGCTGACAAGGATGAAGAACATTAGCTAGATTGGGTTCCAGGCTTTTACATCATTATTTGATTGGAACACTTGATGGTTCTTCATTTTTTATATGGCTTCCACGAGATTTCACTTTCTGAGAGACCATGTGGAAAAGGTGATGTGGACTTTCATCTTATTAGATTATCAAGTTGTTGATATTCATGAATTCACTTGATTCTTCTCGTTTTGCTCATGTGCGAAGTGAGTTGGGTGTATTACATATTATGGGATTATTCTGAGGGGGAGCTTATTGTTTAAAAATTTAGGAAGCTTTGTTTATTATACTTGTCAAATAAATCAACAAGTCCAAGCCATTAAAATTAAATGAGTTGTAGAGCTCTCTTTATCATATTTAATCATATGTTGTGTAGCTTTGATCATGACTGGTTATAATTAATTTGCTATACTTGAATTAAAATATGACATGGCGGAACACTTTGACTAGATTGATTATAGATAGTACTTTACGATGTTCATCGAAAAGGATTAGCTTGATTGTGAGTCTTATTTTAAATCTTGGCTATGAGGCTCGTATGTTTCATATTGCAACCTTTTTATGATCACTCAATTTGGCATGTTATAAAAAAAGAGCAAGAGACAATTCAAAAGATGTATGCTTCAAGCATGCCATGGTGAATAAAAAAAAAGCACAATAGTGCACAAATGAAAAGAAGTATGCTTCAAGCATGCCACCATCTAAAACAAGAATGCTACAAGCATTTTATTATGAAAAGAAGTATGCTACAAGCATGCCACATGCCTATGAATTGAGTGTGGAGCAATAGGTTGTTATATGAGACTGCTAGCTCGTTTGGATTTAAAATTGCTTCACTTTTAGGCTTTGACTTTTTGTTGTTATATCTCATTGTGCTCTTTATAATTAGTTTGGTCATTGTTAAGATGCCTGTTATTAATATAAATTGTTTAATCATGCTTAAGACTGGTTTTGATATGGCTATATGATATGTGACTTTATATGATCTAGATAGCTCTACTAAAAAATATGGCTTGGTTCTTTCATTTAATCAATGCACAATGACTTGTATAATCTACAAAGCTTCTTGATTTTTACTCTTATTGCTCCTTTTTAGAATCATTTTTTTTAAAAAAAATTTCTTGATGATTACATTGCCAAAGGGGGAGAGATTTGGTGCACTTCGTGAGATATTGGAGAAATTTGCTAACTTTACCTTTCTTGTGTTGAGGGGGAGAGTTTTGGAGAGATTTGAGATTATGGCTTAAAATGCTTTTTCGGCTTCAGTTCTTCACTTATATCTATTTGAAGCTAATTCATCATGTTATCTTGAGATGTTGTCAATGTATTCATCAAGGGGGAGATTGTTAGACCATGTGGCTCGGTCTAGGTTATTTTGGTGATGAATAATTGACAATAGTTAATCTGTGATGATGAATATTTGGTAATTTTGTTTAGCGGCGTTACGTGAGTTGTGTTGCGTGTGTGCGGATTGACGTTGGTCAAGTTTGGACGAACTTGTGCCGGAAGAATGTTCTTTGGTCTTTGCATGTGCAGGTTGAGGATGGAGACGATCATGGTCGGTGACGAGGTAGACCGGGACTAGGATGGGGAGATCCGAGGTTCAGACGGTCAAGAAGGTCACGAGATGGTCGGGCTCATGCTTGGGGCGCATGGAGATTAAAGGTGGATGATGCGTGGAGAAGCTACGGGGGGTGCGGTCCTGGAGGCTTCGACACAAGACGAGTTAGAAAAGTTGGAATTTTGGAAAAACCCGTGTTAGGAAGGGTTTCGGGTCCCTTTGGTGTTGGAATTGGATTAGAACTCGTGGGCTTAGGGTAAACTCAGGTTTTGGGCCCTAGACTATAAATAGAGGTGGGGTTGGAGGCAACCCTGCGGCTTTTGGGAGAGACTAGGGTTTAGGGGTGCTAGGAGAGAGCACCTTGTAGCCACCATTATGCAGAAATAAAATCAGATCTATTTGAGAAAAAAAGGGACCGGCGGCGTATTGTTTCCATCTTGTTCGCCAGGCGGCAGAGATCTCGAGCGCGGCGCCTGTTCTGGTGTGCATGCGTGTACGCGGGATTGCGTTGATCGGAGAAAACAGAGACGGCGGCTTGTAGCGGGAATAAATAATTGCGGGCGGCCGACGAATTTTTTTGTTCGCGCAAGGTATCTCAAGGAAGTCTACGGCAAGTCATCATCTCGGTGGCGTGAACCGAGCGGAAGGAAAAAACAAAAAGATCGGATGCATGCATGCACATCTGATGGAAAGATAAGTTGATGATTCTTTGAAGGCTTGGGCATGGCCGTGACGTTCATTAGCCGTGAGGTAATTAGTTAAGTAATCAAGTGAGGCTAATTAAGGTTTTTTGCTTTACGTATATTTGTCTACATGCATGCATGTTCTTTGCAATCTATGATTTGACTTGAGGTGAAAAAGTTGTCTGCACGTGTTACCTTCCTTGGTCGTAACTTTTGGATTAGAGGTGACGTCATTAGATACATGATTTAGTGCTAGGTGATTAGGGAGGTTAATCAGGTTCTGTTTCTGTTTTGCACTTAGTTTTAACCTTGTGATTTTTGCATGCATCAAAAATATATATATATAGATTGCTGTGCATGCATTGTAGCTAGATATTTTTGTGTGTGCTTCTGTGATTTGCAGCTTTAAAAATAATAATAAAAATTTGGGAAGCTTCCGCTAGACGCTGCAATCATTCACCCCCCTCTGATTGCCATCGACGATCCTACATAGTTCTCTTAGAAGCAAGCACTAATTATACATGGGTGCCTTTTTTTTCTGAACTGGCACGAGAGTTGCCGTAATTAATTCATAAGGAAGAAGTAAAACAAGTTAAATGTTTCGAGGGACTGGGAGAGGGAAAAGGCGAGGGACAAAGGAACGCAGAGAGATGGGGGGAGGGGAAAGGAGAGGGGGCCAAGGCCAGCCACAAGCACAAGTTTCACTTAGGGTGCTACAGGGCAATTGATAGCTCCACTAGCCTTTTATCCCCCGCTAAGGTCAAGGCACCGGCCTCCTCTTTTAGGGTTGCGAACAATTGCACCATAGTCGCCTGAGTGGACCGAAAGATTCTAGCGTTCCACTCCTTCCAAATTTGCTATGTGGCAAGCATCGCAAGCGTTGCTATTGCTTTTCACAGTGCAATGAACAAAAGGAGCGAAGCACACAAAATCATAAAAGGGCACTTTTTATATAGAGGACTTCTCTTCCAAACATGAGAACTCCAAATCCTGAAAGGAAACATTACGAGACTGTCAGCAAAAGAGCATGATCACGGCAAAGACAATGGACAAATCAAAACTTGGCAGTTCTGAACCTTTTGCCGAACGATGGACAGTTCATCTGGCAATATTCAAAGAGCACTAAGAGAACAAATAGAGGAAGACAGAGCAGATTTTTGTGGTGCGATCCAACTGCACCTTTTTCAGGGATCCAACTGCAACACACTGTAGGTCCATGGTGCAGTCATGGCGGGAGCAATTATAAGGTCGGTGTGATCTTAATCAAAGATAGTTCTCTTAGAAGCAAACACTAAGCATACATGGGTACCTTTTGTTTCTTCTATTAATCCATGTCACCTATTAATTAACCACTTGTGCAAACAGCAAGCTTGACTTTAATGAACAAACGGAGCGAAGCGCACAAAATTATAAAAGGGGCACAACTTATCTTCCAAACATGAGAACTCCAAATCCTAAAAGGAAACATTACGAGACTAGATCAATAGAACCAACTATGACCTATAAATATTGATTCAAACAAACACTATGATCTAAACTAATATTTTTCTTTTCTTGCAGTTTCAGCTCGGCCCGTCAGAGTTCCTGACGGGAGTTTCTGGAACAACCGGTCCATTTGGTGCATTACCTAATGTTGTAACGTCTCTTATGTTTGTCACCAATGCTCGTAGCTATGGACCTTTTGGAGGAGGAGGAGGAATTCCTTTCCATACTCCACTGCGGAGCAATGGCAGCATTGTTGGTTTCTTTGGGCGTGCATCTATGTATGTTGACGCAATTGGTGTCTATGCAAACCCTGAGCTGGAAATAATGAAAGAAGATGTACTAATTTACTCATATTTTGCTTTGTTTCTTTCTTGTTTTTCATTTTCATTTTTTGTGATTTTTACTTGATTCGTTTGCACTCAGGCTGGGCTTGCCAAGATTGGGCCGTGGGGTGGACATGGAGGGACGACTCATGACATCAATGTGGCACCCCGCCGTCTGGAAAGCGTGACAATTTGCAGTTGCAGCGTTGTCGATTCACTTGCCTTCTCGTACAGTGACAACAATGGGCAGCAGCACTCTGCAGGTCCATGGGGTGGTCATGGCGGGAGCAATTACACGGTGAGTATGAATCTTAACGAAATTAAGGTAGTTCTCAAAACTAGCAAACATAGACAGGTGCATTTTCTATTTATTCTGTTAATCCATGTTTCCCATTAATTATCTACTTGTGCAATTAGCTAGCTTGACAATCATTTTCCTTTCTTGCAGATTCAGCTTGGCCCTTCCGAATTTCTGACGAAAGTTTCTGGAACTATTGGCCCATTTGGTGCATTATCTAGTGTTATAACGTCGCTTACGATTGTCACCAATGCTGGTGCACATGGACCTTTTGGACAAGGAGGAGGAATTCCTTTCCACGCTCCAATGCAAGGCAATGACAGCATCGTCGGTTTCTTTGTCCGCGCAGGGCTGTACGTTGACGCAATCGGTTTCTACGCTCGCCCATTGTGACTATAGCCTGTTCCGCATTGTTTTAGTGTGAGTTCTCGAACATCTTTTTATGCTATGTTTTGTTCTGTTTTTTTTTCCTTTTCTAGTTGTAGCTTTCTGTATCATATCTTCGTTGCTTGGTCGTTTAAGAACATTTATAAGCTGGCTGTTGCACATGAAGAACTTAGCTACATAGCTTGCATCTGTGATAATTGAGAATTGGCTGCTGAGCTCTACTTTTGCAGGCTGATTTGTTGGGATTGCAGGGGTCCATTGAATTAATTGTGCGCAAATTATGTGTCTCGCCCATCTTTATGATATTTGCACATGGATAATTCACAATATAGTAAACAAATCTGCCTTCATTTATCCTTCATCTTTTTCCATAGCAGTTGCCAGGAAGAAGCTTGTTTTGCGAATATGGTTGCATTACCTGCAATCCTACAAAGCATAGTTTGCATGCTAGACATTTTATTGTCGGATCTGTAACTATGACGTGATTCCAGCCAGGCATTTCAAGAAACTATTCTCTTCCTGTTCTACTTAACAATAACGTACTGTATGGTCATAGTATGCCGTGCTTTCATACTAAACACAGAATGTATTAGTTTTCTGACAGTGTGTTGATACATTTTTAATGTTTTGACAGGGCTAATTGAAATGTATGCTACAAGCATTTCATTATGAAAAGAAGTATACTACAAGTATGTCACATGCCTATGAATTGAGTGTGGAGCAATAGGTTGTTAGATGAGACTGCTAGCTCGTCTGGATTTAAAATTTGCTTCACTTTTATGCTTTGACTTTTTGTTATGATATCTTATTGTGCTCTTTATAATTGGTTTGGTTATTATTGAGATGTCTGTTATTAATATAAAGTACTTAATCATGCTCAAGACTGGTTTTGATATTGCTATATAATATATGATTTTATATGATCTACATAGCTCTACTAAAAAATATGAGTTGGTTCCTTTATTAAATCAATGCACAATGACTTGAATATCTACAAAGCTTCTTAATTTTTACTCATCCTTCTTAGAATTATTCCTTCTTTGAATTTTCTTGATGATTACATTGCCAAAGGGGGAGAGATTTGGTGTGCTTTGTAAGAAATTAAAAAGCATGGAGAGATATTGGAGAAATTTGCTAACTTTTCCTTTCTTGTGTTGGGGAGAGTTTTTGAAGAGATTTGAGATTTGTGACTTAAAATGCTTTTTCAGCTTCAGTTCTTCACTTATATCTATTTGAAACTAATTCATCATACTATTTTATGATGTTGTCAATGTATTTATCAAAGGGAGATTGTTAAATCATGTGGCTAGGTCTAGAAATATTTTGGTGATTAGTAATTGACAATGGTTAACTTATGATGATGAATGTTTGATAATATTGCTTATCGATGTTATGCGAGACGTATGGTGTGCGTGGATTGATATTGGTTAAGTTGGGACGAACTTGTACCGGAAAAAAATATTCTTTAGTCTTTGCATGTGCGGGTTGAGTATGGAGGCGATCATGGTTGGTGACGAGGTGGAGAGGGACTAAGATGGGGAGATCCGAGGTTCAGACGGTCAAGAAGGTTACGAGATGGTCGGGCTCATTCTTGAGGTGCATGGAGATCAGAGATGGATGATACGTGTTGGAGCTACGGAGGTGCGGTCCGGAGGCTATGACACATGATGGATGATGCATGGAGAAGTTACGGGAGGTGTGGTCCTGGAGGCTTCGACACGTGACGCGTTAGAAAAGTTGGAATTTTGGAAAAACCTGTGTTAGGAAGGGTTTCGGTCTCTTTGCAGTTGAAATTGGATTAGAACTCGTGGGCTTAGGCTCAGCCCATGTTTTGGACCCTAGACTATAAATAGAGATGGAGTTAGAGGCTAACCCTGTGGTTTTTGGAGAGATTAATTTCGTACTAGAGTTTAGGGGTGCTAAAAAAGGTATTTTATAGCCATCATAATTCAGAAATAAAGTTTAAATCTATTCCAAAAGAGATTACACATCGCGTCTCTGTCTCAGGGTATGTCGCATTACACATCGCGTCGTCACGTCTGGGTCAAAACGCAACAGCGCAGCATCCATGCTCGGATCGGTTGCTTTCCTATTTTTTGATTCACTGCAACACAATAGCAAAAGCACTTTCGAGAGATTTTTAGGATCGTTTAGGCTATATTTAGTCTATTTTAACTTTTACTATTTACTTTTCTTAGGGGATGGTTAAGACCCTCAGAAGATAGAGGATTTTTTGTGTGTGGGGTGGCCGAGTCATTTGATTGGAGAGAAGCAAGGCAGCCATCCACTTTTCAATACTCGATCCGTGTGCAACATAACTAGTAATGCACAACACTCGTGTGTGCTTGCTTCAGTCTACATGCAAGCATGTGGGTGTTCGGCTGAGTTGGCATAATTAAGGTGATTAGGAGAGGTAATTAGGCTATTGCTAATTAGCTTTCTTTATTGCATGGCCGTATGGAAAGATCGGTTGCATGTTTTTCTTGGTACCCGAGAGAGTTTTTTGTGTGTGTGCTTGCTATGATTAGCAGATTGTAAAAAAAATTCATTGTGAACTGCAATCATCTATCCCTTTTATCTGATTATCATCGATAATCTTACAAAATATTCCTTTTTTATTGCAAATTTCCAGCTCGCTTTTAGGAGTCTACAGTTTTCATTATTTGTACCACCTATGTGATGTCATCATGATATGTGAGGCTTATTTGGGACTTTATTGGATTAGCCTCAGTGTGGTATTTTGTTGTAGGACTTGTGCACTAATTATTAATTTTGATAGCTGATGGTAATATGTTTTATTTTAAATTCAAAAATAATTTGTTTTATTTTAAATTCAAAAATAATTTTTCTTGTATATATGATTGTGATAAACACCACCGCTTGACACGTAACAACAGTTGCGATAAATATAGTAGTATCTCTTTAGTCAGCTAGCAGCAGCATGTAGTGTTACAGTAGCATAACAAGCAAGCAACAGTAGCATGGGCCGAACCACATGACCCAAAGGTTCTCATGGATCAGGGGAGAGATGCCATGGGGGACGAACCATTACCCTCAACCAGAACTCTGGACACAAGGGCCAGCATCAGGTTTCAACCGATCCGCTCCATTCCCATCCCTAACAGTGTGCTGATACAGTTTTAATGTTTTGACAGGGCTAATTGAAATGTATGCATTGTCCCTGGAATACATGGAAAGTAAGCAAAATAACAAGGGAGCATGGGAATTATAAAAAGTGCCTAGTGTTTTTCTGCTGCTTCTTTCTTTTCTGATCCTCGCATATTGTTTTGAGATCTCAAGTTCTTAACATGGACCCAGCAAGAAAATTTTTGCATCTTATAGAAGCGGGAGATTGCATCGTATACCCTCTTTTTAGTTGGGGAATTCAGGATTTACCCTCCTACCTCAATGACATGTAGGGTCATCATAAGTCACTGACACGTGGGTCAGGAGGGTAAATCTTGAATTTCCATCTAGATGGAGGGTATATGATGAATAAAACCTATAGAAGCTGGCAGGGTTAAAGACCTAGATGTCGTCTGGTGCTGTAAGCTGGAGTAGCTGTACTGCTTTACCAATTGCCCATCTTTTACTCGATATTAAGGCCATTGTTTCTTGAGAGTACAGTGCATAAGAAAACTTTGTACCTCTGAACTTTTTCCAAAGCCATCTTTGTTGTTTAGTTTCATGATGTTCTGGCTCAATTGCGTTGGATCCAACCCGGTTTTTCAGAGGAATTCCATGGCGGAGTCGATCGACGACGAGGACAATCTTTTTTGGCACCATGAAGAACCAAGAGGAGCCGGTTGTTGCTCTGGAATCGAACTTCAAATCAAGCCCACTAATTATTTCTTGAGAGGTGGCTAGGCGCATCTCAGTTCAGAAGGGAACGAGAAAGAAGATCGGATGATGTCTTCAAATTCATTTGGAAGAACACTAATAGGAGATTTGGGAGCTTCTGAAAAATTCCAACTTTTGCCCTTGTTTTGAGGTCTCAACTTGGCCCCAACATGGGAAATTTTTTGCATCCCATGAAAAGCTGGCAGAGACAAACACCTACATGTTGTCTGGTGTCTACATCTGAGTACTTGATTGTTATCGAAGGGCCAAATCCAAAATAGGACTGTAAATGGCGACGCTCTCTGCACTGTCACTGATTACTGGATTGACACGTTGAACGTGAGTAACGGGCTACTCACTGATGGTTGCTCATGGACCATATATAGTCCATGTCCCACGGTACTGTCCTTTCCTTGCCTTTGAGATTGTTTTTTTTCTGCACATTAGGGCATACTTTTTCCTGACAAAAGACTGACTGGACTGCAGCAACAAAAAAGGGGAATCAGAATAGATACGCTTAACAGTAACAAAGATTTCATAAACCTTTTGCTAAAGATTTTGCTCGTCATTGTTTAGTTGGGGTGGTGACCAGGTGGTATAACCTTGAATCTTTGTTTTGTATCGCACATATTTGAGTTTATTGTGAGCATCACTCTCTTTGTTATATAATACTTACTGTTTCTTCATCAGTTTCTGCCTTGTAAATCTTTCTTTTGTAAACAATTGGCCCTCACTACACTTGTAGGGACATTAAATTAAGTTAGAAGCATTTTTTTCTGCTACAATCATCTCATATTTAAAAACAAAACATTACCATCTACCTACAGAGTACTAAGTTAAATCATATATGGTTTGATTTACTTGTTTCAAATTTATATTCCTTACTACTTGTTGCAATCCAGACAAATTGACAGGAATAACTGGGTGCCAATGTTTTGACTGTAGATCTCCAGGCTCCAGCAGTGAAAAATAATTAAATTTAATGTCAATACTCCACTTTTGATAGAAAGAGAAGGATTTATCAAAAAATTTTTTTTGCTGAAGTAGCAGAAGGACAACCATTTCTTACTCAAGCTGAGGAAAGTACCAAGAAAAGAAAATGTTGAGGAATGGATCGAATTTTGCAGAAAAACCTAAGCAGCGTTTCCAACGTTGCAGTGGAAATATTATCCCTTGCTTATTAGTCAATGAGAGGAAGGAAGCGTAGTCACCTTAAACAGTATTAAGGCTCAAATTCCCATCATTTTAGTTCAGCATTGTGCTCACAAGTCACTTTTAATACTCAGCTAACTCTTGGTTTTTAGATTCTCAGCTAACTCTTCTAACAAAAATCTTATATTTAAATATAGTAGGCAAATGTTATGACATTTACAATATCTATTAGTCGGCTAATTATTTGGGATAAAGCTCTTAACAGAAACTTACGGTGCTCCTAAGAGGTATTTGCAGCCATTGGATCACCAGTAGATGTCTCAGATGGATTATCCGGAGATTCTGTGAGACATTTGATCTCAGCCGTTGGTTGCGCAATCAATGAAATGGCCAGAAGGACGTACTTCATTACCTCGAACTGCAGGAGAGACACTGAGCTCAGAGCTCATACTTTCAGTCTTCCTTCTAAGGTACGACTGAATAAAGTTATAAGAAGCTACACACAACATGCTTTCCTCCCTTTTCTAGGTAAGTTCCTGACAATCTTTCGTTCATGTTCACTTTTTTCATCTTTATATGTTTACTTCACTGGATTGCTTGCCTTCCATTAGAGTGGTTGTTCGATTTTGAGGTGGTTTTAATCTCTTGCGGTCTTGCCTGAGTTGCCTCCCTTTTGTGGAATGGTTATGGAAACTTGGGGAAGGGAGGAATTGGGGAAGTAGAGCACATTATTGTGTTCAGCACGTCAGCGTAAGCATAATGTGATCATAGAGTACATTATTGTGAAGTAGAATAGTAACAGAGTGGTTTCTTGGATCATAGAGTAGTTTCCTTTTCTGATTGGAGGTACTACAATCAATTTGTACAATAAGCTTCTTCCTGGCAACCACATTCAGAGAAAGAGATGCAAGATAAGCGAAAGCAGATTGGACTTATTGTGAATTATTCAAATGTAGAACACATAAACATGAGCAAGATACATCGTTTGCGCACAAAATTCAATGGACTCTTGCAACTCCAACAAATGAGCGTGCAAAAAATAGATCCCAGCAGCCAGTTCTCAATATTCAGACAATGCAAACTACGTAGCAAGGGTCCTGATGTACAACAGCCAGCTTCTGAATCCTTTAATAAGCAATAAGGATATATATGATATATATAAAATTAGAAAAAATAGGAAATAAAGATACAATGATGCGTGATCACTCAAACAGAAACAATGTAGAAACCAATTGCATCAACATACGACGATGTGCGCCCAAAGAAGCCAACAATGCTGCCATCGCTGTGCATTGGAGCGTGGAAAGGAGTTCCTCCTCCTTCTCCAAAAGGTCCATAGCAATCGGCATTGGTGACAAACTTAAGTGACGTTATAATACTGGGCAAGCCATTAAATGGACCGATTGTGCCAGAAACTTCGGTCACAAACTCCGAAGGGCCAAGCTCAAACTGCACGAAAGAAAGATGATTACCAAGCTAGGAGATAATTAATGGACAACTGAAGAAACAAAAGAAAAATTGCACACACATGCATGCTTGTCTACGAAGTGTGAAATCTTTTGTTTGTGTGGTTCATTCACAATCTTTTGTTTGTGTGGTTCATTCACACACCTGATGAATACTCCCACTAGGACCGCCCCACGGACCTGCAGCGTGCTCTTGCCCATTTTGGTCTTTGTACGAAAATGCAAGTGAATCGATGACGGTCCCACTGCGAATTGTGACGCTGCGCAGACGGCGGGGTGCCACGTTGATGTTGATGTTGATGTCCTGGTCATTTCCTCCATTTCCACCCCATGGCCCAATCTTGGTAAGCCCAGCCTGACCAGAGCAAATCGGCCAAGCAAAACATTAGAAGGAAAAAATGAAAAAGAAAGAAAGAAAGAAATGAAATAAAATAGCAGTTATATAATACCTCTTGTTCAATTTTTTCCGGCTCAGGGTTCAAATAGAAACCAATGGCATCGACATACGACTCAGCACGCCCAAAGAAGCCGACAATGCTGCCATTGCTCCGCATTGGGACCTGGAAAGGAGTTCCTCCTCCTCCTCCAAAAGGCCCATAGCTACGGGCATTTGTGACCAAAGTAACCGACGTTACAACATCGGCTGGTGTATGGGCAAATGGACCGGTTGTTCCAGAAACCCCCATCAGAAACTCTGAAGGACCAAGCTGAATCTGCAAGAAAAGGGAAAAGATTATGAAGCCAGCTCTTTGTACAAAGAGACAATTAGTGGGAAACATGGATGTTTCAACAGGCAGAAAAAAAAACATGCATGCATGCTTGTCTTTGAAGAGTGAAAACAACTGCTAAGGCGCTAGAGATTGCTACTCCGGGAATCTGGATACTTGAAGATGGATCAATTCGTTTTTTTTTTGGAATGAAGCCAAGGAGGTCCCAAGGTTACCTCAAGTTCATGTTAACTGACATTTCAGGAAATTTGTTGAATGCTGATGATGCGCTGATGTTGTTGGGAAATGTATTTTGTTGGTTTTGTGACAGCTTTGTGTAATCTGGAGTTTGGTGTTTCGATTACCCTGTTATTTCTGATGTCTGTAATTCTGCACACGAGGATGTGTAATGCGGTTGCACAACTCTCTCCTCTATTTGGTGGTTCTGAACTGTAAAATTGAGCTGGAATGTCTTTTTTTTAAAAAAAAATGGAACGGAGATCGTTGGCCCTATCTTTATAAAGAAGCCATTTACAATTGACTCACCGTACAAGCGCTCCCACCAGGACCGCCCCATGGACCTGCAGTGTGCTTCTGCCCATTATGGTCATTGTACGAAAATGCAAGTGAATCGACAACGGCGGCACTGCAAATTGTTATGCTTTCCAGACGGTGAGGTGCCACCTTGATGTCGTGCGCCTTCCCCCCAATTCCACCCCACGGCCCAATCTTGGAAACCCCAGCCTCATGAGTGTAAACAGATCAAGCAAAAATTAGGAAAGCAAAAGTGAAAAAAGAAAGGAAGGGATAAAACTAACTAATTAGCAGCTATATAATACCTCTTCTTCTTCTTCTTTCATTAATTCCTTCCTAGGGCTCACATAGATGCCGAATGCGTCCACATACCACCCTATACGCCCAAAGAAGCCAACAATGCTGCAATTGCTCTGCGTAGGAATCTGGAAAGGAGTTCCTCCTCCTCCTCCAAAAGGTCCATATATACGGGCATTAGTGACCAAAGTAAGTGATGTTATAACACCGAGTGGTGCCCTGATAAATGGTGCAATTGTTCCAGAAACTTCAATTAAATATTCTGAAAGGCCAAGCTGAATCTGCAAAAGAAAAAAAAACATTACCAAGCCAGCTATTTGTGCAAGGATATCCCTAATGGGCAACATAGATTAATACAAGAACAGAAAAGACATCCTACACATCGCATATATGCTTGCTGGAGTTGAGAGAACTAACTTTGATTAAGATTGACACTCACCGTATGATAGTTCCCTTTGTTAGGCCCATCGCCACCCCATGGACCTGCAGTGTGCTGCTGCCCTTTATGGTCAAAGTACGAAAACGCAAGTGAATAGATGACCTCGCCGCTACCTATCACCAAGCTTTCCAGACGGTGAGGTGCCACCTCAATGTCCCGATAATTCCCTCCAATACCACCCCACTGCCCAATCTTGGCAAGCTTAGCCTAAGTACAAAGCAGTTAATAAAAAATTTAGAAGACAAAATATAATGAAAAAAGTCCACACTCTCTTTCTAAGCACACAACTACGAGTACTTCTATTGTGATTCCTCGTAGGAGGGCATGGAATAGCTGTTGTACTGCGAAGCATAAAACTTCCCTTTTTGTTTACATGTTCGTATTCTCATTGAAGACTATGTAAAAGGCTAAAAACTGTTCGTGTTGTATGTAATTCTGGAAGATAGTATTAAGAACTGATTGAGTGGGCAAAGATTTACAAAACATTCTAATTAAGTAAACAAAGCATGAATATATCACTAGTGATCATACCCGGTCCCAGGAGGACGCTGCACCATTCGTTTCTGTCTGTTTCAACTCACGGATAATTTCCCGTATAGTGGGTCTCTTGTCTCTATCAGCCTCCACGCAGTTTAGTGCTATCTCAATGCATTTCTTCACTTGCTGGCAATCTTCTTCCTTGAAATTTGATGTTGCCTCTATTCTTCCCCTCCAATTCTTGTGTACCTACGAGATTGAAATATAGAGACGGTGCAATTGGTGTACATAAAAGTAATGTATAATATATTTGCCCAAATGACAATTGTTCTTGACGTAGATTAATAGCTTTTCTTACAAGCTCAATAAATTGTTGGGGAGACATTTCAACACATTTGGAGTAGCCCTCAGGTCCTGTCATTATCTGTATGATTATAACACCTAAGCTGAATACATCGTACTTCTCTGAGATTTGCCGTTTTGATATGTACTCTGGTGGCATGTATAACCTGCATGGTATCATAAATGTTAACTAGTAAGCAAAGACATTTTAATTGATTATAGAAAAAAATGATTTCACATGATGCATTCTACTTACACCGTGCCTTTGCAAGTTGAGGTTATATGGGTTTGTGTTCCACCGAAGAGCCTTGATAACCCAAAATCTGCAATTTTTGGCACCAAGTTCTGATCTAGCAGTATATTGGCTGGTTTTAGGTCTAGATGGAAAATAGGTTCTTTTAATTTCCCATGAAGGTAGTATAAACCCTCACAAATCCCCTTGATTATTTTGTAGCGTGTGCGCCAATCATATCCAGAAGATTCTTCTATAGAAATAGGCAAAGACAGTATTCTTCAAATGTAAAAATAATCATTTTTAATGCTAATAATTTTTCAAATTGCAGTAAAATACTATCTTACCAGACAGAAACTTGTCAAGGCTTCCACCCTCCATATATTCGAAGCAGAGAATTCTTTCTTCCATTTTTGCAAAAACAAGTTCTCCATTGTGCTGAAAAGCTTTATGTCGTGTTTCGTAGCAGTAGCCAACAATCTGTACGATATTTTGATGCTGGACCCTTACAAGGTTGTTAAACTCATTCTTAAATTGCTTGTCGTCAAGTCCTGGCTGGTAATAAAGCTTCTTCACAGCAATCTTTTTCCCATTTCTATACACTCCCTGTTCGGCATATCTTTATTTAATAATGTACATGCACATTTGTTGTCCATGGTGGTATCGTTTTAAAAAAATAGAAATAGTAAGTATTAAGCTAATACCTTGTAAACTTCTCCGTACCCACCGCTTCCAAGTTTTCGCTCATCTGAAAATCTATCTGTAATATCTTCTAAATGTTGTAACGATAGATCATTTGGTGTCATACTTGAACGGCGTAACTTATCCAAACTACTATAGATCTGCTAGCTTCACCCCCCCCCCCCCCCCCTTTTTCTTTTTTGAGCTGCCTCACCACTTTTCTGCATACACAAGAAAGAAAAAACTTTGCTATAAGAAAAATTATGTTTAACTACCTCTTTACGGAGTGAGTGTTGCATGAACCCATAACACAACGGACAAGGATGAGTGCACTGTTTTTTTAGATAAAGGCTATAAAATCCGGCCTCTATATCCACGTGGGATATATACAACCAAAAGATACACGAGCTCTTATGCTCAAATCCTCAAAACTGAGGAGCAAAAAATAACAAAAAAGATAACTTAAGGACTAAGAAAAAAAACTAGAAAGACTAAGCTTCAGAACTGTTGAGTGCACTGTTGAGAATTGGAAAAGAGAGAGGAAACCAACCTGCTCGATCTATTCGTTCTTTTTACTCGTCGTTCTGAACATCGTCGGAGAGAGCATGCTAGCGTACGTCCGTGCTGGCCTCCACCTTTGGTTGGTGCTGGTGTTGCTGGAAAATGAGCCGCGAGAGGAGCTTGACAGGGACCAACAATGGAGAAGCCCACTGCGGTGTAAGGCTGCGTATAATCAGCGACGGCGGACAAAATCAACAGGAGGCCACGAGCAAGGGCGGCGTTTCCTGGAAAATGAGGAGTTGTTTCGGCCAAACAAGGTGACTTGTCTGAGTAGTCAATTGATTCATCGTCAGAAAGTTTTATAAATGCACGTAGTCTCCTTACTCCTTTCGGCTTAGACGTACTTGGGCTGCATCCAATGGATCGAGTGGGTGTCCGCTGGAAAACAAGCTAACCGGCGCCCGCGGTCTTAGTTGTTTTATTAAAAGAATGCCACTTGTTAGACACTAATCTTGATTAGTATTTAGTTGCATGTTGAGTATTTGCATGCATTTAGTTGCATGTTGTCTGCATTGGTTGAGCTACTATTAGTGGTTGCATGTGCATACATGCACGTTCTGAGTTGTTGCCAAGTCTCCAGGGAGTTAGTTGCATGTACGAGTGCAGCGCCGACTGGGGGAGTAGTTCATAGTCTGCACGCTCTGCCTGTAGACTAGAATTAGTCTACGGAAGAAAGAGGTGCACGTTATGAGTTGGTGCTAGAACCGGCAGGGCTGTTATGGCCATGCACAAGGGGAGTGCGTATGCATGTACCGAGCTTCTTTAAGTTCTGATAGTGATAAGAGTTCTTTGATGCATTGAATAAGAGAAACAGAAGGCAAGAAAAGACGTGAGCAGTTGCACATCACTATCACTTGTGTGTGTCCTCTCTCTGTGTCATCTCTCCGTATACTCCTGTTTAGCCAGTGTGAATCTTGCATCAAGTAGAGCTACATCTTGTTTTCCCCCAGTAAAACCCCACAGCTCCACCAGTAAAGGGCCGCACATTAGCCAGTGGGAGTAGCACTTTATTTTCCTAGTAAAGAGACTGTTCTTTTTATCTGCGGCTTATGACTTTTGGCTGAAATTTTTGAATTTTGGCTGTTTACGGTACAGATTACGGAGAGATCGATACTCACTTGCGATTTTGGCTGGTACAGATGTTGGGCTTTTAACGCGTACTATGTTTAACTTGTAGACTCCATCTTGACATACCCCATCTGTATTTTTTTTCAAATACGCATCAGCGTGTCGGCTATCACTTTGTCGACGGCTTTGTTAGCATTTTTTATAATATATTATATTGGTAGTTGAAAGATAGTAAAACAAATAAAATCTGATTATTGATTTGTGAGGGCATTATAGAGTTTTATTTTTCAACCTTGTTTTTTGGAGGGTATTTTGAACTATCTAATTAAACATCTGTGTGTAAACGTAGTTGCATCTTTATTCATTGCGTCCCACCGTCTCTCCATACCCTACATTGCCGCTGCTGTCACCGCCTCTCCATACCCTGCGCCGCCACCTCTGCCGCTGCCGCCACCAAGCTCGTTGATGTCGTTGCCACCATATTCAGTAGTACTGATCCAATGCGGCCTCAACCAAACTCCGTAGTTCACAAGCCACTTGTTTCATTTATAATTTTATTTTTTTGAAAATTCTGTTGCTAGTAGTGTGGGTGATAATATAATTAAATTCTAACTAAGTCAAATCATTATATCGCAAAGACTGAACGGCACATATTCATTTTGTTATCAGTGATTTATCTGTACCACTGAAAAAGATTTGGATTGCACTAAAAACACAGTTGGCTATATAAGAAAATACCAGATGAGTACAATAACCATTGGGAAAAATTGTAAACTCATTAGTGCTTGCACTATCTATAGTGAGTGACTGTGCTTTGCTATGAATAAAAATTACCATATGACCCCAACATGCCAAGTCAACGCTACCGAGATTGACCGGTTCCACTCCCCGGTTCTGCTTCCGTGCTCCCCGCCTAGTGTACCATCATTACCACTCATGTAACCCTTTTAAGCATTACAAAGATAGAGAGCTAAAACGTCGTACCAAAGGTTTTTGGCAGCATTTGATAAAATTAGGGACTTGCATCATATTGTTCATTTGTTTGGCGTAATAACTTAAAAAATATTAAGTGTTGGCCGGTTACTTCTATAAGTAAGATAGGACCGAAAGATTCACTATACTGATTGATCGATAATTTAATGTGTAGGATTAGTATGGTAGTAATGTTAGAAATTGGCCTAGTTAAGTATAGCCCATTTCCTTAATTCTAAGGCATGTATGGTTTAGTACCATATTGCTAAGACAAAATGAGGAAGACCGATTTATAAGGTGGAGTTCTCACCACTCCTTAAATATAGATAGAGATGGTATGAGGAGAGTTCTGGCTAGTCACAAGTCACGTGATTTTCACGCGAAAATACGCGAATACGCGCGCACGTCACTTGGCAGACCAAGTCTATCTTTATTTTGCTGAACTCTGCACCACTCTCTCTCTTTGTGTTTGAATGAGATTCAAACGTTTGAATTTGAGGCTTTATTGGGGTTTTGATAACAGGCAGTTACCAGTGCATAAATAGCTGGTTGAATGTGCTAGTAACCAGTGGGTAAATGGCAGTTTAAATTTTCAGTTCACAGTCTGTCT
Organism: Dendrocalamus latiflorus; assembly: GCA_017311315.1. Lineage (NCBI taxonomy): Eukaryota > Viridiplantae > Streptophyta > Magnoliopsida > Poales > Poaceae > Dendrocalamus > Dendrocalamus latiflorus. Next base: position 26,045,820 of record CM029642.1, read on the forward strand.
GTATATATACCTGGAGACGTCCAAAGTGCATAGTTGAGAAAAAAACTCACTGCCTCCATTTCCTTCTTCTCTGCGAATTTGTGTGCTGTTGTACTGCGCTGCCTGAACTTCGTCGATTCTTCTTTCCGGCGTGCACCGAGAAGAAGAGGAGCGGTATCTCCGGACCGTTGCTGCCATGAAGACCTGCACGGGGGCGGCAATAAGGTTTCTGAGCAGCATACATCTGCGCGACCGCTCACTTCACTGCGTCATCTATGCTCTGCACTACATCAAGCCTGTGCTGCTTCTTGTTCTTCATCAAGCTCAATCGTAAGTCGTTCGCGCGTTCGTTCGACTTTGTTACTATATTTTCCTTGCGCATATTCTGAAGTATGATGAGTAACCTACTATTAGTAGTAAGTTTTGCATCATTGGTATATTGTGTTTGTCTCCTAGTAAAATTTGGAATTAAAATATTACCTACAAATTCAACAAGTAAAGAGTGTGAATGGTGTCTTTGAATTTTTTTCTCTAAGTATTTATCGATATTTATTTCAATAGCTATACGAAGCTATAAAGTTTAGAGACCAATCCCACACAACAAATTCAGCTGACAAACTGATCAAAACACCCTTGATTTTGCATCACGGTTTGACTGCTATAGTAATCTTTGGTCATGCTGGTGAACAGTAGCGGGTCAGACCGCTACTACAGTGTTTACAGCATGAACAATAAAATCAGCACTATTGTATATCTAAAAATCTACATATCTTTTGATATGATGATCCAAAAGCTGGAGGACGAGAGTATACTACAAGCACTCTTCTCTCAAATCCTAACCCTAACACTTGAACACTTGACAGGAAGGTTGGATGGATAACTAAGAAGTTTCTATCATAATTCCTTAAATAGATGGGTTAGCCAGCTACATCTAACCCTTAGTGGATACTATCCACTTAGCATAATAGGAGAAACCCGATATCCCCATACATATGAGTTTCACTCACACATATTCATTTATGCATGATTTTCAATGCGCATAAGCCTAACCAAATCATATAGTGCAACCCGTCATTCAAACTTCCCTTCCCCATTTCTAGCCTTTCTCATGCCAAGTTTGAGCTTAACCATCTCATCTGGCATCCTCAATCGTTCTGAACCTCGTCTTTTCTATGGGTGTAGCCTCAATTCTTAACATTGACTACAGTTGACTTAAAATGACCTTGCACATCTTAAAATAAAGAAATTATTTCTGAGCACAAGTTCTTCACAATTTGATCCACGTTAACAATAACATATCTCATGCAACATATATTTATTGACCTTAGTCACAAAAAACCATTCCGTAACTCAAAAACCAAAGATCAAAAATCTAACCGAAAGTTCCAGATAAGCCGGTGTGACCGCTTGCCCCCTCAGCAGTCACACCGCTGACGCGAAGTGGTTTAAGACGCCAAAACACATTGGTCAAACTGGAGTTCCCTGCTATGCATGCAAACACACACTGCTGATAAAATAATTTGTGCTGACTAATGGATTCAGACAACACACCAACCGCATCAATGCTACTCAAGACAACACACACGACAAAGTCAGATAACCTGCTTTGATTAAATCATACCGGCCATATACCCCGCGGGATTCCGGCGAGCGCGTGAGGCCACGTCGCCCCGAATCCTCCCCCGGCCGGCGCGTGTCGGCGCGTTTTGCGTACGGCCGGGGGAGGCATTTTCCTTGACTTTTTTGGAAATTACGTAAAGATCCTTTTTTCTCGCAAAAAAGTCCCTGCAAGTTTTTTTTACAAAAAAAATTTTTGGATGGCGCCCCGCGGGTTTCCAGAATTACATATAAGTCCTTATTTACTTACGTGCAGGTCCTTACAGGTCCTCGGTTTTTTACAAAAAAGACCTTTGATTTTTCCGAAATTACGCATTTGTCCTTGGGTTTTTTTATGAAGCTCTCTGCGAATTATCGCCTCTTTTACTTTGGTCCACACGGTAGCTAGCGCGGCGTGCGCCGCGCTTATGTGGTTAGTAATCTTGAAACCTTGCAAGACTGTGGCAATTAATGCATTCTGTGATGAAACAGCATGGCATCCCTCGCAGCCAGTTCTTTTTGACTGCGGATTGTGGCTTTTGGCTGTTGCTTGTGGTTTTTAGGCTGTTTATATGAGAAATTACAGAGTAATAGAAACTCATGCGCAGTTTTTGCCGATATAAATAAAGCCAGTAAAGCATGTACTACAATTAACTAGTAGACTCTATCTTGAAAAAAATACACCGTTTAAAAGTTAGTTACTGTAAAAAAAGCCGAAAAGCAGCTTTTAGAAGCTGAAAAGAACAGGGCCAGCAATAGTGACAAGTACATGCATGCATTTCATTAATTTTTTCACAAAATATAAATTTAAAATTTTAACTCTTTAAATTACAATGATTTATGATAACATAATTCAGAACGTTCGCATATAATCTTTCATACTGTGTACACTATACGTTGGTATATCACTATCCAGATCGCGACAAATTGCTTGGAGGGACCTAGAAAATATCTCGTCTAAAATTGGACGGGGTACACCTCATATTGAGCCCCTTGCATGCATGTTTCACAACACATCCAAATACTGCTGAAGGACCATTAGGGATGTAGAAATTATTGTCATTTTAGAGATGTAGAAATTTAGAATTTACTGTTGAACTCCTAAGGGTATTTCGATAATCTCCCAATTTGAAAATAAAAAAGAGAGGGGGCCCACCTGTTAGTGGGCCAGACGAAGAGATAAGGGGAGGAGACTGCGTCTCTTCTTGTTCCCGTGCGCGTGTGCGTTTGATTGGCTTCTTGCGTGTGGCACGGAGCGGCTTCGATAGCGTTGTTTGGGGCGGTCGAGTCAAGCGGCTGCGATGGAGGCGTCACCGGTGTGGGTGCTTCGGCTCCAGCTGTGGCTGTAGCCTGCCGGCCTCCATCTCGCTCCCCTATATATTGCATCTCCCCTCTCTTTGGAGACCCGATGTAGCAGTGAGTTCTCTCCTCTCTTGATCTCAAATCTCCCTCAATAGTTCTTCGATCTTGAGTCTTGAAAGCTGCCGGCCAGGTTTCTTCCTATTGCCGTTGGCTGAGGCACTCGAATCGCCGTTCTAAGGTTTTCCCCATGTGGTTTCCTTAAGCCTTTTCTTGGATCTGACCGAGAGGAAAGGTGTGAGGTTTACCTCTATAAGTTGATTTGGCTCAGACTTGTGCTGAGTTTGAGGGAGATTTGTGATTTGTTCTTGATGTTCACGAGCGTTCTCGGCCAGAGCTCTCATTGGTCTTGTGTGGCATCAACCCCGACCTTCGACTCCTGCGTAGGCTACCCGAGATTGGAGTGGGCATTGTATCTCTATCAACCACACTCTTCTTCTGCGACAGCATAGAGGGGTGCTAGGTTTTTTGGGACAGTGCTGCGTGCATGCCTTGCCTCATTCGGTTTCATCATGGTGATTTCGAGTATCACCGCTGTTGTGAGTACATTAGCTATTGACTCTTTGCAATTTTGTGATCTACTTCACTAGCTTGAAAATTGCAAAGAACTTTCTGTGGACTGATCGCTCTGTGATGAAATGACATAATACTAAGATTATATGTGAATGTGATGGTAGATTGATCTTGAGTTTTCAGTTAAACCTGTTATTTTACTGATCATTGAATTTGCTATTCACTTCTTGTTGATCTCTGTGTTAGATCTATGCAGTGGTTAGCTTTGATCATTTCTGATCTTTGTCGAACCTTATTATCCTGCTGAATCAATAGAATTCCCTTTGAATGAATGAAAGATTGATTTTTTTAAGGATCCTTCTGCACTGTCTAGCAACCTATTTTCATGATCTGTTAGTCTTTGTTAATAGAAAGGTTTAATTTTAGCTCAATATATAATCTATAACTGTGATATATAATCAAGATTATATTTTGTCATGACGGAGATGGCCAAGATTAAGTCTTATGCAACTAGCCTTCTGAGAGCAACTAATAAAATTCAACTGTTGATAACATGCTGAATTTGGTCATATATGTTGAGTTTTTGTTGAGATTAGCGCTTCAATGCACTTGTTGACATGAGGTTATGCTAATCTTGAACTCTTATATGCCATTTATATTGGGCATATATTTCTTTTGCAATGACATAAAAAATTCTTATGTTTATATGTGATTAAGTCATTTCTATGCCATTTATGTCATGCTTGTGGATTTATCTTTCATGCTGGAATTAAAAACGAATATTTGCTAATTTCGCACTATTTACAACATTTACAAAGTTGCGTATTTTTTGGATAGTTTGTAGAGGCGATGGGCTGACTGGCTAGCTTCTGTTGCTTTTGCCAAAATGGATGATTTTAGAAAATTTGAGTCATGTAATGATTTGGTGACCTATGTCACTACATATGTGTGGCATGATATATGTTTCAGCTAACATGGATCAAGTTGTGATGAATTTGTGCCCAAAAACAATTTCTTAGTCTTTGAATGTGCAAGAGCGCTTAGAGTCAACCATAGTTAATGACGAGGATTGAGGCTACGCTCATAGAGGAGCTGAGTCTCCAAACAATTAAGGATATCGGGTGAGATGGCTGAGCTTAAGCATGACACAAGGAAGATGAGAAATGTTAAAGGGAAGTTTGAGCGATGGGTTGCATTATGTGCCTTGGTCAGTCCAATGAGGTGTTGTCCGGTGGAACCAGAATAAGAGAGACATACCAATGCGTGGTAAGCCAATGGTGCATCTACACGTGTCAAGCATGGCAATTACTTGCAAGGAAAGATGAAGACCAGGTCAAGAAATGTTATTTTGGTAAGTTGACCAAAATACCAAAAACTACCTTGGATCAAAATTATGGTGCTTAAGCAACACTTGGGAATGTGGTTTAGGTCAAGGAGAAGCTGAAATGATCAAGTTGGATCAAAGGATAAGAACTTAGCAGATTCGGGCTTATGTGCTTTGAAAGCGTGCATAAAAGTAGTGTGTAAGTAAAACCTGTGTTGTGTGGGATTAATGGGTTTTTCCCATTTATGCTAAGTGGATAGTATCCAATAGAGTTAGATGAGGTTGGTTGCCATATATATATATATATATATATATATATATATATATATATATATATATATATATATATATATATATATATATATATATATATATAAAATATAATATAACGGGTAACATCCTAAATTTTAGGTATTCAAAAAATATGAAATTCGTAAAACTTTCTCTTGCATTTTACTGGCATTCAAATTTCTTCTTAATATTTATTTGAAATTTTCTGATTTTTCATGCTATGCAAATTAATAAACCAAGGTTGAATATTCAAAAGCTTGTATATATATAAATCAGATACAAAATAATTTAAAAATAATAAGTCAAATATATGAAAAACTAAAAGCATAGTAATAAGAGAAGTGGAAAATCCGAAGCAAGGAAATTATGAATTTAAAACCAAGGAACCTAAAAACAAACCTAAGTTCATCTTCAAATTGAAAACCAATACCTGGAGGTACAATTAAGTAAAAGTAAATCTTATAAATTCGTTTGCAACCAAATCAAGCCAGTTAGTCAAGTTTGAATTTAAAGTCAAACTTCATGAGCTAAAATCCAAATTCCCTTTTGAGAGTTTTAAATTCAAAGTTAAATTGAAATTTGGTCATCCAAAGCCAGGAATAGAAATTGAAAATCAGTATAAAATCTTTCCATCCAATGTTTATATCCAGAAATTCAAATTCAAAAAAATTAGAGCTATTTCTCATGGTTCGAACAATCTTAAATTGTTGAATCCACAAATCTGAACCAATGTTTCAAATTCAAAATATACTCACAAAACCAAATCTGAAATCCCCAAAATTCAAAAATTCATAAAATTGCCAAAGTTTCTCTTGGGCTTGGCCCATTTTTCTCAGCCCATTTACTTTCTTCCTTTTCCCGGCCCGTTCGGCCGCTCCTTTTCTCCTGGCCGATGGCCCACCCGATGCCCTCAGCCTCTCTCTTTCCTCTCCTTCCCCTGTCTTCGTACTCCTTCCACTTGTGTCACCCGACTGCTGGCCCCATGTTTCCTGTACCTCCGTCACCTCCGAGTCACACACGTCGCTTGCGCCTGCACGCCGCTGACCACTATGCGCGCACGTCGCCCGCGTCACCTGTCGCCCGTCGCGTCCCCATCATGGTGCCAGCACCCATGCCCTGCCGCCAACCACCACGTGTCGCCGGCCATGCCGTTGCCCACACCGCACCCTGTGTCCATGTTGCCGTCTACAACATCTCCACAGCCTCCCTCGACTATAAGAGCCCTGCCAATCCCACTACTTTCCCCCTGGCTTTTCCCCTTCCTCCCCCACGTTCTTCTTCCACTGCCGTTGTGAGCTTCTCGGCAGGCCCCTCGCCATTCCGGCTCTCCGGCGAAGCTCTGGCCAAGAAAACCGCGTCGTACTGTGTCCCTGCTCCCCGTCTACCCCCTCTCCACTTTAATTGGATTTTCATTCAACCGAGCTCCCCACGTCCAGCCGAAAACCGCCACCGCCAGCGTCGCACTCTCCTCGGTGACTTCTGATCCAATTCCCTGTGGTGGGAGTAGCCCCTCGACGCCCCGGAGCTTCCCCAACGGCCGGCCGACGATCTTCCCCGCCGGTGTGACCCCTGCACGTGAGCCTTCCTGCGCCACCCACGGCTCTTGTTGCCGGCGCACCTCGCCATCTCTCCGGCCAAGCTCCCGCTACCGGTGAGTTCCTCATGGCTAGCTCTCACTCGTGCTCCCCTATCCTGCCCTCCCCTCCAAGCCGGCACCACCGCCCCGCTCCACCCCTGCCTCCGGCCGCCGTGCATTGCCGCCCGCTTGGCTCGGTGCCGCCTAAGCCGTGAAATCGCATCCTCTATCCTACACTCTGTCCCCGCAACCCATTTTCATGCTTTCCATTTCCCCCTCGGCCACCGTCGGCCGCTGGCGATGCTGCCTCTGCCCTGCGCTACCTTGCTATGTTTTGAGCTAATCCCCTCGCTCACCTCTTCAAAATATACTTGCCCTTTCCAATCGCTAAAACTCTGCTGCCCAGTTGGCCAACTGAGTCGTGCATTAACCATCAGGTCCTGAGTTCGAATCTTGTTCTCTCCCCCCACACACTCTTTTTATTTTGTTTTATTTTCAATCCCTTACCATTTGGAAATTCATCAAGAAAATTGGAAAAAATCAGAAATTGTTCATGGAAACTAATAAGTTTAGAGAGGGCATAAATAACATTATTTAAGATTTAATATTAGGTTTATCATCATGTATGAATAATTAATGTGTCTTTTTATTTATTTTAAATCTGAAAATTTATAAAGGAATATTAATAGAAGATGGGTTTTTTTGTATAAATGTCCAAATATCACAAGAACCTTAATTAATAACAATGAAAGTTCAGATCAAGGTAAATAGCCAACATGCACTTGTAACACGAATTAAAATGCAAAACTAAAATTGGCGGGGATGGTGAAAAGGTACCCTTGTAGATATAGACAATCGTCAAAGGTTCCTAAGGTGAATAATATCCAATCAAGGAGCATGAATTAAACAAAACATTAAAGGTATTTGAAATAGAATGTCCATGTACAATTAGGGACTTTTCTAAGCAAATATGTATATAAATAAATAACTAGTTAGAAAAATGCGGACGACATGTGTGCAGCCCACTAATAAATATATTAGTACAATATATGTATTTACCATATACCCTATTAAAATATAGGCACTATTATTAACATACTGCCGATCATAAAATCTTAAAAAGTAGCTTTAAATTAGTAACGATAACGAAGTATAATCATGTGTAGCAGGTTCGATTAGTAAAGGGATAAAATATCAGTATCAGTAATTTCTAGAGCGCCTTCAAATTAAAAAGTCATATTAATCTATAGGTACTACAAAAAATAGCCCTAGATTATCATGCATTGAAATAATCTCACAACTATATATATATATATATATATATATATATATATATATATATATATATATATATATATATATATATATATATATATATATATATATATATATATATATATATATATATATATATATATATATATATATATATATATATATATATATAACCACATAAAATGCCATGACCTAAGTTATGAGGAATACATACCCTAAAGATAAATTTAATACACTAAACTCTTACACCAATCTATAGGACTAACCTAATGCATGGAACTTCCTAAATAAATATGAAAATGATAAAAGAAGTTATTGAATAAAAGATTGATCCAGGATATTCTAAAGTCAGCTATGCCTAGCCATCCTCAAATCCGAAGCAGAATATTCCTGTGAATATTCTAGTGTCATGAGCTTTCCTTGGCATTCGTCTCAGTAAATCTTCCTTGGCCATTCAATCACTTCGCCCCAACCCCGTTTGACTCCATCAATACTCTGCGCCCCATCAATCTTGCCTTGAATCACCCAAATCGTCCATTAACTCATAATAAAGCTAAATTGAGTTTACTTGGAGTTGTTTGGATCTTTTGAGTCAATTTCCTTTATTTGGATTCAGTTGTTTATCGTGTAATTAGAAATTGGAGTCCTGAAGATTCAATGGATCAAGTGAGATCAAGATCACGGGGAAGATAAAGACCAGAAGCTCAAGATCAACAAGTGAGAAAGCTTTGAGTGAGCTCAAGATCATGGTAAACCGCGTAAGGCGAGTCAATACTTTAATCGTGTTGAACCTATATTTTCTGCAAATTACTTTTGTTTAAATTATCAAATTGCATGCTGTTATTTTATATACAAATACATGTTTAATTTAAGATTCTAGTTATATACCCATCGTTTAACTTGATTAATATTACGCATCCTTTGGAATATTTGAATATGTGAACCTTGTCACCCTAGCAAAATTATAATAGTAACCTTTCGAAAATAAGTCCGTAATTATACGCTATGCTTAGTACTGCTTAGATACTCGGGGGCGTTGAAATGCCCCAAGCATCATTATCATTTCAAATCATGAGAAACTGGTTTGGTAAATCATGGTGGTAATGACTGGTATATGTTGATACAATTTATTTTATGCTCCAAAAAACCTCAAATTGCTTATCTATCTGGGCGGATGGTTCGGGGGTATGGTGCAGCGGTGCACGAGAGTGTGGTTAGTGGTAGAACCGCCTAGATAACCCTAAGGACTGAATCTTGTCATGACCTCCTGTGTAAGACAAATGCAACCACAAGTCTGTAAAGTACAACTTGGCTTAGTAGATTTACCGGACCCTGAAAGTCATCCTCACAGGTGGAGGAGGTGAGATAGTGCAAGCGGCTGTCTGTGTGACGGCTTGAATGGGACACTCGTAGAGGGTAAAGTTCTGCTATGGCATGCTAGCAGTGTGGGTAGCCAGCTGCTAGACGTTCAGAAGGAGAACATTCCACACAACGTATGGGACCCACCGTAAGTGGGAGCGACCCATAAGGTGAAATGATGGAAGGGGCGAGGTACTTTGAACGGTTACTGTGATGGTTTACTCGATTGCACGACTAAGGAATCATGTAGGGCAACGAGTGAACTATCTTTTGTGGATAAAGTGTGCAAACCCTGCAGAGTCAAAACTATTCGAATAGCCGTGCCCACGGTCAAGGGCAGACATGGGAACTTAACCAGATATAGTTCTGTTTCAAAAACTTTGTGGGTGGGAATGGAAAAGTGGAGGGCAATGGATAGCCCTGATTTGTGTTGCCCTAGGTGTCATCCCAGTGATAATGTAAGCGTCTATAACGCTGAAGGTCTAGCATATGGTGCAGAGACCATGTAACGGTGGATGGAATTTGGATTGCAAATATTATTGCATTCTTCTACGCGTTATGTTTTAAGTTCAAACCGCTAGGTCTCAGGAAATTTCTATGTATCATATTTTAAAATAATGATAATACTTCATCTCTTAAAAAAATAAAATGTAAGAAAGAATAAATAGAGTCGTAAGTAAAGAAGATGGATGTTTGTGGTAAATGCATAAAGATGTTGGTGGGTTTCGTGTCAATCATCAAAAAGAAAAGATAGTGTGAATTCTGGGAAGATAAATTGGTGAAGCCTAAATAGATTGGCTAGATGGATGAATTAAATGATTTTTGGAGAATTAGGGAGTGCGAAATTAATGGCTGGATTATGACACTAATAAATAATATGAATTCTTGGGAGATGATGACAATAATGGGATGATAGAATATGATCGATTACTAGATGTGTCAATTGAATTTTTGGGGATTTGTAGAACTATTGGAATATAAACTTAATCAATAATACTCCTGGTGGATGTATACTAGTAAATTAGTTAGAGATAGATAATGGGAATATAAGGATGATTACTGGAAGAGCAAATTATGGTTTTGGATTAATAGCAGAAAGAATTGAATTATTAGGAAGTCCTAATACAAATGATATCGGTGGATTTGAAAGTAATTATGTGGGATAGTCATTAGAATTTCAGAAATGAAGAGTTGATGAATAAGCAACTGTAAAATTGGATTATTAGGAATTTAGAACATAAAAGATGTTGGTGGATCTAAAATAAAGGATACTAAATTTTTGTTAGACTGAGGAACTGATTGAATTGGTAACTAATGAATCTGGGGTTGGATCTATAAATTGTGGTAAAAATTTAGATTCATATGAGAGTTGGTAACCCCGATTTAATTAATAGAATTTTTAGACAATGCAATGGGAATTGCTTGATTGGTGGATCCAAATTAAAGGTATTGGAGTGTCATTGGATTGTAGAGTGAACATATTGGCCTATAGTGGATATGAGATTGGGAGTATACTGCCATCCGAGATTGATTTACAAATTTATGGTGAAAGTTAGGATTTATGTGAGAATCAGATACCCTTGGCTGGATTAATGAAATGGTAGGTAACAATATAGAAAGTGTATGATCGGTGGATTAAATAAATGATGATACTCACTGTTTGGAGTTTTAGACAGCAACAATAACATCATGATTAAATAATAATAATAATAATACTAAAAGAAATTTATGGCAAATAAAATAACCCGAGCCTCTCCTTTGATAAGCCTTGCATAATATTTATTTGCATCCTATGTATTGGCTCGCGGAGCATGGTGGTTTGTGCTCACCCTCGCTCTCACAATTAATCCAGAATTGGGAGTCAGATCGCTACGCTTCAGCAGTACTCTTGGTCATAATGGCGAGGAAGATGAAGATGTAACACCCCAGCCAATCAATGACCTGGAATGCTACCAAACTAATAACATAATAAGGAAACTAATATTCATCCTACAAAATTTCGGCAGAACTTCCTTTGTTCATTGAGTAAATTAAAGGTTTCAACAAGCATAATCAACGGATATGAATACCAATAAGCAACAAGTTCATTTATAAGCAAACTGAGTTATGATCACCATCGCACTCATAACCATACTACTTAGATAAAGAACGTAATCAAAGCAAATAGGTTCTATTCTTTATTACACATTGAACCTGATAGACAATAATCAAATACCATTTAAATTATTCAGCAAATAATGTTTAATGTTCTTTCTTCCTTCCATGGTGAATAAACCGTGCACGTGCATCAAAACTAATCCCTCTTTATTCCCATGCATGCCGATCACATGTAGGTACCTAAAAACAAACAACAACCACAACAACAAACAACAACAAGAGTGAGTTCAAAGACTCAGCAAATATAAATAGTGGCAGCAAGAGTAAAAGTGAACATCACTTCACAAATTCATGCATCAATCATATGAATAAACATGCTATGCAATATGATCAAAAATCTCTTTATCTCTTCTCTTGCGCATTTTACCGGTAATGCGGAGTGTGCATCCGTCAATGCACACCCATGCCTGTACCCTCTGGTACAGGGACCAATTGCCCATACTCCACAAGTATGGGGACCTTTAGCCCGTCATGACAACAACATGTCGGGGACCTCGGCGCTTGGTCATCTCGTGACCAAGACTTCAATGAATCAGCATGATGCATAAATGTGAATGTCTCAACAAATAAAACTTGCATTCACAACAACTATGCATCATAAATTCTCAGGAACTCTTTTAATTGCAATCTACCATAAACAATATCAACATATCATTATCATGATCAAGATCACATATTTTCAAAGCATGGAACAACCATCTTTATAGCAACAATCATCAACAATCCACACTATAAAATTTAAACCATCATTATACTTGCCTTAACCACGAGAAAATGGGGAATGATCAGAAGGCGCGGTCCCTGGAATCCTTCCTCCTCCTGAATAATAATTATAATGATTGCTAAGACAACTGTAACGAATCTTTAGATTAAACAAAACAACCCCAAACTAACCCAACATGATTAACTTGACTCAACACCCCAATTCCTTTCGGCCACCCTGTCCCCTTCTACGGACAGTCAACTTAAAAAATCCTTATCTAATGGTACCGAAGTCCGAACAGGGCGTTCTCAGATTCTCTGGAAAGATAATTAAATTATCTAACTAAACCTAGTTGGTGAGTCTTCCTGATTCGGCCAACTTCTACCCGCCCCATCTAACTTTCTTAGAACATCAATTCTGTAACGGGTTCTCTGGACAGCGCACTAAAACTGTCATAACTTTCACCCCGAGAGTCGGAATCCGGATTTCTTGACCTTTCTGGAAAGCTAAGGAAAATATCTAAAACTTTCATAATATGGAGATCCTCTGATTCTCCTGATTCCTAGTCGCCCAAACTCATCTACCGAAACCTGACAGGAATTTCCCCGATCTACAGGACAGACCGATTAGAAAAATCATAACTTTCTCTACAGAGGTCCGAATGACGCGTTCTAGCACTTCGTGGAAAGCTAAGGATGTCCTCTACAATTCTCTAGGAGAAGACCAAACCTGAATCCCCACGGATCTACATCAAAAAGACCGTCTAACAGAGACTGTCCTGAACAGATCCGAAAACCGACATTGCTAAACAACTAATTATACAGCTAGCGGAGAGATTTAGGAGTAATTACCCGCAACCAATCGCTGAAGAACACGAAGAACCCCACACGATCTCTGCCTCCCTTCCTTTTCCCGTCCTAATCTCCACCTTCCGGATCCACGAATCTTTCCGGCGGACGGTTTGCTGTCCTCCTCTCGAACCGCAGCGATCGGGATCCTTCACCAATTGCAGGGGGCATCCATGGAGGCGAGGGGATGCTGCTGGCCAGAGGGGGGCGCAAGGGGGAGAGGGAGGTGCGGCCAGGGAGGTGGAGAGGCGGCTTGGGAGAGGGGCGGCTAGGGTTTGGGAGGTGGGGCGCCTCCCCCCCCCTTTTCCCTTGGCCGGCCCCCCTTTTGGGCCTCGGCCCAGGCCCAGGTTGCCGTAAATTTACGTAATTCCCCCCCTTTTTCCCTGATTTTAGTACTATTTGATAAAATATCGCCCGGGATATTACATTCTACCCCCCTTAAACGGAATTCGACCCCGAATTCTCACTGAACACTCACTAAGGATTAATTACAATTAAACTTAATCATAAGACACGCACCTGATGTGAATAACTCTGGATATTGTTCACGCATGCGAGATTCCAATTCCCATGTAGCCTCCTTCTCGGACTGCTGCGACCAGAGCACCTTGACGTATTTTAAGGTTTTATTCCTCAATACCTTCTCTGATCTTTCCAGAATTCGCATTGGCATGGACTCGAAGGACAGATCTTGCTCAAGTATTAATGGTTCTAGTGAAACATGATGCTCCGGATCTCGTAGGTATTTCCTTAGCATAGACACGTGGAACACGTTATGCACCCCTCGCATTGACTCTGGAAGATCCAAACGGTATGCCAACTTCCCAACACGCTTCAAGATCGTGAAAGGCCCAACATACCTCGGGCTAAGCTTCCCTTTGGTACCGAACCTCACCACACCCTTGGTAGGAGATACTCTCAAGAGCACCTGATCCCCCACCCCAAATTCCAGATCCCTTCTTCTCACATCGGCATAGCTTTTCTGCCTGCTTTGGGCAGCCAACAGATTCTGCCTCACCAAGGCCACTCGCTCAACTGTCTTCTGGACCCAATCCGGGCCCAAGACTGCCTTCTCACCCACCGCTTCCCAGCAAAGGGGCGACCTGCACTTACGGCCATACAACACCTCAAATGGGGCAGCTTTTATACTTGAATGATAGCTGTTATTATAGGCAAACTCCGCTAAGGGCAGCTGATCCTCCCAGTTACCCTTCCAGGATAACACACAGGACCTTAACATATCTTCCAGGGTCTGAATGGTGCGCTCCGACTGTCCATCTGTCTGTGGATGAAATGCCGTACTCAGGCGGAGCTGGGTGCCCAATGCACTCTGCAAACTCTCCCAGAACTTGGAGACAAACTTAGCGTCTCTGTCGGAAATTATGGTCTTTGGCACACCGTGAAGTCTCACAACCTCTCGCACATAAATAGGAGCCAAATCACTTGCCGAGCTAGTTGTACGGATGGGAATGAAGTGCGCTGACTTGCTGAGTCGATCCACTATCACCCAAACTGCATCCTTGCCTCGCGGTGACCGAGGCAACGCAACCACAAAATCCATAGAAATATCATCCCAAGGCCATTGAGGGACCTCTAATGACTGCAACAACCCAGCTGGTCTTTTATGTTCTGCTTTCACCTGCTGGCAAACACCACAAGAGGCCACATAATTGGCTATATCCACTTTCATCCGTTTCCACCAGAAATTCTGCTTCAAATCGCGATACATCTTTGTTTCCCCTGGATGAACAGTATATGGGGTGCGATGTGCTTCTCTCAAAATATCACACTTAACCTCCGCTTTCTGTGGCACACAGAGGCGTCCCTTAAAACGCAACGCACCAGACTCATCCAAACTAAAATCCCCTTCTTTGCCCATCTCTATACGCTTCCTGACCCTCTGCAGTAACTGATCATGCTGTTGTGCTTCCCGCACACGCTCTGGAATGGCTGACTCTAAGATCAACTGTGTCTCCACCCGTGCCGTGCCCGCATAGCAATAAGATATCCCCATACGGTCAAAATCAGCAATAAGACAATCCAGGGTAGCAGGCGTCGCCTTGCGACTAAGAGCATCGGCCACCACATTGGCCTTGCCTGGATGGTACTGAATTGTAAGATCGAAATCCTTAATCAACTCCAGCCACCTGCGCTGCCTCAAATTCAGATCCTTCTGGGTAAAGATATACTTCAGACTCTTGTGGTCGGTGAACACATCACAAGTCTCACCATACAGGTAGTGCCTCCAAAGTTTCAACGCAAACACAACCGCGGCTAACTCCAAATCATGGGTTGGGTAATTCTGCTCATGCTTCTTCAGTTGCCTCGATGCATAAGCTAAAACCTTACCATCCTGCATGAGAACACAACCCAGTCCAACTCGTGAAGCATCGGAGAAGACCGTGAAACGCTTCCCTGGCTCCGGGACAGTGAGAACAGGAGCGGTCACAAGCCTTTCTTTCAAAATCTGGAAACTGTGTTCACAATCATCATCCCACTGAAACCTCACATCCTTCTGAGTGAGCCTTGATAATGGCTTGGCAATTATGGAGAAATCTTGCACAAATCGCCGATAGTAACCCGCCAACCCGAGGAAACTCCTCACCTCCTTGACATTGGTCGGTCTTTCCCATTCTACTACTGTAGAAATCTTACTTGGATCAACTGATATTCCCTTATCACTGATGATATGACCCAAGAACCCCACCTGAGACACCCAGAACTCACATTTCTTAAACTTAGCAAAGAATCTATGCTCCCTTAGTGTTTCCAATACAAGCCTCAGATGCCTTCCATGATCTGCTTCGTTCTTTGAGTAAATCAAAATATCATCAATGAATACGACTACAAAGTCATCCAAATACTCATGCAACATCCTGTTCATTGTCTCCATGAAAGCAGCAGGGGCATTCGTTAGTCCAAAAGACATAACCTTAAATTCAAAATGCCCATACCTTGTGGAGAATGCCGTTTTCTCAATATCCTCCTCTCGGACAGGAATCTGATTGTATCCCGACTGGAGATCAATCTTGGAGAATACCTTAGCCCCTCTCAACTGATCAAACAAATCTTCAATGCGGGGTAAAGGGTACTTATTCTTGATGGTCAACTGATTAAGAGCACGATAATCAATGCACATGCGCCAACTCCCATCTTTCTTCTTGGTAAATAGCACCGGTGCCCCCCACGGCGACACGCTCGGTCGAATAAGGTCCTTCGCTCTCAAATCATCTAACTGCTTCTTTAGTTCTTCCTGAAAAGGTCGAGCCAACCGGTACGGGGTCATAGAAACTGGTCGTGCCCCTGGCACTAAATCAATCCTAAACTCCACTGGACGCGGAGGTGGCATCCCTGGCAACTCTGCTGGAAATACATCCAAGAATTCTCGGACCACCGGAATACTTTCTACAATCAAAGAGGAATTTGGCTTTTCCACTAGGGATAAAAGAAATCCACTCTTTACTGCTCTACTGCCAGGATACAGACTAGCCAGCACACTAGGTGAAAAAGAGGGAGCACTGCCCTGGAAAACTATCTCCTGACCCGACGGCGCTTGCAGAGTTACTGTCTTCCAAAAACATGATATGACAGCACGGTAACTATGCAACCAATCCATTCCCAAAATAACATCAAATGGCTCCATCCTCATAACCATCAGATTAGCAACAAAAACCTCCCCATCTATAGTAAGCACACATCCCGGACAGACTGTGGAACTGGAAAGACTTCCCCCAGGCGAATTAACTAGAACAGACTGAGCTATTTGCTGCATACTCAAATTTGCCCGGCTAGCAAACTCTAAAGATGCAAAGGAAAAAGTAGCCCCAGAGTCAAACAAAACAAAAGCCTCCACTGAGTCTACCAAAAGCGTACCTGTCACCACATCGGGACGACCCACCGACTCAGCAGTCGGCATGGCATAGCAGACTGAGGCTGGGGCAGCTGGTGCCCCAACACCTGGGTGTGGCGGTACCGCCGCTGCAGGAGGTGCTGAAGGCGCCACAGCTGGAAACAATGCCGCAGGGGAAGGCGGCCAAAAGTACCCTGGTGGCATCCTTCCAGGAGAAGGGTAGTGAGGCTGAGGCGGCACCCAAGGCTGAGGAGGAGCGGCTGCTAGCATCTGCACCGACCCTCGAGAAGAAGCCGCTGGCGCTGAAGATGATGCTTGAACTGGTTCCCATTTAATGATGCTGGCGGGATTCCGCTTACAAACCAATGCCTTGTGGCCCTCCTGACCACAATGGCGACAAGCTCCAACCCAAGAACACTCTGAAGCACGATGACCATCCCCACACTTGAAGCATTTCATTCCCTGTCCTGGGGCCGGACGCATCATAGGAGCATTTGATGAAGATCGAAAGGTAGAAGATGCCTGGGGCTTGGTGAACTTGGACTTGAATGAATTTTGTGTGCCCTTGAACTTCTTTGGAACTGGCTTCAGCGATGACCCACTGCCTCCTCCAAAACTCTTCTTCTGACTGCCCTCCGAGCCCTCAGAAGTCGCATTACCACCTGTACCCTCCCCAAGCTGCATCTCTAGCTCCATGCTCCTAGCTTGCTCCACCAAAGAGCCAAAGTCACGAAGCTCCAAAGCTCCCAACACTTGGCGAAACTCCTGCCTGAGCCCTCTGCGAAACCTCTTGGCTTTCTCCACATCATTAGTAGCCACAAATGGTACAAAGCGGATTAAATTATTAAAACCCGCTTCATACTCTGACACGGTCATCTTACCCTGCTTATAGCTGTTCAATGATACCTCCATCCTTTCCACAAATGATGCAGGGTAAAACCTCCTCCTGAACTGCTCCACAAATTGTTCCCAAGTCGCTGGTCCTTGGGCAGCGGTTCTGGCTGACAGGACTCCTTCCCACCAGATATCTGCTTGCCCCTTCAACTGAAAAGCCACATACTGAACTCTCTGCTCCGAAGTCAAACCCAACACTCCCAAATGCCTCTCGATGTGCCGCAGCCAGTTAGCAGCATCCACTGGCGTGCCCAACCCGTCAAAGGTGTCCAACCTCAAAGCATTCCACTGATGCAGTCCCATGACACCCATCGCCGGTACTGGCGCAGGTACCGCCACGGGTGCGGCAATAGGCGCAGCTGGTGGAGTTTGGTTTCCCTGAATCGCTGAAGCAACCTCTTCCTCTGACCCCACAGAACTAGCCTCCCCAGCTACAGAGTTCTGAGCTTCAGGCGGGGGCACAGCCTGGCCTCGTCCGGCACCTTGCCGACCACGACCACGACCACGGCCCCTACCCCTTGCCATCACTATAATACAAACACGCAGAGTCACACATTAAATTCACAATCAATAATGATAATTGACAGAAACATAGATGCCATGCAACCCCTTTCCCACCTATTGTGCTTAGTGTGTCAAATTTAATGTTTTATTAACCACGGACCTACAGCCCGCTCTGATACCAACTGTAACACCCCAGCCAATCAATGACCTGGAATGCTACCAAACTAATAACATAATAAGGAAACTAATATTCATCCTACAAAATTTCGGCAGAACTTCCTTTGTTCATTGAGTAAATTAAAGGTTTCAACAAGCATAATCAACGGATATGAATACCAATAAGCAACAAGTTCATTTATAAGCAAACTGAGTTATGATCACCATCGCACTCATAACCATACTACTTAGATAAAGAACGTAATCAAAGCAAATAGGTTCTATTCTTTATTACACATTGAACCTGATAGACAATAATCAAATACCATTTAAATTATTCAGCAAATAATGTTTAATGTTCTTTCTTCCTTCCATGGTGAATAAACCGTGCACGTGCATCAAAACTAATCCCTCTTTATTCCCATGCATGCCGATCACATGTAGGTACCTAAAAACAAACAACAACCACAACAACAAACAACAACAAGAGTGAGTTCAAAGACTCAGCAAATATAAATAGTGGCAGCAAGAGTAAAAGTGAACATCACTTCACAAATTCATGCATCAATCATATGAATAAACATGCTATGCAATATGATCAAAAATCTCTTTATCTCTTCTCTTGCGCATTTTACCGGTAATGCGGAGTGTGCATCCGTCAATGCACACCCATGCCTGTACCCTCTGGTACAGGGACCAATTGCCCATACTCCACAAGTATGGGGACCTTTAGCCCGTCATGACAACAACATGTCGGGGACCTCGGCGCTTGGTCATCTCGTGACCAAGACTTCAATGAATCAGCATGATGCATAAATGTGAATGTCTCAACAAATAAAACTTGCATTCACAACAACTATGCATCATAAATTCTCAGGAACTCTTTTAATTGCAATCTACCATAAACAATATCAACATATCATTATCATGATCAAGATCACATATTTTCAAAGCATGGAACAACCATCTTTATAGCAACAATCATCAACAATCCACACTATAAAATTTAAACCATCATTATACTTGCCTTAACCACGAGAAAATGGGGAATGATCAGAAGGCGCGGTCCCTGGAATCCTTCCTCCTCCTGAATAATAATTATAATGATTGCTAAGACAACTGTAACGAATCTTTAGATTAAACAAAACAACCCCAAACTAACCCAACATGATTAACTTGACTCAACACCCCAATTCCTTTCGGCCACCCTGTCCCCTTCTACGGACAGTCAACTTCAAAAATCCTTATCTAATGGTACCGAAGTCCGAACAGGGCGTTCTCAGATTCTCTGGAAAGATAATTAAATTATCTAACTAAACCTAGTTGGTGAGTCTTCCTGATTCGGCCAACTTCTACCCGCCCCATCTAACTTTCTTAGAACATCAATTCTGTAACGGGTTCTCTGGACAGCGCACTAAAACTGTCATAACTTTCACCCCGAGAGTCGGAATCCGGATTTCTTGACCTTTCTGGAAAGCTAAGGAAAATATCTAAAACTTTCATAATATGGAGATCCTCTGATTCTCCTGATTCCTAGTCGCCCAAACTCATCTACCGAAACCTGACAGGAATTTCCCCGATCTACAGGACAGACCGATTAGAAAAATCATAACTTTCTCTACAGAGGTCCGAATGACGCGTTCTAGCACTTCGTGGAAAGCTAAGGATGTCCTCTACAATTCTCTAGGAGAAGACCAAACCTGAATCCCCACGGATCTACATCAAAAAGACCGTCTAACAGAGACTGTCCTGAACAGATCCGAAAACCGACATTGCTAAACAACTAATTATACAGCTAGCGGAGAGATTTAGGAGTAATTACCCGCAACCAATCGCTGAAGAACACGAAGAACCCCACACGATCTCTGCCTCCCTTCCTTTTCCCGTCCTAATCTCCACCTTCCGGATCCACGAATCTTTCCGGCGGACGGTTTGCTGTCCTCCTCTCGAACCGCAGCGATCGGGATCCTTCACCAATTGCAGGGGGCATCCATGGAGGCGAGGGGATGCTGCTGGCCAGAGGGGGGCGCAAGGGGGAGAGGGAGGTGCGGCCAGGGAGGTGGAGAGGCGGCTTGGGAGAGGGGCGGCTAGGGTTTGGGAGGTGGGGCGCCTCCCCCCCCCTTTTCCCTTGGCCGGCCCCCCTTTTGGGCCTCGGCCCAGGCCCAGGTTGCCGTAAATTTACGTAATTCCCCCCCTTTTTCCCTGATTTTAGTACTATTTGATAAAATATCGCCCGGGATATTACAGAAGATGTCAATGACTAGGTTGCGAACCCCCTAGTCGGCTTCCTGTGGGCACGTCCTGAGGGTCCCACCTGTGTGCTTCGTATTCACTGCTGCAATTTATTGATTTCGGCCTGATCGGCCGATGAGTAAGTCTACCATTATATTTATGCTTCCGCATGATATGTATTTTGATGACTAGTTCTGTACCTGTGAGCACTATTTACCAATCCAAGGAATAGTGCGGTAGAATCACAGAGGATTCCGGATTGTAATATCTGGGTCCGACAGATGGAGACATGTAAGTTAACCATTCAACCATCCTAACTTTACTCATTGAAGCGAAGTGTTCTAGGGTTAGGGTTTGAAAAGTGTGAGTACTATTGTTTGCTCTCTTCTCCTCCAGGTGGAGTGGATATAAAATCTTCATACTCAAGTAGCAATATATCAACTTTGTTCATCTCTTCTGTATCCCTTTTGTTTTGGTTGGTTTTGATCATGCCTCTCCCTTTTCTTGATTTTGCTGGATGATAAGGATGAGTAAGTGACGGAGATATACCGTACAAATCAATTCCATCCATCTTGACATTAAGTTAGACAAATTCTAGAAGTTGCCTGATTTTGCTTATTTTGGCCTCTCCAAGTGATTTCTTAATCCATGTACAATCCAGAATTGTTAAATCTTTTAATTTGTGTTCAAATCATCATTATCTCCATTTTGGTGGATTTTTTTTAAAAAATGGCCATTTATTAAAAACTTTTCTAATTTTTAGCAGCTAAAAATGATTTTCTAAAATTAATTAAAGCATTTACAGAAGCTGAGAATAATTTAATTTGGTTCCAAATATTATAATGTGCCTCTCTAAAAATTTCCATACTTTTCAGAGTTCGTTTGCTAATTTTAAAAATTTAAACTCAATTTCTGTTATTAAATCAATCAGAAAATGAATCCAAAATCTTTTTCGTCTTTGAGTCAAAACCTCTCTCCTTAGCCTAGCCCAACACCTGTTTTGGTCCAGCTCGGTCCGTGAGCCATCTATGTCGGTGCCTTCTCCATTCTTCGTTTTTCCGGCATGAAGACGTACTCCAGCCGACCTGCTTTGTCACTTGCCCTTTCCTTTCTCTTGCCGACCAGTGGACCAGGGCCCCACCAATCAAGGCATTTCTTCCAACTCACACCTGTGCCATAGCTAGCCTCCTGCGAAGCACTATGCATGCACGCGTACTAGCAAAGCCTCTACCTCTGGCCTGCTGAAATCATTGCGGTCTATCGCGACTTAAAAAGCATTTTCAAGCCACGCTGAGCCCTCAGCCCTATTTAAGTCCACCTGAGTGCACCATCATCTTCCCTGTGGCACGCCATTTCCATTCCTCCCATTGGCAGAGCCTCCCCTCCCTCTGCTATGCTTGGAACGCACCTTCATCCTAAGCCCTGTCTTATGCGCCGCCACCGTGCTTCGTCGTGCCCTTCTCACTTTTTGGTAAGCCCTCCCCTCTATGCTCATTTCAAAAATCCCTCTTTTTATTGGAGTTTGTCCAGTGCTTCATCGGATCCTCGGCATCCACTTCAACTCCAACTGCCATCACCATCTTTGTTGATTCGAGCTAGCCGGTGAGCCTTAGCCTGATTCCCTTCTTCCACACCATCTCCTACACCCAAGTGAGCTAATGCGTCTCCCCGTGAGGTCTTTCTCCCAGCCAAGACCACTGCCACTGTGCACCTCGGACCTCCTCTACCGTTCCTGATTGAACCGATTGAACCGCCATGATCCTAGTGAGCCAGTGGTCCTTATGCATGTCTCGCCTTAGCTTCTTTCCTCTTCCTGAGTTAACACCATTTGCCTCTTTTCTTCGATGTTCGGTGAGTTCACCATCGAGCTTTCCCCATTGGAGCATGAGGAGCCAAGCCATGCAATGACCCTCGTTGAGGCTCCTCTAACATCGCCCCTTGCTCTTTTGCCTCTCAATGCCATCGAAGCTTCATCTCTGGTTTGCTCCGCTACCTTTCCCTTATCGTCGACCACCGCCACCTCTCCCAAGCTTAGCACCTAGAGGGCAAGCTTCACCAATACTCCTTTGTTGATCCCGTACCTTGCCGTCCTTTGCCGTGCCATGTAGTGCCCATGACCATTGGTCCTCATGCACCACCATCATTGTCGAGCCATGTGGCAACATGTTGCTGCCATGTTAGTAGGTTGAGCGAGTCAGCACCCAAGTATTGGCTTGCGTGGAACTGCTTTGTCAGTCGTGATCCTGGTCCATCGTAAACCATGTGCCTTTTCCGTGGACCTCATCCATAAATATGGGCCCACATGTCAGTGACCCAAACCCATCCCTCTATGAAAAATATAAAATCCTGACAATGGACCCCACCTGTCAGCCTCACCGCACGATAAGTCCTGGGTTTCTTTAGCAAGAAAAACATAAATTAAGCTCCAAAAATCCTACATAGTATTTTTCCTTTTCATTTTATAGGATTTTCTCTCCCGGCAAAGCTTTGAAAGCTCATATCTTTTGCATCCAAAACTCCAAATTGAATGATTTTTGTCATAATTTTTTCTAAAATCCTGCACTTTCATAATCTAAAAAATATTTCAATTTTTCCTCTATTTGATTTTATTTGGTATTTATTTGTGTTATTTGGCTTTGTACGCTAGATATTGACGTACCAATGAAACTTTTAGAACCAATCCAAAACAAGATGCAAGCGTTTAACAGCATGTCAAGCACCTCCATTGACTATGTTGATCCTATATTTTAAAGTTAAGTAATTTGTTTGCTTAAACTATTATGCATGCGAGTATTTTCAATAGAATCACTATGTTGGTAGGGTGAATAGTTATGCCAAATTGTTGCATTGACCCTTCCTTGAAAAGTTGCCATATTCACTGTTGTCACCCTAGTAATGATATCCACAGCTGGTATAATTAATTGTGGAATTTTAAAATGGATATAAGATAGGGTTTCTTAGCCCTACATAGATGTCGATGTACTGAACAATCGGATGTTACACTTTCAAAACATGAGATGGTTATTTTGTTTGACCAGAGTGGTCTCCATTGATATTTTACCTAGAAAACCAAATTGAAAAACTATGATTTTGACTTGGGCAAATTATTGGAATAACTGGTGGTGCGAGAGGAAGTCGCACATATTGGTTGGATGGTGAAAATTTATGTGGACATGACTTGTGGTGAAAAAGAAAAACTTGTATGTGGTGATTGGAGATTCTCGTTTTAAAGACCGTGAACTTATGTATTACTAATCTAAATCTTTCGTACAACCACAAGCGCCTTTATAGGAAGGCCTTGGCGTAATGAGTTATGTGGGTAGTGTGAGTTCCAGTCAGGGCTCGAGGTGGTTCCCTTCACAGAAGTGTATGGGGCCAAAACAGTTGACACAATGTGAATTCCTCGGGGTTCAATATGAATTGACTCCCAAGGGCACAAATTCATTGGGCGGGGTAAGGTTGGAGTTGAGCAATGTAAAGACGTTGTTATGATCTAGTGTTGGCCAGACTGTTCATATCTTTTGGGTAAAGTGTACAACCTCTACCAAGTGTAAAATCTATTCAAATAGTTGTGCCTCCAGTCATGGACAATGCTTAGTGATGTCGCCAAGGCTAGAATAATGTTTTCAAAACTTGGTTGGGAATGGGAGGTATTCCTTTCAAAACTTGGTCACAAGTATATGAAAGTTATTACTTATGGCTATGGAAGAGCCAGTTGTGAATTATGCTTATGTTACTTATGATTCACCGTTGATATCCTCATATATTCAAGGAGTGAATAAAAGTATGAATATCATTTGAGGTTAGTGTTGGAGAAGCTACGAGAGCACAAGTTGTATGCAAAATTTAGCAAGTGCGAATTTTAGTTGGGAGAGATTGCATTTTTGGGCCATGTTCTATCCAAAGGTGGAGTTGCCATGGATCCAAGAAAGGTTAATGATGTGGTTGAATGGAAATGCCCCAAACCATTACAAAAATCCGAAGCTTTCTCAGTTTGACCGAAAACCACCATCGGTTCATCAAAAACTTCTCCAAGATTACGATACCAATAACCCACCCTCTCAAGAAGGAAAAGAAGTTTGAATGTATAGTGGAATGTGAGAAAAGCTTTCAAGAATTGAAGAGAAGATTGACCTCAGCTCCAGTGCTTATTTGCCTAGTATACACAAAAGCTTCTCGTCAAAGACTCAGATAAGTATTGATGTAAGAAGGAAAAGTTGTAGCTTATGCCTCATAACAACTAAGGCCTATGAACTGAATTATCCCACTCATGACATGGAGTTAGCAGTAGTAGTGCATGCTCTCAAGATTTTGCAATATTACTTAATCGATAATCATTGCGAAATATATACAAACCATAAGAGCTTGAAGTATATATTCATGAAGTCGGATCTAAACCTGAGCCAAACAAGATGGCTAGAAATAATCAAGGATTATGATCTTGGTATACATTACCACCCTGGCAAAGTAAATGTAGTGGCCGATGCATTAAGTCAAAAGTCCTACTGCAACAACCTCATGATAAAAAAGAAACAGCAAACACCACATGAAGAATTTTTGTGCCTTAACTTAGAATTGGTAGAAAAAGGTTATGTTGCTGCATTATAAGTGAAATCAACCTTGGAAGAACCAATTAGGATAGCCCGAAAGGAAGGCAAAGATATCAAGAAAATCAAGGATAGTATGAAGAGAGGTGTGATCATAGAATTTTCTTAGGATGAGCAAGGTACCATTGGTATAGGAAGCATCTAGTTGTACTAAATGACAAGGAGCTTAAGAAGTTGATTCTTAAGGAGGCTTATGAAGCACCATATACCATACACCCCGGCAGCACCAAAACATATTAAGACTTGTGACAGAGATTTTGATGGTCTTGGATGAAAAGAGAGATAGCAAGATTCATTGCCAAATGTGATGTGTGTCAAAAGGCCAAGGCCAAACATTAGTGACCCGCTGGACTCATACAGCCATTGCAAGTACCTGAATGGAAGTGGGAAGAAGTTGGAATGGACTTTATTACCGAGTTGCCAAGGTCGTCGAAAAGTCATGATGCTATATAGGTAGTTGTTGATTGCCTTACCAAGGTTGCTCATTTTATACCCACTAAGACCACCGATGGAGGCACTATGTTGGCTGAGTTTTATATGTCAAGAATTGTGTGCTTGCATGGTGTGCCAAAGAAGATATTTTTGGATCGAGGTACCCAATTTACCTCTCAATTTTAGAAAAGGTACACTGGTACTGGGCACCAAGTTGAGCTTTAGCATAGTGTACCAACCTCAAATAGAAGCATAGACTAAAAGGACCAATCAAATACTAGAAGATATGCTCAGAGTATGTGTGTTGTCCTATGGACCAAACTGATACAAATACTAGTTATACGCTGAGATTTCATACAACAACAGTTATTAATCAAGTCTCCAAATGTCCCTATTTGAATATTTGTATGGAAGGAAGTGTAGAACCCCTCTTAACTGGTCTGTGACTAGGGAAAGACAAGTGTTTGGACCGGTATTAATTAAAGGAGCTAAAGAGCAAGTTCACTTGATATGAAGCTATTTGAAAGAAGCATAGTCAAGACAAAAGAGCTATGTTGACCATCATCGTCGTGAGTTGAGCTTTGAACCAATGATTGTTTGTACCTTAAGGTCACTCCACTTTGAGGCATTCGTCGCTTTCAAGTCAAAGGCAAGTTAGCACCATGATATATTGGACCATACCAAGTAGTGGCAATAGGAGGAGAAGTGGCATACCAATTGGAATTGCCACCCGAGCTTTTAGATGTACATGATGTGTTCCAAGTATCTCGGTTAAAGAAGTGTCTCCAAGTCTTGATCGAGGAAACACCATTTGAAAAGATCAAGTTGTAACAAGACCTTACCTATCAAGAGCACCTGATTTATGTTTTAGAAGAAACCGAGCACAACACGAGGAACTAGACAATCAAGATGTGTAAGGTGAAGTGGAGTAACCACACCGAAGATGTGTCAACATGGGAGCATGAAGACCGCCTTAGAGCTGAGTTCCCACATCTTTTTCTTGAGCTGTCCAAATCTCATGGACAAGATTCTTTCTAGGGGGTAGGTTTATAACATCCTAAAATTTTTAAATCTTTTATTTTTTGTTCAAATCATCATTATCTACATTTTAGTGGATTTTCAAAAAATTCGGTGTTTATTAGAAGCTTTTCTAATTTTTGGCAGTAAAAAATGATTTCCTAAAATTAATTAAAGAACTAACGAAAGCTATAAATAATTTAATTTTGTTCCAAATATTCTGAAGTGCCTCTCCAAAATTTTCATAATTTTTGGAGTTGGTTTGCTAATTTTAGAAATTCAAACTCAATTTCTGCAATTAAATCAATTAGAAAATGAATCCAAAATCTTTTTCATCTATGGCCAAAACCTCTCTCCTTAGCCTAGCCCAACTCCTGTTTTGGCCCAGCGCAGCCTATGAGCCATTTAAGCTGGTGCCTTCTCATTTCTCCATTTTCTCCGGTGCGAAGACGTACTCCAGTCGACCCACTTTGTCTCTCGCCCTTTCCTTTCTCTTGTTGATCGATGGACCTAGGCCCCACCAGTTAGAGTATTTTTCTTCCACCTCACACCTACACCATAGCTAGCCTCTTGCAAAGCACTGTGCAAGCATGTGTGCCTGCAAAGCCCCTACCTCCGGCCTACTAAAACCGTTGCAGACCTCATCGTCGAGTAGTCGTTAGTGCAATGGAGCCCATGAAGCCACCATCGCATC
Organism: Dendrocalamus latiflorus; assembly: GCA_017311315.1. Taxonomy (NCBI): domain Eukaryota; kingdom Viridiplantae; phylum Streptophyta; class Magnoliopsida; order Poales; family Poaceae; genus Dendrocalamus; species Dendrocalamus latiflorus. The sequence goes on from CM029642.1 coordinate 26,073,186, forward strand.
CTCGCAAGAACCATGGTTTCCATCTCTTTGTCATGGCCCAAAAAGCATATTCAAGCAACGTTGAGCCCTAAGCCCTATTTAAGGCCGCCCGAGCGCACCGTCATCTTCCCCGTAGCATGCCGTTTCCATTCATCCCCTTGGTAGAGCCTCCCTCCCTCTACTGTGCCCGGAACATGCCTTTGTCCCGAGACTCATCATGTGCATCACCATCGTGCCCTTCTTACTTTTTGGTAAGCCCTCCCCTTGATGCTCACGTCATGTTGTGCCAGCTAGCCCCAATTTGTAAAATCCCTCTTTTTATTGGAGTTCCGTCCAGCGCTTCACTGGATCCTCTCCATCCTCTTCAACTCTGGCCATCATCACCATCTCCTACACCCAAGTGAGCTAATGTGTCTCCCCGTGAAGTCTTTCTCCCAACCAAGACCACTATCACCATGCATTATTAGAGATAAGATAGGTTTCTAAAGCTAACCTCTTCTAGAATAGAAAGCCTGTATTAGGATTGGAAGGTATATAGAGATAGAGTCCGGATTCCTCACAAATCATGTTTCCATGTAACAAACCACCGGCTTCTTCGGCTATATAATAGAGTTACGTGGCCTCTAATGAGGTTAGAACGCTTCCTCCAGTTTTCATGGTATCAGAGCCAGTTCTCCTCATAGATTCATCTACAAGCTTCCATGAATACATCGTCTTCTTCAGCTTCGGCTGGAATCTCTCCGTTTGGGGTTCCGGTGACAGAGAAGCTTGGCAAGAACAATCATCTCCTATGGAAGGCGCAGGTTCTTCCGACCGTGAGAGGAGCTCAGATGTTCAGCCACCTCGACGGCACCATTGTCGCACCGGCAAGGGAGATTGACGTCAAGGATGGCGAAAAAATCGTCAAGGCGCAGAATCCGGCGTATGCGCAGTGGGTCGCTGCAGATCAGCAGGTCCTCGGATATCTGATGTCTTCTCTTTCTCGTGATGTTCTGACGCAGGTTGTGTCCGTTGCAACGGCGGCGCAGCTTTGGACAGCACTAGAAGAGATGTTTTCTACAAGAACTAGGGCACGGGTGATCAACACCCGTATTGTGCTCTCAACCACGAAGAAGGGCAACATGACTGTTAATGAGTACATTACCAAGATGAAGGCGCTCGGTGATGAAGTTGCAGCCGCCGGTAAACCTCTCGATGATGAAGATATGGTGTCCTATATCCTTGCGGGTCTTGACGCCGAGTTTGAACCAGTAGTGTCAGCATTGGCAGCAAGAGTTGAACCAGTTACGGTAGCTGAGCTATACTCACAACTGCTGGGTTTTGAAGGCAGAGCAGAGCTGCGGCAAGGTATGTACCAAGCCTCCGTGAACTCAATCAATACTGCTTCTTTTGGACGAAACGCAAACCAGCGAGGCAGAGGCCGCGGCCGTGGGAATACTTTTGCTTCCAACCCCAGCCGAGGTCGTGGTGGTCATCGTGGACAGTCTGGAGGATGGATGTCTGGAGGCGAGCGCCCAGTTTGTCAGCTTTGCGGCAAGACAGGCCATACCGTGAGCACCTGCTGGCATCGCTTCGATCCAGATTTTGTACCACAAGAAAAGAGTGCATCTGCTGCTACAGTACAGTCCTATGGGATTGACACAAATTGGTACGTTGATACTGGTGCAACCGACCACATCACAGGAGTACTAGACAAGTTGAGCGTTCGGGAGAAGTACAATGGTGGAGATCAAGTTCATACGGCAAATGGGACAGGTACGTGTATTAGTTATACTGGTCACACAAAAATTTGCACCCCTGATCGTCTACTTTATCTTAAAAACATCCTGTATACTCCTGATGCCAAAAAAAATTTGATATCTGCTTCACGTCTTGCTGCTAACAATCATGCCTTCTTTGAGATTCATCCAAAGTTCTTTTTGATCAAGGATCAGGTCACGGGGAAAGTTCTTCTTCAAGGCAAGCATAAAGGTGGTCTATATCCCCTTCCGTCATCGTCATCGTCTCAATCACAAAAGCAAGTTTTTAGTACCATCAAACCTACTTTGTCTAGATGGCATGATAGACTAGGTCATCCTTCTAGCATCATTGTTCATCAAGTTGTCTCTAGAAATAAACTTAGTTTTTCCAAAGAGTCCAATAAAGAATTGGTTTGTGATGCTTGTCAACAGGCCAAGAGCCATCAACTTCCTTATCCTAAATCCTCAAGTGTCTCTACTGCTCCTTTAGAACTTGTATTCTCTGACGTTTGGGGACCTACTCCTGATTCAGTGGGCAGAAAGAAATATTATGTCAACTTTATTGATGATTTTAGCAAATTTACTTGGATATATTTGCTTAAGCACAAATCAGAGGTCATACAAAAATTTCAAGAATTTCAAGTTCTTGTAGAAAGACTTCTAAATAGAAAAATTATTGCTGTTCAATCTGATTGGGGAGGAGAGTATGAAAAACTAAACTCTTATTTCTCGAAGATAGGCATCACACATCGTGTTTCTTGTCCTCATTCTCATCAACAAAATGGATCTGCCGAAAGAAAAAACCGACACATTGTGGATGTTGGTCTATCACTTCTAGCCCATGCTTCCATGCCTCTAAAATTTTGGGATGAGGCATTTGTCACAGCCACATATCTTATTAATCGTACACCTAGCAAACTTCTTCAGTATTCAACACCTTTGGAACGGTTACTTGGTCAAAAACCTGATTACTCTCTCCTTCGTGTATTTGGATGTGCATGTTGACCGAATCTTAGACCATATAATTCTCGTAAACTTGAGTTTCGTCCCAACAATGTGTATTTCTTGGCTACAGTCTCTTGCATAAGGGGTTTAAGTGTCTTCATGTGTCCACGGGTCGTATTTATATTTCCCGTGATGTCGTCTTTGATGAGAATATTTTCCCTTTTGCTAAACTTCACTCCAAGGCCGGCGCGCCTCTCCGTTCTGAAATTATACTTTATCCACATCTCTTCAACAATACTGATCAAGGGGGAACAGTGTCATGTGATCAGTTGACTAATGCATATCCTGATAATACTAATGTTTTGGATGAGATTGGTGCAGATTTGGAGTTCTCTGGTGCAGATTATGGGCAAGAGCCACATACAATATCACATGAAATCATAGATTCAAATGGAAGCACAGGAACCGAAGCCGGTCTGTTCAATCTGCCAGGCGAGATGTCTCTAATCGCAGCAGACGCTCCTACAGACTTGACCCCTCGGACGCATGCATTGGCCGAAATTTTTGTATTTTAGCCCTTTTTTTGAAAAATATTCACATTTAGATCCCTGGTAGTTTTAATTCCGTTTTTGGACCCAGAGCTCGGAGCCGTGACCCACGGCGCCGAGGTAAGACGTCTCGGAGCCGTGGTCCACGGCGCCGAGGTCCCAGGCCCGCGCCACCGTGGCGACCTGACGTGGCACACCTCAGCGCCGCGGATCGTGGCTCTGACCTCGGAGCCGTGAATCATGGCGCCGAGCTCGGCGCCGTAGCTCGTGGCTCTGAGCTCAGCGCTGTGGATCTTGGCGCTGAGCAAGCGGCTTCTGAAGACGGCACCGAGCACGCGGCCGTTCATTTGCATCCGTCCCGCCTCCCCGCCGCCTCCCCTCCCCGCACGCGCGTCCTCCCCGCCGCGGCCGCCCGGCTCCCCTCGTCGACCGCCTCGGCGCCCGTCGGATGACCTCACCGCCGCGCGCCTCCCCTCCCCGCACGCTCCTCCTCCCCGCCGCGGCCGCTCGCCTCCCCTCCTCCCCACCCGGCCGTCCTCCCCGCCGCGGCCGTCGTCCCCGCCCGGCCCCGTCCTCCCCGCCGCGGCCGTCGTCCCCGCCGCGGCCGTCCTCCCCGCGCGGCCGTCGTCTCCGCCCGGCCGTCCTCCCCGCTGCGGCCGTCGTCCCCGCCCGGCCGTCCTCCCCGCCGCGGCCGTCGTCCCCGCCCGGCCGTCCTCCCCGCCGCGGCCGTCGTCCCCGCCCGGACGTCCTCCCCGCGCGGCCGTCCTCCCCGCCCGGCTGTCCTCCCCGCCACAGAGCGACCGCTACAAGTGCCTCAAGGTGACGACTTCTCCTCCAAAATGTTCGTTGTAGTTTCGTAATCTTGCGCGGGGCTTAGATTTTTTTTAGCTAGCTATGAATGTGTGATGCTTAGGTTGTAGCTTGGGCAATGGTGCCGTAGAATGGAAGGATTGTATGGAGTATTGGAGTCGGCAATATGGCTCGCTATAAGACAAGTTGATTCTTTTGCGACAAGAGGACTAGTGCTATCGAAATGTGTTGTGTTGCTGTGATGTTCTAGGCTATAAATGCGGGAGGTAGTATTACCTTGTTTGTAGTTTTGGATTTGGATGGGATTGTAGTATTACCTTGTTACAGCGCGTCTCAATTCTGTAGCCGATTTCGATTAAAGGTACTTATTAGTTCGGTTTTCTGTATGTTCTAGATGGAAAACTTAGTTACCCTATATCATGGAGGCAGTGTGACAAGTGATGATTATGGAAATGTTCGATTTGTTGAAATGCAAAGGGTGCCTCTGATATTCAGTGATCGGCCGTCGTTTAGTGAGTTGGTTGCTAGGGCCCGGGAGGAGCTACATTGTCATGCAAACGAGGAGAGCATCACAGTTGAGGGGTTACTTCACTTCGGTTCGAAAGACACAATTCTAAGGCGGTTGATCTTAATTGGTTGCGAGGATCAGTGGGACAAATATGTCAGATTGGTTATGAGGAATGAGTTCCAATGTTTGGACCTTGTTGTGCGGAAGGTGTCCATTGATCCCACCCCTCAGGGTTACTCACCAGAACTAGGTGATCAGGCACCCTTTGACCCTCCGTTATCGGACCTTGCGGTGGATGTGGAAGAGGTGCCTGAGGTGCCCGATGCTCATTCTGCCCCGAACGAGGTTCAGATTTCTCAACCAGTTCGGGTTGAATGTCGGACTGATGATGTCGTGCCGGCCCGTCAGGAGATCCCTTTGACCCAGAATCATGCCAGTAAGTGTCGAGCAACACTTTAGCCTTTTCCCGTCATTCCATTCTTTTGTCTCAATCCCATCGTTTTCGTGCTTATGATGCAGGAGACATTCCTGATAATGTGGGTGTTCCTCCCGTTGCTCCATCTGGCAACGTTGAAGAATTCTGCAGGGACTCCAACAGTGTGGATGTTCAAATTGTGGATGATCTGCAGCCTTACGAGATTGCAAGGGCCGTTGATTCTGATGATGACCGCCCTTTTGGAGAGCTGACCGAAAGTGATATTGAGCTGATCAGGCGTTATTGCCCTAGCCGGGATCCGTCAGTTCATGAATTCAGCGATCTTAGGCATTCCCATGAGGCATATGCAGAAGGAAGGGATGACGAGCTGCTAGATGCTCCTGAGGCCGGGTCAAGCATGACAATTGAGAAGGGCATGGTGTTTGAGGACTTGTCAGCATTGAAAAGGTGGCTGCAGGAGTATTCAGTGATTCGTAAAAGGCCATTCAAGGTGAGGCATTCTTATGTGGATCGGAGGTACACAGTTGTGTGCGAGAAGGAAACATGTGAATGGAGGGTTTGTGCTAGGAAACAGAAGGACACGGGAAAGTTCAAGATCACAAGAATCGTTGGCCCACACACTTGTGCCGAAGCAGAGCTCAAACAGAAGCATCGGCAGTTGACCTCTACCATTATTGCCAAGTCACTGTGTCACATAGTAAAGGGAGAACCCAATATGAAGGTGAAGACACTTGCTGGGATTGTTAAGGAGAAATTTGGATACGAGATAAGGTATGGAAAAGCATGGAGGGCAAAGCAACGCATCTGGAAGATGATATATGGGGACTGGGAAGATGGGTACTTGCAGTTGCCAGCACTCTTCAATGCAATCAAAGCGGTTAATCCAGGCATGCATTATGAGTACGTCCCGAAACCGAACGAATGGACTCAAGATGGGATGCAGATATTCTTCCGTGCTTTCTGGTGCTTTGCTCAGTCCATCGAGGCCTTTCGGCATTGTTGTCCCGTCTTCTCCATTGACGGTACGTTTCTTCTTGGCAAGTACCAGGGCACACTTCTGATAGCCATTTCCTGTGACGCAGACAACGCGTTGGTTCCTTTGGCGTTTGCTTTGGTTGAGAGGGAGAACAAAGACAGCTGGGGGTGGTTCTTGCGCCTCGTTCGGAGGCACGTGGTCGGCCCTGGTAGGGAGGTTGGTGTCATATCTGATAGACACCAGGGCATACTTGCTGCTGTACAGGAGCAGATACCGGGGTATGCAGCTTTGCACCACCGTTGGTGCACTCGTCATCTTGCCGAGAATCTACTCCGTAAGGATGGTACGAAGGATAACTTTCCTCTGTTCGAGGAGGTCGCTCGAATGCTTGAGGTCAAGTTCTTGCAGGAAAAGTTGGAGCAGCTTAATACTGCAACAAACGCAGAAGGTAGACAGTGGTTGACGGGATTGATGAGAGATGTCGACAAATGGACAAGGGCTCATGACGACGGTGGCTGGAGGTACGAGTTTCAGACAAGCAACATGGCCGAATCCTTCAATAGTTTGCTTAGGGGTATACGTGGTATGCCCGTCAATGCTATCGTATCCTTCACCTTTTACAAGCTTGTTGCCTGGTTCAACGAAAGACACGCACATGCAATGGCGCTACAGACTAAACAAGTGAGATGGGCGCCAAAACCGAAGCGCCACCTTGAAAAGGCAAAGGCTAGGGCTGAGGCACATGAGGTACATTGTTTTGACAGCGCCACGGGCACTTACGAGGTTGTAGAAAGGGGTGGTACAACGACCGATGGAGAGATCCGGCCGATGAGGAGACATAAGGTTGTCCTTATTGCTTTCTCATGCACATGTGGTAAACCGAGGCAGTACCACTTTCCATGTTCTCATTATGTGGCAGCAGCGAGGCATCGCAACTTTGACTACGAGAGCAAGATACCTCGGGAGTTCAGTGTTGACAACCTTGTGCTTACGTGGTCTCCCCGTTTCGAGCCTTATCAGGATGAGGGAGAGTGGCCACCGTACACCGGGCCCAAATACATTGCGGATCCGGGTAGCCGTTGGAACAAATGTGGAACCAGGAAGAGGACGAGACACAAGATGGTTATGGATCAGCTTCCAGGAACAACGAGGCGAGGGAGAGCAACCCCCTTTCTTACTAACCCCGAGCAGAACCAATGTAGCAGATGTGGTAGACTTGGCCACAATTCACGCACATGCCATTGGCCACTTAGTCAGGTGCGAGTGCTTGTTATTCGTTATGTTTCATAGTTCGTCTAGTTATTTTTTTCATATGTAATTTGCTATGTTTCTTATTTAATTTCTTATTCTTTCCATATTTTATGCATGTTCAATTTTTTGTTTACTTGTATGTTGGACTGACAAATTCAAATTTTTTTGTAGGATGGCGCAATTCCACCTGCTAGACCAGTACTACGAGGAGAGCCACCGAGGACGGCTCACCGCGGAGGGGAGGGTATTGCCTTCATCACTTCCTGTACAATTTGAGTTTATATTGATGCATTAACTACAAAAATTGGTCTATTCTATACAGGAGCTGCCCATCCTTCGTCCTCGAACCCATGACGGGTTCCTGGACATGCGGTACGACAAGAGGTACACTCCCTTCCTGGAGAGGGCTGGCCTAGACGCCATCTCTTACCAGGTTCGCCATGGGTTGCCCACCTTCAACCCCCCGGCCATCATTGCACTGATTGACAGGTATTCTCCTAAACCATTGCTCCACTTGCATGTTCATTGTTGGTCGGCTATGTGCGCCTCAAATTCTCTGACATGTAGTCCTCTTTTTTGTATCATGTAGGTGGAGGCTGGAGACTCACAGCTTCCACCTCCCTTTCGGTGAGATGACTATTACGCTCCAGGACACTCAGAAGATACTTGGTGTCGCCATTCACGGCCGTCCAGTGATCGGACCGTGCGTGCCTGCTGGTTGGAGAGCCCGAGTAGAGGCCTTCCTCGGGACAGAGCTTCCTGCTGAGGCAGTCCATCGCACTTCTGGAGTTCTGATCACATGGCTCCGGCAGACTTTCGCAGAGTGTCCTGCACACGCGGACGAGCAGACAGTTGCCTACTACTGCAGGTAGGGGTGGATATTGAGCCAACTCGTCGTCTAATCGAGCTTTTTGATTAAATTGACATAGTTTGATTTAATATCATTTCACATATAATTGCAGGGCATGGATCCTGCACTTGTTTGGCTGCGTTCTCTTCCCCGACGGAACGGGGGACAGCGCGTCGTGGATGTACATCCACTACCTCACCAACTGGGACACGGCGGGGCAGTACAGCTGGGCTTCCGGGGTGTTGGCGTTCCTTTACCGCCACCTCTGCGAGGCGTGTCGTCGGAGTTCGCCGAACGCGACAGTAGGTGGTTGCCTTTACCTCCTCCAGCTGTGGATGTGGTGTCGTCTACCAGTTGGTCGTCCCACAGTTTCGCCTCCTCGTCCGTGGTTCGCAGAGGTTCCTCCTCGTCGACGTCCGACACTTGCATATCTTTGGGACCAGGTCTCAGTGCCCTACGCCCGGACAAAGATGGCCTACCTAGAGTACACGAACGAGCTAGATGCGCTCACAGCCTCCAGTGTAAGTTAATTTCATTTGGTATCGTGATTTTCATTTGTTAGGATATGACCTTTAACGTTAAATTGTTTCAATGCAGGTTAAGTGGGAGCCGTACGCCGAGCAGGAGGTGGAGGCCGTTCAGTTCAGCGCACTATGCAGCATAGACGAGGCCCTCTACAGGAAGAGGTGCCCTCTTATCTGTTTCTATGCTGTTGAGTATCACCTGCCACATAGAGTTGCACGCCAGTTTGGTATGAGGCAGCTGTGGCCAGTAGCGCAGTTCTCCACGTCTGTGGCCTTGCACAAGTAAGTGACATGCAATTTCAATTCTAACCTTGGATTCCAATTGCACAGAGCTTTTTCTATTTTTGACGTTTGGTTTACGTGACATGCAAATTTGATCGTCGGCGACAGAAGAAGGTCACAGACTTCGAGCAGCACCACCACGTGTACGTTGAGGAGTGGGGACACTTTCAGGACCACATGGACGACAACGACGAGCCGCACAGCAACGAGAACTTCCGGCGGTACCAAGTTTGGTACCAGCGTGCGACGCGGTCCAAGCTTAAGGGCCAATGGACTCAGGATGACTACGCCGACATTGCGTCCTCGGGCGACGAAGACACACCGTACGACCAGTCGACTCGCCTTGGGACGCAGGTGGAGACGGCACCAGTCCTGGACCGTGTGGTAATGTTCAATCTCATTGTTTATTTTCCAATAGATATAAATATCACTACATACAGCAAATTATCCATTCTTTTGCTTGTTTGCAGGGCAACACACTGAAGCAGTCCGTACAGGACATAGAGCATTTCTCCAGGATAGTCGGCGACGCCAGGACGCTTACCTTCCTAGAGGTAAGCTTCGACAAAGCCACTTACAAAATTAGTACGTAATATCTTCGTATCTTGTTGGTTAACAAAATGTTGGATGACAGAGGCTAGCAGGTCGTCTACGTCGTGCGGCTAGTCGTTGTGGTTGCAGCACCGGCGCGGGGAGGGATGTAGACGTGCCTGCGACACGACTTGCAGACCCGACGCGGCGAGGGTCTTACACGGCACAGAGCTCATCCCCCACGAGCGACACTTTCCGTGACGAGGGGGGTGAGGACGACGACGAGGTGGAGCAGCAGACTTACAATGAGATAGGCCCGTCTCAGCTCGTAGGCGCTCCTGAGACTCAGCCTTCACAGCCTGTACCACGCAGACGCCGCCGCGAGCCTAGCTGTTACACTCCAGGCACCGACGCCCTTGGTAAGGGTAAGGCTAGGAGGCAGTGATATTTATGTGTAGGCTTGTGGGTCGTTGTATATATGTTGTAATGAGCTAGGAGGCACGTTGTAATGAGCTACTTGTTGTATATATGTTGTAGTGATACTTTGTTGTTCTATAATTCCTGCAATGAATTTATGTTTCCTGCAAACGACTGCAAAAGGTAGTGATACGAATTTATTGCTTATGAATTTATGCTTCCTGAAAAAGCCTACGAACTGTTTCCTGCAATCGGCTGAAAAGGCTACGACCTATGAGTTTAAGGAGGATGTTAGAAGTATATATATTTACTACTTTCTATAGGTGACTTTGTATAATTTGGCTTATGTCTTGTACATGCTTATAGTAGCGTTTTGGCGCCTTGGCTTTGCTTTTTTTCTTGAAGCAAAGTACATCAACCAAACTACATCAACCAAACTATGAACGAGATCCAAAAGAGTACATAAAACATTACCAACACACCAACGAACACAACAACTAAAATACAACTCAACCGTACATAAAACATTACCAAAATAGCTTGACGACAACATAGCATAAAACATTACCAACATACACGAGGAGAACCTCCAGCACTACAACTTGAGGATAACAATAATCACAAGAAACAAAATAGCACACAACATTAAATTTATCTTCCACTCTAGTCTGTCGAAACGATGCCTCATCCCGACGGGGTCGCAACCCCCCACGACAACTCTCTCATGGCGAACATTGCCTGTCCTATTGCCTATTTCATCCTCCCACACCCAGAATCGGCAACCACCATGAGCTTCCTGCGATTCCATGACAAGAAATTTTTTAAACATACCACCACGATTTCAATGAATCCGAAACAATCTGACTCACCGAGTGATAGGGGCACTTGTAGTAGTGTCGCCCAGGATTCGCGGCCGTCTGTGATGTCCTACGTCTAACCAGCGTGTTGCAATTTGGGCACATCACCGTGGGTGCCCATGCAGACGTGCTGAGCTGACTCATTGCCTAGTCTGGAGGAGTGAGCACAAAAGAAAACTACACAGATTGTGAACAACTAACTCAGGAGGTGACTGATAACATGGTAAGGGAGTATGTGAGGGATGGCTCCGTTTTATAGGCTGTGTGGGGAGCAGCCTCACGCACAAAGACCACAGACAACACAAACCAAACACGCACATAAAGGGCAGTGAGCAGACAAAAAGGGGCACCTTTGCTTAGTGACATGAAAAAAGAGGGCAGCTTTGCCTAGTGACATGACCAAAGAGGCCAGTTTTGCTCAGTGAGATGACAAAAGATAACAGCTTTGCCTAGTGACATGACCAAAGAGGCCAGTTTTGCTCAGTGAGATGACAAAAGATAACAGCTTTGCCCAGTCACAATACGAAACAACACATACATTGCACATACAGAATTTATGGAAAGTAGTACACCCAACATTTTAATTCAACACAACAGTCCTACCCCCACAGCATCAACACATCAACAAATACATGAACTAAAATACGACACAACCATAACCCTCATTACCTACATGCCAAACGAGCCTCGTGGCACCCACATGGAGAATTGCTGAGGGGGTCGCCTCGGACGTGGCTGTCCGTCGTGGTAGTGGCATGCACATATGCAGCTCGGGTTCGCGCAGCAACATGTGGGATCATAAGAGCTTCCTATATTCACGACCTCCTCGTTGCCCCTCTCGCGTTGCATCTGTTCGCGGAGGTCGTTGTTCTCCTCAGTGAGACTCTCCATTCGATACTCCAAGTCCCATATTCGAGCCCATAATGTATCCACATAACGATCAACGTACCGTTCATGAGGAGGGTCGATCCAGCGGGAGAAGTCGCATTTTGCCATCTGCAAAAAAAAGGACGGTAAACTTCGAGGGTCCATAAGCCATAATAAATGTAATATTACTAATTTGTACCCCGGAGCGTGAGCATCGGAAGAAACGTCGCCCGCCATCGTTCGGGCCATCCAAGATCTGCACGACCGCGTACTCATTGTGTCTGCATTTCGGCCACGCTGGTTGAGCACGCCGGCTTGGTATCAATCGGTACTGTGGACCGAACATATCCCTCCTTTATAAGGGAATGTCTTCCTTCGGTGACCCAAATTCCACTGGCCCCTTGGCTTCCGACATGGTTGGTTTCACCACGAATATAGGAAGCTCAACCGTGTTCGATTTACAATGTCATGGGACCCCAACCGTGCTACTTATAGCAAAACGGGGCAGCTTCATGCAGTGACCACAAAAAAAGATAACAGTTCTGCGTACATACTTGACGAAAGGGGCCATCTTTACACTGAGATGTGACATACACTCAGTGAGATGTCAATAGAGTGCAGCTTTGCTCAGGGACATGACAACACGGCCCAGCTTTGCTCAGTGACATGACAAAAGAGGTCAGCTTTTGCTCAGTGAGATGACAAAAGAGGACAGCTTTCCTCAGTGACATGACATAAGAGGTCAGCTTTTGCTCAGTGACATGACAAAACGGGACAGCTTTGCTCAGTGAGATGACAAAACGGGGCAGCTTTGCTCAGTGAGATGACAAAACGGGGCCAGCACTTATCCCACCCAAGACTACTCCTGACCCTGATGACAAGAAGCCAGAGGACTGGGATGAGAGAGATAAGATCCCTTATCCGGATGCTGTGAAACCCGATGACTGGGATGACATAGGCCTATAGCAGAAAACAACAGAAAAGGCTATGTTGTACCAAATACATTGAATGGTCCAATCTCTGAAAAGGCTACGAACTATGAATTTATTACGAGACTGTAGTCTCTGAAAAGTCTACATAGGCCCATTTATTGCTGCACTGGAATCCAGGAAAAGCGAAAAGATCCTCTCCATGGACTATGCCCACTGCACCAGATAACCTGCCTACATAAAGGCCTCATATGTGTTCCATACCACATCTCCTCAAGACATCACAATACTACCACATCTCCTCAAGACATCACAATGTCTTCCTGGAGGTCCGACCCATTTGGAGTGCCGGAGTGGCATGAGCGCCCGAAGTGCCATTGCGGCTTTCGGACGATGTTGTGCGTCTGGATGGATCCAGTAAAACGAGCCAACTACGGCCGTAGGTTCTTCAAGTGTCCAGACCTGGATGACGACTTCGTGGTAACGACGACAACTAAATCCTTTGTTTCTCGTTTTCATTTTTCAACTTGATCCATGACATCTACCACCCCACACATAGGCTTGCGGGTTCCTCGAATGGGTGGATCGGGTGCCGCCGGCATGGCCACGGAACCTGCTAATGCAGGTGGAAAACAAAGGACAATACTTTTCCAAGATGACTCAGGCTCGCGAGGTGGAACGACAGATGCGGCTTGAGCAAGAGCGCCGCGTTAGGGTGGACCAAATCCATCTTAAGGGCAAGGAGGATGAGCTGCAAAGGAGGCGGGAGCAGCTAAGTCTGCGTGAAGCCGCCATCAAGCGTCAGGAGGAAGAGCTTGAAGCTCGTGAGGCAGCTCTCAAGACCAAGAGTGACAGGAAGAAGGATGTTGCGGAGCCATCTTCAGGGCGCGACAAAAAGGGGAAACAACCACGCTACACCCAGTAGACATAATGTAATAGACCCACGCTATCTACGGTCTTTGTAATCCTATTATTATGCATTGTATTGTGTTTGCCTAGCTGTATCGACTGCACTTGAGACTACCGGTATGACGGTATTTAAAAGAGTGCATAATGTTGCCCACCCATGCTTGCTCCAAAGAATGTCTGCATAATGGATTAGTCTGCATATAGAAAAGAACAGGGAAATCATGACTACTCAGTTCAAAATTGTAAATCATTACATGGAAAATTCACATTTTCAAGCACATAAATGTCTGCAAAAAAACAACAAGACATTAAACTATATCCTCAGCTTCGCAGATTATACCATGTGATTTGAGGTAGCAACATAATTACTTATGGGCAATATAATGGTGTTCTTACCTTGCCCCATTTTAGCTCTTTTGAATTCCATGAATAAGCAACACCATTATCCCCTTCTCTAACAATTAGTGTTTGACCATTCAGTTCCCTGCTTACGAAAAAGTTACAAACATTATTACCATACTAACACCCGAAATTTTCAGATTGAACACAACATCAAAAAATGTAGCAGAAAATTGTGTTTCACACACTTCATCATTTTTCTGAATGTTTCCAAAAGCTACGGATTATTTTGAAGGCGCCGAGCTGGAGCGCCACCGGCTGGTTTGAATTTTTCACAGCTCGGCGCCACGGTCCACGGCTCCGAGGTCGGAGCCACGAGTCACGGCGCCGAGCTCGGAGCCGTGGATCACGGCGCCGAGCTCCTGCCACGTCGGCACCACGCGGGTCGCCACGCTGGTGCCGGCCTGGGACCTCGGAGCCATGGATCACGGCGCCGAGACGTGTTACCTCGGCGCCGTGATCCACGGCTCCGACCCCCTGGGTCCAAAAACGGAATTAAAACTCCAGGGCTCTAAATGTGAAAATTTTTCAAAAAAAGGGCTAAAATAGAAACAATTCGGCATGCATTGGTGGAGGACGCTGCCGGGATGGACTCGCTGAGCGGAGACACCCCAACTGCCGCAACGTGGCATCATGGCGCTGGTGCGTTGGTCGATCACGTCGCCCCGCCCGCTCTGCAATTAATGTCGACAGGTGATGCTGCAGGCAACACCATAGGATCGGCTGTGGAAGCTATGCAGACCGGTGCAGAGAATCGGCCACACACAAGGTCGCAGAGTGGAATCAGCAAACCAAAAATCTACACAGATGGGCATATCAGGTATACCTTTTTCACAACTGCAAATGAACCACAAACAGTTGATGAAGCATTAGCAAACAGAAATTGGAAGCAGGCTATGGATTGTGAGTTTGATGCATTAATCAAGAATAAAACCTGGCATCTTATACCAGCTAAACAAGGAATAAATATAATTGACTGCAAATGGGTTTTTAAGATCAAAAGGAAAGCCGATGGATCACTTGACAGGTATAAGGCTCGTCTAGTAGCAAAGGGATTCAAACAAAGGTATGGGATAGACTATGAGGACACTTTTAGTCCTGTAGTTAAAGCTGCAACCATATGAATTGTTTTATCTGTTGCAGTGAGCAGGGGATGGTGTCTACGGTAGCTAGATGTTAAGAACGCGTTTCTTCATGGTGTTCTTAAGGAGGAGGTTTATATGAGGCAACCACCAGGCTATGAGGATCGACAAAAGCCACATCATATATGTAAGTTGGATAAAGCACTTTATGGTCTTAAACAGGCCCCTAGAGCCTGGTTTGCTAGATTATGTCAGAAACTGCAGCAACTTGGTTTTATTGCTTCAAAGGCAGATACCTCATTGTTCTTTTACAACAAAGCTTCAGTTACAATATTTTTACTAGTATATGTTGATGACATTATTGTGGCTAGCTCATCACAAGATGCAGTTACTAGTTTACTCAAAGATCTTGCGACAGATTTTGCACTAAAAGATCTTGGTGACTTGCATTTCTTCTTGGGAATTGAGGTATCCAAAATAAAAGATGGCATATTATTGTCACAAGACAAATACACTTCAGATTTGCTTAAAAGAGTCAATATGGAGCATTGTAAACCAGCAACCACACCATTGTGCACATCAGAGAAGCTTTCCTTGCAACAAGGTGAAGTCCTTGGACCTGAAGATTCTACTAAATATAGAAGTATGGTTGGAGGACTCCGGTATTTAACTCTTACCAGACCTGACATATCTTTCCCTGTGAATAAGGTGTGTCAGTTCCTTCACTCACCAACCACTGTTCATTGGACTGCTATGAAACGAATTCTGAGATACCTTAAATATACACTTGGTACTGGTTTAAAAATTAAGAAAAATTCTTCTACACTTGTTAGTGCATTCTCTGATGCTGATTGGGCAGGAAGTGTTGATGATCGCCGCTCCACCAGTGGGTTTGTAGTTTTCTTAGGCTGTAATTTGGTCTCTTGGAGTGCACGCAAACAAGCAAAGTGTCAAGATCTAGTACCGAAGCAGAATACAAGTCACTAGCTAATGCAACAACGGAAGTAATTTGGATACAAACTCTATTGCAAGAGTTAAAGATTTCAAGCCCACAAGCAGCTTAACATTGGTGTGATAATATAGGAGCTACCTATCTGTCTGCAAATCCAGTTTTCATGCTCGAACAAAGCACATTGAGGTTGATTATCATTTTGTCCATGAAAGAGTAGCACAGAAGTTATTGGATGTGAGGTTCATTTCAACTAATGATCAAGTTGCTGATGGTTTTACAAAGGCTTTATGTGCTAGAAAGCTAGACATGTTTAAATACAATCTTAACTTATGTAAGTTATGATTGAGGGGGAATATTAGAGATAAGATAGGTTTCTAAAGCTAACCTCTTCTAGAATAGAAAGCCTGTATTAGGATTGGAAGGTATATAGAGATAGAGTCCGGATTCCTCTCAAATCATGTTTCCATGTAACAAACCGCCGGCTTCTTCGGCTATATAACAGAGTTACGCGGCCTCTAACGAGGTTAGAACGCTTCCTCCAGTTTTCATGCAAGCCATCGCCGCCGCCATAGCTTGTCACTGTCTGGCAACTCGAACCTCCTTCGCCGTTGTCGACTGAACCACCGGGATCCTGGTGTGCTACTAGTCCTAATGCACATCATGCCTCAGCTTCTCTCCTCCCTCCCAAGTTAATGTTGGTTGCCTCTTTTCTTCTATCTCTGGCGAGCTTGCCGTCGAGCTTTTCCTATCGGAGCATGAGGAGCCGAGCCATGCCATCAACATAGTGACCCACTACAACAAAATGAACATATTAAGACGTTTTGTTTAAGACGCTTTGAATCATGTCTCTCTTTTTAGAATCACAATTGAAATAGAGACGCAGTTTGAGACGCTCTAAAGGGTTGCACGCTATTAAATTCTATTAAAACGGCTGCTGAGACATTTTGGAGTACGTCTCATGTATAGAGACGAAAATTTAGATGTCTTATTTATCATTTGAGACGTCTTATCTATTATCTCCATATAAGAATATTAAAAAAACAAAATGGTGTAAGTAACGGTATATATATAAAACATAAAAAAACAATCTCAAAGTTCAAACTCATAAACTGAGACTTTTCTTTCGCTTTTGTCCAGTGGCTGAAAACATAAAAAAATATCAATCCCAGGGTTCGAACTCTCAAACTAAGGTTTAGAATGTTCACGCATTAATAGGGGCGGAATTGGGCCCCTGGGAAGGTGGGCTTTAGCCCGGGGTATAAAAATGTATGTAGTATATAGCCTATGTAATTTGGGTGAAAACGGATCGGATATTTTCCGACGGATCCGGACAGATACGGATGCAGATTGTGTCGGATCGGATTTTTTTCGGATAGTTCTCGGATCGGATACGGATACAGATTTTTTTTATCGGATACGGATACGAATACAGTAAGCCTAGTATCCGTCGAATACAGATATGGATATGGATAATTCAGATAGTACGAAAATGGATATCCGAGATTTTAGCCAATAATGCTAGAAGCCCAGGCCCATTCCAACTCATGCGCGATCCAGCCGTCCATCTCACCCACCCCATGCGATCCAACCGTCGGGCAACTCCACTCTGGGTTTAGGTTTAGGTTTTGCCTTGCCCTAGGCGCCGGCCGCCGCAGAGCCCCATCTCCATCTAGCCATCTCCA
Source organism: Dendrocalamus latiflorus (assembly GCA_017311315.1). Classification (NCBI taxonomy): domain Eukaryota; kingdom Viridiplantae; phylum Streptophyta; class Magnoliopsida; order Poales; family Poaceae; genus Dendrocalamus; species Dendrocalamus latiflorus. Next base: position 26,090,659 of record CM029642.1, read on the forward strand.
GTTTCTCCACTCTCCAGTCTCCCGTGATCCCGTCTGCCGGTCTGCGCGAGCGCCTCCGCCAGATCCACCCGCCTCCGCCTCCGCTACTCCGCCGGATCCGGCCGCCTCCGCCTGCTCCGCCCGCCTCCCCCGAATCCGCCCGCCTCCGCTTGCCGGCTGCCTCCGCCTCCGCCGGCCGCCTGCTCCGCCCGCCTCCGCCGGCCGTCTGCCTCCGCCTCCACCTGCTCCGCCCACCTCCGCTGGCCGCCTACCTCCGCCTCTGCCGGCCGCCTGCTCCGCCCGCCTCCGTCGGCCGCCTACCTCCGCCTCCGCCGGCCGCCTGCTCCGCCCGCCTCAGCCTCCTCCGCCCGCCTCCGTCGGCCGTCTGCCTCCGCCTGCTCCGCCCGCCTCCGCCGGCCGCCTACCTCCGCCTCCACCGGCCGCCTGCTCCGCCCGCCTCAGCCTCCTCCGCCTGCCGTCTGCCTCCGCCTCCGCCTGCTCCGCCCGCCTCCACCGGCCGCCTACCTCCGCCTCCGCCGGCCGCCTGCTCCGCCCGCCTCTGCCCGCCTAGGTGATGCAACTATTACTATTGCATTGTTAACTAAGAAATAGGTGATGGATCTGCACATAAGGAATTTGTTCACCTAGTGATATTGCATAAGAATATTTGAGCTAAATTACACAAATTGTAATTTGTACTAGGTGATGGAGTTCAGATGAGTCTCATCGAATTGAGTTAATTGTACTTTGCTTTCTTAATTATTTTGACATCCTCAAATGCCTTAACGAAAATTCCACAAAACTCAACTATCTGGATCTGTAGGTGTTATGGCACTGGATTGTTTCTTTCACCAAATTTTCCTTTTGTTTGTCTAAATTATGAGCACAATTAATTAATGTATGTTTGGGGTGCTGAAACAACAGTACTTAATTTTGGGGTGCTGACACAACAGTACTCATTTTGGATCAACAATACTCTTATTTTGTTTGCTTGGGTCCATCACGATGGGTCTGTGCCGTCGAACTGTTGTAATTACGGACAACGAGGGAGTCTTCCAATGGGTTCCGTTAGCTGATCAATTTTGGGGGGTTCCGTTAGCTGATCAATTTTGGGTACAATCTGTTCAGCAGGCTAGGTGGCATAGTCTCAACATATAGTTTTATAATATCCTAATTTATTCTCTATTTCTTTGTTTGTTCTGTACATTCCTGTTTTCACAAATAATTACGGTACATATGCGTGTCGTAACTTCCATTACGTGGGGTTGACTTCATAATTTTTTTTATTGCTTTAGTTAACAATTATGATGAGGGTACCAAGGCGGCTACGGAAGTTAAACCTAGATGTACAAGGTGTAGGACATGCGGAAGTTGAAGAAGAAAATTGGCACTTCAATTGTGAAAATATAGATGGAGATGCACAATCTAAAGATGATGATTTGCACATGCATATTGAAGATCATGATGAAGGTAATATACAACAGTAACAGTTAAACCTAGAAGATGCATATTGAATTATTTCTTTGTCCATTCTGAACAAGATGCATCAAATGTCCATACATCTTTACGAAACAAGTAATGACGTTCTTCAATTACTAGTTGGAAATAAACATACATATTATTTCTAGGGGATTTTGGTCTAGACCTCTGCAAACAGATATTACAATAGTAACTAGGATTGTCAAAACTTAAGCCCAAATCAAAATACTAACCACCTCCCGATTCTGATTACAGACCTGCAGCAATGTCAATCGTGCAGATAATGTACTAGCCTTCGTCTTCAACTTTTGAAACCTACGCTCCAGCTCTGAGATGCGCCTTCGCTGCAGATTTCCGGTTTCTTAGAAGCCTGAAATTTCACATGGAAATTTCTCAGTTTTGACAACCGACATACCTATATCACACCAACCTCTCGGTCTCTCCACATGCACTGAAAGAAATTGACACATCCACATGCTTGGAGATGAATATTATGGGGTGGCTATTCATGGTGTTACAAATATTGGTGATGAGAGGCTACCTAGACCATTTGAAAAATACTGTACGGTAAAGGATGCAATTGGTTGTATTGTTGCTTGGCCACGGTTCTACGTAAGATCAATTCTTTGAACTACAAGAATAATTTTCCTACCAGAAATATTTGTGTCTTGTTACTCATATAATATCTATTGCTTCAGGTAAAAAAGCCTAAACGTTTTACTCGCTAGGTATGCCACTTCTAGTTTAATTAACTGAACTTGTACCGTAATATTTTTCATGATTGCTCATATCTGATATTTTGTTGTTACTATTGCTATGTTTGCAGGATATGGAGGACTATGAAAAGAAATGCAAAGTGGAAGACCTGATGCACAATTTTCTGATTGAAGAAATAGACTTGATGATTTATTATAGCAGTTTAAAAATAGATGTGTGTTAAATTGGAGGATGTTTTACCAACATGTGTTTATCGCATATTAGATTTTTATTTAGTTGTTGAGAGACCATGTGGTCGTGACCCCATGAGAGTGATGAGTAATTGACAAGGGTTTAGGTCAGTCGAGTTTGGTTTGGGTGGTTCGGAACTTGACGTTGCATGGCGCAATCGGGCTCGGTCGGACTTTTGTCAAACTTGGTCGTATGGGATTAGGTTGCATATTTTGATGATTCGACAGGTTTGGACTTCGTCATGGTAAGCATGATGTGATTTATGCTTTCATGTATCGAGCGGTGCTATTTGACGTGTTTCTTGTCTGTGTGGCTGCAGGACATCGAGACGGAGTCGTGGTGAGACACGGAGGACCGGACTAGGCGCAGGTGGCGCTGAGGTCAGAACGGTCGGGATGTGTCGAAGACGACATGGACTCGAGGTGGAGTCGTGGCGAGGCATGGTGGACCGGACTAGGCGCAAGTGGCGCTGAGGTCAGAACGGTCGATGTGTGCCGAAGACGGCGAAGCTGCGTGGCTTGCAGGGCAAGGAATGAGAAAGCTTCCTGGAAGGTGCGCGAGGGGCGTTTCGGTAAAAACGCAAAGCTGCACTAAAGAAAGTGGATTGTGGGTAAAGCGCAAAAGCTAAATGGGTAAAGCACTTGGTGAACCCATTAGTGGAGGCTATAAATAGAGAGGGAGATGGTGTGCTGAATTTTGAGGAGAGAGTGTGTGTGCAAGACTTAGGGTTTTATTTGTTTCTCTCCATGCAATGAAATGAGCATGAAAATGAGAGGGTAGAATTTTTGGAGAGATGAGCTGAAAAATCCCTCATATGTAATCATGTATCTCTCTTCCTATATTTCAATATGAGAATGTTTTTTTTTGTTTGAGATGCTCTCTCTGTGATTTTCCTTGTGACTCTCTTCTTGTTGTTTGAATTTCCCTGGTTCTGAAGTCCTCCTGTTCGGATTTTCTAGTGTTTGTTTGGCCTTTCTTTTTGCAGCTATTTCTTAGTATCTCATCCATTCTCTGCTAGAATCCTGTGCTGCAAGTTTCGGCCAACATCTAGTATCTGCATGTTACTTTTGATTTCCCTCTGTTCGGTCAATCATTGACAGCAATACATGTAAGTCTGTAACACTTCGGGCAGCATGTATACATGCAGATTTCTCTTGTGATTGGACAGCCCAAGCTCTCCATGCATTCCATTCGGCTGTCTAGATGTTTTTGCTCTCATTAATTCTCTCGGTGACAAGTGCCCTTTTATTCCTTCTGCCGTTTTATTTCTCTATTCTATTCCTGGCTGTTGGAAGTCTCTTGGGCATTCATTGCTTTGCTTGTCTTCATCTCGGTACAGTACAAGGAAAAAGAGAAACCGAATGGCACAAGAAAGTCTAGTCTTCTTTATGTCATACTAGCAAGTTTGTTTCTTCCTTTTTGGTAGCATACGGCCAAGTCTCAAGTTGTGCCTTATTACCTTTTTGCCACCCTTTTGCTTTCCCCTTTTTATTAGTTCTTGTTAATTTTTGCTTTATCTTTACTTTTGCAGTTCTCAGTTGGGAATCAGCAAGTTTCGGCCAGCAAGCAAATTTTGTGCTCTCTTGTCTGTTTATCTTAGCTTTCTGCTAGTGATCAGTTATTGTCTGTGAGCTTTTATCTTCTTCGTAGCTTTCTAATAGCTATCGGAGAGATGAGTTTTTGAGTACTTGTGAGGGGACAAATTTTTTAGTGAGCTCCATTCACCCCCCCCTCTGTCGCCATTTCGGTCCGGCCAACAGTTGTGAACTCTGTTGATTTAAATGGATGCTATAATTATTTGTAAACCTCTCTTATGTAAACTCCTTTGGGGTTTGGAGGGTGCAATGATGATGAATTTGTCAATTGCCAATGGTTTGCCCGGGTTGTGGCTTGGTTCCAGTTGTAGTTGGTTTGCTTTTCTTATAACAGTACTATATCTGTTGTGCTACGCCCATTCCTTATATTTTATAAAATATGCACTCAATATTATGGTGCTGCCTTTAAAATTATTATATATACATGTATATATAATAAATATATGGAATACTATATTCTCATACGGATACGTATTTGTGTGTATAGAAGAAAATATATACCAATCAAAATAAAAATACATACTACATAGGACATCTTGAGACGGCACATAACATCTCAACGCACGTGCCTATATTAATTGAGACCTGGTGCAGCCGTTTTTATAAAAGCGTCTCTAACTTTATAGGGATACAGTACAGATGTCTCTAATGAACGTCTCAAATAATATAGGCACGCCTTAGAGAGCGTCTCTATATTTTTGAGACGGTTCATGTAGAGACGTTTCTATGACGCTTTATAAAAGCGTCTCAGTTGTTTGTGGGAGACGAAACAGAACGTCTCTAACCTACAAATATGATGTCTCCCCACGGATGTTTTGTTGTAGTGACCCTCACTAAGATCCCTCTAATGTCTCCGGTGAAGCCCCGATCTACTCCGCCGTCTTTCCCTCATTGCTAGCCACCGACACCCTGTCCCAAGCCCAGAGCCTAGAGGGTAAAATTTGCTAGCGCCTCCTCTATCAATCCCGCACCTCGTCATCCTCCACCATGCCTTGTAGCACTAGAGACCATCAGTCCTTGTGCATCAGTGTCACCGTCGAGCCATGCGGTAGCCACATCGCTACCATGTCAGTAGGCCAAGCTGAGTCAACACCCACGTGTTGGCTTGCGTGGCATTGCTTTGTTAGCCGTGAGCCCGATCCACCATAAACCTTGTGCCTTTTTGTCGACCTAGTCCGTAGACATGGGCCCACATGTTAGTGACCCAAAACTATCCCTTTTGAAAAATAATAAAATCCTTACAATGGACCCCATCCTTACAATGGACCCCACCTATCAGACTTACCAAATGATAAATCATAGTTTTCCTATAGAAATAAAAATAGAAATTAAAATCCAAAAAATCCAGCACAATATTTTCCTTCTCATTTTCTAGGATTTTCTTTACTAGCAAATCTTCGAAAGCTCATATCTTTTGCATCCAAACTCCAAATTGAATGATTTTTGTCTCAAGTCTTTTCCAAAATCCTGATCTTTCATAATCTATAAAAATATTTCAGTTTTGACTCTATGTGGTTTTTTTAGTATTTATTTGTGTTATTTGGCATAATACGCTAGATATCGATGCACTGATGATACTTCGAGAATCAATCAAGAGCAAGACACAAGTGTTCAATAGTAAGACAAGCACTCCCTTTAATCATATTGATCCTATATTTCATTGTTAAGTAATTTGTTTGCTCAAACTATTATGCATGTGTGTATTTTTAGTAAAATCACTATGTTGGTAAGGTGAATAGCCATGTCCCCGATCATGAGCAAAGCTTAGTGATGTCACTAAGGTTAGACTGATGTTTTCAAAACTTAGTTGGGAATGGTAGGTATCCCTTTTGAAACTTGGTCATGAGTATGTGAAAGTTGTTGTTAATGGCTATGGAAGAGCCAGTTATGAATTATAATTATGTTACTTACACATGATTCGCCATGTTTTATTTTTTCCCAGTTTTAATGCAACCTTTCTTCAAATAGAAAAATGTTAGAACTGTAGTAATAATTTTCTTAATCAGTAATTGGAATTGGTTTCTAATATCCTAGAGAAGGTGCATACCAAATTTCAAGTGATTGGAGCCTTGATTTGAGAGTTTGCTAAATTGTGGTTTTGGCCCTATTTTGGTGCAGAAGAGCTTCATAAACCAAAATATCCCAATTCTCTTAAATTATTTCAAGATATTTGATTGGGATGGGTTCTTGAGGTCATGATCTATCATTGATTTAGGTTTGAAGTCTTTTGGATCTACGGATCAAAGTTTCGTAGATTTTTGAATTTGAAATAGTGTTGTTTTTACTATTCATCGAGGCAATTAGCACAATGAATTTTTGGAATTCTGGTTTCTTAATCTTCATAGATTCTTATAACTATTAGAGTGAATAATCGACAAATACTTGAGAGAAATTTGAAGGCACCATTCACCCCCTCTGTTGCCATACTGGTCCTACAAGTGGTATCAGAGATCAGTTTGCTCTTTTCATAGATCTTAACTATTCTTAGGAGCCATGGTATCAAATAAGTATTCAACCAAGCTACCCTTTTTTTTATGAAGTTAGATTTCTCTTATTGGATGGCTTGTATGCAATCCTACATTGAGTCTTAAGGGCACAAAGTGCGTATCAAAGTTAAGAATTTTATGTTGTGTCAGTTGATGATCAGATTATACTGGATGTAGAAGCAAATAGTAAGGCTCATAATTTTTTGATTGAAGGGATTAGTTGATCTGAGTTTGAGTGGGTTGCTCACTTGAGATCTGAACATTAGATCTAGAAGACCCTCGCTGACTACCATAAGGACTTTACCTCGACCAAGGAAGTGAGACATAACCAATTGAGAAAGAAAACTCAAAGATCGAGTAAATGCCTGGTGAATCCTTAGATGAGTTATGAGGAAGGTTCAACAAGATTCTTCATGATTTTCATGATGTTGGTTTCATATTTTCTGATTATGAGAATGCATGTCAGGTGTTGGGTGTACTTGATGTGAAGGTTTGGGGAATGAAGATCACTTCCATCAATGACAACAATGTCATGAGTGGGCTTACCATGGATAAGTTCTACTCGAGGTCAAAGACACATGGGATTAATTTTATCTCGCGTCTTCCCAAGATAGAGTTGATGGCACTTGTGATGGACACTTCCAAGCAGTTCTTCAAGTTCATTGGATTTTGGCTCTTCTTGATTTTCATTATCTACCTTGCACTCCTTGAGAGATAAGCAGCTAGAGAGGCTTCTTGAGGATGACTTAGCCCTCCAATCTACTAAATTCATGAGAGTATACAACAAGATGAGGAACAAGAGAAGGAGTGGTCCTGTCACTTGCTTTGAGTGCGCTGAGCCAATCCACATTCGAGCCAAGTGCCCAAATCTAAAGGGCAAGGAGGAGAAAGACTTTCAAAAGCATCCTCAATCTTGTGATGCGAAGTCTGCGACGCCCAACTATCACTTATACGTTAATCAGGTCCTTGCCACTCTTGAGAATGTCAATATCAGCGATGTCGACTTGGGGATGGAGGACGATGAGGATGACTCCCCCAGTAAGAAGACCTAGGACTTCATCGGTATGTGCTTCATGGCTAAGGGCAGTGGCACCGACGTCAACTCCTCCTCCAACTAGCCCTATAGTGATCCCGATGAGGTATATCCCTTCTCTAAAGAGATAAAGCGTGCTCTTGATGCTGCTAAATAAAAACTGAAGAAACAGGCTAAAATGATTAAGAACCAAGATATTATGATTGACAACTTGAACATAAAAGTGGTTAGGCTCAAATGCATGAATCCTGATGATAATTGTGAATCTTATTTTTGCTTGCATGATCAATTGGCTAATTTCAAAATGGCTCATTCCTCTATTGCTAGTCAGTTTAAAGATGCTTTAGATGAACTAGAATCTTTTAAGTCTAGTGATGATCATGGGTGCTTAATGCTATTGCTTTAGATGTGATTCCTTTAGATGCTATTCCTTTATCATGTTCAAATTGTGCTTTGTCTGGATTAAAATTGGATAGTGCTATTAAGGAATTGCTCAAATTTATTCCTAGTTATAGTTGCTCTCATTGTGAGGATAGCAAACTTAAGATGAAAGAAATGACTAAAGTGATTGTTCATTCTAGGACCAAATCATATGAAAATTGTCCTAGGCTTATAATTGAACTTGATGCTCTCAACAAGGCACTTGAGGAGAAATGTAAAATTAAAAAAATCCTTGTCTATGACTACATCTAAGAAAGTTATTGATTCTATTTCCTATACTTTTTGTACTGAAATCAGGACTAATTTAGATGAGATGCATGAAGCTATTATAGTCAAATATAAGGAGTAGTTGGACAGGGTTAGAAATTCTTCGTGTATGTGTTGTGTGAGGCTTTGAAACTAGAGGTAGCTGTCCATAAGGAGAGATATGATAGGGTAACTAAAACCAATGAGTCTGGCACATGCAAGAACCCAGCCCAACAGAATGACTACCTTGAAAAGACCCTTGAGAGATTTTCTAGTGCAAAGAAGAACCTTAACATGATCCTTAATCAATCTAAGATGAGTATGAAGAAGACTAGCCTAGGATATAATTCCCTAGAGTATTCTAAGAACCACCAACTTAAGGTTGTGAGAGTTGTTGAGAGTGATAAGTTTGAGGTAAAACCCCCTGAGTCATCCAAGATTGTCTTTCAGTAGGTTTTGCCCAAACTCTTTCTAGCAAGCCAAGTGCTTCAACTTCAATAGATCATACTCCTCAAAAGGTCAAGTACCATTGCACCTTCTATAAAAAGGATGGTCACATTGTTGAGTTCTATTTTATAGCCAAAGTTGAGAGTAAGAGGGGATGCATGCTTTGAGATCTATTAGAGGAGTTCCTTCATGTGTGAGTGTCTTTAGAACTAGATAGTCTTCTTTCCTTCTAGAAATAGGCTTAGCTTTGTAGATGACTTATTTGACTCCTTTGGTAGTTCTAGGTAGCGTTTTGAGTTAGGATATCGTGAGGGTAGACCACGGGTAGCACTAGACAAGGGGAGTACTGATCTTTTGGTAGGCTGACTCAAAGAGGTGTAGGTGATCGATTCTCATGTGCACCCTAATGATTTTTATGCTAACCATTATTGCTAACCCCAGTAATGAGGTACAGATGTTTCCTGCTGTTAGACTATGTGGATGATCATGATTAAAAGTAATAATGAAAAATTGACTTTTGGATTACTTTGGAATTTGTGTTTGTGAAAGTTTCAGTCAATCACACTCAAAGGTTGTGAGTACTTGGTTTTAGTCACGTACGAGTGGTTTCAGTTGTGTTCGAGTAGTTTTGGTTTGTTCTGAGTGGTTTTGGCTTGTTCTGGGTTGTTTTGGACCAGTTCGATCGGGTCCAAGTGGCACCAAATGGCTTTTGAATAGAAACAAAGTATCGGATGATGTTCAAGTGGAATCAGAGGATCAGACTGAGTTTGAGTGGCATTGGTGTATCGGACGGCTTCCGAGTGGCTTTGGAGCATGGAACGGCATTTGAGTAGAACCAATGCATAGGACGATGTTTGAGTGGCACAGATGCATTAGACGATGTTCAAGTACCACTGAAAGATTGGATGGCCTTCGAGCAACGTGATCAAAGATTCAGAGCATGGACTAGTCAAAGCTACAGGGTTTTTTGTGCGGCCGAAGCTATAGTGATCTAGTCAAAACTGTACGGTTGAATGAATAGTACTCAAAGGTGAACAATGATTCAGCTGAAACTTGGAAGAGCATTGTAGCAGTGGTTGGTACTCGAAAGAGTACTATAGTAGAGCATAACTTTATGACCACATCCAACTTTGACCATGACGACATTCGACCATGACTGATTTCGATCACGTCCGGCTTCTACTATGGCATATTTCGACCACATCAAACTTCGACCATGGCAATTTGACTATGGTATTTCAACCATGACATACCAATCATGGTAAGTCGACCACGATAGAATGACCTTACCTAGTCGATGAAAGTAAGTTATAGTGAACTGGTTGTAGCTACAGTACTTTTTCATGGTCGTAGCTACAATGATTTTTGATGATCGTAGCTATGGTAATTTTCCATGGTCGTAGCTACAGTACCTGGTCAGTACTCGATAGTTGTAGATTTTACTGGTTGATGGTCATAGACTTTATGATCGATAGTTGTAGACTTTCCAAGTCGGTAGTCTTAGAATTTGTGATCAGTAGTCGGAGACTTCACGGTAGGAAGTCAAAGACATTTTGCGATCAATTGTCGTAGGCTTCACAGTCAGTACTGATAGACTTCATGGTTGGTACAAGTGCTTTAATTCTTGTGACCTTCGAGTACCTCGAGTACTCGTGTTGGGTCAGCGGTTGACTAATCTGGTCGTAGTGGTTGTCGATGATACTTGGTACTTGGTGACCGATATTGTAGTGATTGGTTGATGATCAGCAGTCATAGACTTGGCGATGGGATGTCTTATTCGTAGCGATAGGTAATCGGTACTCATGGTTCTGGTCGGTAGCGATGCTTGTTATTCCTAAGTGTTTTTGAGCAGAGCGATGGTATTTCTCGAGTACTTGTGGTTGGTGTTGATGGTTTGTTGAGGTTGTGGTTATATGTCTGTGTGCTTATGATAGTCAAGTTATAGAGAACTTGTGATGAGAAAACGTTCTTTGGTGTTTGATGTGCAGGTGGGCGTGGAAATGATCATGGTTAGTGATGAGGAGGACCAGAACTAGGATGGGGAGATCTGAGATCCAGACGGTTGAGGATATCACACGAGGTGGTCGAGCTAACACTGCAACACGTGAAGATCAAAGGTGGTGATGCATGGAGAAGCCATGGGCGGTGCAATCCTGGAGGCTATCACATGGAAGTTGATGATGCATGATAAAGATACAAGAGTTGTGATCCTGGAGGCTTCGCCACATGTTGTGTTAGGAATTATGGATGGAGTCCATAACTAGGAAGATTGAGAGTTTGAATAAAAACCCATGTTTGAAAAGGTTTCGGGTCCCTTGATTTGAGAAAGAGATAGGATTTCATGTTCGTGTTTGAGTTGAACACGATTTAGAGTTCTAGCATATAAAAGTAGGTAGAGGCTAAGAGTTTTAGTCGTGGCTTTGAGGAGGCTTTTTGTGCTAGAGCTTTAGGGGTGCCGTAAGGGCGCTTTGTAACCACAGACATAATACAGAATTAATAGATTAGATCTGCTCCAGAAAAAGTTAGTCAGAGTCAGCGACATATCTTTTGAGCATTGTTTTTCTGTGAACTCACTGGTCCTCAACTCGTAGTCAAAGCACTCGAGTGGTCAGAGCATTCGAGCAGTCAAAGTATTTAAGTTGAGGAATATTTTGAATACATGCAAAGGCAGTCAAGCGAGTGGACAAAATCTACATATGATAATTTAGATTGTTTTTCTGGTTTGAGTTTTTGGTTTCAGGTTCCAAAAAGTGGAGGCAACCATTCTGCCCCTCTAATTACGCCATATGATTCTACAAGTGGTATCAAAGCAAGGTTGCAATAGCATCAGATAGGGATCGATTCTCAGGTAAGCCTCCATTTTTTTGATGGATCAGACTACCTCTATTGGAAAACACACATGGAGGTGTTTCTACAAGTGCAAGGTAATGTTATTAGGCAAAAAGTTGAAAATTAATATGGATTGTCTGCTGTTGTTACTATTGAAAGTACTGTTGATGTAGAAGCAAATGCTAAGGCTAAAAATATTTTATTGCAAGGTTTAAATAGAAATGAGTTTGTTATAATTGCTCATCTTAAATCTGCTATTAAAATTTAGACTACTCTAGCTGATTATCATGAAGGATCTAAGTCGGTTAAAGGTGTTCGTCAGAATCAATTCAAAAAGGAGTATTTTAAATCTAAGATAAAACCTGGAGAATCAGTAGATATTCTTTTCGATTGCTTCAATAAGATTGCTAGTGACTTTCAATCTGTTGGTGTCACATATACTGATTCTGATAATGCATGACAAATTCTAAATTCTTTATATATGCCTATTTGGAATGTGTTAGTCACTACTATTAATCATTTTGTTAGTATGAAAACTCTCACTTTGATTGATCTTTATTCCAAGATGAAAACACATGAGATTGATGTCTTGGCTAGGATAAACAAGACTAATTCTTTGGACTTAGTGACTAACCAAGATGATAGTTCATCTAGTGCCTCTTTGTTTGCATTATACTCTATTTCAGATGAACAGATAGAAGAGATACCAGAAGAGCACATTGTACTTCTCTCCAACAGGTGACCAAGGCAATCAATAACGTCAGAATAAGGTAGAGAGGTCCTGTCAGATGCTATGAATGTGGTGAGCTCAATCACATTAAGTTTAATTGCTCCAAACTAAAGAGCAAGGAGGTCAACGAAGACAAGACACCAACTCGTCGACTTCGGTTCAAGACTGCCTCACGCAAGAAGCAAAATTATCGCAAGGCGTTCAACCAGGTACTCTCAGCACTTGAGAAGATTGATTTGAGCAATGTTGAATCTGCAAGTGATGAGGGGGACAATAACAAGAAGGCAAAGGAGGTGGACTTAACAGTGATGTGCTTTATGGCAAATAGTGAGGAATTCAACAATGATGATCTCTACAGTGATCTTGATCAGGTAAAATCTTCTTACACCAATTTATCTCGTGCTATGCTTAGATGACAAAGGAACTTAAGAAGTATAAAAGGAAAATTAAAAATCATGATCTTGTTGTTGAGAACTTAAACTTTGAAATTCATAGGCTTAGAGCATCTCTTCTTGATGTTGAATCTTGTGAGTTTTGTCAAGTTTTATATTATGAATTGGAGTTTACAAGAAAAATTGATGCATCAACCTTAGTTCAATTTGGTAATGTAACTACTAAACTTGATAAATTAAAATTGGCACATGACTCTTGTGATGAAAAGCTAAAATTTGCAAGAGACAAAATTGAAAAAGTTAAGTCTAGTTCTTCTGCTCAATCTAAAACTTGCTCTAAGTGTGATTTGCTTCAGACTAGGCTTAATTCATTTCAAGAGTCAATTTAACAAATACTTTATCATGAAACACTTTCTTGCTCTAACTATCTGAAGCTTAACATGGAGATAGAAGTATTGACTAGACAACTTAATAATTTTACTAAAAAGGAGAAATTGGTTCAGTCTAGTTCTTCTAAAGATATTGCAAATAAATCTATCAAATGTTCATCTTATTTCAATCTATCTAAAGAAAATGAGTATCTTAAAGATACTTTAGAGAGATTTTCTTTTGGCAAGAAAAATTTGAATATGATTCTAGACAAGTCAAAAACTAGTATGAAAAATCATGGTCTAGGATATAACTTTATTGAGCATGCTAAGAATAATCCTACTAAAGTTGTCAAGAAACTCAAACTAGGAAAATTTGAAGTAGAGTCTGAACCAAAACAAGTTTTTTTAGATTTGCTAGTTTTACAAAAGAATTCTCTATCAAACTGAGTGCTGTTAAGTCAGCTGATATGACCACTCATTAAGTCAAGTATTAATACACTCATTGCGGAAAAGACGGTCATTTGGTTCAATCTTGCTTTAGAAAAACAAAGAAATAAAAGAAAGACAGGATAAAGAAGCATTTTTGACCAGCTACTTCCCATGGTCGAATCAACGTGGCTGGACCAAGTGCTCGACCAGCTGGTTCTCATGGATGAACCAAAGTGATCGAACAAGATTTTTGACCAACTATTTCCCATGGCCAGACCAGCTTCTCAAGAGACTTTCAACCAGCATTTTTTGATTGTTTAGGCCAACATTTTCTGATCATTTAGACCAGTCGATGGCCAGACCAGTTTCACGTGGTCAGTCAGATCACTTTCGACCAGTGCCATTCATGTGATTCGATCGATCGGCTGTCAGACCAGCTCTACTAAGAAGGTCAAACCGTCCCGTGGTCGAACCTACTTTTCAATGACCAGCTGGTCGAAATATGTCAAATGCTAATGCATTAGTTAAATCTTTATCAGTGTATACTTTTGCTCCTATTCATCAAGTATCTCAGTACTGGATACCTAAATCTATATTGTCTAACCCTAGTACTAAGGTACCGACGACTATTCATGCTCTGTAGGTTTGTCGCAAGAGGAAAGAGAACATATGGTTAATTAATTCTAGCTAAAGGCACTATGTGCATCAACTACAAGTTCATCTTAAAGGACATCACTCTCGTTAGTATGTTGAGCTATAACTTGCTTTTGGTTTCACAGTTGGTAGATGATAATCTTGAGGTGAACTTCAAAAAGCATTCATGTTGTATCTTAGATTCATCTGGTGATCTTGTATGCAAAATAAGTCGTGTTGGTTGCTTGTTTAAAGGTGATTTTTCATATTCAACATCTTTTGATCTTAGGTGTCTTATTTCATCATACTCTAAGGATTGTTCTTTTGGCACTGAAGATTGAGTCATATTGGCTTTGATCACCTTGCTCGACTCAGTAATTTGAATCTTGTTAGAAGAATTCCTAGTCTTAAGATTGAAAAATCAATGGATCTAGTTTGTTCACCTTGTCGACACAGTAAGATGGTCGCATCATCTCATTCCCCACTCTCATTAGTCATGACTGATTCTCCGGGACAACTATTGCACATGGACACTGTAGGTCCTTCTAGTGTTCAATCGGTTGGAGGAAAATGGCATGTTCTTGTTATTTTATGGCATCTAAGGATAAAGTTTTTGGTCACTTTAGAGAGCTAGATCTTAGACTTGCTAATGAATTTTTAGTAGCACTTAGAGCAAATAGAAGTGACAATGGAACTGAATTCAAAAACATGTCATTTGCTTCTTTTTGTGTTGAAAAGAGTTTGGACCATCAATTTTCGTCAACTCGAGTGCCTCAACAAAATGGTGGGGTCAATCGCAAGAGTAGAACTTTGGTCAAAATGGCTACTCTGTAACATCCCAAAATTTTAATTGCATTTTATTGGATTTATTAGAATTTATTTGGATTTTTCTAGATTTTATTTCAAAGCCTAGAGTACAAAAAATAGTTTATTTTATTTTCCTGAGTTCTCCTAGATTTATAGTATTTTTAGAATTTTTCTAGAATTTTTGGTAGTTATTTGCTATTTTCTAGAATTTCTTTAGAAGCTTCCTAGCATTTCTAAAAAAACAGATTTTAAGCCTCTCTCTCCATGGGCTATCACGTGTTTGGCCCAGATCAAATCTACCCCACCTAATTTAATCATGGCCGTCCCCTTTCACTTACCCCTTCACTTCTCGACTGACAGCCCTGATCTCCTCCTTGCGCCATGTAGTGATCATCCGGCCACCCATCTCTTCCTTCTTCTCCTCTCTCACTCACCGACATGTGGAACCCACTGTCATATGTTTCTTCCACCTCCCTTTCTTCTCCACCCACCGAGCTACCATTACCCCTTGCCATTAGTCGCCACGGTCGGCCAGGCCACATCAGTAGCCTAGACGACGTGGCAGCCACTTGGCAACCATGTGACACGCCACGTTGGCTCCAACTCCAAAAATCTTTTCCTTCACAAAAATAATTCGGCCGAAATCCAAAAATCAAACGCTAACGTCATAAATCGAATTTTCAATGCAAAAATAATTCAAAAAATTAGCCTTTTTCTTTTTTTTTTAGTTTCAAACTTCCAAAAGCCCGTATTTCTTCATTTTGTTCCTAGTAATTCAAATTAGTTATGTTTTTTTTAAAATTATTATGCATGTGTACGTTTATTCAAACTAAGTTTAAAATTGATTTAAATTCTAGTTACACCCATTTCCTTTGTGTATGGCCAAATTTGACATCGAATCTCAACATGCCTTGTCACCCTAGATACAAACCTAGTTGATTCATTAGTATTAACTAAAAATTTTATAAAATTTCTTAGCCATGCTTAGAATAAATTTAGGCAGGAATATTTGTTTCACATAAAATGATGGTTTCTAAAATATATTCTTGACTTTAGTTAGTCAAGAAAGCATATGAAATGTTTCAAAACAAAATATAAAACTTGGTTTGGACCTAGGCTAATGGTTAGGTGGTGGGTGCTTGCTCGCATGCATTGTCGTTCGGTAACACAATGTTGATTGTCAGGCACAAGGGATATGTGGGTTGAGCCTAAGTCAAATTAAGGTCAGGTTTATGAGCTACTGCTACAAAGCCCTATCGTACTACCACAAGGCTAATATGGGACAGTCTTGACTGACTAATTTCCAAGTCCCAACTTGAGTCTCATTGTAGGTTGAAAGTGAGCGTGGCGTAGGCTATGTAAGTCTCACTCGGTTCAAAAGGGGTCTCGGTCTAGTGGATTCTTTACTGTGGTGAAACCTTAGTGTTGACTTGGCTAGGTTAAAGGCTTTGCATTGTAAAGGTCTTGTCATGATTTCTCTGCCACACACCTAAGGAAGTGTGTTAATCACGTGGCAATATGATGATCATGTCTTGTGGGTAAAGCTGTGCAACCTCTGCAGAGTGTATAATCCATGCTGGATAGCCGTGCCCACGGTCATGGGCAAGCTGAGTAAAGCTTTTCATGTATTAGACTTTCTATTTTCAAAAACTGGTTTTGACGGAAATTGTTGGAATCTTTTTGGAGGAAGATGGTCCAGGTGGGATGCCCATAGTTAGGTTGGGGTTTGGTCGGAGCCCACACTAACGACATTATTTTGTTAAAATCCTGTTTCTATCTATTGTATCAAATTCAACTTTTGAATTTACTTACAGCATTTACTTCAATTTTGCTTTACACTCAATTAACCTTACTATGCCTTCCTTTGTCAATCCTTATGCATGCATTAACTCTGTTGAACCTCCTGGTGTAACTTGTGGAGTACTTTTTGTGCTCATGTTGCTTAATTCATCTTTTTCCAGAGGATGTCTTCGACTACGGTGAGGACTACGATGAATAGGCCATGTCTTACCATCATTCGCCTATGGGCAGGCAGGATGGGATGCTTCTTTATGATCTATTTTCCGTTGATAACCCTAAGATGTGACCGTAGATAGAATAGAATAGACAAACATTAAGGACACATTTTAAAAGTTAGCTATTTTGGAAAATTCCTGAATCTAGTCTTTTTCTCTCTCTCACTTAACTATATTCTGTCATCAAAAATTGTTTACTAACTCTTCTCTTTTCAAAATTATAGATGGCTGAATGTCCTACACAAGTCACCCATGGAATCCTTGCCGGCCACCTAGCTGACTGCCTTTGGGATATTCTCCAAGAGCTAGACTTTAAGGCATGCCTACTTATCAGGGATACCTGAGCACCTATGGAGATTAAGAATGTTGGAGGGTGGAAGTGTTGATTTACGCCAACATTGGAGATGAAGCAGCATTTCACACCTTTGATGCCTCTCTACCATGGGACATCTTCTTCAACGGTATTCAAGATGCATCCCATGAAGCAATTTGCCAGATAAGGGACATCTACGCATAAGAGCTATGACACACCACATTTTGCTACTACCCCAGCAAGTTCCTGTCAGCTCCAGCAGTGTCTTCTCCTCTACAGAGAATGAGAGTAACCCGAGGCTCATTAGTCAGGTGAAGTACGCCAAGTCTTTGGACCATGTGCACCAAACCACCTTAGATGAGTTGAGCTCCATATCACAGAGACTCCATGCAGTAGAAGAAGAATTGACCAAGTACTGCATTGAAGATGAGGATTTTGTGAACAGACCACCACCAAAGAAGCGTAGTAGCACCATCCCATAGAAACCACGAGTTTTAAGTCCAAGTTATAGAACGATGCTTTATGAGTTGTTATTCCTTTGTCAACAGCCTCAAGGTTATAATTATAATATTTAACAAAAGTGTTTTGCTGGTTGTTATTTGAGTTTTATTACTTTTCTTGCTTGTTGTGGGAATGTTACAAAGACCTTCTCTTAGTTCTCTTCTATTCTCATAAATTTGGAAGATTCCAGCAGATGGTGAACACAAGGAGAAACGTCAGCGACAACACCAACTTCAACCCTAGAGCTCAAGGAAGTCAGTCCGCTCCCATCCCTCCGCCTCCGCCAGTAGTCGAACCAAGTTCGGCTCAATTGATGGCAAACCAGAACTAGCTGATTCAATTGTTAGCTCAAACCATCAACAACCTAGCTCAGCATGCTCCTCAGCCGCCAGCCCAAGCTCCTCAGACTCGATTGCCAGAATTCTTGAGGATAAGACCCTCGACCTTCTCAAGTAGCGCAGAGCTATTGGATGCTGATGATTGGCTATGTGCGATTGGCAAGAAGCTAGATATTTTGCAATGCACTGATCGAGAAATGGTCTTGTTTGCTTTCCACCAGTTGAATGAACCTGCTTCTGAGTGTTGGGATACTTTAACCGCCTCTCATGCCAATCCTTAGAGATTTTTGGAAGGCCTGAATGACAACATTTCTGTTCAGCTGATATCCAGCGACTATGCAGATTTTCATCAGTTGGTAAGCAAGGCCATTCACCAGGAGGGCGAGTTTGTGGAGATGGAAAACCGGAAGAGAAGGTTGGCCAGGCAAAAGGTTAACCCTAGAGGTTTTCCTAAGGCTCGCAGCACTCCATTGCAGACTACCCATTTCAAACCACACTCCAGCAACTTCAAGCCATAGTCAAGCAACTTCAGGCCAGCTATTAGCCGCTCACCTTTCCAAGCTAATTGCCCTAATCCTTAGGCAACTCATGTTCCTCCATTTGGTGGTCAAGTGCAGAAGAGTACCGCTACACCTGATGAAGTGACCTATTTCTATTACAAAGAAACAGGGCATTATGCTAAGTCTTGCCCCAAGAAGCTCCAAGCAGCACCTAATGCTAGTGCATCTGGAAATCAGAATCAAGGGCAGTGGTTTAAGAAGCCAGAGAATATTGTTAAAGGACGTGTGAACCACATCACAGCTGAAGAAGCTCAGGTTGCATTGGATGTCGTACTGGGTATGTTCCTTATAAACTCAGTACCAGCTTCAGTTCTTTTTCATTCTGGAGCTTCCCACTCATTCATTTCCAAGGCTTTTATGGTTAAGAATGGGGGTGGGAATAGTTCCTCTAGGTAATCCTACGATAATTCACTCCCCTGGGGCAGAAATGAGAGTAAGGACCTTGTGTCCAAAAGTAGAGTTGCTTATAGATGGGATTGTATTCCTAGTAGACCTTATACTGTTGGAATCCCAGGGATTGGATGTAATTCTTGGTATGAACTGGTTAGCCAAGAATAATGGTCAGATCAATTGTGCTACCCGATCCATAACCCTCACCAATGGCCAAGGAGTGGAAGTAATCTTCACCCCCAAGGTCCATGAAAAAGAAGAGTGCTCTCTTAACCAACTTCAAGTACTTGAACAAGTACCAGTTGTGCAAGAATACCCTGATGTATTTTCAGAAGATTTACCAAGAATTCCACTAGATAGGGAAATCAAGTTTGTGATTAACCTAGTCCTCGGCACTGCTCCAATCTCTAAGAGACCATACCGTATTCCAGCTAATGAGTTAGCTGAGTTGAAGAAGAAAATAAGATTTATAGGATAAAGGATATGTTCATATGAGTTCTTCATCTTGGGGAGCACTTGTCCTCTTCGTCACGAAAAAGGATGGAAGCATGAGAATATATGTGGACTACAATGCACTCAATGATGTTACCATCAAGAACAAGTAACCGTTGCCTAGAATTGATAATCTGTTTGATCAACTGAAAGGAGCTAATGCCTTCTCCAAGATAGACTTGAGATTAGGATATCACCAGTTAAAGATCCGTGCTGAAGACATCCCCAAGACTGCATTCTCTACTCGTTATGGACAATATGAGTTCATTGTCATGTCCTTTAGACTGACAAATGCACCTGCCCATTTCATGAGCATGATGAACAATGTATTCATGGAGTACCTAGATAAGTTTGTGGTAATATTCATAGATGACATCCTATCTACTCTAAAAACGAAGAAGAGCATGAGAATCATCTTAGAACAACCTTGGAAAAACTTAGAGAGCATCAACTCTATGTCAAATTTAGTAAGTGTGAATTTTGACTAAAGGAGGTTGCTTTTCTTGGACATGTTGTGATAGCTGAAGGAATCACAGTTGATCCTTCTAAAGTTCAAGTAGTAATGAAATGGAAGCAGCCTAAGTCAGTAACTGAGGTCAGAAGTTTTCTTGGACTTGCCGGTTACTATCACCACTTCATAGCAGGATTTTCAGAGTTAGCCAAGCCAATGACTCAGCTTCTGAAGAAACAGTAGAAGTTTGAATGGACGAAATCCTATGAGCAGAGTTTTCAAACTCTCAAGAACAAGCTAGTCTCAGCACCAGTTCTTGTACTGCCTGATGTGCATAAGGATTTTGAGATTTTCTGTGATACCTCCCGTCAAGGTTTGGGATGTGGTCTAATGCAAGAAAGCAGTGTGGTGGCCTTTGCATCGTGCCAACTAAGACCTAATGAGTGTAATTATCCCACTCATGCTTTGGAACTAGTAGCCGTAATGCATGCTTTGAAGATCTGGCATCACTATCTCATTGGTAACTATTGTGAAGTATACACTGACCACAAGAGCTTGAAGTACATCTTCACTCAAGTAGAACTCAACTTAAGGCAGTTAAGATGGTTAGAGTAATCAAAGATTATGATATTGGGATTCACTATCATCCAAGCAAAGCGAATGTTGTGGCTGATGCACTAAGCAGGAAGTCCTATGCAAATTGTGTGTTATCGGAAGAAGACCAGACCTTACTTCAGGAGGGAGTCTCCCGCCTGAGTCTAAACATAGTGGACCAAGGTATTCTCTTAGCTTTAGAGATTCAACTGCTCTACCTGACTAGATCAAGGAAGCCCAGAAAGTTGATGAGGATATCCAGGAAATCAGGAACAATATGAGAAGAGGCAAAGCCCCAGGATTCAGTGAAGATGAGAATGGAGCAATCTGGTTTGAAAACCGTATCTGTGTGCCCAGTAATCAAGAGATCAAGGACATGATTCTACGAGAAGCCTATGAAACCCCATACTCAATTCACCTAGGTCGTATCAAGATGTACCAGGACCTTAGGGAAAAATATTAGTGTGTCAGTATGAAAAGAGAGATTGAAGAGTTTGTTGAAGCGTGTGACACCTACTAGAGAGTCAAGGCAGAACATCAGAAACTTGCAGGACTTTTGCAACCCTTGCCAATACCAGACTGGAAGTGGGAAGAAATCGGCATGGATTTCATAACCGAACAACCTAGAATTCAATCCAGCTATGACTCAATCTGGGTGGTAGTCGACCGATTGACTAAGGTAGCTCATTTCATACCTATCAAGACTACTTACTCTAGAAGTAAGTTGGATGAGCTATATATGTTCAGAATCGTGTGCTTACATGGAGTTCCCAGAAAGATAGTATTAGACAGAGGTAGTCAGTTCACCTCCCGGTTTTGGCAGAAACTTTATGAGGAATTAGGAAGTAAGCTTAATTTCAGTATAGCTTATCATCCCCCAAACAGATGGCTAAATAGAGCTAGTTAACTAAGTACTTGAGGATTTGTTGAGATCCTGTGCTTTGGATTTTGGGAACAGTTGGGATCGTTCGTTACCCTATGTGAGTTCTCGTACAACAATAGCTATCAGGCCAGCCTACAGATGGCACCTTTTAAAGCACTATATGGGAGAAAGTGCAGAACCCCTTTACTCTAGGAACAACCTGGAGAGTTTCAAGATGAGGGACCAAATCTACTTCAAGATGCTGAAGAAAAAGTAAGAAAGATCACGGACAAATTGAAGATAGCCCAATCTCGACAAAAAAGTTATGCCAACAACCATCATCAAGACTTGACCTTCGAGGTTGGAGATTATGTTTATCTCAGAGTATCTCTGCTAAGAGGAGTCAAAAAGTTTCAAACAAGAGGAAAGCTTGCACCGAGATTTGAGGGACCATTCAAGATCTTATGCCACAGAGGAGAAGTTGCTTACCAGTTGTTGTTGCCACAAAGCATTTTAAGAGTGCACAACGTCTTCCACATCTCTCAGTTGAAGAAATGTCTTCGAGTACCCTTAGAATAAACAACACAAGAAACCATGGATCTTCAGAACGATCTCACCTACCAAGAGCAACCAATCAAGATTCTTGAGATATCGAAACGTCAAACCAAGAGGAAGACCATTAGATTTTGTAGATTTCAATGGAGCAATCACACCGAAGATGAAGCCACCTAGGAACGAGAAGAATATCTGAAAGCCAACCATCCCCACCTCTTTGCTAGCTAGTTCAAATCTCGAGGGCGAGATTTCTCTTAAAGGGGGTAGGTTTGTAACATCCCAAAATTTTAATTGCATTTTATTGGAATTTATTTGGATTTTTCTAGATTTTATTTCAAAGCCTATTGTAAGAAAACTTAATTTATCAATTTTCATAAAAGGAAAAAGTATTTTATTTTATTTTATTTTCCTAAGTTCTACTAGATTTATAGTAATTTTTTTAGAATTTTTATGGAATTTTTCTTAGTTATTTGCTGTTTTCTAGAATTGTTTTAGAAGCTTCCTAGTATTTCTAAAAAAACGGATTTTAAGCCCCTCTCTCCTTAGGCTGACACGTGTTTGTCCCTGATCAAATCCGCCCCACCCAATTTAATCTTGGACGTCCCCTTTCACTTACCCCTTCACTTCTTGGTCGACGACCCTGATCTCCTTCTTTCACCATGTGATGATCATCTGGCCGCTCGTCTCTTCCCTCTTCTCCTCTCTCACTCACCGACATGTGGGACCCACCTGTCATGTGTTTCTTCCACCTCCCTTTCTTCTCTGGCCACCGAGATGCCATTACCGTATGCGCCTAAGCTCCGTTACTCCACCCTCCATCTGTTACTCCTTGCCATTAGTGGCCATTGAGTGTTGAGTGCCCTCAATCACTCCCCACTCACCTCCGCCCGTTCACCCTCTTTCACCGTTGTGCGCCATTCATGGCCGCCATTTCATCATCGAGTAATCGTCGGCACTGCCTTCGCTCCTGAGCTCCTATAAAACCATCTCCCTCCATTCCCTCCTCACTCCGCACACCAATCCTCCCTCAATCTCAATCCTCAGCGCCTGAAGCACTGAGTTGCCGCTTTTTCCTTCACTCGCTGGCAAAACACCGATGAGAAATCACCACCGACTCAGTCTCCCCCACGCCTTGCCGACGTCATCTGCACCTTCCTCATCATCGTGTGCACGTCCTCGCCCCCTCCACCAAGCAAGCCTACCGCCGGAGAGCCCTTGCCGCTGATGCCCTTGCAACCTCCGCTCCTTCCTCGCTGCCGACGTCAAGGTGTGCTCCGATTCCCATCGCCTCCTCTTACTCTTGAGCCTACCGCCGGCCGCTGTTGAGTGCCGGAGCTTCGATGACCCTCGGGTCCCAAGCGTCGCCCCGGCTGGCCAGGCCATGTCATCGGCCCAGACAATGTGGGAGCCACTTGGCAACCATGTGGCACGCCACGTCGGCTCCAACTTGCCCTGTCAGCCTCATTCGCCACGTCAATATTTCTAAATCTTTTCCTTCACAAAAATAATTCGGCCAAAAACCAAAAATGCAACGCTGACATTATAAATCGAATTTTCAGTACAAAATAATTCAAAAAATCAGCCTTTTTCTTTTTCTTTAATTTCAATCTTCCGGAAGCCCATATTTCTTCATTTTAACTCCGATTAGACCTATTCAAATTTATAAATTCTTATAAAATCCTAAACTACTCATTTCTAGACTATTTTTGAATATGTGAATTGTATTTCAACCTTCTATCTTCTTTACATCATCTAAAATCTTATGTAGTATAGATTTACAGATTGTTGATATATATCTATTGTACATGCCCTAATTACTGCCGATCCTCATATATATGTGTGTGTGACCATAAAATACGGCCATTACTCATTAATCAAGGCACATGCTGATCTTTAAACCATTACCATCCCAAGTAAATATAAAGATCACAAAACAAATGAAGAGTTCTGCAAATAGGTTACATATGCTTGCTTATCAATAAATTCACAGTTTATTTAAGGATAAAACAAGATATTATTAATTCAAAGAGTTTATAAGCACAATAGTTGATTCTTTAAACCCTTAATGTAATGGGCGTGGAGGTTTGAGGCAATGCAAAACATAAACAATCGGCAGCTTCGACTCCTCATTCACCACCTTACCCATCATTTCTTTGAAGTGTTCGGAAGTGTTGTCGAGTGCGAGGTCCTCACTCACTTTTATGCTCTGCACAAGGAGCATGTCATTGCACTGCATATTCAGTGGTGCGTTCCCCTGAGCTCGCATCGTCACAATGATATAGCGCTTGGACAATGGTGGCATAATGCCCTTGTCTGGTTGTGAGTAGTACTTCCCTTGATTCATCTTTATAGTGAATGCAAAATAATCATCTGTCTTGTTTGTTAGTTGCAGTACGCACGATATCTCCTTGTTTAGCTCGAATGGGAAGCGCGCCTCGAGGGGGTCGATCCTGAGACATTCTTTGGACCCATAGCTCTGCAAGGAAGAAAGAGAAAAATGCTTTAATTAACACTGTAAAAATAAATAAGGAGTTGTAAGTACAACTATTGAAGACGTGGGTAGGAGAAAGGGAGCCACGTGGGAATATCGGAATCACTGTCTAGTTAAATTCACCGGTTAACATACTAGTTAGTGTTCTTGTAGATGTGCATATTATAGTCATAAGTACATTCAAGTAATACACTTTGAAGCTAGTGTGTATATTCTAGTTGTAAGTACAACTATTTGTTTCTAGTTTTGTATATTTTAGTTGTTAGTGCATTCAACTTTAGTTGTTGTTGCATTCAACTAGAGTTCCTTATGTATGTAGAGAATTAACAAGTCATGTTGCAGGTGAAATGGAGATCATTATGGGAGCAGTGTGACAACATACCTGGTCTCTAGGTAATATTTTCGCGGTATCTATCTTATTCAGTTCATCTACAATCTCGGTTATAGTAGGCCTTTTCACTCGGTCGCCCTCCACACATCTTAACGCTATTTCGATGCATGTCTTCACTTCCAGTGACGTATGACTCGACATTGTTTCCTGCAGCCTATTCTTCCAGTTTTCATGTACCTGCAAAATCGAACCATAATGCTGAAAGGTAGTATGCACATGTGCACAGAGGTAAGACAAAGCATAGTATTTGTGCAAAAGGTCTGCTGTTCATGATATAGGAGGATATATTTGCTTACGAGCTCAATAAATTGTTGGGAAGACATTTCATCCCTTTTTGAGCGGCCTAGACGTCCTGTCATTATCTGTATGATTATAACACCCAAACTGAAGATGTCAAACTTCGGTGAAATTTGGCGTTTGTCGATGTATTCTGGTGGCATGTACCCACTGCATGAATGATATCAAATATTATTTTCCTTTTAAAAAATCAACAAAATAAGCTGATTTTTCATGAGGTATCGACTTACGGTGTTCCTATAATTTTTTTTGTGGTATAGGTTTGCGTTGAAGCAAAGAGTCTTGACAAACCAAAATCTGCAATTTTTGGCATCATATTCTTATCCAGCAATATGTTTCCAGGTTTTAAGTCCATATGAGTAATAGGTATTTCGGATCCATTATGAAGGTAATTTAAACCTTCGCAAACCCCTTTAATTATTTTGTAACATATGTGCCAATCAAGTCCACATGATTCATCTGTAGAAGTAAACAGAGAGTTAATGTGTTAACGAGGCGTAAATTTAGGTGACCATTTTTCTTTACATGTAAAATAATATAGTCTGGGTAGAACACCCCCATACCATCCAGATGCTTGTCAAGGTTTCCGCCCTGCAAGTATTCGAAGCAGAGAGCTCTTTCTTCCATTTTAGCAAAAACATGTTCTCCGTTGTACTCAACATGTTTATGTCGTATTTCATAGCAGTAGCCAACTAACCGTACGATATTTGGATGTTGGACCCTCATAAGGTTATTAAATTCTTTCTTAAATTGCTCATCGTCAAGTCCCGGCATGGGATGTAGCTTCTTCACAGCAATCTGTTCCCCATCATCCAGTACTCCCTGTTAAAAATCTCGTGTTAATACGGTACATGCCCTGGGTTCTTGTAGTTAGTAAAAGTATCATTTTAAAAATAAAAGATGTATTAATCATACCTTATAAACATTTCCATACCCACCACTACCAACTTTGTGCTCCTCAGAAAAATTATTTGTAATTTTTTCTAACAACTGCAATGTAAGATCCTTTGGAGTCACACTTGTATGCTGTAACTTGTTCTCCATGGTACTCTATATCCCCTAGTACCAGGACTAGCTTCGACGTCCTAGCCTCCTAGGTCTCTAAGAACACAGAAATCCTTTCACATAAGAGCACACATATAAACATATCTTTTACAAATTAAGAATAGTCATGTTGCCATAGCTTTAAAGTGAATCATTCGTTCGCCAAATCGAAACACAAGTAACACCTACCATGCATATATATCAAGAGACACAGCTAGAACAAGAAGAAACGAAGACAACAAATTAAAAGAAAAAGGGAAAGCAAGAGCAACTTCTCACACGTACATCAGGCACAAATTGAGGTAAAAAGACGGAGAAACAAGGCATGCTTAGCAGAAGTAAGAGCCTGCATGCATACTGCACTTGAACTAACCTGGAGAAGGCCTGCGGGCCGGGAAAGGGAGGAAGAAGGGTATGTACGACTATCCGTGAGAGAGAGAGACACAGAGAGAGAGAGAGAGAGAGAGAGAGAGAGAGAGAGAGCCGCGGCTTGCTCCTTGACGGGAAGGATGTATCATTAATATCGAGGATCCCATCCAGCTCGCAGCATGTAAATCGAGTGACATCAGTGGCTCGATGCAGAAAAATCAGGAAAAAAGGCCGCATGCACGTATATGTCATTCGTTGAAGTCGTGTTCCTCAAAAAAAAACCTCATTGAAGTCGCAGTCCAAAAGAATAAATTCATAATTTTATGTTAATTTGTGCCAACAACTCAGAACAACCACTGAATCAAGTCCAATATTTTACATTTTTTAATGCATATGGACAGGACAAATACCATGTGACGATCGAGCGATGGCATATGTTATTGCCCTGAAGATAATCAGCAATGGCGAAGTGGAGCGCGCGCTAAACTGATTTTTTTAGGGCTTGAATTGAAGTAGTACGTCTTGAACAGCTGGCAAAGCTAACCGCAAAAGAAGTTAATTTTGAGCATGGTACGTTCCCAAAAACATGATCTTGACCCGATGCCATGTAAGCACGCGGTTATCGAGGGTCGCTGGATTGAACCGATCATATATAACCTAAGCACGTTGTTTTTTTAATGCATATGGTCAGCCTCCAGAAAGAACATTTACAGCCTTATCCCGATGCCATGTAAGCACGCGGTTAGCGAGGGTCGTTGAATTGAACCGATCATATATAACCTAAACACGTTGTTTTTTTTAATGCATATTGACAGGACAAACACCATGTGACGATCGAGCGATGGCATATGTTATTGCCCCGAAAATAATCAGCAATGACGAAGTGGAGCGCGGGCTAAACTGATTTTTTAGGGCTTGAATTGAAATAGTACGTCTTGACCAACTGGCAAAGCCAACCGCAAAAGAAGTTAATTTTGAGCATCCCAAAACATAATTTTCACCACTAGCTAATTTCTATTGCCAAATGGATATATTAAAACCGTATTGATGCCTAACTAATAATTAAAAAAACGGAGGTAGTACAATACTATAAGTAGCCCGTGCACGTGAACGTACGTCCATCTCGAGGAGGTAGCACAGTTAGGAACGGTAGATTCGTTGAGGATTAAGCGTATTTCTGAGGCATACTGGTACTTCTTTAAAGTACCGGCCTTTGGAAGCACGAAAGCAAAAGAGCATCCTAAATCTGTAGCCATATCAATGGAGATAGCAAAAATGTTCAACCGATGTTACACTGGTGCTCATGCATTTGGTCAAGAGCTTAGTGTGTCCAATATAAAATATGCAGACCAATAATACAGTAGTTAAAATGGATTGCTTTCGTGTGTGAAATGGATACCATGCACATACTTGCATCTTGCATATGTTATCAGTCGGCCTATTTACAATAATTGCAGATAATACAGCCCAGTTCATGAAACAAGCTTCTTCCTGACAACCACGCGCGATATATTCATGTAGGTCGAATATAGGCGCGGTTCTTTTTCAGCTTTCGGCTCGGCTTCTGTTTTTTGTTTTTTTACAGTAACTTGCTTTTAAATAGAGTGTTTTTAAAAAAATAGGATATACTAATTAATTATAGTACATACTGTACCGACTTTATTTATATCGGCAAAAACTTGCACATGAGTTTCTGTTTCTCTATAATCTCTCGTACGAACAGCCCAAAAACCACAAGCCACAGCAAAAAACCATAAGCCTCAGCTAAAAAGAACAGACCTAGAAAGGCATGCGCAAAGAAGATAAACAGTGTAATACAAGCTATTTGACGTATGTTCGAATATAGGTCCCAAATACCTCAACATACGACTCTGCATGCCCAAAGAAGCCAACAATTTTGCCATTGTTCTGCATTCGGATGTCAAATAGAGTTCCTCCTCGTCCAAAAGGTCCATGGCTACCAACATTTGTGAGAAACGTAAGCGATGTTATGACCCTGGGTAATGTATGAAATGGACCAACTGTTCCAGAAACTCGCGTCAGAAATTCAGAATGGCTAAGTCGAATCTGCAAGAAAGGAAAACGATCATCATGCTAGCTTATCTTTGCAAGGAAATAATTAATGGGCAACATGGATTAATAACATAAGAAATAAGAAAGAAAACCAAGTATGCTTTTTTTTTCTTCTCAAGGGTGATTTTTCACTCACCACATTTGCACTGCCGCCAGGACCGCCCCACGGACCTACAGTGTGCCTTTTCCCATTAAGGGCCTGTTTAGGAGAGCTCCACCAGCTCTAGATCCACGAAAAACAGCTCTACTCCACGAAATTTTACCCAAACGCTCCAGCTTCGCGAAATCTGGATCCACCAAAATCCTGGATCTGAGGGCCAGATCCGTGGATTTCATGGAGCTCCTCAAGGGGTGCTTTAAAAACGCTGGTTTCGTACCTCCTCATGGAGTTGGGTGGTAATTACCTATCAATGCCACTGGTTACACACCCCATCCCACCAAAAGTGGCCATTCCCACCAAAACCTCAATTTCGTGGATCTGGAGCTGCTGTACAAGCCAAACAGTTTGTCCAGCTCCATGGTGGGATCCCAGATCCACGGTGGAGCTGCTCCATGGTGGAGCTGTTGCTCCAGATCCACGTTTTCAGTGGTGAAGCTCTCCCAATCAGACCCTAAATTCATAGTACGAAAAATTCAAGTGAATCAACGACGACATCACTGTTGGGGTGCCACCTTGATGTCAAGAGCCCTCCCTCCATTTCCACCCCAAGGCCCAATCTTGACAAGCCCAGCCTGATCGGAGCAACCCAATCAAGCAGAAATTAGAAAGACAAAACATTGGGGAAGAAATATATAAATAAAATGGGCCAGGAGTTAATTAGCACCTTATCCTCATTGCTTGACTTGGTGTGATGACATTTCTGTATCTCTATTTTTCAGATGAAACTTCTTCGTAGAATGGGCTAGTCAGAGTCAAGTCAACTTACTTTGTTTATCAATCTAGTGAAAATTATTTTCATCTAGCAATTTATAAGTTACTTGTTTTTTTATAAAAACTAGCTGAATGCCCGTGCGTTGCTACGAATTTTTAAAATTTATCATACTATATGTTTTAAAATTTATCATTCTACCAGGAGTGGAAGAACTACCTATATGCGGATTTGGACAATTGATCTTCGATCAAACGACTGAGAACAGAGGAGGGAGAAGGGACCGACGACCACCAACTTATATTTTTATAATAGTAAAGAAACATAAGTCGGATATTCTACCTGTTAAATTTGCATTGAGATCGGTGTGTTTTTCTATTGTATGGTAATCCCGTAGCTGAAAAAAGTGACTTATTATAGTTAAAAAAGGGGAAATTGGTGACCTATTATTTTTTGGGGCTGTCTATAGATTATTTGACTATTTTTAGGGTTAAAAACAGACACTTTTTGAACCGTTGGATGAAGGCACATGACATCAAGGTGACGCGCAACGTCTGGAAAGCACGACAATTTTGACATTCACTTAGCATTTTGTAGTGTGACCATAATGGGCACAAGCACACCGTCGGTCCATGGGGCGTGGTCCTGGTGGGAGCATTTGTCCAACGGTTAATGTTTGCTAAAATCATTACCAGATGATGTTTGTCAAGAAAGTGAAGAAGCTTTTCAAGACAACGCCCAGCTGTACGATGTAGATGATGCCTGGTGTTAGGGTTTAGTTCTACACTCAGATCTGCCTGTGGAGTCTTTTGGTAATGTAACTTTGGGTTGTACGCCCCTTTATGTAAAACTTGGCTGTTAAGCCTTACTTCGGCAATAAAGTTTGGTTTTTATGCTTAATCTTGCTTTGGCAACGATGTACACTCATTTACAGTACTTGTAACTGAACAGTTCTGCATAGTTACGATAGTAACCTAACGTCCCCAGAAATGGAGGTGTTACAACATTCACTTTGCATTTTGTAGTGTGACCATAATGGGCACAAGCACACCGTAGGTCCATGGGCGTGGTCCTGGTGGCCTGGTGGGAGCATTCGTGAGGTGGGTGAATGTACCTCAAAAACGAGTACCAATTACTATGTGTGTTTTTCTTTTTCTTTTCTTCATTTTTTCCATTAATTACGGGATTTTATAGGCGTCTGAAATTTTCATAAGCATATCACTGCTACAGACAGCCCTATCACAGACGGTTCGGAACCGTCATCACAGACGGTTCTTGAACCGTCAGTGTCTAGGTGTCAGTGATAGTTGTGGTTATCACAGACGGTTCCCAATCCGTCTGTGATAACAACATTACAGACGGTCTTTATTACTAACCGTCTGTGATATTCGAGTATCACAGACGGTTTTTTATAAAAAACCGTCGGTGATAGTCTTGTATCACAGACGGTTTTAAAAAAACCGTCTGTGATACGAGACTATCACAGACGGTTTTTTATAAAAAACCGTCTGTGATACTCGAATATCACAGACGGTTAGTAATAAAGACCGTCTGTGATATATACAATATCACAGACGGTTTTTATTACTAACCGTTTGTGATATTTTGTATATCACAGACGGTTTTAATTACTAACCGTCTGTGATATTTGTGTATCACAGACGGTCAGTAGTAAAGGCCGTCTGTGATATCATTCACACCACAGACGGCACTCTTTGAAACCGTCTGTGATATTGTATCACAGACGGATTTTAACAACGAACCGTCTGTGATACCAAGTGCATCATCCATTTTATTTGATATTTTTTGGCTAGCCTCAGGATATGCTAGCCATGCCCTCTGAACGCAAGCAAGCAAGCAGATTACAGATAAATGACAGATATAAGTTAATTGCAACTCATAGTAAATTACAACAAAATTCGTACACAGCAGATCACATACATATATATATATATATATAGAATGAAAATCGTTACACAAAATCTGACAAATGAATTCATTTGAAGGAATTGTTTGATTTGTACAGTTGAATCCAATGTTTCAACATCTAATTATCACCATTGCCGGCGTAGAACTCTCCCTTCCTACTTATGACCTCTCCTAGCAAGAATTGGGAGATGATTGCACGAATCTCCATGAGATTGTCAAGATCATATGCACTTTCGTCGAAGTGCACCCGCTGTCGCTAGGAGCAATGTTAAGTCATTAATTAGCATGTGTGTGTAATACAAATACATATATATAATCAGAAAGTAATAATTATTGGAAGGACCTGACAAACCTCTGGATCATTGATCTTAGTAGCAATGATTTCCTTCATATGGCGGCAAACGTAGAATCCACATACGTTGCCCTGTAGCTGCTGGTGGCACTGCAAAAATAGAATTACATACATCGGTATTGTCAATTCTAGAGGCATTATAACAAAGTATGATATAGGATTGTTGTGTTGTAGCGGGTACCGGAAATCGCGTGTTGTGTCGTAGCGTGTCACTGGATTTGTCGTGTCTTCCTCCTTGAGCAACATAATCGGCAAACGCCCTACGTGATTCAAAAAACTTATCCTCGGCCGTGGCAAACAAAAGAAATATTACAATAGAGTTATGTATGGAGGAAATGAGTTTACCTGTTAAGTACTTCTTGCACAAGACTGAAGTCGTGGTTGCTCCTAAGGAGGGAATCAAGGTATATTACCTTGCTCCACTTTGGTACAATCACAAGCAAAATCCAGTGATGCCTAGTCATGTGTGTCGCCATAGTGATTAATCCTAAGTTCATGCCGCATGTAAAGTACAAATGAAACATATGTGTGGCAACTAGTGAAGCATTTACCCTTGGTTGAAGGGTACCATGATGTATTCCTTGTCGGTGTGAGCAATCAATCCCCTCGTTATGTAACCTTGCACGAAGGATGCATCTGCATTGATACATTGCTCGGAGACCAAGTGAGGGTCGAGGAAACCCACCGGTCGTCGCGATCGCCGGACTTCTTGGATCATGTATCTATACATAAAGAAAGAGTAATGACATTTATCTGTATAACGTGAATGTAGAACTTCATTGTGCAGTACACTTACAGTGTCTAGCATCGTAGAAGTGAGGCGTCGAGTTCGTCGAGATTGAATAGTAAGAATAAATCATCGAATGTCACGACGATGTAGCCCAAGTCGTTGAGGAAATGCGTGTCGTTATATTTCAGAGTCAATGCACTCTGCCGGTTTGGCTTCATGTTGGACTTCTCCATGTACCAGGCATGCAATCTATTGCAAATCATACCAACCTGGCGTAATTGTGAATCGGGCAATAACGACACTCCTAGAACAAACTTCCATGGCACGGGACGCGGCTTAACTTTCGTCGCATGAGCCTTGGAGGCCTTGGAGCCTCGCTTATGATATGTTCTCGGTGGCGTCTCGGCGGGAGCCGATGCAACAGACTTTACTGGATTTTGAGGTGGAGGTGAAGCCACCGGAGCCGATGTGCCAGGTCCAGGGCGACGTCCCTCTTGGGCCACTGGATGTAAAGATTGTGGCACAGACATGTCGAGGACGATGTCCCTCTTGGGCCACTGAATGAATGTGTGGACGGCATCCCCGTATGTCTTAATCTCTTCGTTTGGGGGCTTCTCAAGAGGGACGGGCTTAAAAATATCATTAATCATGTCCACCTGGACCTTCATGAAACCGGTGTCTACTTGTACACCGTGCACGAGCGTCCCTGGCAGCAATGGATACACCATGCCGCGCCCAGCATCAACGGGAATAGAGCCAACAAGCCTGACTGTGAGGGTGCAAGGCATGGGCTCCTACATAACGATACAAGATGAGTTAAGGCGTCCACCAGAGAGATCTATGTACCATTCTAAAGAGGTACATTACCTGAATGTCGTCAATACGTAAGTGGTCGTCGCTATGTTCAGAAATTGGTGTGGACGCGCAGCTACTGCGACGTTGAGGGGGACTGGGTACCGCGGTACTAGGAGTGGGTTGCGATTGGTTGCGGACTTGTCTCAGTTCTTCCCGCAACGAATCTATCTCTCCTCGAAGTGAGGCAGTCTGCTCTTGAAGTGAGGCAGATAGTTGTTCCTCAAGTTGAGCACGAAGCTCCTGTTTTATTTGTTCGCTGCGGTACGCCTTGGATCTCTTCCTACTCCTATATGTCTCGGAGTAATCTGGAAATCCGTGCCTCCAAGGTACATAAACCCCCATGCCTCGTGTGCGACCTGGGTGCTCCTTGTTTCCCAAGGCCTGTGATAGTAAATCTATCTCCCTATATTCTTCAAAGGAGCCACGAGAAGATTCGGTAGTCAATGATTGCTGCAAGAGGCAATTAATCATGTTATTTTTGAACCCATGAAGTTCAAGAGGTGTTAACAACTATGTTGTTTAACATATTTTACCATGCGTTGGGACACTTCCTCATCTGCGGGGTTTTTGAAAGAGACACCCGAAGATGTGGTTGATGACCTCGCTCTTAACCAGTTTCGAGC
Source organism: Dendrocalamus latiflorus (assembly GCA_017311315.1). Lineage (NCBI taxonomy): Eukaryota > Viridiplantae > Streptophyta > Magnoliopsida > Poales > Poaceae > Dendrocalamus > Dendrocalamus latiflorus. The sequence continues at coordinate 26,124,598 of CM029642.1, forward strand.
GCGCTCGTTTGCGATCCCGGCAAATGGCGGAGAGGCCTCCGATCGGATTGCGACCTCATCCTGCATCCTCCATTGCGGGATTTTACCCGCGTACCCAGCAGTGCTGAGTCTGTGAGGGTGCGTGTTTTGTGACTGGAGATCCTTGTGCGCCGCACTTTGTTGTACAAATTCGGGCGTCGTCTTCATCTGCACAAAGGCCTCCCATGTTTCCGGCGACACGAAAGGATACTTCGTGAAGGGCGTGACATCCTCGGCCACGTACTTCGTCACAAGAGTGCTCTTAAAATTCTTCCATGCTTTTCCCATCGCGAGGAGCGCTTGCCATTGCACGAGTCCCTGTGCTTCTGCTGGGAACTCGAACGAATTTGTAAGTTCCTCCCATAGCTGATTTTTGTGATCCTTTGTCAAATCTTTCCAGCTTGCTATGGTGATGGGGACCCGTTGCCTTCCAATTATCCCGCAGGTAGTCCGAAATGATGACGCTACTTTCGACGGTTCCAGAGGGACCCCATCCGGAGAGACCACCGTGATGGTCATTCGGCCCTCTGGCCTTTTCGATACTCCTCGGCCACGTTTAGATTTCGCAGTCTTGGGAGCGTGAGACCCAGATGATGACGACGAAGACTGTGTGGACGCCATCTCTCTTCTAAGAAAAAACTAACTGAAGTGAGCTATGGACCCAGCTTGTCAAAGTTCTATGAATCAAGTGACACAAACCAGTGCATCAAGTTCATTGAACAAGATACACTGGAGTGTGTCACTTGCTTTATGCCCTTTGACAAAGTTCTAACGATTAGCTAATTGCAGTGAGCTATGGGCCTTCCAAATAGACCTTGCGAAGCATATAACATGTGAAGCATATATATACATGTGAAGCATATAACATGTGAAGCATATATATATCATGTGAAGCATATAACATGTGAAGCATATATATATATATATATATACATGTGAAGCATATAACATGTGAATCATATATATATATATACATGTGAAGCATATACATGTGAAGCATATAACATGTGAAGCATATATATATATACATGTGAAGCATATACATGTGAAGCATATAACATGTGAAGCATATAACATGTGAAGCATATATATATATCATAAAGCTAACATGTGAAGCACAGGGAGGGACCGGCGTCGGGGGGGACCGCCGGCTTCGGGAGGGAGCGGCGTCGGGAGGGAGCGGCGGCGTCGGGAGCGGCGGCGTCGGGAGGGAGGGACCGGCGTCGGGGGGGACCGCCGGCTTCGGGAGGGAGCGGCGGCGTCGGGAGGGAGGGACCGGCGTCGGGGGGGACCGCCGGCTTCGGGAGGGAGCGGCGTAGGGAGGGAGCGGCGGCGTCGGGAGGGAGGGACCGGCGTCGGGGGGGACCGCCGGCTTCGGGAGGGACCGGCGTCGGGAGGGAGGGACCGGCGTCGGGGGGGGGACCGCCGGCTTCGGGAGGGAGCGGCGGCGTCGGGAGCGGCGGCGTCGGGAGGGAGGGAGCAAAACCTAGCTAGCAGGGGCGCTGCAGAGTGGAGACAAGAGACTGCGGCAGAGCGGACTCCGCAGACCTAGCTGCGGGTATTTAAAGATGATCTATCACAGACGGTTCTATCAATATAACCGTCTGTGATATGCATTATCACAGACGGTTCTATCAATATAACCGTCTGTGATATGCATTATTACAGACGGTTCTATAGATAGAACCGTCTGTGATAATGAATATCACAGACGGTTATGTCGATAGAACCGTCTGTGATGTGTTATCACAGATGGTTTCTTTTGATAAACCGCCTGTGATAGTTCACTATAAATACCCGCAGCTAGCTAGGTTCCTATGTCATTTTACAATTACAATATGGAACATAGATACATTTATGAAAAACGCAAGCATAACCATAAATATAACTATTTCATAGTTCCTTAGTCATTTTACAATTACAATGCATGGGTTCCTTAGTCATTTTACAATTACAATGGAACATACATACATTTATGAAAAACACAAGCATAACCTATATCATTTATTACACTTTGGCTATATCATTTTAAATAAAGCCCTTCACGATGATCGATACGCATATAGCTTGCTTCATCGCCTTGTTCTTCATCGAGCCTGATGCCGTCTCCGAATGGAGGCAAATCATCAAATTGATTGTACTCTTCCTCATCCACAACATTCTCGAGGTCCACGGTAGTGACGCCGTACTTGTCAACCTTTACACCCCGTGAGAGTTGGACCCAACGGCACCGAAATAGAGGAATTTTGAAAATTACGTAGTCAAGCTCCCAAATCTCCTCTACAAGCCCGTAGTACGAGCTTCGGCCAGCGGTACTGCCGTGCGAATCATAGGCATCTATGCGGACACCTGAGTTCTGCACTGTGCTCTTTCTATCTTGATCTGTTGTATAAAATGTGTAGCCATTAATGTCGTATCCTTGCCATGTCACAATTGTAAATTTTGGCCCTTTTGCCAACCATTGTAGTGTTTCATTTGACGACCTCCTAGTCAATTGCGCCTTCAACCATTCGTTGAACTGACGGTTGTGTTGTCTCGTGATCCAAACTTCTGACCGGCCTGCATTCTCCTGACGTAGCATGTCCTTGTGCTCTTCAATATATGGGGTCACTTCAGTCATGTGTTGTAAAACCATGAAATGGCCTTGAGCATACGTATTTTGATCCGGAGTTATTGCTTTCCTCCCGATAGTCCCTATACCCTCTAACCTCCCCTCGTGACGAGATAGAGGTACACCTATCGGCTCTACCTGAGAAATGTAGCCGATGCAGAATTCAATGACCTCTTCTGTTGTATAACCTTCAATGATGCTACCCTCCGGTCGAGATCGATTGCGTACATAGGACTTCAGAATTCCCATGTACCTCTCGAAAGGGTACATATGACGTAGAAATACGGGGCCACATATTTTTATCTCTTTCACAAGGTGGACAATGAGATGGACCATGATATCAAAAAATGATGGAGGGAAATACATCTCTAGATGACATAGAGTTGTCACCACCTCGGTTTGCAGAGCATCTAGTCCATCCGGATCAATGACCTTCTGAGCAATTGCGTTGAAGAAATAACATAGCCTTATGATTGTCACTCGAACCTTGTTCGGCAAAATACTTCTAATTGCAACAGGTAGCATTTGAGTCATTAGCACATGACAGTCGTGAGACTTCATGCCAATTAATTTCAAATGTTCCATGGAAACAAGTTTCTTCATGCTTGTGGAGTGACCGGATGGAACTTTCACACCATTTAAGGACTGGCACAATTCAGTTCTCTCGGACTTAGACAGAGTGTAACATGCTGGGGGAAGGTACGTCCGGCCTTTATCGGTCTCTATCGGTGCTAACTCGGTCCTGATGTTCATAGCGACCAAGTCACGCCTTGCGTTAACACCATCCTTTGTTTTATCAGGAATGTTCAGTAAGAGACCAATCAAACTGTCACATACATTCTTCTCTACGTGCATGACATCGATGCAATTGCGAACTTCTAAGTGCTCCCAATAAGGCAAGTCCCAAAATATTGACCTCTTTTTCCACATGTTCTTCCTCAATTTACGTCCCTTTCCAAACACAACATTTATATCCTTGACCATATCATACACCTCTTTCCCGCTAAAAGGTCTTGGTACTGAGTCATCCTCTTTTTTTCCGTCAAATTGTTTCTTCATCTTGCGGTATGGGTGATACTTTGGAAGGAACCTACGGTGACGCATGTACACAGTTTTTCGCGAGTTGTTCAACCACACACTCTCGGTATAATCTAAGCAGTGCGGACACGCTTTGGCTCCTTTTATACTCAACCCTGACAGGTTACCAAGGGCAGGAAAATCATTAATGGTGCAGAACAACATGGCGTGTAGAGTGAAGTTCTCTCGTTTGTCCGCATCCCATACATGTACCCCTTCATTCCACAGTATTGCAAGATCTTCCACCAATGGGGCTAGGAACACATCAATATCGTTGCCAGGTTGCTTCGGCCCTTGGATAAGTAGTGACATCAAAATATATTTCCGCTTCATACACAGCCAAGGAGGAAGGTTGTACATGCACAGAGTCACGGGCCAGGTGCTATGTCGGCTGCTCATGTTACCAAAAGGATTCATTCCATCTGTACTCAACCCAAACCTTATATTTCTCGGTTCCACACCGAAATCTACAAACATCCTATCGATGTTCCTCCACTGGGCAGAATCAGCAACATGTCTTATCATTCCGTCTTTCTTACGCTGCTCGTAGTGCCAACGCATCAATCTTGCATCCTTGCGGTTTGCAAATAAACGCTTCAAACGGGGGATTACAGGAAGATACCACATCACCTTAGCAGGAGGTCCTTGCTTCACCTCGATGCCCTTCCCATCATCAGAGTCATTTTTACGCTTGTATCGGGATGCTTTGCACACCGGACAAACATGTAAGCTAGCATACTCTTTACGGTACAGGATACAATCATTCCGACATGCATGTATTCTTTCTACTTCCATTCCTAATGGACAAAGAATCTTCTTGGCTTGGTAGGTGGTTCTCGGCAACACATTTCCCGTTGGAAGCATGTCCACTAGGAGACCTAATAATGCCGTGAAACTCTTGTCGGACCAACCATTGCTTGCCTTCAATTTTAGCAGTTCTAGAACTGATGACAACCTCGTGTATTGCGGCTTGCAGCCCGGGAACAAAGGTTTCTCCGAGTCCTCCATCAAGCCCTCGAATTTACCAAACTCTCTCTCACTATAGTTCCCTTCTGCATCACGTAACATCTGATCCAGATTGTCATCCTGCGACCTATCCTCATGATCGAAAGAACAGTCCACATCTGGCATATCGTTGCCTCCCTCGACTATGTCATAACTACCTTCTTGTGTACTCTTCTCTTCACCGTGACTGGTCCAACATTTGTACCCTTTTCTGAAACCCCTTCGAATCAAGTGAGCTTCAATCTGCGCTGAGTTGCTAAACATCTTGAGATTATCACAATCAATACATGGGCAATACATATATTTCATCCCCTTCTTCAACATATCCAGCTCGGCCGCCCTTCTAAAAGCAGACACGCCAGTAATGTACTCTTCAGTCACACGGTTCTCAATATACATCCAGCTTCGGTCCATCTACGCTACACAAGTGACAAATGGTTGTCAAAAATGATTATTACCCCTACTACTAACCTCTGATCAGATCACTAAGAATGTTAAGTAATTGAGTACTAATCTCTGATCAGATCACTAAGAATGTTAAGTAATTAAGTATACTAACCTCTGATCAGATCACTAAGAAGACGGTGATATTTTTTCGCCCCCAACTCCCTAAAGCCGGCCGCCTTGCTCCACCGATGAAGCGCAATGAAGACAGATCGGTGTCGACATCCTTCGAGTAGGTACGCCAAGTAATTAATACTACCCAGAATATCACAGACGGTTCCAACCACAAACGGTCTGTGAAAATGACATATCACAGACGGTTCGTATTAATAACCGTCTGTGAATTATCACCGACGGTTATTAATATTAACCGTCTGTGATACAAACAATATCACAGACGGTTCAAATTAATAACCGTCTGTGATTGTTGACTATCATAGACGGTTCGAAATACCAACCGTCTGTGATAGTCCTTCACAGACGGTTTACATTAATAACCGTCTTTGATAGTCTTTGAATGTGTTGTTGTGCTTGCCTCTGTATTAGCTGTGATTGTTGCAAAAGATACATGGACCATTTGGGTGGAAAGATGAACTGTTTCGTCAGGCGCATGACTGCCAATTCGAAGCATAGCATAGCTACCGAGGCACATCCGAGGCCTGCTGCTGTGTCTTGAGGAATGAGAAGAGCTGGTCTCTTCAGATGTGGTATTCTCAAGACACAGCAGCAGGCCTCGGATGTGCCTCGGATGATATGCTATGCTTCGAATTGGCAGTCATGCGCCTGACGAAACAGTTCATCTTTCCACCCAAATGGTCCATGTATCTTTTGCAACAATCACAGCTAATACAGAGGCAAGCACAACAACACATTCAGATCTATTACAGCTAAGAACGAACCCATCATGGCACGACGGTGCGACTGAACAAGACACACTTACGACACTTACGGCAAGAGTGTGTTGTCCAGCCGCCCGCCGTGCCGTGACGGAGGCGCTAGCTCACAGCAGAGGGGAACCTAGCTAGTGGATGAACTCACGCGTGACTAGTACCGGTGGAAAGGTAATGGGGCGTTTGCCATTCGATGGGGCGTTTGCCATCTCGACAGTAGTCGGCATCGTCGAGGAACATGCAAATACAGAGGCAAGCACAAAAACTCAACAACACATTCAGATCGATCTATTACAGGATAACAAGCTAACAAACCCTTCGCGGCACGACGGTCCATACTAAACAAGACACACTTACGACACTTACGGCAAGAGTGTGTTGTTTAGTATGAACCGAACGTGTCGCGATATGGAGGTGCTAGCTCACAGCGGAGGGGAGATGCATGCAGGAAGCTAGCTTCAGGCAACATCTCGACAGTAGTCGGCATCGTCGAGGAACATGCAAGTACAGAGGCAAGCACAAAAACTCAACAACACATTCAGATCGATCTATTACAGGATAACAAGCTAACAAACCCTTCGCGGCACGATGGTCCATACTAAACAAGACACACTTACGACACTTACGGCAAGAGTGTGTTGTTTAGTATGAACCGAACCTGCCGCGATGGAGGTGCTAGCTCACAGCGGAGGGGAGATGCATGCAGGAAGCTAGCTAGTGGATGAACTCACGCGTGACTAGTACCGGTGGAAAGGTTGATGGGGAGTTATTAATAAGGGCCTGGCCGTGGGAGGAACTGGTGCCAGCCATTCGATGTGGAGAGAATGGACGGGTGAGATCGAAATTCTGGGTATACGCCAATTATTGGTGACACGTGATATCACACGCCAATTATTGGTGGTATGTAATTATCACAGACGGTTATTAACGCGAACCGTGTGTGATAATAAATATCACAGACGGTTCTTAATACGAGCCGTCTGTGATTTTTAGTTATCACAGACGGTTCTTAATACGAGCCGTCTGTGATGTTTAGTTATCTCAGACGGTTCTTAATACGAGCCGTCTGTGATGTTTCAGTTATCACAGACGGCTCGTATTAATAACGGTCTGTGATATTAATATCAGACGAACAGTCTGTGATATTAATATCAGAATATGAACGGTTTGTGATATTAATGGCAGAGATGGTTTGAAATACGAAGCGTCTGCGTTAATGCTTAAATATGCGTGCCCTAATCCTGCTCTTCTACACACTATGCTCTCCCTGATCATAATAGCAGAGATGGTTTGAAATACGAAGCGTCTGCATGCGTTAATGCTTATATATGCGCGCCCTAATCCTGCTCTTCTACACACTATGCTCTCCCTGATCATAATAGCAGAGATGGTTTGAAATACGAAGCGTCTGCATGCGTTAATGCTTATATATGCGCGCCCTAATCCTTCTACACACTATGCTCTCCCTGATCATCTTCTTCATCACCAGATCACCAGATTTCTCAATAATGACATCTAAAATTCTTTTGATCTCCTTCCTTTCATCTATCCATCATGAGTTGTTCGGACGCAACCTTACTCAGGCGGCCAAAAATTTACGTCTGGAGCAGCTCCTCCGCTCACGCCCTGCTCTCCTTCCTCCACTCGCTTCCATCCGTCAGCTGGACCTCATCATCCGCCGTCGACGGAGGTGTCTCATTGCCACTGAGGATAGGGAAACCGCCCTCAGCCTCGTTCTTCTCTACAGTGTGCGCAAAGCGGAGGAAGATCTTGCGACACTGCAGACACACTTGGATAAACTTGCCGATCAAGCAGATTTGGCCGATAATGCGGAAGCGCATCTTGACATCCTGTTTCAGATTATGGAACATGCTAATGATCATTTGCCCATGCTTGAGGAGGAGGTCGAGAAGGCAAGGGCAATCTTGACGGCATTCGAGAATACAGCGGCTGATCCTCCAACTCCAGAAGTCGACGAAGAAGCATATGAAGCCCAGAAGATTCAAATCTGGGAATGTCTTTTTAGTGCACTTTTGTAATAAAATTACCTTGAATTTGACTCTCGTCTCTATAGATTCTGTAGTTTAAACGATACCACCGACGGTTCATATTACTAACCGTCTGTGAAATTTCAATTATCACAGACGGTTTCAGTTAATAACCGTCTGTGATATTTTCACAGACGGTTATTTACAGAAACCGTCTGTGATAATGTTATACATCACAGACGGTTTGTATTACTAACCGTTTGTGAAATTTCACAGACGGTTAGTAATACGAACCGTCTGTGATGTCTCAATTATCACAGACCGTTCGTGATAATAACCGTCTGTGAAAATATCACCGACGGTTGCCAGTTTAAACTGTCTGTGACAGTTTAATCACAGACGGTTCCGTATGAACCGTCTGTGATGTAGCCGTCCAGTATAGCCTCTTCTGTAGTAGTGTATGTCACATGTTTTATCCAGTGGGTCAACATCCAACACATAACACATCAAGCTCCGTCCGTATCCAATTGCCACAAAAATTGACTTACACTTAAAAATATTTTAGACACCATACAAATAGCAAATGCGATTAATTATTATCTCCTAACTTCGTGATCATCATTTTCCCTTCATGCAGATTGAGCTTGGCCCTTCGGAGTTTGTGACCGAAGTATTTTTACAATCGATCCATTTAATGGCTTACCCAGTGTTATTTCTGAATTTCTACGTTGTTTCTGAATGAGTGCTCACGCATCGCTGGATCTTTATGTTATCCTTTTGTTTTTAGGACTAATTATCTTTACTACTTAATAAGTTTGAGCTGGTGGTTCTTTCATCCCTCTTCACAAAAAAACTGTACTGACATATGGCCCTAACTCACAAAAACAACTGCCGAGTTGCTTCTCCCCTTCCACTGAATCTTCCCCCGTCTCCCCATGTTCTCCAATCTCCACCACTCCGCCCTCGCCTCCTCCCCCCACACCGCGCCGCCGCGCCCTCGCCTCCTCCCTCCCACCCTGTGCCGCCGCCGCCTCCTCCTCCTCCCCCTACTCCTCCGCTGCGCCGCCGCCTCCTCCCCCCTACTCCTCCGCTGCGCCGCCGCCTCCTCCCCCGCTCCGCCGCCGCCGCCTCCCCCACTCCGCCCTCGCCTCCTCCTCCCCACTCCACGCCGCCGCCGCCGCCGCCGCCTCCTCCTCCTCACCCCGCGCCGCCGCCTCCTCCCCTCCCTCCCACCCCGCGGCGCCGCCTCTTCCGCCTCGTCCTACCACGGTTGTACCGGCAGCGCCGTCTCTCCACCCCCCTCCACACCCATGGAGGAGGACAAGGGCAGGGTGCACCGCATCCCCGAGAAGGAGAGCAAGGTCGATAGCAGCAGCCTCGTTGCGCCCGGTGGGTGGCACGGCAACGCCGAAGATGACAACTCCGACTCCGACGACAAGCGCCTCCGCCGCGCCGCGGTGAGCAACTACGGCCACAACTACGATGACGATGAGGAGGAGGAGGAGCAGCAGCAGTAGCAGCAGGAGGAGGAGGCGGAGGACGAAGAAGACCACGAGGCTGAGGAGCTCAAGGCGCTCACCAACGATATCGACGAGGAGACGCAGGTTGTCGGGGAGGTCCTCCGCATCAAGGAGCTCCTCTCGCGCAAGGAAGATCATGTACGGAGCTCTTCCATTGCTAAAGTTGTCATTTGTCAACTCCAGGGAGTACTTAAACATTGATCTGAACTAACAATGGTAGTGTTGCAGTCGGATGCTACTCTGTTCGAATCGCTGAGGAGGCTGCAGTTGATGCAAATGTCCGTCTCCACTCTGAAGGTACGGATTGGATAGTGCATATGAGCTATGCGATGTGTCAGAGGATGTTCAGTTTGCTAATCTTTAGGGCTGTTCATTTGTAGGCTACTGAGATTGGGAGGGCTGTTAATGGGCTGCGGAAGCACAACTCGCAGCAGATTCGTTACCTTGTTCTCTCATTGAGTAAGCTTCATGGACTTGTACTGAATTTCAGTCTCTAGGGCTAATTCATGTTTGAATTTAAGGAGCTTAGTGAAGCAAATTACTACTCAAATGTACCGAGAAGATTTTGATTAGCAAAACATGCTAGTATTCCAGCAACATAGTCATAAAGTGCTTTAGCATCTTTGAGTCCTGAACTGCCTGGGTGAATGGTTTATCTTTGTTGTCAGTGTGCTTCTGAACCAATCGTGCTAAATATTATTGACATATTCAATTACTCTGTGTTTCAGAGGGTGGAAAGTTTTGGTTGATGAGTGGGTCAGTACTACTAATGCCGCCCCTGCAGGTAACAGAAGTGAATTTGTTTCATGTCTGATTTCATCCATAATTTTGTGAGTGAATATTAACCTCTTAGTTTACTATGATTTTTATCTGTAGACAACTCCCCGGGCTCTTCAAATCCTTCTGTTGTGGATGATGATGATGATGATGATGAAGGGCTTCCTTGTCCACCTTTGGATGCAGGGGCATTCTTTGCAACCCAGACTACTGCTATTCAACTCTCTGAGGTACTAAATAGTTTGTTCCTTCTATCTGAATGGTTTTGGTATTGAACAAGCAGCTAACTTTGCATTGTTATTTTTGCCTGTTCATATTCCCGACCTTAAGTTCTTTGACGAAATGGATGAAGATGGAAGTGAGTACAACAACACAAACTGCTTAGTTTTCCGATGCTTATTCTCTTATTCTGTACATTATGGTAATTAGCATTATACATGTTATGATAGACTTGAGACATAACAATAATGTGAGCCTTGGAAACAAGAGGGAAAATAATGGCGGGAGGCCTGCAAGCCATTCAGTGGTGAGAAAGCAAGAACCTCCTCGTCTTTCTGTTGGAGCTGTTGAAAAAGTTCAATTCAGGAGGCAAGAGCCATCAATGAGGCAATCAAACCCACAAAAACCTCAAAGTTCAAGTTTGCATGTCAAGCCCCATGGCATGCTCAACAAGCAATCTAAGCCCTCGAGTTCTGAATCTGGACCTGGGAGACCATTAAGGGCAGCTCCTCAGCAGAAAACCTCCGGTGAGATGAAACCTAAACAGACTCAAGGGCGTATGGCTGTTGAAAGAAAACCTGCAATGGGCCGTGTGGATGTAAGTATTACATGAAAAATTTGACTATTTTTTATGTCATTGCAGGCTAGACAATTATGATTGCTAAAGGTTGCAACTCGCAACTCGTCTGGTAAAAAAGAAACTATAATTACTAGAACTTAAAAATAGAGACCCCGACCATGGATGGAGCACCATTAAAACATTGCCCAATTTTTGTTGGTATTTGTTGGAACTTAGAACTAAGAAATAAGGTGTGATCAATTTGATGGTTGTGCCTAGATTTGATCCATTCTGCATTCATGCGCACATTGGTTTTGTTATCTTGTTCATTTTTTTTGTTTAGTTGCAGTTATATTTGTATTTACGGCTCGATGTCTTTTGCTGCAGCTGAAAGAGAAGCTGTGAGCGCTGCTAAAAAAGCAGAAAGAAAGATGCAGCTTAGAGATAAAGTAAGCTATTTCTCATCCTATGTCGCAGCAGCTCAGCATCTCAATTTCGTTTTTGTTGAGTATCAGGCTATTGTGCCTTTTTTGTAACTAATACCAGAAAATGACATGTATATTTATGCACACTTGCTGTCATAAATTTGTTGCTTTGTATTGTACTGGATGGATGATGGAATGGCATGTTTTTACCACCTGATAAAATTGCTGAACTTTTGCCATTGACAATGATTGGATTATTTTCCTTGTTTCATTTCAGAAACGCAAGGAAGAGATGGAGAGGCTTGAGAAGTAGGTTGAAATCAGGAGCTACAAGGGTCTGATGGTCCAAGAAAAGACCTTGCAAGAACTTGAAGACGACTTTATGTGAGAGGACAATATGACAATTCATACTATATATTCTGAAACTAACGGTGATAAAATTTTTTAGAACATGCATACAATATGTTCTAAAATTTTTAAAAATCCGTAGCAACGCACGGGCATTCCGCTAGTATCTTATATCCTTGAACTATTTCGTTTATCTAATTTTCGTCTTTCAATTCCAGAAATGGTAAAACGCGTCCTCCAACTACCAAAGCCAGGTAAAATACATCCCTAAAATGGTTTTTATGGGTGGTTTTTGTGACGTGGCATTAGACACTTGCCACGACATCACCAAAAACCACCCACAAACCACCCAAATGATGTGCTTTATCTGGTTTTGACAGTTAGAGTGCACGTTTTAGCCGATTTTGACAAGCAGGCATTGCGCAAACATCTTGGGATCTTGCATATGTTCAGTGCGTCTGGAGTTGCATCACTGTTATATATCCTACCCAAAAACAATTAGGGCGAAACTAGGGATTAGAAGGTTGTTGTGTCAGTTCATGAAAGAACTCGCAGTACTTGTATAAATGTTTTGCTTTCTTGTGTTATATAACACCTTCAAATAATCACGACAACGTTTAAGTGGACCGCCGCAGCATTTAAATTGAACTGTTGCAACAAACATCCAACACTTTTGAGGGGGGAAAAAGTCAGACGTTCCATTTATGCATTAAAGTAAAAATTGTATCACGATCGCCGTGTTTGTTTTTTTTTATAATTGTAGATAATACAGCCCAATTCATAAAATAAGCTTCTTACAACCATGCACGATATATATACTAACTAGAACAGAAAAACTGAATATAAGCGTAGAAAGGCATGCGCATAGAAGGTAAAAAACAGCGTAGAACAAGCTATTGTCAGTGTGTGCGAATGTATACCCCAAGTGCCTCAAGATACGACTCTGCATGCCCAAAGAAGCCAACAATTCTGCCATTGTTTTGCATTTGAATGTCAAATGGAGTTCCTCCTCCTTGTCCAAAAGGTCCATAGCTACCAACATTTGTGTAAAACGTAATCGATGTTATCACACTGGGTAACGTATCAAATGGACCGACAGTTCCAGAAACTCGCGTCAGAAACTCAGAATGGCTAAGTCGAATCTGCAAGGAAGGAAAACGATTATCATGCTAGCTATCTTTTGCAAGGAGGTAATTAATGGGAAACATCGATTATCAAAACAAATAGGGAAGAAAACCATACATGATTTTCAAGAATGATTTTTTTAAAAGATTCATTCACTCACCGTGTATCCACCACCTGGACCGCCCCACGGACCTACAGTGTGCCTTTTCCCATTAAATTCATAGTACGAAAATTCAAGTGACCTGACGACAATATCGTCGCAAATTGTCACAGTTTCTAGGCGATGAGGTGCCACCTTGATGTCATGAGCCCTCCCTCCATTTCCACCCCAAGGCCCAATCTTGGCAAGCCCAGCCTGATGGGTGCAACCCAATCAAGCAGAAATTAGAAAGACAAAACATTGAAGAAAAAAATATATAAATAAAATGGGCTAGGAGTTAAATTAATTAGCACCTTATCCTCCTTGCCTCCTTCCATTGTTTCTTCTAGCTCAGGGATCACTTCCCTTCCATTCCATACCATCCCCCTACTCATAGGAAGGGTGAGGTGGTTGGGTTTCACATAGACACCAATTGCATGAACATATGTCCCTGCACGCCCAAAGAAACCAACAATACTGCAATTGCTTTTCATTGGGATGCTGAAAGGAGTTCCTTCTCCTCCTCCTCCAAAAGAATAGGCATCCTCATTGGTTACAAATTTAAGTGAGATTAAAACAGTGGACGTCGAATAGATAGATGGGCCTCCTGTTCCAGAGACTTCCATTAGAAACTCTGACGGACCAAACTGAATCTACAGGAGAAGAAAAACTACTTTCACGTTAGTTTTTTTGTACAAGGAGATAATTGATCTGCAGCATGTATTAAGATGAGAAGCAGAAACAAAGCCCATGCAAGCTTTGGTTTCCAGTGAGAAAACTTATGTTTTAACAACCTCATGACGGTTCCCACCAGGACCACCCCACGGACCAATGGTGTGACGCTTCCCATTACGGTCAACATATGAAAATGCGAGTGAATCGATAACACCATGTCCGCCACCACAACAACAAATTGTCACACTTTCAAGACGGTGGGGCGTCACCTCGATGTCATGTGCATTCCCACCATTTCCACCCCATGGCCCGATCTTGGCAAGCCAAGCCTGCTGAGTACAAACCAATCAAGGCAAAAATTAGAAAGACAAAGAAGAAGAAGAAGAATAAATAAATAAATTTGTACCTTCTCCTCCCCTCCTCTTTCCTTTCCCATTGTTTCCTGCTTAGACTCCTGAGAAAATTGTGTTAGCACTTCGTGAATCATAGTTTCTGTCTCTCTCAGCTTGTCGATAATATCACCTATAGTGGGTCTCCGAACTTTGTCAGCCTCCACGCAGTTTAATGCTATTTCGATGCATCTTTTCACTTGGAGGCAGTATACTTTTTTTGTTAATGACGTGCACATTGAAGTTGTCTGTATCCTATTACTCCAATTCTTATGCACCTACAAAATTGAAGTACAAAGAATAGATAATGGAGTGGTCTAGAAAATTGAAAAGTTAATATTTGTCCAAATGGAAATTATTCTTGAGGTAAAGAAATAGCTTTTCTTACAATCTCAATAAATTGCTGGGGAGACATTTCAGCCAGTTTGGAATAACCTTTATGCCCTGTCATTATTTCTATGATTATGACTCCCAAACTGAACACATCATGCTTATTTGAGATTTGGCCGTTTCCAATGTACTCTGGTGGCATGTAGTCCCTGCAGGATATCATAAAATGTTAAGGATACAATCAGTGTCTGAAGCAAACACCATCTAATTGATTACAGAAAAAAGAAATAGATTTCACGGCGTTTGACTTACCGTGTTCCTATAATGTTTTCTGTGATATGGGTATGTGTGGTACCGAGGAGCTTTGACAACCCAAAATCTGCAATTTTAGGCACCATGTTCTTATCCAGCAATATATTGGCGGGTTTTAGATCTAGATGAAAAATAGGTTCTTTAAATTCCCCATGAAGGTAATTTAAACCGTCGCAAATCCCCCTAATTATTTTGTAATATGAGTGCCAATCAAGTCTACATGATTCATCTGCAAAAGTAAACAAAAAGAGTATTCTTGAGACGTAATTGTAAGGAATCATTTTTATTTACTTGGAAAATATATACTCTTTAACCAGAGCAACTGCTGAAGTAAACAAAAAGAGTATTCTTGAGACGTAAATTTAAGGAATCATTTTTATTTGCACGGAAAATATATACTCTCTAACCAGAGCAACAAAGCATATACCAGAAAGATGCTTGTCAAGGCTTCCCCCCTGCAAATATTCGAAGCAGAGAACTCTTTCTACAATTTTAGCCAAAACATGGTCTTCCTCGTGCTCAACATGTTTATGTCGTATTTCAAAGCAGTAGCCTACTAACTGTACAATATTTTGATGCTGGACTTTCATAAGGCTATTAAATTCATTCTTAAATTGCACATCATCATGTCCCGGCATGTGACGTAGCTTCTTCACTGCAATCTCTTTCCCATCCAGTACTCCCTGCAGTTAAAATCTTTAACCCGGAATGGCATCATTTGTGAAATGGAAAATATAAGTATTGATCATACCTTGTAAACTTCTCCAAACCCACCACTACCAATTTTGTGCTCCACAGAAAAACCGTTTGTAATACTTTCTAACAAATGGAATGGAAGATCCCTTGGCGTCACACTTGCATGGTGTGGCTTGTTCTCCATGCTATTATATTTCTCCTCCTTGGCCTAGCTTGGACGTCCCTCAATCTATAGGCACACATAAATTCTTCACATAAGAGAAAAGCATGTATGCTTTTACGACAAAAAAAGTCATGTCGCTCTAGCTTGGAAGTCACATGTGAGGTTGCACCAGTGTCGATAATTAAACTAAGATTAGCGTTTTGTATAGGACGCATGTTGGGTTTAAAGATCTTAGTAAGGTACCTACTTACTGACACAGTACAAATCTAATAACTCGGTTTTTTTTGAAAGGGCAGCTAAGAACATATGGAAACTTAGCTTACCACACTAAATGGGAAATTGGATCACTACTTCCTTGACATCTGACCAACTATATATTTTCAATCAATATCATCTCACCAACACTTCCACTTCGTCCATGCATGCAGAAATGCATTGCAATAACTTTTTTAAAAACGAAATCGCAATACCATTTTTGAAGCAAGGGTGATATACCAAAATCAACACTTGATTGTCTTGAATCTAGATAGGATGTGATTGATCCTATTATACCAAAGCACTTCTTTTTCGAGAGATATGATATACCAAATTAAGCACTTAGAAAAGAAAAAGAAAAGTAACTTCGTGTGTTTTTGAGCCAACGGAAAGTCACGATCTAGGTAAAATCAAGAGGAGCACAAGAAAAACTTGATGTGGTTGAGATAAGCGAAAAGATAAGCTACCCCTTGTTCAAGCCATCAAGAACTCAAGATCGGAATCAAGATGGAGCTATTCTAATCATGGCACCAAGAAACACAAGATCAAATAAGAAGAAATAAATGAAGAAAACCAACAGAAAAACGGAAGTAAACAGGTTGTCGCATGATTAGTCCACCAAAAATATTTCGAGGGAAAAGATATAGAGGAATACTAACCGGAAGAAATTACTAAGCAAGAGTTGCAGTTGCACTAGCCTGGAAGAAGGCCTGCAGCCTCCTTGACGGGAAGGAGTATCCAGCAGCACTAGTGCAGCTTTTTCTTGTTTGACCTTTCTCTTTTATGCCTCACAATACCAAAAGCTGACAATACCAATAGGCAACAAGTCAGTGAGCATGAACTCGTTCCACCGACGTTCTCTGCACGAGCGCCACCTCCGCTTCTTGTGCCAGCACGCAGAACTTATCTGTAGGAGTACTAGTACTAGGAGGCACGCCCCACACGGTGCATCAGTGCACGTCTACCGACTCCTCCGCTGTCACATGCAACCACTCAACTCTAAGGGCGTGTTTAGAAGAGTTCCACCATTAAAAACGTGGATCTGAAGCAGCAGCTCCACAGTGGATCTGGAATTCCACCATGAAGCTGGACAAACTGTTTGGCTTGTACAGCAGCTCCAGATCTACGAAATTGAGGTTTTGGTAGGAATGGCCACTTTTGGTGGGATGGAGTGTGTAACCAGTAGCATTGGTGGGTAATTACCACCCAACTCCACCAAGGAGCACCCCTTGAGGAGATCCATGAAATCCATGGATCTGGCCCTCAGATCCAGGATTTTGGTGGATCCAGATTTCGCAGAGCTGGAGCGTTTGGGTAAAATTTCGTGGAGTGGAGCTGTTTTTCGTGGATCTGGAGCTGGTGGAGCTCTCCCAAACAAGCCCTAAATGTGCATGCAACTGCCATCTAAACTAAGTATAACATGCATGACTACACTGTACACGGAGCTCTTTCATATTAACTTTTATTTATGACTTTTAACTTTAACTTATAAATAGTAATAATATATAGAGAGCCATATGAAAAAACTTGTATATGATTTTGATCAATATAAATAAGTCATTACAGTGTATACTATAATTGACTAGTAGACTCTATCTTAAAAAAATCATCCGTTTGAAGTTAATATAAATAGAACATAACTTATTACATGTAAAAATAACTGGACTTAATCACAAGATTAATTCTAACAGATACGTCAAGAGCATTGAAGTTTTTCCTGGATCAAAGGGAGACATAACAGTATCTATCCACTAATGTCTTTTCTTTTGCCCTCAATGCATCTGTGCTTAGATTAGACTCATGAATGATATGTACATGCAAGAGGCCTCTTCTGAGAGTTTTAGGAGGAATACTTTAATTTGCCGTTTGCCAGGAAGCGACCTCGATTTTTGAACTGAGGAAGCGACCTCGATCGACCTACATGCTTATTGGCTTCATTAGCCCATCGGAGTCAATCAACAACCACCTCTGTCATTTTCGAGGAAACTATCTTTCTGCATCCAGATCCAGCGGCTAGATGAAGTTCTAGCTCTCTCAACCAAAAAGAGTGGTTTTATATTCCAAATAAAGGTGCCATCAACTTGTGTTTGTCTTCTACAAAGACTGAGCCATCCCTAGCGATCCTATAGGTATGAGCTAAGTTCTTTTACGCTTATTGTTTAGTTCCCTATAATTACTAACTTTTAAATAAAATAATTTTTTAGAATAGAATATATAAGTTAATTATAGTAGAAACTATCCTGATTTTATCTATATCAGTTAAAATCGCACGCGAGTATCTTTTTCTCTGTACTTGCTTTTGTGAACAGGCAGAATTCAAAAATTTAAACCATAAGCCATAACTTAAAAAAACATGCCACTGAAAAGAAGGGCGCCTATAATTTGTCTCTATTTTTGTAGAGTATTGGACTCCACTATTCAGAGTCGCTAACGCAAACCTGAAAAATATTGGCCTTGACTGTTCAGAGTTCTTGGCATAAATTAGTACGGAAATTACATGAACACACGTCCAAAATTTAGAAACTACATATGTCCATGTACACTTCCAAGCCTGTAAAACGTTTGCATATACAACCCTGTTGATCTAAAAAAGCATTGGAATATCGGCACCGTCCAGGTGTCGCCGATGACGATCACGTCTTTCCACTGGCCAGCCCACATGGCGCGCGTATCTAGTCGTAGTGTAGGACTCAACGCAAGGGCTACCGCTTGTGCGCACCTCGGCCATTCTCCTCATGGTGAAAGCACGCGCAGGGAGGAGTATTAGGTTACAAAGGAAATATGCAAGCTTTATTTCTTTTCTGAGGGCATACACAATATTTATGACTTTTTAGGTGTGTGTATATACATGGATAGTTTTTGAGCTAGATTGATTCTTTAGGACTTGAACAGCAATCCAACATCGATACATGGAGTCCGTCTTGTCAAAATATTAAGCTAACTAGCAGGGTAGGCGCGGCGACACGCCGCGCCAGCCACCGTGTGCACCGAAGTAAAAGAGGCGATAATTTGTGAGGAGTTTTTTAAAGAAAATCGAGGGCACATGCGTATTTTTGAAAAAGGTAAAGGGTTTTCCCGTAAAAATTGAGGACCCGTATGTAATGAAATGAGGACCTGTACGCAATTTAGAAAACCACGGGGCGTCATCCTGCAAACTGGAGGGGGTTTTTCAGAAAAATCCGCCGTAAAAAAACCGCCAGGGACCTCTTCGCGAGGAAAAAGGACCTCTTTGCGAGGAAAATGGACCTGTACGTAATTTCCGAAAAATACGAGGAAAACACCTCCCCCGGCCGTACCGAAATTCCCGCGCCACGCGCCGGCCGGGGCGCGCGCGCGGGGCGGGGAAACGGTGACGTGGGGCGCTCGCTGGGCGGGGAACCCGCGGGTTCCGAAAAATACGAGGAAAACACCTCCCCCGGCCGTACCGAAATTCCCGCGCCACGCGCCGGCCGGGGCGCGCGCGCGGGCGGGGAAACGGTGACGTGGGGCGCTCGCTGGGCGGGGAACCCGCGGGGCATAATGGCGGAGCTATTAAACAGCTTATCAACTTGGCCGTGCCTCCAACTCTAGCTTGGTAGCTTCTGAATCAAGCGAAAAGCACGGAGCCTCATCATTCAGCAACAGCGTTTTCACAAACACTGACATGATTGAGGGCATCGGGACACACCTTCTAGATAATTATGAAATATCTATCTCAACCAAAAAAGATTACATATAAGAATAGATGTCAAATGAAGAATGCTCAATCTCTAACTCTGACAATGAAGAATCCACAAAGTCATTTATATCAACTCATTGCTTTATAGCTAAAGGTAATGAAAAGGTAAACAATGATGATGAACCTATGATGAGTTGATGGATATGCTAGAGGACTTAAATAAGTATATTAGCAAGGATAAGTCAAAATTTAAGATCTTAAAGATAGAATTTTTTCACTCAAGAATTCTTATGAAGAGCTTGAGAAGCTCATGAGACATTTCCTCTCAAGGATCTCACTAAGTCCATGGTGAATATAGGTATTACATGTGATTTACTAGATGATATGTCATATGTAACTCCTAACCCTTGTATTTTATCTAAAGCTAGCATATATCTACTTTTTGTGATGATTTGCTTGACATACCTTGTTGCTCTTAATTATATATTTTTATTTCCTCTATTCTTATTAAGACTATCTTTGTAGAGGAAAAACAAAGAGCTCAAGGCTCAAGTCACCAAGTTGAGTAATGACATGGAGAAGTACTACAAAGGGAAGGCCTCTCTTCATCATATCTTGAGTAAACAAGAAGCTTGAATAACAAGAGAGGTATTGGCTTCATCTTCAAGAAGAAGGAGAATAGAAAGATATGGTATAATACAATACGTACGAAAAATGTCAAGTGTACTGGCTTCACGTTGGGGCGTTCCACTAACTTTTGCTCGATGACAGAGCGGTCTACCCCCATGATGGTCTGACCTGAATCTGACAAAGGCTAATCCTTCACTTAAATCTTTATCATTGCATGCTTTTTCTCTTGTTCATTGTGTATTTCAATACTGGTTGCCTAAGTCTTTATTCTCTAACCTCAGTACCAAGATACTGATGATTATTCGTGCTATGTAGGCTTATCACAAGCGGAAGAAGAACATATGATTCATTGACTCCGATTGCTCTTGCCACATGAATGGAGACTCACGATGGTTCTCCTCCCTCAGTCGTGCCACCAGTGATGAGATGATTACTTTTGGGGGACAATGCTCAAGGACGAGTTCTTGCTAGAGGCACTATGTGTGTCAATGACAAATTTATTTTAAAAGATGTTGCTCTTGTCAGTATGTTGAGTTATAATTTGCTATTAGTTTCACAGTTGATAGACGATAATCTTGAGGTGAGCTTTAAAAAACATTCATGTTGCATTTTAGATTCATGTGGCGATCTAGTGTGCAAAATTATTTGAGTTAGTCGTTTGTTTAAGGATGATTTTTCATATTCAGCATCTTCTGATCTTAGGTGTCTTGTTTCATCTGATTCTAAAGATTTATTTCACTGGCGCCATATGTTAGGACATATTGGTTTTGATCATCTTGCTCGTATCAGTAGTATAAATCTTGTTAGAGGAATCCTAATATTAAAATTGAAAAGTCAATGGATTTAGTTTTCTCACCTTGTCGACATGGTAAAATGGTCTCATCATCACATCCTCCACTCACACTTGTTATGATCGATGCTCCGGGTAAATTGTTGCACATGAACACTGTAGGTCTTTCTAGGATTTAGTCTGCTGGAGGTAAATGGTATGTTCTTGTTATTTATTATGATTTCTTTAGATACTCTTGGGTTTATTTTATGGCATCTAAGGATGAAGCTTTTGGTCATTTTAGAGTTTACTCTTAGACTTGTAATGAACTTCCAGCAGCTCTTAGAGTAATTAAAAGTGATAATAGAACTAAATTAAAGAATACATCATTTGCTTCATTTTGTGCTGAAAAGGGTTTAGATAATCAATTTTCTTTAGCATGTGTGCCTCAACAAAATGGTATTGTGGAACATAAAAATAGATCTTCGGTTGAGATGGCTAGAATGATGTTAAATAAATATGCTACACCCAGGAAGTATTGGGCTGAAGCTATTTCTACTGCTTGGTATATTTCTAATAGAGTATTTTTACGAGCTAAACTGCATAAATCTTTTTATGAGCTCCGTTTTGGTCATACTCGTAATATCTCACTTGTGGGTGTTTGGATATCAATGCTTTATTCTTAAACATGGCAATCGTGATAAATTTGAATCTGAATCCTCATATGGTATTTTTCTTGGATATGCAGCTCCCATTTGAGGTTATTGTGTACTCAAATTAGAGACTAACAAAATTGTTGAGACCTACGAGATCACTTTTTGATGAGGCTAATCTTGGTACTAGACCCGACAATGCAGGTATACAGGTAACTAACGCATCCAAAGACATCTTTTATGACTCTGACAATGATGAAAGAGAAACCCTGATTCACACATCAACACACATATCTACACCGATGGAGTCTAGAGCTAGTGGTTCTTCTCCTGCCTTTCAGGAGGTAGAGGCCACTATGACTACACCTACGTCATCGACAACACTACAGGCTCCCCTGCATATTCAACGACGCCAACCCTCTAAACAAATGATCGATGAGTTAGGTGAGAGAGTTCTTTACAATAGGTATAACTTCAATGCCTCATATGCACAATCTATGTTTGTTTCCTCTTTTGAACCCTAAGATATAAGTCACGCTTTATCTGATGAGTCTTAGATTAATGACATGCATGAGGAATTAGAAAATTTTGAGTGTAATAAAATCTGGACTTTAGTTTCAACTCCTCATGGTCATAATGTTATTAGAACTAAATGGGTTTTCAAGAATAAGCAAAGTGAGGATAGCATTGTTGTTCAAAAGAAAGCTAGACTTGTGGCTTAAGAATTTACCCAGGTAGAAGGTCTTGATTTTAGTGAAACTTTTGCCCCTGTTGCTCGATTAGATACCATTAGAATTCTTTTAGCATTTACTTCATCTAAGAGTTTTAGATTGTATCAAATGGATGTTATGAGTGCTTTTCTAAATGGCTATATTGAGAAAGAAGTTTATGTTAGACAACCACCTAGTTTTGAAAATCTTAAATTTTCTGTTCATATCTACAAACTGTCCAAAGCTATATATGGTTTAAAACAAGCACCTAAAGCATAGTATGATAGGTTTAAATCATATTTGCTTAAAAATAACTTTCAAATGGGTAAGATAGATAAAACATTGTTTACTCTCAAGTATGGCAATGATCTTTTACTCATTCAGATTTATGTGGATAATATCATCTTTGGTGGTTCCTCTCATGCTCTTATTGTCAAGTTTTCAGATACTATGAGCGTGGAATTTGAGATGAGTATGATGAGAGAACTCATGTTCTTCCTAAGCTTTTAGATCAAGCAATCAAAGCTGGGAACTTTTGTTCATCAAACTAAGTACACCAAGAATCTGCTTTGTTTCTTTGACATGGGGACAATTAAACCAATCTCTACACCTATGAGATCTACTACAATGTTGGATCCAAACGAAGATTGGGAGCCTGTTGATCAAAAGAAATACAAAAGCATGATTATCTCACTTTTGTATCTCATTGCTTCGAGGCCAGACATACACTTTGATATGTGTTTGTATGCTTGGCTTCAGGTTAGGTGGTAAAATGAGTTTTCAGATATCTTCAGTTAACTTTAGAATTTAGCTTATAGTATTCTTCTTCATCATGTCTTACCCTTAGAGTTTATTCTGATGTGTATTTTGGGGTTGTAGAATTGATAGAAAGAGTATTTCTAGCACATGTCACTTTTTAGGTACATCTCTTGTTTCATGGGCTTCTACAAAATTCTACAAAACAATTGTCTGTTGCACTTTCTACTGCTGAGGCTGAATATGTAGTTGATGCTTCCTGTTGGTCACAATTGCTTTGGATGATAGTTACGCTTAAGGATTTTGGCTTAGCGTTAAACAATGTTCCACTTGTCTATGATAACACTAGAGCTATTAGTATTGCTAAAAAATCCTATGCAATATTCAATAACCAGACCATATGGAAAAGGGAGATGTAGTCTTGCATTTCATTGTTTTAGATTCTCAAGTTGCTGATATTTTCACAAAACCACTTGATTATTCACATTTTGCTCGTTTGCAAAGTGAGTTGGGTGCGTTGCATCCTGTGGGATTATTTTGAGGAGAAGCTTATTGCTTAAAATTTTTTAGAAGTTTTATTTATTATATTGGTCTAATAGTTCATCAAGTCTAAGTCATTGAAATCAAATGAGTTGTAGTGCACACTTTATCATATTTATTCATATGCTATGTAACTTTGATCATGACTGATTATAATTTATCCGCTATATTTGAACTAAAATGTGATATGGTAGAATACTTTGATTAGATTGATTATAGATAGTACTTTACGATGAGGCTCGTATGTTTCATATTGCAATCTTTTTATGTTCACTCAATTTGGCATATTATAAAAAAGGAAAAATAAGAAAGATAAAGTTAA
Organism: Dendrocalamus latiflorus; assembly: GCA_017311315.1. Classification (NCBI taxonomy): domain Eukaryota; kingdom Viridiplantae; phylum Streptophyta; class Magnoliopsida; order Poales; family Poaceae; genus Dendrocalamus; species Dendrocalamus latiflorus. The sequence continues at coordinate 26,148,601 of CM029642.1, forward strand.
AAAGATGTATCCTTCAAGTATGTCATGTGAAAACAAAAAAAAAAGCATAAAAGAAATGAAGTATGCTTCAAGGAAAATGATGTGACTATGTCTACCCCGCAAGGTAGATAGCATTTTAATTGTATTTCAGATGGTGAAGTTTTAGTGTGACTGTGTTTTAGATTGTTTTGTACTGACTCTGAAATTTTGAGTTGACAACAAAACTACGAATGTTGAACGGCCTTTGTTTCTGCTGGAAAGTTGGAATTTAAAGAGTAATGCTAGTATGCTACTCCCTCCATTGTTTTAGAAATGAACTTTTATAAAGGAAAATTTTCTCTTCAATAAACTACGTTGCGCACTTTTGAGATGAAGCATACCTACATCTCCAAAATTGTCCAAACCTTATTCAGTGCATTTTGCCATTATACAAGGTCGTCTTTGTTCACGGTCTTTGTTGTACGTACGTATGCAGACACGACAACACTGAGTCTCTACGGAGGGTGCTCCTTAGCGATGTATCACTACTACAGAAAGCCTAATAGTAGACGCCTCATCACAGACGGTTTTGTGAAACCGTCTCTGATGAGCACTATTACAGACGGTTGTAATTTGGAGGCCGTCTGTGGTATTTGTGGCGGGAAAATGGATTATCACCGACGGGTATTACCTATAAACCGTCTGTGATAGTATTGTATCACAGACGGTCTGTATGAAAAACCGTCTGTGATAATTCCAGATTATCACAGACGATTTTTAATTAAAAACCGTCTGTGATAAGCTGTTATCACAGACGGTTAATAATTAAAAACCGTCTGTGATAATTTACTATCACAGACGGTTCTAAGTTTAGAACCGTTTGTGATAATCTGCCTACATTTCCCTCTCGCTAGGGTTTTCGTGTGCGCTGCAGTTATTCGATTAGATCTAAATCCCGAGCCCGTCGTCGCCGCCTCCCTGAGCCCTCGCCGACTGCCTCCCCCAGCCCTCGCCGGCCGCTTCCCCGAACGAAGACGTCGCCGCAGCCTCCTCCTCCTCCGTGGCCGCCTCCCCGAGCCCGTCGCCTCCTCCACCTCCTCCGTCGCCGCCTCCCCGAGCCCGCCGCCTCCTCCTCCTCCTCCGTCGCCGCCGCCTCCTCCTCTGTCGCCGCCTCCTCCTCCTCCTCGCCGCCTCCCCGAGCCCGTCGCATCCTCCTCCTCCGTCGCCGCCGCCTCCTCCTCCGTCGCCGCCTCCTCCTCCTCCTCGCCGCCTCCCCGAGCCCGTCGCCTCCTCCTCCTCCGTCATCGTCGCCTCCTCCACCTCCTCCGTCGCCGTCGCCTCCTCCTCCTCCGTCGTCGCCTCCTCCTCGTCCGCCGTCCCTAAGGTCACCAAAACCCTAAGGTTGATGCTTGATGCTGTTATGCTTTATGCTTGATACATTGGTACATAGTACATATTTAGGGTTATGGTTGATGCTTACTGTTAGTGTTTAGGGTTGATGCTTGATGCTTCATACTACATTGGTACATTGTTTACTGCAGTTGCTTAGTTTACATTGGTACATATTACATTGATGCTTGATGCTTCATACTGTTATGCTTGATACTTGATGCTGTTATGCTTTATGCTTGATACATTGATACATAGTACATATTTAGGGTTGATGCTTACTGTTAGTGTTATGGTTGATGCTTACTGTTAGTGTTTAGGGTTGATGCTTGATGCCTCATACTGTTAATTTGCTATTTGGTACATACTACATTGGTACATTGTTTACTGCAGTTGCTTAGTTTACATTGGTACATATTACATTGATGCTTGATGCTTCATACTTGATGCTTGATGCTTCATACTGTTATGCTTGATGCTTGATGCTGTTATGCTTTATGCTTGATACATTGGTATATAGTACATATTTATGCTTGATACTGCAGTTGCTTAGTTTACATTGGTACATATTACATTGCTTGTTGTGTTAGTATATAGTATATAGTATATAGTATAGGCACATAACCCCTCTCTGTCCACATCACCCCCTCCCTTCTCCCCCTTCCCTCTGCTCCTCTCCTCTCTTCCTAACATTGGGTATCATGTTTCACTTTTCTTGCTTCCTCATCTTATCACGTGCAACCCTACAATTTGAGAGCACCAATCAAGGAAGAGTATTGCAAAAGATACATTGACCATTTGGGTGGAAAGAAATACATTGTGTCGTCAGGCTCATGACTGCCAATTTGAAGACACAGCAGCAGGCCTCGGATGTGCCTCGGATGCTATGCTATGCTTCGAATTGGCAGTCATGCGCCTGACGAAACAGTTGATCTTTCCAACCAAATGCTCCATGTATCTAGACATCACCCCTACAATTTGAGCGAACACATAGACCTTCAAGGGGCATGAAGCAAGTGACACACTCTAGTGTATCAGGTTCAATGAACCAGATACACTAGTTTGTGTCATTTGCTTCATAGAACTTTGTTTAGAGACCTTGTAGTAATAGTATTTGGTTTATAGTATTAGCAACTAAAGTAGGTGTTAGGATAGGCACTTTGTTTAGAGACCTTGTAGTAATAGTATTACAAAATTCAAGGAAATTTTAGTACAGAAGTTCAAAAAAAAAGAAATTCCCAGATTCTTCGGTGAGCAGTCGACCTCGCTGACTTCTTGCGTGAGCGACTGTCCATCTGCTTTTTCCCACTCCTTTTTTTCATCACTGGTCTCTGAATCACATACGCCAGTAGCGATGATTCAGTTAGATGAATCATCGCTACTGGCGTACGTGATCCAGAGACCAGAGATGAAGAAAAGGAGTGGGAAGAAGCAGATGGATAGTCGCTCACGCAAGAAGTCAGCGAGGTCGGCTGCTCACCGAAGAATCTGGAATGTCTTTTTTTTGCACTTTTGTAATAAAATTGACTTGAATTTTGCGGGAAAAAGAAGGACTTGATACATTGGTACATTGGTCACTTTCTCCCCCTCCCCTCTACTCCTCTCTTGTCTTCCAATTCAATATGATCACTTTCTCATCTTATCTTAATAGACCCACAAAATGAGCAACATGTCACCCGCGCATTCTTCAACATCATCGCCGGAGGCGTCCGCTCCAACATCAAGACGCCAAGGAAGAGGGCTATCGAAGAAGCCTGAGGGCCGACAGACCATCACAGCGGTAGACGCATCTGGCGTCCCTATCCTTCCTAAAAAAGCGGTAAACGCATTCCGAACCATGGTCGGAATAATTGCACGAGAACGAATTGAGATCACATACAATTCGTGGAAGAATGTGCCTGACACTCGGAAACATGAGCTGTGGACCGAAATTTTGGCATCGTTCGAGTTCCCAGAAGAACACCTACACGCTGTGCAACAACAAACCTACAAAGCGGCGTGCAAAGCATGGAAGAACTTCAAGAGCACGCTTGTCAAGAAATACGTGGAGACGGACGAAACGCCTGTTCATAAATACCCATTCCTGGAACCACAATGGGAAGAGTTCAAGGTGATGAAAACGACCGAAGATTTCAAAAGTACAAGTGTGGCGCACAAGGCCCTCCAGGCAAAAAACACACACCCCACAGACTTGGCACAGCTGGGTATGCGGGTAAAATCCCGCAGTGGAGGTTGGAGGATGAGCTGGCAGCTGCACAGGACATCGCCCCGCCGTTTTCCAATATCCCGGATGACCGCGCTCGAAATTGGCTTAGAGCAAGGTCATCTACAACGACATCGGGGGAGGTCTCCTTTCGAAACCCTGCAGACCAGCAAGTGTCCCAGCGCCTGGTAAGATATCGATAGAACTACGTAGCTTGTAATTACTCCACAACTTCGTACGAGTTGAAATGACATTTCGTGCTCTTGCAGGAAGAGCTGAGTTTTGAATCTACCCTGGGATCATTCCAGAGAAGAAGGGAGAATGATATGCTCTCCGTGGCCCTGGGAAACAAGGAGCACCCGGGTCGTACGAGAGGCCTTGGGCTTTACGTTCCTTGGAAACATGGTTTCCAAGATGACTCCGGAATGTATCGGCATAGGAAGAGAAACAAAGCCGAGCGTGACGCACAGCTACGAGAAGAGATCAAGGAATCTCTTCGAGAGGAGCTATTAGCTCAGATGGGTGATGTAATCAGAGAAGAGGTGCGGAAACAGACAGAAAGTCAGCAGGCCGCCACCGTCGCTGCTATGCTAGGTAGCCCGCACAACCGTCCGAGTAGCTGCGTGTCCAATCCGACGCATGCCCAGTCCAAATTTCCTGTGGACGACATCCTGGTAATAATTATTACCTCTCGAATGCTTGCTCCATTGGTAGGCCTATTCGAGTAGCTAATTTTGTATCGTTATGTAGGAGCCTACGAACTGCAAGCTCCAAGTGAGATATGGCTCCATTCCCTTGTACGCTGCTTGGGGTCAGGCATATTCGTCTGGTAACGGGGCCATGGTGCACGGCCAAGCTTTAGCGCCAGGCTTCGCAAAAGTTAATGTGGATGGTGTGTATGTCAATTTTGAGGTGGTCCCGCTACCGAAGCCCCCTAACGACGAGATCGTAACTCTAGGACAGGCCATTGGAACATTCATCCAGTGGCCCAAAAGCGACATCTCCCTGGAGGCTTCTTCACCGGTGGCAGGACCACATCAACTTGCACTGGTGCCATCTCCATTACAAGACCAGTCGGTTCCACCACCGGATACTACACCGGTGCTATCTCCACGGGCCCTATTCTCGCTAGAGCAAATTGCACCGCTGCTACCTTCAAAGTCGACTTCCGTGAAGTCGACCTATAGCCGAGGCAGCAAGGCCAGCAAGGGCAAAGCAAAGAAGACCAATGATGATATTCCGCACCACCCTTTGGCCCGCACATTCGTGCTTGGCGAGCCGTTGCTCGAGCCAAAAGACCTCCAAAAGCTAACACATAGTTGCAGGCAATTGCACATGTGGTATATGCAGCAGTCCAATAAGCTAGAGGGAGAACGGACTTCAAGTATCACTGTCAAATTCTCCGAGGAAGATTTACACCACAATCTTCAAGAGTGTATGTTCGTTGTCGCCTTTGAGGATTTATTCGATCTGTTCACGCGCAACGCTCTTGACGTCTCAATCATTCGATGCTGGACGCTGTAAGTGTGTACAATCACAATCTCCGTTAATGTCATACCGATAAATGCCATATCTAATATTTTGCTTTCGTGTGTATATATATAGACACATGCTGATTAAAGCTGGATTATCCAACTCATCAGCTGGTTTCTTGGACCCACAATTGGTCGCCAAGGATACCATCGACCTGGAGGCACCCCTCGTCGAGAGGTACATTGCATCGGGACTGCTGGCTTGCCGCAATAAGGACTATGTACTTATGCCCTTCAATCAGAGCTTTCATTGGATTTTAATAGTAATTGTACCAAAATGGAACAAGGTATATTACCTTGATTCCCTAAGTAAGAATAAAATGGACTTCACAGTTGTCAGCCAAGTAATCGATAGGTAAGCACATATTCCCCATACATATCTACATTGTACTCTTTATTTCCTTCCGAATGATTAAGGTTAACTTTTTCGAATTACATAGGGCGTTCGCCACCTACGTTGAAAAGGGAGGTGACTCGAAGCGCGGGGCCAACGGCCTGCTGACACATGTTCGAGATTTTAAGGTATTCGCTATTTCACATTAATTAATCCTATGCAACAGTTGGTACTAATGCCTCTTGAACTAACACATTACATTTTTTGCAGTGCCACCAGCAGCAGCCGGGCAACACATGTGGATTCTACGTTTGCCAACATATGGAACTACTACTCGAATCCTCGAGGCTCACCAATCGCAAGGTTTGTCACTCTTCCCATAATTACTTCATACTTATCACGTTATATATATATGCACATTGATATTCCTATCGACAGGCTATGCCCATCCCGTCAACTGCATTGAAACAGTCTGAGATTGGAGGGATTCAAGGAGAGTTGGCGTTCTTTTTGCTGACTCAAGTCATACAGCCAGGAGGACGGTTCCACTGCGCACCATGATTTCTTATTGTTCTTATCACTAAGTGTAAATGCAGTGTAGATCTTTTGTAACTGTGCATTTGTTAATGGATATTTCAATTCAATTCAATTAATTGATTTGCGAAATGGATGCATGCTTTATGTTTGTGAAATGAAGTGCGATGTCAATTGGATGTTTTATGTCTGTGAAATGTATCTGAAAGGAAATGAGATGTGTGAATTGTATGTTTTTTGTCTGTGATTATCTGCTTGTTTCAGAGGGCATGGCTAGCATTTCCTGAGGCTAGCCAATAAATAGAAATAGATTTTGATTTAGGAGGAACGAATATCACAGACGGGTTTTTTACTACAAACCTTCTGTGATTATCGGATATCACAGACGGTTTTTAATTAAAAACCGTCTGTGATATCCAATAATCACAGACGGTTCGAAAACCGTCTGTGATAACTTCGATTATCACTGACCCATAAATTCAGACGGTTCAGAAAACCGTCTGTGATGACGTTTCTGAACCGTCTGTAATGTGGATTTCTGTAGTAGTGTATGTGATGTGCCTGTTGATTTTTCAATAGATCGGTAAAGTCAACTAAGATAAATCGTAACTCGAAATCGATTGATTAACAAACAAAATTGAATTACACATGGTAGCTAGATTGGATCCTAAAGAAAAAGTAAATGCGATAGAAAAGTTATAGAGGTTGGTGTGTGCTGTTTTTTGTCAACCAGTCCAAGAGTATTCATAGCCCATGCTACGACTTCTTCTCAACGCGGCCGACTTAGACTTAGCTATGGATTCTTAAACTCTGATGCCTTAACAGCCCAGCTCTCTGAATTGGCTTCATCTTTGACCGCTTCCGTCGTGCTGACGTTGCCGACTATATTTTTTGCCTTGCCGAAATTTGATGGTAACATCTAGTATAGCTCTAACAAGATAGTTCAGTGATATCCATCTTTCCAGATTGCGAGGCAGACGATGATGAGGAACAGGACGACCACGACAATTTGATCACCAGGGAGAACCAGGAGGAGGAGGTTGCTGTTCTCGAATCACGAGCTTGAAATCAAAACCGTTAGTTCCTGATAGTACATTGGATAAGAGAAGTAGTTAAGCAAGGTTTGTGGTTTAGGTCCTGTTGAATTTCTGTGTGGCATGCACGGCTATCCGCTTTTCTTTGATTTGACCACGTTGGCTAAACGTTACGTAAAAGTAGGATGGCATCCATTGGAATTTTTTTTTGTAAATAATATATTTTTTATTCGAAATAACATAAATATACCCGCGCAAACATTTTTACAGAAATGATTTTCAGTTGTCAAACCGTTGGGCGACTAGAATCTATAGCCCAACAGCTGTGCCATGCGCAAGCAATCCATATACCATTGGGCGACATAATTACAGTCGCCGAACCGCCAGGCGATTGGTTCTAGTCGCCCAGCGGTTAGGCAACTGTAATTTTAGTCGCTTAACCCTTCAACGACTGGAGGTTTATATAAAACAGTCACACGGCAGAGCCCCTGAAGCACCAAGACCGCACAGAAAGCAGAGGGGAAAGAAAGAAAAGAGAAGAGAAGAGGAGAGAAAAGGGAAGGAAAGAAAAGAGAGCAGAGGAGAGGGAGAGGGAGGAGAGGAGTTGTGGTCCAGAGGCTACGACATGTGACGGCAATAAAAATCCCATGTTAAATAAGGATTTTTGGTTCCTTATTTGTTGAATTGGATGTGCACTCGTATTCTTAGAGATAAAATCATGTTTGGGCCCGAAATACAACTAGAGTCAGGGATTAGGTGCTAACCTTAGGGGGTTTTGAGAGATACGGCTTTTGGTGCTAGGGCAAAATATTTAGCCACGTTTGTTTTTTATTTTTTTCCCGAGCGGCGCCGCCTTCTTTCCCTCCGGCTGCCTCGTGCCAATCACCGCCGCGCGCTCCCCCACGCTGTTGGCCCGATCCTTCCGCTCCTCTGTGCACGCTAGGTGTACACGAGAATCAACAGCGCGTGGCTCGGGCGTTGATCTTCCCACGCATCTCCGGGCAGCCGGCCAACTCCCTCGTGTTCTGCTTTCAAAACGCGGGCGCAGGAAGAATGTTCTGCTTTCAAAACGCGGGCGCACTGAAGAAATCAACCAAGCTATTTGGTCTCCTCTGCCTTATGCATTAATTGAGACCGTGTCGTCTTGATGCAAGCTTGAGGCCTCAGCACATTATCTAGTGGAAGAAATCAACACATCAACAGCACACGTGAAGAAAAGTCCAATCTCAACTTGGTGCAAGCTCACGTGCTTGAGGTCTCAGCACATTATCTAGGGCTTCTGTTTTCCATCAAACAAACAGATTCACAGTACATTCAGCAGTGTGTTGTTCCTGAAAACCATACAAATTGATATTTGAGCATACTGCCAGAAAGCATGAAGCTACTATCATTTGGGTAACTTTTATTTGGATGCCTGCAATCTTTTGCCTTCTGACGACCAATGTAAGGTCATCATACTTAAAACGCATATCTTTGCCAAATCAGATATTCTAATGTGGCGAGCATTAGATAAGCCAGTGGCATATTTAAATAGAGAATTTTGACTCTGAATGGCAAGCAGACTCAGAAATTATATCACTATTGACTATTTGACTAGACTCTCTCTATTGAATACTAGGCGTCGGAGATTTGCCTCCCTGTCCTTGTCATCAGTCAAATGTTTGAATTAGGAACACTAAAAGAGAACTACATAATAAACCCTAAAGTACCTGTAATTACTACGTAGTGGTCTAGTGTATACGAACTGTCACTTCGATTGCTTCAGTACCCGTTGCAGTTTTATTTTCAGGGGAGCGTAAAAACACTTCTGTTCAGTATTGTTCATTTTCTTTAGTTGAACTGGATAGCTCTAGGTAGGCTAAATCCTTTGGCATGCTCTGCATCAGTTAAGAAATACAGATTGCAAGTCAGACACTGAATAGATGTTAATCAGAAGGATATCACCACTTTTAGTTCTCTTGCATCGAGTGTCTATGTCATGAACCTTAATTCATAGGGGGTAAACACTACCAAGAGGATGGTCGGATGGCGTCAGCGTAGAAGGAAAGAGAGACTATAGATGAGGAAGACTTTGTTATTTCTCTGCTTGGTTCCAATAACAACCTTTTGATATTTGGGTAACTTTTATTTGGATGCCTGCAATCATTTGTTGCTTCTAACTAGGGGTGAAAACGGGCCGGGTTAATCCCGACCGATCCAGCACCGAATCCGATTGGTACCGAATCCGACTAGTACCGAATCCGGAGAAAAAAATATGGGTTAGGATATGGTAACAGTAATATCCGTCCGAATCTGAATATCCGTCCGAATCCAATACGTCTTCAAGTATGATTTCAGGTTAGTGCTACTATTTGACGTTTCATTTTCTTTTGTAATGGTAAAATAAAATCTTCCACATCAGCTATTAAATAGTAACATCAAGTCAGTGCGTCCTACTCCATTTACTGCACTGTATGCATTCCTTACAAACAAGTAGGGGTGCAAACGAATTGGGTTAATCCCGACCGATCCGACACCGAATCCGATTAGTACCGAATCCGATTGATACCGAATCCGGAGAAAAAATATGAGTTAGGATATGGTAACAGCAATATCCGTCCGAATCCGATCCGTTTTCACCCCTACTTCTAACGACCAAGGTAAGGTCATCATACTTAAAACGCATATCTTTGCCAAATCAGACACTACTACAAAAAACCGTATTACAGACGGTTTAGAAACGTCATCACAGACGGTTATCTGAACCGTCTGAATTTATGGGTCAGTGATAATAGAAGGTTATCGCAGACGGTTTGTAACTAAAAACCGTCTGTGATAGCTAATAATCACAGACGGCTTTTAAATAAAACTGGTGCAGGGGTTGGAACTAGTGCGTCACCCTCGAGAGGGAGACTGGTCAAGAACGCAATGTTCTTTAGAGTGATCGTCATCTCGCCCCAACGAAAGTGGAATGTGTGCGTCTCGGGCCTCCACCTGTCCACCAGTGCGGCGAGCAGGCTGTCGTCAATGCTGAACTCGTGCCTGGTGGAGACCAGCCTCGCAAAGGCCAACAAGCCTGTGGCCTATAGGGTTGGGACATAGCGCTCATCCAGTGCCGACGGATCCCTCCCAACCTCCCACCCGCAGTTTGAACGGTGAAGGGTCAGCTGCGTCACCAATCATCTGTGCGTGGCAACAGTGTTTCTCATCGTATGAGTGTTCTAGAATCTCCGGTAAAACCATACCTACCAATACATAGGATAGACGAAATATTAGTGTGAAGATTAATAATGACAGTAAAACTTAATTTATAATATAAACTACATTAATTATGACTAACTAAATAACAGTAATTATGACTACGACTACAGGAATAACGTCGAAAGCATGCTATAAAAATATACTTGTCTTTCGGAATAAGTAATCAGCACTGCCGCGTCCTTAATGGCTTATGCACTGCCTTCTTCAAATAATTAGCTACGCATTATTAATTTTGAGAGTACCTTGCAACAAATGGGACAGACGAAATATTAGTGCGAAGATTGATAATGACAGTAATATACTACAAGTCAATGATTACATGCGTGCATGTAACTACATAGGTAGGGGTGGAAAAATAGCTTGAGGCTTGTGAGCCAGCTCGGCTCGTAACGAGCTTGTGACTTTTCGAGCCGAGCCAAGCCTGATGTCCAGCTCGCAAAGAAAACGAGCCAAGCTTCGAGCTGCTCGCGAGCCGCTCGAGCGGCTCGTTAGTTCATGCGTCCGTGATGTGCTACCAGCCTATAAAGGCCCATTGATCAGCGGCACCATGAAGCCCATCCTGATCCCTGTGTGTTTGTATGCCTCCCATCCATCCTGTGTGTCTCCTATCCCGATCCGATCTCCATTCCCCAATCGCCATTCCTTCTCTCTCTCGCGGCGACATTTGATTGCTATCGCTCGTCCTCCCAAGCACGCGGTCCTCCCCAATCCCCATCCCGTCCTCCCCCACTGGGCTGCCCCCCGCGGCCCCGCCCATCCTCTCGAGCGTAGATCCATCCACCATATCGGCGCATGCCATCCTCCCCGTCCCGTGCTCCCCCTAGGGGTGGAAACGAGCCGAGCCGAGCTGGCTCGAGCCAAGCTCGGTCTAGCTCGGGTGAACAGTAGGCTCGGCTCGGCTCGAAATGAGGCTCCAGCCGGCTCGCGAGCCCGAACGAGCCAAAACGGCTCGCAGATAACAGAGCAGCAATTCACAGACAGAGTCACAGAGATCATTCACAGACATTCTTGCATTATTCAGAAACATATACAAACTGCCAAATCATCTTGCAGAGGGGAACGAAACAGAACTGTGATATCTGCATCGCGGACTGAGAAAAGCATCAACCATGAACCCTTCAAGCTAGCAAGTAGCAACAGTATCGGCAACGACAAGGGATTTGGCTCACCGGGGCTAGAGCAGGAGTGGTTGTTGGGGAGGTTGAGGAGGACGACGACGAAGCCGCAGGCGGTTGTGATCAGCAACAGCCACAGCCAGGGCTGGGGAGAGCACGGGACAGCCAGCCCCCGGCCCTGGCTATGGCTATTGCTGATCACAACCGCCTGCGGCGTCGTCGTCCTCCTCCTCAACCTCCCCAACAACCACTCCTGCTCCAGCCCCGGTGAGCCAAATCCCTCGTCGTTGCCGATACTGTTGCTACTTGCTAGCTGAAGGGTTCATGGTTGATGCTTTTCTCAGTCTGCGATGCAGATATCACAGTGCTGTTTCGTTCCCCTCTGCAAGATGATTTGGCAGTTTGTATATGTTTCTGAATAATGCAGGAATGTCTGTGAATGATCTCTGTGACTCTGTCTGTGAATTGCTGCTCTGTTATCTGCGAGCCGTTTTAGCTCGTTCTAGCTCGCGAGCCGGCTCGAGCCTCATTTCAAGCTGAGCCGAGCCCCTCGTGTAGTTCGTTTCAGAAACGAGCCGAGCCGAGCCTACTGTTCACCCGAGCCAGACCGAGCTTGGCTCAAGCCGACTCGGCTCGGCTCGTTTCCACCCCTATACATAGGAATACTTCACTACTTACAGATAATTTGATTACTCATCCAAAAAAAGTGACAAGCCATTCATTACCATCGTCCATAGCACTAACGCATTACTTACCCCTAACTAACAAACTATGGGTACCATACGTACACAAAAATAGTATAAACTATGTCTAAATTACTACGATATCTTTGTGATATTTTGATCGCTTGGATAGGTAACAACCAAGCTTTCATTTTGGTTTTGTACAAGCATCTTTGTACTCGAACGAACCACTGCTATCAATGAAGATAACTCTTATATCTTATCAATGAACATGCATGTTTCAGTGATGCTGTGGGGGCCAGATGTTACATGAGCTTCTGACTTGGTGTATTGGTGTTAATGTACGTCTTTTTCCAGGAACTACATGTATGTTTCCTGTTCGTAGTAGAGGAGGAGAATTGTTGGTGCTTCAGCCTTAGGGTCTAATGAAAGTCCAATTCCGTAGGTATGTTGGTGTCCTAAGGGATGACACACAATTATTCCCTAAGTTTCTATATGAAAATCTACCAGATCTTGTAACTTTATTGCAACTTGCAAGTAGCACTTGTCCTCGTCTCATCGTGGTCATATATACCACCTATAAAAAGATATGCTTGAATTGGAGCGCCAAGCTCATAGATAGATGCTTGGTGGTGTAAAGTACTCTTCACTTCTAAGAATAGTTTGCGTTTGACGTGCTGTGCCAACAGCAACAACAACAACCAGTACTTGGCAATTAGTTCAACTAGAAAAGAGGCTCGCACACTTGCGCGATCACACACACACACACACACACTATATATATATATATATATATATATATATATATATATATATATATATATATATATATATATATATATATATATATATATAGTATAAATAACAGGGGCACCATGGTGTCTGGGCACCAAACCTCCCTGCCTTTGGATTGCTTTTAGATGTGTGCTAGTGTGATTGAGACTTTCGATCCATGATTATGACTTTCCATCTATGATTAATTTACCATGCATGATATATTATATATCATTGCATTAGCACGCATCTAAAAGCAATATATATATATATATATAGTATAAATAACATGTGCACCATGGTGTCTGGGCACCAAGTCTCTTTGCCTTTGGATTGCTTTTAGATACGTGCTAGTGTGATTGAGACTTTCCCTCCATGATTAAGACTTTCCCTCCATGAATAAGACTTTCCATCCATGATTGATTTAGCATGCATGAACCATTGCACTAGCACGCATCTAAAAGCAATCTAAAGGTAGGGAGGTTTGGTGCCCAGACACCATGGTGCCCTATTTCAGCGTCCTGTATAAATAACAGGGGCACCATGGTGCCCAGGCTCCATGAGTGAGACTTTCCATCTATGAGTGAGATTTTCCATCCATAATTAAGACTTTCCATCCATGTTAATGACTTCATTTCCATACTATTGTACTAGCACGCATCTAAAAGCAATCCAAAGGCAGAGAGGTTTGGTGCCCGGGCACCATGGTGCCCCATTTCAGATGATGGGGTATAGCAATACTTATTTTTACTACATGCTCATAATACACATCATATAGCTTACATCGGGTATAGCCGAGTGAACACTTGTTAATGTTCTCAATCTCAATCCCTTCATCCTGTGGAGCTCCACCAAACAAATGGTCATAATGTTTTAGTTTTTGTGAGAATTTTTAGTAATTATCTTTTTTCTTAGCGATTGTAAACTACTTGTCATTGATTTTTATTATATAATGGATTTCAATTCTTAATTTATATATATATATATACAAATCAAATTATTATCTTCTTTTATTTTTTCTCAAATTATGATATATTTGTAATTTTAATTTTGAATAAAACCAAAATTTTTATTTTCACTTAGTTTGGAATTAAAAACAAATGCTAATTTTCTTTGACTTTTATTCTAAATTTGCATTTTTTTTGAATTGCACTTCTTATAGACTTTCTTTTTAGTTTTATATTGGAATTCATTTGTAAATCCAGCTTCTCATTTTTATTTTGAACTTAGGTTATTTCTTGTAGTATTTGATATGGACTCTTGCTTTAACCTCAAATTTATTTTTATTTAATTTGGAATCTTAGTTTTATGTTAGATACAAATCTAACTACTAAGTTTCATTTAATTTCTATTCTGAATTTTAGCTATGTAGTGGTTTTTATTTGGAATTCATATTAAAATTAAATTGTTACTTTCCCTTTTATTTTCATTACAAAATTATGTTATTTTTGCTGTTATTTTTTATTTAATTTCAATTTTTAGTTTTAGATTAGAATTTAGATACAAATCCAACTACTAATTTTCATATAATTTTACTCCGAATTTTAGCTATGTATGGGTTTTAATTTGGAGTTTGTAGGCAAAATCACATTGCTAATTTCCTTTTACTTTTAATTCTGAATATCTGTTAATTTCTGTTGTTACTTTTATCTTGGTTTTATATTATAATTCATATACAAATTCAATTGCTAATTTTCATCTAAATTTTATTCTAAAATTTAGCTATGTACGGGTTTTAATTTGTAGTTCTATAAAAATAAGATGGCTACTTTCCTTTTGTTTTGCATTTTGAATTTCTCTTATTTTTGTGGGTCATATAAGAAGGTTGGTTCCTCATTAAAAAAACTGGTGCTATGAAATATGAGAAACTGTAACTTTTTTGTTTTGATAGAGTTTCTTACGCCTGTTTGTCAACTCAAAATTTGGACCTAGGTTAAGAAGCAATCTAGAGTTGGGACCTGTAAATCCCCACCACCCAAGAAAATTTGAACTTGTGGATTCAAATTAAGAATGTTTTAATATTGCAAAACTACCTGATAGTTTGTTTCTAACAAAATCATCCTTTTAAATATAACTATCCGATGTAATCCTCACCTTTAATAGCGTAAGTACAAAACTTAGAAAGATAGAAATGTCTCCGTACTCCACACATCTATGCCTTAAATCTCAAACATGCACTCTAGCTCAAGTTGCCCACCGGCAGCCTCCTCCCACCGGCTGAAAGTTGTAGAACACGAACACGTAGTAGGTCAGGCTGGCCATCTCAACAGCAACATTGACCACACACTAGTACTTGTAGCTGAGCACGACTGCGAAGGTCAACACGACAATTCGTGTGAAGTAGAGGTACCTGACCACCACCAGGTAGAACTACTTGAATAGGGTGAGCTTCTGGAGGTTCTGAGCCACCTTGCCGTCTATCTTAGATGCCTTCCACAGGTTGTGGAAGGACCAGATGATGGGAAAGAACACCGCTCAGTAGCCGATGATATCCACGAGTAGGAAGATCGTGTTCCATGCTAGCCAGTCCTGCCCCGTCGACTCTCCCCAATCACCGCTGATGCGATGCTCTCGATGACTTGCAGGGGTATGATGATCATGAGGATACTTCACTAATTTTTTTTTTCAAATTGCGCATTATTTTCCGCGTATCATGTTCACTCTCAATGCAAGATTAAGCAAGATCTAAATAATTCAAGAAAAACCTATTGGTTGCTATTGAGATAATAAGTGTTATCAGATCATGCAATGGTTAACACAAGCGCTATCAAATGGGTGATTTCTGGCCTTCTTTCTTTGCAGTTTATGTTTATTGATCTGATGTGATTCACGTAGTGTCGCTACCGCGTCGACACCTCTTGTCATGTGCATGCCTTGTGCACCCGAGAACGTAGCTTCCGTGAAGATCATAAATGTGGCCAATTAAATTAACACTTGCAGTGGATATGGCCTATCACATCTCTTTTTGTTTTAATCTCCTTGCAATGAAGGCAGCCGTACTCTAAAAAGACTTTGGCCGTGACTGTGCTTTGGTGTGATGACATTAATAAAGACTTCAATGAGCAATTGCCTTTAAGCTCGCTGGTTGATTCCGTCCTGCCAAGTGTCGACATTGATGCGTTTCCGTCCAATCAATCTTGTGAGCGAGCATCTGACGATGCCAAAACGATTAAAGATTGAACTTAAACTGTAATTAGGTGCAGGTTCTTTGTATAACACGCGCGTTGTCAATTGATGTCTATTCCCAATGATAAAATGTGTTCCGGTGTGATCTCAACCAAACACTGCATTATTAAAACCTACAACAAAACTCATTTTTGGTTTACACATCCAAACAAATGTTTTCCCTGGAGGGAATTACTTCTATGGAAATGTAACAGAGTTATTAGAAAGGTCACTGCAATGTCCATCCAACAAACTGCAAGAGTTGTACTTGACAAACAACATCACTGGAGCCCCACCAAATTGGATAGGGCAATTAACCAGCTTAGTCACTCCTGAGCTTTCTTACAACCACTTCTTCGGATCTTTACAACCACCAAATTGGATTAGGGCAATTAACCAGCTTAGTCACTAATTTGTTGGTTATTTTGGACCTACATGGTAAAAACATCACTGGACCTGTCCTTGTGAGATCGGTATGCTCACTAGTTTGACCAAACTGGACCTCAGCTACAATGAACTGGATGTTGTCATCACTGAATAACACTTTGCTCATCTAAAGAGTTCAAAGCACACAGACTCATCTCACAATCCCTTGAAGATTCAGATTGGTTCAGGTCTTCAGGATGGCGACCACCCTTTGGACTACAGACTGCATCTTTTGCATCTTGCCAGATGGGTCCTCGTTTTGCTGCCTGGCTACAATCGCAAGTCTTATTGATAGGATTCCAGACTGGTTCGCCACTACATTTACCATGGCAACCGAATTGGACTTCTACAACAATCAATCACTGGAGGATTACTAATAAATTTGAAAATCATGTTGTTGTGGAGGCTTGGGCCATCAGGATTACTTAGTGTGCCTTAGAGTAAGTCCATAGAAACGTCATTGTATGTATAATAAAATGTACCTATATACCCTCTACCAGGCAAGGTGTTTGATTTTTTCTTCTCGATCGCGACGCCGTGAAATTATTTCCGCGTGAGAGCCGCATGTAAAACACAGATGGCTGGACGCACGAGACCGTGTGAAGGAGACACACAAATCAATGAAGTGGTCACTGCGAGGCACTTGCCACTGTCTTCTTTTTCCACGCACGCCAACAGAGGAAAAAATTGAGGCTGCGGTGCATAGAGCTCTAAAATTTGTTTCTTAATAAGGATTATCTTCTCTTTGAAATTGAGAAAAAATATATCTTTAAATAATAACATGTTATTAAAGATTATCATCTCTTTTAAATTAAGAAGAAATATATTTTTAAGTAATAACATCTGACGACTGTTATAGTTTTGCTTAATTAGGATTCACTTAATTAAGAATCAGATGTTTTGCTTTTTATAAATTTTTTCCTCTTTTTCCTTAGCAACTCTAAAACGTCTATTATCAATTTTTAGTTATAAATATATTTGGTAAACCAAGAGTGAAACCACGGTTCAAATTTGGCTTGTATTGAGAAACCGTACATCATGTGCATGGGAAGTTGGGAACCAGCCCAACATTCCAATATAACCTGTTCGGTTTGGCTTCAGCTTCTGGCTTATTTTTTACTATTCATAAATTTCGTCTTTTTCTGAACTTTTGGCTTTTTTAGCTTTTTTGCCGGTTCTTTTTTTCCCGTATTTGTTTGCATTAAACGTGATGGGCTAATATGTTTTTTCTATTTTTAAATTTTTTTAAATTTAATAATGCTAAATAAGCCTCTGTCAGCTATAGTGTTTTTTCAGCCAGCTACAGTGCTTTTCAGCCATAAGCCACTCAAAAAAAGTCATTTTGAGCACATGCTAGCCAAAAAATTGGGACCGGTTCGAAGTTGGAACCGTATATTATTTGGGCTTTTGAGTTTTAACTTTTCTGGTATTATAGTAGTTTTTTATTATAATTATTGATAGTTTTTTTAGTGTAACTAATTTTTTAAAAATAAAAAAATTATATCATTATAAACAATGCAGATGAATAAGGAAAAAATAACAAAAAAAGTCCAGAAAAAGATTAAAAAAAGTCAGAAAAAGATTAAATTAAGAAGGTAAAAACTAAAAGCTTAAATCCAAATGAGCACCCTGCAGCTTTCATTTCCTGGATCAAAGGGATGAGACATACAAATAATAACAGTATTATTAGAGCAAGTACAATAATGCTGACTAGGTCGCCTCTAGCGAAATCCACGTCAACACAATCCTATGTGGAAGAGAGAGAAAAGAGGAGAGAGAGGCAAGCTGCCCCTCATGCAAGAGGTGACCCCTGATATATTTATGCAAGTATTAAATGTTTGAGTGCTTTAGTAGAGGTAATCTCTACTCAACTTATTGTATTAGCTACCTCCACATGAACCACGTGTACTCTTTTTGCTTATTTGGCTAGTCTTAGAGGTGGCAGCCACCTCTTCTATTAAACTTGCTCTTATAGACTAGCCAGTATGGTCAGAATGGGACGTAAGAGCAAGTACAATAATGCTGACTAGGTCGCCTTTAGCGAAATCCACGTCAACACAATCCTATGTGGAAGAGAGAGACAAGAGGAGAGAGAGGCAAGTTGCCCCTCATGCAAGAGGTGACCTCTAGCACATCATACGAGGACTTGGAGGCGATACTAGTTCTTAGAGCAAGTACAATAAGGGTTAGGGTCGCCTCTAACGAAATATTAAATGTTTGAGTGCTTTAGTAGAGGTAACCTCTACTCAATTTATTGTATTAGCTACCTCCACATGAGCCACGTGTACTCTTTTTGCTTATTTAGCAAGTCTTAGAGGTGGCAACCACCTCTTCTATTAAACTTGCTCTAAGTACACCTCTCCATTTCCGTGTAGAGAAGCTTCTTTGTTTTTTTGGTTTGCCCGTTGTAAATGGCTGCAATCCAGCCGTATGCGCACAGCTTAGACTCGCGTGCATGACGCATGCATGTGCCTCATCAGTGTGGAAGAGTTATTGCGTTTTGCCGTGAACCAAGCAGCGACCTAGCTAGCTTGATGATCTGCATGCTTATTGGCTGAAATGACAAATGTCGACATCACACGGCGTCCTATAATACTCGAATGCGTCTCGCTCGTGCTTAGGCCCTAAGACCTTCTCAGCTCGGCTGCCTGAAGGAACCAATCCCAGCTAATTAAATTCGCCAAGCAAAATCGCCTGTTTCCTACCCTTCCCCTGCAGGCCTTCTCCAGGTTAGTCGATCAAAAGTGCAATTAATTCTCGGTTAGTAATTTCTTGTGCTAAGCATTCCTTTATGTTTCGCTTCACTTTGTTGTTTTTGTTGTTGTTTTCTCTCTTTTGTGGACTTCTCATATGAGAAACTGTGCTTCCATTTTCTTTTGGTTTTCTTCGTATCTTCTTGTTTCTTGCTTTCTTGGCGCATGATCGGTGGGTGTATATTGGTAGAATAGCTCCATCTTGACTTGATATACCTTCCTATTAGCATTAAGAAAGTTGGATGCTTTTCCTGTTTGATTCCTTTCTTGTGTTCTTGATGCATGGTTTCGTGAGCCGTCTGAATTTTTATGTCAGTAATAACATCAGGTCATCACCGACTATTTTTGAACCGTCTATGATAAGCCACAACACAAACAGTTCGTATTAAGAACCGTCTGTGAAGGATACTATCACAGACGGCTCTAACCAAAAACCGCCTGCGATACTCGCACATTACAGATGGTACTAGCTACCAACTATCTGTGATGGGCGAGTATCATAGACTGTTGGTAGCTAAAACCGTCTGTGATACTCGCCCATCATAGATGTTGGTAGTTAGAACCGTCTATGATACTCGCGTCATCACAGATGGTTGGTATCTAGAACCGTCTGTAATGTACGAGTATCACAGACGTTTTTTTGGTTTAAGTCATCTGTGATAGTCCTTCATAGACGGTTTATACCACAAAACCGTCTGTGATAGTTCATTCTATACCTTTTTTTTTGTTTTTCGGCTAGCCTCAGGAAATATTAGCTATGTCATTTAAAAACAAGCAAATACAATAGCAAACACAGCGGCTCCTTCCATTTCCATTAAGATTAGAATCCACCATTATAGTATCACAAGATAACGAGCAGGTAACCCATCTAACATGAGTATTTATGGGGGAGGGAGACACGGGAGTGCAAAATTTTTTGGCACGGGGATGAAGGGATGGAGCTACGATCCGTGGGGTGGGGGTTGGTGGGTTTCTATTGGCTAGGATTAGGTTGAGGAGGATCGAAGGGCCCAGCGGTCAAGAACATAATTATCGCAGACGGTTTGAACCACAAATTGTCTGTGAAACATAATTATCATAGACGGTTTGAACCACAAACCGTCTGTGATACATAATTATCAAAGACTATATGTATGTATGTATGTATGTATGTATGTATGTATGTATGTATGTATGTATGTATGTATGTATGTATGTGGATGCAATGTAAACAGGTAGTCTCAAAAGATGAAATATCAAAGTTCTATATGGCTTATATATACTCATTTGAAATGTTTCAATGAGATCTACAATTTTGCAGTTGAGGTAAACCCCAAATTCCAAAGGGAAGACCAAAAATTTTGGTAAAAGCAGAAACCAAAAACTTGTGACTCAAATTTGAGACTAAAGATGGCTGATTTTGGGGGTCTTAGAGGGCGACTAGCACAAGCTAGTCATTTTTTTGGATCAGGCTCGTCGTTAGCTTTCTAACGAGTACAAGACTATCGAAAACGAACATTGTATGCAAAAATTATACCCGTTTTACTGAAGGTGTCGTGGAACGGAATTGTTTCGTGTTCAAATTGAAAGTTTAAATAGAGGGGCGGCAAAATATCACAGATGGTTTTTAATACAAACCATTTATGATAATTAATTATTACAGACTGTTTTTAATACAAACCATCTGTAATACTATCACAGACGGTTCTTATTAATAACTGTCTATGATAATTTACAGACGATTTTCACCATGAACCGTCTGTGATATTACATCTTCATAGATATTTTTTTAGCCCTGGCAGTAACGCAGATGATCTCTAAATCAAAATCATCTGTGATTGTATTTAAGACTGACGGTTTTGGCTAACCGTCTGTGATGAAGTGTCTAGTATTAATCTTTTTGGTAGTAGTGAGTATATATGATTTCAAATCCCAACATGCGTCCTATGCAAAACACTAGTCTGAGTGAGTGCAAAACGTGTTTCAAATTGGTGAACGTTTGATTATATATGTAGTTCATCCTCATGCTATAGCAGAGCTACCATGGCTTGTAAAAGTTATGCATATATGTGCTCATATATGTAGTTCATCTTCTTACGTATGTGGAAGGATTTGTGTCCATACAGAGGGGCGTCGAAGCTAGTCCTAGGAGATACCTGCTCTTTAATGGTTTTTAAAAGCGGCTTTTGATTTTTGCTATAGTACACTTAACTTTTAAACGGAATATTTTCTTAAGACGGGATCTATAAGTTAATTGTAGTATACATTAAAAGCCCAACATCTGTATCAACCAAAATCGCAAGTGAGTATCTCTCTCCGTAATCTCTGTTGTAAACAGCTAAAATTCAAAATTTTCAACCAAAAGCCATAAGCCGAAACCATATCAAACACTTCTAGGGACTTATTCATATTAGATTTTATTGATAACTTTTAGCTGTGATTGAACAGTGGCTGATAAATAGTAGTGGCTAATAGAAGTAGCCGCTAAAAATGACTGATGAATAGTACGGTATTATGTAAAAATGGTACAACGAAAAACACTATAACATTTAGACCGCTATAACTTACAGAATTGTAATATAATAAAATATAAAATATATTATAATATATAAAAAATGAAAATAGTGGCTAATAAATATAGAATAAACTATCACTGATGATTTGTGCTATAAACCGTCTATGAAGGACTATCACAGACGGTTGGTAATTAGAACCGTCTGTAATGTGTGAGTATCATAGACGGTTTTTGGTTCGAGTCGTCTATAATAGTTTTCTTCACAGACGATTTTAATTACAAACCGTCTGTGTTGTTTTTATCACAGACGGCTCACAAACCGTCTGTGATAACCTCCGATTATCACTGACACATAAATTTGGGTGGTTCAGAAAACCATCTGTGATGACAGTTCCGAACTGTTTGTGATGACCTTTTTTGTAGTAGTGGCACGGACACTACAAAATAATAAGGAGAAAAAAACAAAAATCTTAAAAAACTAGAAAAGACAAAAAAAAGCCAGAAGCTCAATTATGCTTCTCTCTAAGCTCTGTGCTCAGACACTCACAGTCTTCTATTAACATATGCGCCTCATGCCTTTCTCCCTTCTATTGGTAAGTTCCAGAAACTCTCTTTCATATTCACATAAAAGTATTAAGTTTGTAAAAGATGTTGAGTATAGTTGTAATTGTAGGGTAGGGTCCAATGTTATAAACTATTTCTTAGATTTGGTGTCTCATATCCATAGTAATTTGTGCTAAACTTCCCTTCGAATAAATAAAGTCCATTAGTTTTTTTTTCTTCGCGTATGGACATATTTTTGTATAGACATATTTTTTTCTTACTGGAAAAATTCTCTTATGTACGTATATAGAAAGGGGTGAAACCAGCTGATATATAGTATCATGGAGAGGTTAAACAATTCAACTACAACACCTAGGGATCTACGGTTAGAATTATTAGAAGAAATTACAGATGGATTTTCTGAGAAGCACATCATTGGTAGTGGTGGGTATGGAAAAGTTTACAAGGTATGATTAATACTTATATTTTCTATTTTTTAAATCATAGCACCGCTAACTACAAGAAACCATGTACCTACCATATTAACGAGAGATTTTAACAGGGAGTACTGTGCGGGAAAGAGATTGCTGTGAAGAAGCTTTATGACCGATGTGAAATTCAACAATGAATTTCAAAACCTTATGAGGGCACACCATCAAAATATTGTGCAGTTAGTTGGCTATTGTTATGAAATACGACATAGACATGGTGAACACAATGGAAAAACTGTTTTTTCTCAAGTGGTAGATAGAGCTCTCTGCTTCGAATATTTGCAGAATGGAAGCCTTGACAAGCATCTTTACGGTACGAGATACTTTACTTCAATTTGATCATAATCGTCAAATTTATATTTCAAGAATACTGTTTTTGCCTTCCTGTGCAGAAGAACACTGTGGACTTGATTGGTGCACACGTTACAGCATAATTAGGGGGATTTGTGAGGGTTTAAATTACCTTCACGGGAAGTCTATTCTCCATCTGGACCTAAAACCTGCCAATATATTGCTAGATCAAAACATGGTGCCAAAAATCGCAGATTTTGGATTGTCAAGGCTCTTCGATGGACCGCATACTCAAACCACAAAAAACCGTATAGGCACACTGTAAGTACAATGCCTTCTATGAAATCTATTTATTATTTCTGTAATCAATTAAATGTTGTTTACGTCACGCCGATTGTACACTCAACATTTATGATATCATGCAGTGGCTACATGCCACCAGAGTACATGAAGGATTACAAAATATCAGAGAAGCATGATGTATTCAGTTTAGGAGTAATAGTCATAGAGATAATGACAGGATCCGAGGGTTACTACAAATATTCTGCAATGCCTTCCGAAGAATTTATTGAGCTTGTAAGAAAATTTATTTATCTACGTTGAGAACAATTTTCATTTGCAAAAATATTATGCATTTTACCTTTGTATGCTACTCCATCAACAGTTGTATCTTCGTATTTCAATTCCGTAGGTACATCAGAATTGGAAGAGTAGGATAGAGGCAACTTCCATGTACACATCATCATCTAATTGCCAACAAGTGAAGAGATGCATCGAAATTGCATTGAAGTGCGTGGAGGTTGACAGACACAAGAGACCCACGATAGGGGATATTATTCATGAGCTGAAAATGACAGAAACTATGATTCACGAAATGTCGATGCCATTTTCCCCGGAGTTGAGTAATGCGAAGGAAAGGGAGATGGTACAAAAAGAAAAGAAAGTAGTCTCTATGAAGGAAACAATGGAAGGTGAAGAGGCTGTGGACATTGAGATCGACTGTCGCTCTGCTGGGTTTTGGGACGTGAAGGCTGCTGAGTCCGCGAAAAGAATACACTTTGAAAGAGGGAGGATATGGGACGGGAAGGAAGAGATCCCTGAGCAGGAAACAATGAATGAAAATGTACTAATTTACTCCTAAGTCATTTTATTTTTCTCTTTCCTATTTGCGTTCTTCTAAGTTCTGCTTGTTGGTTGGTTGGCACTCAGGCTAAGGTTGAGAAGATTGGGCCATGGGGTGGAAATTCTGGGAGCCCTTACGACATCGAGGTAGCACCCCGTCGTCTGAATAGAGTGATAATTGGTAGCGGCGAGGTCATCATTTCACTCGCGTTTTCGTACAGCGACCACAATGGGCAGCAACACACTGCAGGTCCCTGGGGTGGTCGTGGGTCTCATGGCAGGAGCTATAATACGGTTAGTGGTGAATCTTCATCGAAGCTAGTTCTCAAGACAGGCAAGTGTACATTGGTGTTTTTTCTATTTCTTATGTTAATCCATGATTCACATTAGTTATCTCCTTGTACGAATAGCTAGCTTGATAGTCTTTTTTTTTTCCTTCTCTTGCAGATTCAGCTTGGTCCTTCAGAGTTTCTGATGAAAAATTTTGGAACAATTGGTCCAGTATTCGACGTAGCAGCCAATGTTGTAACGTCACTTACGTTGGTCACCAATGCTGGTAAGTACGGACCTTTTGGACAAGGCGGAGGATCTCCTTTCGACACTCCAATGCAGAGCAATGGCAGCATTGTTGGCTTCTTTGTGCGTGCAGGGTATTATGTCGATGCAATTGGTGTCTATGTTTGCGGATTCTGACTTTGCGTTATGGCTGTAGCTATCATATAGGGCCTGTTTGGGAGAGCTCCACCAACTTCAGATTCACGAAAAACGTGGATCTGGAGCTGGATTCACCGTGGAGCAGCTCCATGGTGGATCTGGGATTCATCAAAGTGTTTGGTACAGCTTCACCTCCCTCTCTATCTCACTTACACCTGGGCCCCACGCGTCAGGGGCAAAATGAAAAAAAACCCACCTGGCCCCACGCGTCAGGCGCGGCAGCGGCCGGCGGGCGCGGCCCCGGGCGGCGCAGGCGAGGCGCGGCGGACGCGGCGGCCGGGAGGAGGCGGGGGAGGCGGAGGACGGTCGGAGGCGGAGACCGAGAGGAGGCGGGGGCCGGGAGGAGGCGGGGGAGGCGGAGACCGAGAGGAGGCCGGGGAGGCGGAGACCGGTCGGAGGCGGGGGAGGCGGAGGCCGGTCGGAGGCGGGGGAGGCGGAGGCCGGGAGGAGGAGGGAGGAGGCGTCGGAGGCGGAGGCCGGGAGGAGGCGGGGGAGGCGGAGACCGAGAGGAGGCCGGGGAGGCGGAGGCCGGTCGGAGGCGGGGGAGGCGGAGACCGAGAGGAGGCCGGGGAGGCGGAGACCGGTCGGAGGCGGGGGAGGCGGAGGCCGGTCGGAGGCGGGGGAGGCGGAGGCCGGGAGGAGGCGGAGGCCGGTCGGAGGCGTCGGAGGCGGAGACCGAGAGGAGGCGTCGGAGGCGGAGGCCGGGAGGAGGCGGGGGAGGCGGAGACCGGTCGGAGGCGGGGGAGGCGGAGACCGGTCGGAGGCCGGGGAGGCGGAGGCCGGGAGGAGGCGAGAGGAGGCGGAGGCCGCGGGAGGAGGCGGGGGCCGGGAGGAGGAGGGGGAAAAATAGAACGAAACGTTTTTTTGTGTAACCAGTGGCAATGGTGGGTAATTTTCCCCAACTCCACCAAATTTGAGTTGGTGGAGCACCCCTTGAGGTGCTCCACCAAATCCATGAATCTGGGGGTAGATTCACCATTTTCGTGGAGCAGATCCATGGTGGAGCTGCTGGAGCTAGAAGTGTTTGGCTAGGAAAATTGAATCTGGATCTGTTTTTTGTGAATCTGGAGCTGGTGGAGCTCTGCCAAACAGGCCCATAGTGAGGGGTGAATCCTAATCGAAGTTGCTTCTCAAGACAAGCAAGCATATTGTAACATCCCATATTTGGGAATTTACCGAAAATATGAAAATTTTAAAACTCGTTATTTCTTTTGTGGTTATTCAAATCTTTTCTGTATTTTCGATCTGAGTTTTGCTAAATAACTCTATTAACGAAAATAAAATCCAGAAGACAAGAGCCAAATAATTTAAAAATTAAGTTGATCATAATTTGAAATTGAATTTCAAATTTAAAATTCATATCCGAAATTAAATTAAATAAAGTTTAAAAAGCAATGCAATATTAAAACTCGCCTTCAATCGAATTGATCCAAAAATTCAAATTTTAAATCTCAAAAAAGGGAATTCAAATGAAAAGTCCAATTCCCAAATCCATGATTCACATTAGTTATCTCAAAAAAGGGAATCTCAAATGGGAGCATCTCCTCGGTGCTGAAACGATCAATGAGGCCAATTGTTCCAATTTGGAACAATCCATGATTCACATTAGTTATCTCCTTTTCCTTCCCCTTCGTTCTTCCTCCCCTCCTCCCCCTGTTCTCTACTCGGCACAACGTTCGGCCGACCCAGCTCCGGCAGAGCCGCCACGCCACGCGCGCGCGCCAGCTCGACCATTGCGCACGCCCGCGTGACTTGCCCGCACGCGCATGCTGCCCGCGCCACACCCGCCGCGCCATCCGCGTCTGCGTGCCATTCCCGCCGCATGATCCGGTCGCCGCCCACTCCTGTAGGAGCGCAGGGACGCCGCAGCACTCCCCCCTGAGCTATAAAGCCGTGCGCCCCTCCCCCATTGCCCCCTTCCTTTTTCCTCTCGGCCGAGCTCCCGAGCCACCCCTTCGCCGTGCGCCGGCCGCCATCTTCCCCTGGCTGTTCCCACCTCTCCGGCGAACAACTCCGCCAATCGCTCGTGCACAAATGTGTTCCCGGGCGTCTACTGCATCCCCTCCGGTTTAATTGGAATTTTGTGCGCGGAGCTCGCCAGAACGCCGCTTCTCCCCATCTCCGGCCGCAAGCCACCTCCGACGTCGCCGTCTCCTCCTCGGCACCCCTCGGTCCGATTCTCTCCCATGGAAGCATCTCCTCGGTGCCCTGAAGCTTCTCCAACCGCCGGCCGAAGCTCCCCTTCTCTCGTGCGCCCCCTCCACGGTGGCCTCCTCGCGCCACCACCGGCCCACGCCGTCGGCCCGCTCCGGTGCTTCACCGCCTCCACAGACTGCTTCATAAGCTTTACTCCACCTCCCTGGCACCCGTGCTCACCTATCTTTCTTCCCTTTTCCCTCCAGCCGTCGCCGCCCCCGTCCGGCCCCTGTGCCTAGCCGCCATTCACACCACCCGCTTGCCATGGTGACTTCCCGGCTGGAGCCGTTGCCTACTCTGGCTTCGTCACCTCCCGGTCAACCCGTTTTTCCACTCGCCTTCGTCTCCCCGGCCGCATCTCGCCCGCGATGCCGCCCAGCCCTGCGCTCCACCACCTCTGTTTTGGCCAGCTCTGGCTCCCCCTCCTCTGTTTTCTATTAGGTGCTCTGTCTCTCTCTCTCTTGCTTATGCCATGTGGACCCAACTCCAGTAAATGGTAGTCAACACCTTGGTATGTCTCTAGCATCTCAAGTATCCCTTTTCCTCATTATCCCATTTTGAATTTAATATCAAGAAATATTCAAAAGGAAAATTGATAGCATATAGTTTTATCTTTACTATTTAAAAGAAAAAATTAATGGTAATTGTTGTGGTTACAGACCAAACAGAGAGAGAGATGATAGTGGAGAGTGTGAAGAGTGGAGTGAGTGTTCTGCCCCCTCCCTCTCCATACCTTGGGTATATATATTCATATGGGAAGTGCTTTTACAATTGTGCCCTTACAACTGTATATCCCCTTTAGGGGTATTTAGGTCATTACAGGTGTTCCATTCTAGTCTTTGTATCCTTCTAACAGGCCTGCCGGGTTTAGGTGGGGGCCACCCCTACAACAGGAGCCTCTCATGGTGAAGGGCTTCACGGGGCCGAAGCCATGTTGCCGAGTCCTTTGGCCCCCTCCGTCCCTGCGGCCTGTGAACTTCTTGCGCTTCGCGGGATATGGGCTAGGTGAGCGGAGCTGGCGCCCAGGTCGAGGTATAGGCGCGCGCGCTCCGTCCCTCACCCTCCGAACGGGTGGCAGCGGAGCTGGCGCCTAAGTCGAAGTAGAGGCGCGCGCGCTCCGTCCGTCACCCGCCGAATGGGTGGCAGCGGAGCTGGCACCTAAGGCGAAGTAGAGGCGCGCGCGCTCCGTCCCTCACCCTCCGAACGGGTGGCAGCGGAGCTGGCGCCTAAGTCGAAGTAGAGGTGCGCGCGCACTCCGTCCCTCACCCTCCGAACGGGTGGCAGCGGAGCTGGCGCCTAAGTCGAAGTAGAGGCGCGCGCGCTCCGTCCCTCACCCTCCGAACGGGTGGCAGCGGAGCTGGCGCCTAAGTCGAAGTAGAGGCGCGCGCGCGCTCCGTCCCTCACCCTCCGAACGGGTGGCAGCGGAGCTGGCGCCTAAGTCGAAGTAGAGGCGCGCCCGCGCTCCGTCCCTCACCCTCCGAACGGGTGGCAGCGGAGCTGGCGCCTAAGTCGAAGTAGAGGCGCGCGCGCTCCGTCCCTCACCCTCCGAACGGGTGGCAGCGGGGCTGGCGCCTAAGTCGAAGTAGAGGCGCGCGCGCTCCGTCCCTCACCCTCCGAACGGGTGGCAGCGGGGCTGGCGCCTAAGTCGAAGTAGAGGCGCGCGCGCTCCGTCCCTCACCCTCCGAACGGGTGGCAGCGGGGCTGGCGCCTAAGGCGAAGTAGAGGCGCGCGCGCTCCGTCCCTCACCCTCCGAACGGGTGGCAGCGGAGCTGGCGCCTAAGTCGAAGGAGAGGCGCGCGCGCTCCGTCCCTCACCCTCCGAACGGGTGGCAGCGGAGCTGGCGCCTAAGTCGAAGCAGAGGCGCGCGCGCTCCGTCCCTCACCCTCCGAACGGGTGGCAGCGGAGCTGGCGCCTAAGTCGAAGTAGAGGGGCGCGCGCGCTCCGTCCCTCACCCTCCGAACGGGTGGCAGCGGAGCTGGCGCCTTAGTCGAAGTAGAGGCGCGCGCGCGCTCCGTCCCTCACCCTCCGAACGGGTGGCAGCGGAGCTGGCGCCTAAGTCGAAGTAGAGGCGCGCGTGCGCTCCGTCCCTCACCCTCCGAACGGGTGGCAGCGGAGCTGGCGCCTAAGTCGAAGTAGAGGCGCGCGCGCTCCGTCCCTCACCCTCTGAACGGGTGGCAGCGGAGCTGGCGCCTAAGTCGAAGTAGAGGCGCGCGCGCTCCGTCCCTCACCCTCCGAACGGGTGGCAGCGGGGCTGGCGCCTAAGTCGAAGTAGAGGCGCGCGCGCTCCGTCCCTCACCCTCCGAACGGGTGGCAGCGGAGCTGGCGCCTAAGTCGAAGTAGAGGCGCGCGCGCGCTCCGTCCCTCACCCTCCGAACGGGTGGCAGCGGAGCTGGCGCCTAAGTTGAAGTAGAGGCGCGCGCGCTCCGTCCCTCACCCTCCGAACGGGTGGCAGCGGAGCTGGCGCCTAAGTCGAAGCAGAGGCGCGCGCGCTCCGCCCCTCGGGCTGGTGTGGCTCCAGTGTGCAGTAGTGCGCTTTTAATGGCAGCTTGAATTATGCCGACGCCTGGCTTGTCAGTGGGCAGACTGCCATACCGTGTCGTCACCCTCCCCGTAAGTGGGGCACGTGGCAGCATGCGATTGGCGCGCCGTGGGACGTGAGCGGTTGTGTACCGCGGCCGTTCGCCTCTTCCCTAGGGAAGTGGGGCGCGTGTCGACGGCGTGTTAGCTCTGCGCCCTGTCCGGCCACCTACCAGGCGCGCCCCTCAAGGCCCCGACGGTTCGTTCCACGTCGCGGGTAGCCGAAACGCTATGGGTTTGGCCTGCCCCTCACGCCTCAGGGGGAGCGAGCGGGCTTTATAAGGCGCCGTAGTTTGTTGGTACGGTCTTTCTCGCCTGCTGCTTCGACCTGCTTTTTCCCGTGTGAACGATAGCGTTAACTGCTTTCCTCCTTAGCGTTGCCCGATTGCCGAGAGCCATGGCTAGCCAGGACGACCCTCCCCGCCATTTCAGCAGCGATGCACCGGCTGGCCGGGATGAGGGGCCTCATCCCCCTAGGTGGTATGAATTGGTGCCTCGGGGAGGTTCGCGTGCCAACGTGTGGTGGGATGCCAGGGAGCACTCGGGAGGTCGGTGCTCCCGTGTGTTGGGGAAGAGCCGGGTGACCGAGGAGACGCTGCGGCGACTGGTGCGAGAGAAGAAGATTGAGCTGCGTGATGGGGCTCGGCTTCCCCGCCGCGATGAGACAGAGCCGAAGCCCCAGGCGTTGGAGGCGATTGTGTTTGTCGCCTTCTTTGACGCCGGCCTTCGCATGCCCTGCCGTCTGCTTGTGGGTGAAGTCCTGCGGGCTTACGGGTTGGAGCTAGCCCAGTTGACGCCCCACGCCATAGTTCGGCTGGCTGTCTATGAGTGGGCGATGCGGGCAGAGGGGCACCGGCCCAGCGCGAGCCTGTTTGCCATCCTGCACGACGCTCGCTGCCATCCGAGAAAAATTGGCGATGCGGTGTCCAACTTTGGTAGCGTCGACTTCGTGCTGCGGGCGTCGTGCGCGGCATTGTTCCCCATGCCACCCTCCTCGGAGAAATGGGAGTCTGGTTGGACTCGGCGGTGGTTTTACTACATCGCGACTGACAAAAGCGGCCTGCAGTGCCGAGGTGGGCCGATCGCGCTCAACACTTCGCCGAGTTTGAAGGCGGAGATTGGGGACGCAGAGAGGCTCCAGAGTCTTGTCAGCGTCGCCCGCCGGATGAGCATGCGTGACCTGGTTGAAGAGTTCACCATGTACGGGGCGGCGCCACTTTCGTCCCGGTGGAAGCTTGCTGGAAAGGGTGACGCTCGCGAGGACGGGGTCAGCCCGTCGATATCCCGTCTGCTTCCACCGCCTGTCCCTTGTAAGCGACCCGTCATGCTGAGCTGCGCCCCGTCCCGCATGCTTGTTATGCGCCTGATTAGCTTATTGTTTCTTTGGTAGTGACCGGGCTAGAGGACGCGGAGCAGGCGGCTGTGGCGCTTCTCGGCCCGTACACGCTGGAGGAGCATCGGGCTTACGAGGAGGCCAAGTTATGGCGGATAAACCGCACATGCGAGGCTTTGGGCATCGCGGTACCCGCGCGTGCGATGCCGGAGGAGGCTCCCGTGGGTGCTCGAGATCGGGGCGACGACGGCTACCAGGCGGGGGCCTCACCCTCGCGGCGCCGGTCTCGTTCTGTGGCCGCCTCGTCCGTCCCTTCGGCCACTGGCGCCCCTGGAGCTGGTCACTCGACCGGCCGGGGATCCGACCCGGCCGGTTCGGGGGACCGTGCCGTCGCAGTTTCGGTGGTGGTGACGCCCGCCAGTGGGGGCGCCGCATCTGGTGGTGCCACGCCGCCCGCACCTGTTACGGAGGACGCGCCTGGGCCGGTGAAGATGGGGGGCGCGGTGGCGACGGCGACTGCCGGTGCCACTGAGGGGTCGCCTGTGGCGCCGCCGGCCAAGCGCCCTCGAGTCGACCCTCCTTCAAAGGGTCGGTACAGCACTGCCGGCCCTGTGCTTGGGCTTGTGGCGTCCAGCGCGGTTGGAGGCCCTCCGCAACCGGCTGTCGAGGTGCGCTCCCCCCAAGCGACGATCGGACAAGTTCCGGCTCCGATGTTACCAACAGGTGAGGAAGGTGGGCGCAACTCCTTTTCCTCGCGCGACTTCGCGAAACTTTCCCCGATTTGCTCGCTCATTCCCTGGACGTCAGGCGAGACAAGGTCTCCCGGGCATGGCGAAGGATCGAGCAACGGGAGAGCTCGCGAAACCGCGGACGCCGTTCGAGGTGCGCCGCCCGCACCTGGTGTCGATGAAGTGGGCGAAGTCTCCACGGCCCCCGACGCTACGGGGCCGGAGCCCGTTGCGTCCGACTTCCTCCCGCGCCCGGAGATTCTCCGCGTTCTTGCCGCGGCAGCGGAGCGTGCTAGTAGCGGTCTTGACCGACGGATGCTGTCGGCGCACGAGGTGGACGTTCTGGCACTTTCACTGCGGGCGTCGGAGATAAGGGTGAGTATGCCCTGATGTTTTTCCGAAGCGACATTGGACCGCTGCTGACTTTTTAGCATTCCGCAGACGATAATGATCAGCGAGGCCCTGGAGGAGGCCCGTACTCGAGAGCGAAGGGCGCTGGAGGTCAGCCTTCGCGCCGCCGAGGATGCTCTCATGGCGAAGGACGCAGAGCTCCGCACGTTGGGGGATGTGGTGGAGGCCGCGCGACTCGAGGCCACAGAAGCCAAGGACGTGGCTGCGGAGGCACGCGCGTCCTTCTTGCGGCAGATCGCCAGCTTGGAGAAGGAGAACAGTCAGCTGGCGGAGGCTCTTGCTGTGAAGACGCGGGCTCTGGATAGCGCGTCCGCATCGGCGTGGGACGCCATGGGGGCTTTGAACCAGGCCCTTCGTGACCTGAGCGTCGGCGTGCCGGAGGCGACTCACGGACCGGAGGACTTGGCGGAGACCCTTGAGCTAATCGGGGAGGGGGCGGGCGTTGCTCTCCGCAGTGCCAAGACCTTCGGCGAGCACTGTGGCTACCTCGGCGCGTGCCTTGCCCTGGGCATGCTCCACACCCGCGGGTGCAAGCACGTCCATGAGCTGGGGGACCCTCGGCTGGACCTTCCCGACCAACCGGAGACGTTGCCGAACGCCATTCGCTCCATCGAGCCTGACCTTCAAAACTTCCATCAACGGTTCTGGGGTCGCGTCGGGGAGGATGCCGCCAGGGTTGCAGTGCAACAGACGCTGCGCGGGGAGGGCGACTTCCTTCGCTGGCTCGAGGAGGTTTCCCGAGGCCGTGATGACGGCGCAGGCCCCTTCGCACCGAGCAAAGGCTAGACGGCTGGCGATCACTCGTGTATTGATGGAAGCCATACTTTTGTAATGAAACGAGGTGCCGCTTGTTTGTTCGCGAATTGTGTTTTGTCTTGGTCAAGGTGAGCGCGGAGACGAGCCTCGGCGCTTCTGTCTCCGCCGCCCCCTTTCTTTTTTTTTATAGTCCGAAGACTCGCGCGTGCGGAGCGAGGCTCGACGCTACGTCTTGTTTAGAGTCCGTAGACTGGCGCGCGCGGAGCGAGGCTCGACGCTACGACTTTCTTTATAGTCCGCAGACTCGCGCGTGCGGAGCGAGGCTCGACGCTACGTCTTATTTAGAGTCCGTGGACTGGCGCGTGCGGAGCTAGGCTCGACGCTACGACTTTCTTTATACTCCGCAGAGTGCGCGTGGAGGCGTCCCCCCACGTCTGATTTAGAGTCCGTAGACTGGCGCGTGCGGAGCGAGGCTCGACGCTACGACTTTCTTTATAGTCCGCAGACTCGCGCGTGCGGAGCGAGGCTCGACGCTACGTCTTATTTAGAGTCCGTGGACTGGCGCGTGCGGAGCTAGGCTCGACGCTACGACTTTCTTTATAGTCCGCAGACTCGCGCGTGCGGAGCGAGGCTCGACGCTACGTCTTATTTAGAGTCCGTGGACTGGCGCGTGCGGAGCTAGGCTCGACGCTACGACTTTCTTTATAGTCCGCAGACTCGCGCGTGCGGAGCGAGGCTCGACGCTACGTCTTATTTAGAGTCCGTGGACTGGCGCGTGCGGAGCTAGGCTCGACGCTACGACTTTCTTTATAGTCCGCAGACTCGCGCGTGCGGAGCGAGGCTCGACGCTACGTCTTATTTAGAGTCCGTGGACTGGGTTGGTGCGCCTTGGGACAGCGGTACTGTTGTGGGAACGGCGGGCTTTATTGAATTCCCGTTTGCGCGGGCTAGCATTATACAACAAAGGCTGATGCCGCTATAGCTGCTGCCCTGCCCCTAGGCGTAGTACCGCCGCAATTTGTCCGCGTTCCACGTATGGCGAAGGGTTTGTCCGTCGAGCGTGGCCAGGCGGTGCGCCCCTTTCGGTAGCGCTTCCATGACGATGTATGCTCCTTCCCACTTGGAATCCAGTTTGCCCGCGGTCTCCGCATGAAGCGCCACTCTGAGGACGAGGTCCCCCGGCTTGAATGTTCGCGGATACACGGAACGGCCCCGCGTACGCACTGTTTGCCTTGCATACTTGTCGGCGTGCTGGGTTGCGCTCGCCCGTGCCTCGTCAAGGAGGTCCAAGGACACAGCGCGCTCGTCGTCGGGCGCCCGAACGAGGACTCTTCGGGAACCAGCCTTGATTTCTTCGGGCGTCACGGCTTCGTCGCCATAGAGGAGCTTGAAGGGCGTGAACCCCGTCGGGCGTGTCACCGTGGTGCGGAGGGACCAGAGGACGCTGTGAAGCTCGCCCGGCCATGTGCCCTTTGGCATCCCGACGAGTCGCTTTTTGACGGCGGCAGAGATGGCACCATTTGCCCTTTCAACCGCTCCGTTGGACTGGGGATGTCCCACCGAAGCGAACCGAAGCGCAATGCCCATGTCGCCGCAAAATTCCTTGAACACGGTGGCGTCGAATTGTAGACCGTTGTCGACGGTGAGCTCCCGAGGCACGCCGAAGCGGCAGATGATGTTCTGCCAGAGGAAGCGCCGTATGGCCACCGAAGTTATTTTGGCCAGAGCGACCGCCTCCGGCCATCTGGAAAAATATTCGAGCGCAACCACTACGAACCGCAAGTCCCCTGGGGCCCGGGGAAGCGGTCCCACTATGTCGATGCCCCAACGTGCCAGCGGCCACACTGGGGGAATAGGGTTGAGGCTTGACGGAGGCCTGCGGATGATGCGCCCCATCCACTGGCATCCCTGACACCGACGCACAAGGTCTTGGGCGTCGGCAATGGCTGTTGGCCAGTAAAAACCCTGCCGGAACGCCTTGCCGACCAATGACCTTGCTGCCAGGTGAGATCCACATGCTCCCGCGTGGATTTCCTCGAGAAGCTTCCGGCCTTCTTCCGTGGAGAGGCAACGCAGGAGCGGTGCGCACACCCTCTTCTTGTAAAGTGTTTCTTCGAACACCTGAAAGGACCTGGCGCGGTGCTGAAGGCGCCGGAGCTCGACAGGATCGTCTGGCTCGGCGACGCCCTGCAGGAAATTGAAGATGGGCTCCCGCCAGTCGCCCCGCGGGATGATGTGATGTACGAGGGCCGCGTCCCGAGTGTCTTGTGCGATGGCGGCCTGCGGCAGTACTTCGTAAAATGCCCCGTCGGGGGGTGGTAGTTGCTGGCTGGCCGCCTTCGCAAGGGCATCGGCCTGCTCGTTCTCCGCCCGCGGAATAGCTCTGATGGTGATTCCCAGGAAATGCCTTTCCCTTGCTCTGACGGCCGCAAGGTATTTGGCCAGGTCCGGGTCCTTGGCTTGATACGACTTGTCGACGTGGCCTGCCACCAAGCGTGAGTCCGTACGGACGAGCACCCGTCGTGCTCCGACCGCCTTCAGCTTCGTCAGACTGAAGAGCAGCGCCTCATACTCGGCTGAGTTGTTGGTAGCCGGGAAAGCGAGGCGGGCCGAGTACAACAGGCGTTGGCCTTCGGGCGTGACAATCACCGCGCCCACGCCCGCGCCCGCTACGCTGTAGGCTCCGTCGATGGTGAGCGTCCAGACCGGGTCATCGTGATTCTGGGCGGGCTGGGCCTGCGGAGCTGGAGTCCATTCCGCAAGGAAATCGGCGAGGACTTGCGATTTGATTGCCGTCCGGGGGGCATACGTCAAGGAGAACGGGGCAAGCTCCGCGGCCCACTTCCCGATGCGGCCTGTAGACTCCTTGTTATGCAGCATCTCTGCCAGGGGAAAAGAGGAAGGTACTGTAATCGGATGGGCCAAAAAGTAATGCCGGAGCTTCCTGGAGGCCATAACCAACGCGTAGGCGAGCTTTTCCAGCTCCGTGTATCTCGTCTTGGCGCCTTGGAGGGCTTCGGAGACGAAGTAGACGGGTTGCTGGGCGGCACCTTCCTCTAGGACCAGGACGGCACTAATTGCGGTGGTCGACGCGGCTAGGTAGAGCAACAAGGGAGCCTCTGGTGCTGGGGCAACCAGAGTGGGGAGACTTGCCAGGTGCTTCTTGAGGTTATTGAAAGCCTCCGCACAATCGTTATCCCATCGAAATCCGTCACATCCGCGGAGTGTCCTGAAGAATGGCAAACCCCGCTCCGCTGCCCTGGATAAGAAGCGGCTCAGGGCTGCCATGCGGCCCGCCAGCCTCTGGACCTCCCTCGTCGTCTTGGGTGGCTCCATACCCAAGATGGCGTCAACTTTATCTGGGTTCGCCTGTATGCCCCGTCCGGATACGAGGAAGCCGAGGAGCTTGCCCGCCTGTACGCCGAATACACATTTGTCGGGGTTAAGCTTGATGCCGGCCTTCCTTAAATTGTCGAAGGTCTCCTGGAGGTCCCGGCCGTGTAGGGCGAGCTGTCGGGTCTTGACCACCACGTCGTCGACGTAGGCCTCCACGTTTTGCCCAAGCTGGACGGCTAAGGCGAGCGCGACAAGGCGGGTGAACGTAGCGCCGGCATTCTTCAAGCCGAAGGGCATCCTGACGAAGCAGAAGGTCCCGATTGGTGTGATGAAACTGGTCTTTTCTTCATCATCCTCCGCCATGTAGATCTGATGGTAGCCGGAATAGGCATCCAAGAAGCTCATGAGCTCGCACCCGGCTGTGGCATCAACCAATTGATCGATGCGCGGCAAGGGGTAATTATCCTTTGGGCACGCCTTGTTAAGCGCCGTGAAGTCGATGCACATACGCCAGGCCCCGCTGGCCTTCTTGACCAGCACCGGGTTGGCGAGCCAGTCCGGGTGATGGACCTCGCGAATGACCCCGGCCCGGAGAAGCTTCTCGACCTCTGCCTTGGCCGCCTGCTGACGATCCAGGGACATACGGCGGAGTTTTTGTTTGACTGGCTTGGCGTCGGGGCGGACCGCCAGGCGGTATTCGATCACCGCGCGATCGACGCCCTTTATATCCTCCGGGGACCACGCGAAGATGTCGGCGTTGCTCTGAAGTACTTGAAGCAGGTCCCGCTCGATCTCTGGAGTGAGCCCCTCGCCGATGGACACAAACTGCCCCTCCGTCCGGAGTGGTACTTTCTTGACCCCGCCCTCAGGTCGGGGCTTGGGCGTCCATCCTGGAGCGGAAGGCGTGTCGCCGGACGCGGCTGAAAGGGCGTGCACTGGGCGACGCAGACTCGGACTGCCAATTTCAATGTGCCTGGCGAGGTCCTGGTCGCCGAAAATGGTGATAACGCCTTCCGCGCCTGGGACCTTCATGCACAGGAAGGCGTGGTGTGGAACTGCCTCGAAGGCGTTGATGGCGGGTCGGCCCAAAATGACGTTGTAGGCGTGCGGGGCGTCTACGACATCGAAGACGATATACTCGCTTCGGATGTTGCCGCCCTGGCGGAATGTCACGGGAAGTGACACCTGCCCTAAGGCCTCTAGCGGTTGACCTCCGATGCCCTGAAGCGGGGCTCCGGACCGCTGCAGGCGGCCTCGAGGTATCTTCATGCGGTTGAAGGCTTCAACGAATAGAATGTTCGCGGCACTTCCCCCATCGATGAGGACGCGGCGAACATCGTATCCTGCGATGCGGGCCTGGACGACTAAGGGATCTTGATGAGGAAACTCCACTCCCATGGCGTCATGTAGAGTGAAGGTGATGCCGCATGGCAACGTCCGTGGGCGCGACTGTTCCAGGGGATCTTCCGGTGCGGAGCCTCCGGTGATGACGTTGACGGCGCGGAGCCGCTTGCTGGCCTCGGGGAGGGACCGGAGAGGCGAAGCGCGAGACTTTGCCTTTGCTTGCCGCAGCTCGGCAACCGCGGCGCACGTCCTTGTGGAATGATCGCCGCACCCGTGCACCTCGCACCACCTGGGTCCTGGATGTTCTTGCTCCGTGCAGGGTTGTTCATCACAGCCGGATTCGTGTTGCTTTTGCGAGGTGGGTGCGGGGGCGCGGCAGGCCTTCGACGGCCTGCGGTGGTGCCGATGGGGCTTGCGCGGGGCGTCGCGGCTACTCGCCCTTTCAGGTGCGGGGTCCCGCGGGATCTTCGGCCCGGCCTGATGACTCCGCGCCTCCTGCGTGGCTTGGGTGGCTCCGCGAAGGCGCCCCAGGTCCGCTGCAAGTCCGTTGGCGTGTTGGGTCGTCACGATTCCCGCGGCGGGGTAGATCGTCACCGTTGCAGCTCCCGTGGCGGGGTCGGTCGTCGTCGCTGCGGCTCCCGTGGCGGGGTCGATCGTCGTCGCTGCGGCTCCCGTGGCGGGGTCGGTCGTCGTCGCTGCGGCTCCCGTGGCGGGGTCGATCGTCGTCGCTGCGGCTCCCGTGGCGGGGTCGATCGTCGTCGCTGCGGCTCCCGTGGCGGGGTCGGTCGTCGTCGCTGCGGCTCCCGTGGCGGGGTCGGTCGTCGTCGCCGACGCCGAAGCCCTGGTGCTCACGCGCCGCTCCGACCCGACCGCTCTCTTTTGCTTCACCGATGTTGCTGAAGCTTTTTTCGGTGCCATCTTCAACTTTCAGGCTTGTCTTCGTCCTCCCCACGGACGGCGCCAACTGTTGTGGTTATAGACCAAACAGAGAGAGAGATGGTAGTGGAGAGTGTGAAGAGTGGAGTGAGTGTTCTGCCCCCTCCCTCTCCATACCTTGGGTATATATATTCATATGGGAAGTGCTTTTACAATTGTGCCCTTACAACTGTATATCCCCTTTAAGGGTATTTAGGTCATTACAGGTGTTCCATTCTAGTCTTTGTATCCTTCTAACAGGCCTGCCGGGTTTAGGTGGGGGCCACCCCTACAACAGTAATGA
Organism: Dendrocalamus latiflorus; assembly: GCA_017311315.1. Taxonomy (NCBI): domain Eukaryota; kingdom Viridiplantae; phylum Streptophyta; class Magnoliopsida; order Poales; family Poaceae; genus Dendrocalamus; species Dendrocalamus latiflorus. The sequence continues at coordinate 26,187,296 of CM029642.1, forward strand.
TACCCTTTTCAGTTGATGGTGGTACGTCTGCCATTCCACCACCCTCTTAACAAGTTCTAGGCCCAAAGCTCGTGACAAGTTCGAGGCATAGAGCGTGGCACAAGCTCATGGAGCCCTCTCTCTTTTCCTGTTAGGCTCTGTCTCGTATTACTACAGCGTATTATGATAATATTATATTTGGTTGAATCGCTTTTTAAATACTTCTATATTTGGCTAACTTCTTTTTAACCAAGTTGCGAACAGGGTGAGAACCATCTTATGAACCCACCAAAGTTTAAATATTACGAGCCCAGTACAACGCGGCCCATTTGGCCATAAGTGAAGTCGTTGACCAATATACTATGCTCTTTTTGGAAAAAGAGAATATTTTTCACAAAAATACAAAATTGTATGTACATGTGGATACATACCTATCTTAATCCTTAAAAATGCCTCAAGATTCGTGCAAAAGTATATTCAATGATTAGAAGATGGGGTGGTAATTTCAATTTTGAAAGTTTTCATCAATCTTGAGACATATTTGATGGTGATGATAGTACAGGTACCCACATATCTTTACTACTTGAAAGAAGAAGTTGTTGGTGGTGGTTCATTAAACATCCTACTATCCTCTCACTGGTGGTTCACCTCCTCTCACATAAAACTGATGTCGATAGGTAGGCCCTAGTCAGCACCCTACCTCCCCCAGAAACCAACCTTGGCTCGCACATCTCACTCCCATTCCGTTCCTCCCTCTCTTACACACATCTCCCTCTGCTCCTCCTTCACGCGATGCCCATCCTCTGCCCCAACCATCCACGAGCCGCCACTGCTTGACCCTTTCCCGACCGTTGTCCGTTCGTCCAGTTGGCAGTGGTGGTGCGTTTGTTTTCCACCTCCCCATTCCACCCTACACTCTAGCCTGGTGAGGACATGGCATAGGTCCAGTAATGACAACGAGGATGAATTTAAGGCGACGAGGGAGTACAACACCAGAGATGAGGAAGGCGCTGGATCCTACTGCACCTCGCCGTGCAACCATCGGATCCGCCCTTTATCGGTCATTACCCACGGCATAGCCACCGGATCTGCCCTTTGTTGGCCATCCCCCGTGGTACAGCCACCGGATCTGACCTCCCACTACCATCCCCACACATCTACTGTCGGATTCGCCCTTCGCTATCCATCTCTGGTTGCGGTGCATGGAGATGGGGAAGTGGATGGCAATGTTGTGGATTTGGCGAGCGGCGACATTTGAGGTGGCGGCAACGCTATAGGTGGCAGTGGATGGAGGCCAAGAGCTGCGGCAGTGCAAGGATTTGAAGGCATGGTGGTGAGATGTGGAGGACAAGTGTCTATGGGGAAATAGTGGGGGTGACAAGTAGAGGTAGGACCTGGCCCTCACCAGCGTTGGTGGTGTAGAAGAAGGGGGAAGGAGGAGAAGCAAACCAACCAGCTCAAAGAAATCATAGTTGCAGCTAAGGTTTAGTCCTAATCTAGATGTTAGCATTTTTTACACAAAGCACATTCATGTTTACAACGGCTAAGGTTTAGTCCTGATCTAGATGTTAGCATTTTTTACACAAAGCACATTCATGTTTACAACAATTTCTCTATAGGACTCTAGCTGCATTGACTTCTCGTGTTCAGGCCAACTTTATGTTTTATCCACTTTGATCGTACCAACATTTTGAAAATATAAAAATAAGATAAAATAGTTAAATGGGCATATAATAATAGTTTAAAGTGTGCACCAAGGGGCTAGTTTAGGCACATGACAGCCCACCAGTCCAAGGCTATGAGTGTACACCAGGGCGTGGGCGAGGCGGCTAGCAGAGTGTGGTCAAGAGAGCAAGCAACACGGCCAGGAGTTTGAGCAACGCCAGTTGGGGCGAAGTTCAGCCGAGCGTAGCAATGGAGCCAAAGGCATGCAGCAGGGGCGAGTCTGTTGATGATGATCGAACTTATTACCACAATATGTTTCTTTGTAGTAAAGCAAGGGCATTGAACTAGTAAACAAAAATGAGAATAAAAGTTGGTTTATGATATTAGAAGAAAGAATCCATGCAGGGTGATAATAGTAGAGCTTTAACCTTGATTGAATTGCATGCATCAAAGTTGAGCAAGTTAACTGTCATATCAAAATAATTAAATGTAATAATAATAAGCCAGGTAAAAAATATTTAGTAATATCCCCATCCCCAAAAAAATTATGAAGGCATTTAAAATGGTGATTAAATAACTAAGGTAAATCATTTGAAAATTTAAGTCTCTAATATTTATTTGTAAATGCTAAGATTTAAATTAAAGATTTCCTTGTACATGTTTAGAAAATTCTCAAAAATAATTAGGGCATCATTAATATTTATCTCAATTCCAAATTGCTAATCAAGGACATTATGGAATATATGTAACTTTGTGTAAAAGGCAATCAAATTAAAGAAAAGGGAATGGACCAATATGTCTCTGCCAAATAAATTAAAATTTGCAATTTAAATTAGAAGTCTTGATCCTACCTAAAATAATAATCGTCCCATCTTTATCCCTAGATTTAAATTGCCAATGGTAATTAAAAACAATTAATATACCAACAATTCAAGGTACAACCTTCAAAAAGAACTCAGGGAAAATATGAACTCCAAAGATTTACTCGACGAATTAAAGTTACACTCTTTACACGTTGAACTCACACTATAATCTCTAATTGTTAACACTCACCAAATATGCCCAGTGATCTTCCGCACTCTCATATCTACCACAAGCCTAACCTAACTTAAGGAACTTCCATACTAATTACAAAATAATAAAGAAACTATTAATTAAAAATTGAGCCTTGATGTCTTGCAATTAGCGATGTCTTGCCATCTTTGAATCTGAAGCAGAATATTCTTGTGGATGTTCCTTTGATATCGATCCTTCTTCTATAACTTTCTCGGTCAAGTTTCTTTGTCATTTCCTCCTTTCGCTCAAATCTCGTTTGACTCCATCAAGCATCTCACATTCGCTAAATTTTCTCTCATAACCTCAATCATAGCAAAACTTAAATAAGCCCAATTGAATCTATTTAGACTTTTAAATGTTTTTTGGACTTATTTGGATTTTGATCATTTATTGTGTAATTAGAAATTGAAGTCTCAAAAAAGCAACAAGTTTGAGCGGGATCAAGATTCGGATAAAAGATAAAGACCAAGAATTCAAGATCATTGACTGAGAAGGCTTTAAGTAAGATCAAGGCCATGGTAAATTAAGTGAGGTAAGTCATTACTTTGATCATATTGAACCTACATTTTATGCAAAATTATATTCATTTAAATTATCAAATTGCATGCTATTATTTATTATACAAATGTATGTTAAACTTAAGGTTAGATATATGCCTACTTGACAATGTAATATTATTATACCATCCTTTGGACACTTGAATCATATAATCCTTGTAACCCTAGATACTAAATGGTAACTTTACTAGCTATAGGTCGTACTTAAACATCATGCTAGTCATGCTGAAGTACTAGCACATTAACTTGCCCTAATCATCATCTTTTAAACACGAAACTGGTTTTGGGCAGTCACTAGAAGGAAGTGACTGATACATTGGACTAAAATATTTTATGCTTCTCAAAACTCTAAAACTTGCTTTACCTATCTGGGTGAATGGTAAGAGGTGCTGGTGTAGATGTAGCATGAGAATGTTTGGTAGCACCGCTCAGATAACACTAAGGACCGAATCTTGTGATCACCTTCCAATGTAAAACAGTGCAACTACAAGTCTATAATGGTATTGACCTGGCTAAATAATTTGGATCCACCAGTGCGACTGCACCATTGGAGTGACCCATGAGTTGTGTCGCCGGTTTTAAACCATCATGGACATGGGTCGTGTCACTGATATAAGCTGCAGTATAGTGCAAGAGGGGGTCTAGGTGTGGCAGACATAACCACCCTCAGATAAAACCTTAGCGGGTGTAGTTTGTACTAGGGGATGTATTATAAAGGTTTTGTGATGATCTCCTTGATTCACATATTTAAGAAAATATTTGAAACATAACAAGTTGATTATCTCTTATAGATAAAATGTACAATCTCTGCAGAGTATAAACTGTTTGAATAGTTGTGCCCACGATCAAGGTTAGGCATGTGAACTTACTTGAGTTAGTTCTATTTCAAAAACCTTTGTGGGTGGGATGAAAACTCGTCGGGTGGATGTAACTCTGAATTTGAATTGCCCTAGGTAGACGTAACCCAGTGATTGTAATGGGTGGATATAACCCTGGTGACATAACTAGCATTTAGTGGATGGAACCATGCTCTGTAACATATGGAAACCTGCACTACTATTATGATTTTACACTCGTCAATCCTTAAAAACATGGTTTAGTAAAAAATGCTAGGTTTCAGGAATTTCCTATAAGTGTATCTCAAAATGATGGTGTTTTTTGCAAATAAAAGAACCTCAAGCCTCCCTTGACAGCTTTGCATATATTATTATTACATTTTGTGTGGTGGCTTGCTAAGTACCATCGTACTCATTCTTACTTAATTACCATTATTCAGTCAGTAAGAAGGATAAAGTCAAGCTCTGTGATTATCTAAAGAAATCGACAAAGCTGGAAGATGATGAAGCCAAGAACTAGGTCGTGAACCCCAGTTGGCTGCCTGCAGGCGTGTCCCGAGGGTTTCACCTATGTGGAGTTCCTTTCCGCTGCTACTTCTAATTATTTCGGTCTGATCGGTCCATGTGTAAGTTTATTACTGTATTATTTACGCATTCGCATGATACATGCTTTGATATACAGTAATATATTTGTGAGCACTATCTACTGATTCAGTGAATAGTGCGGTGAATCACAAGAATTCTGTGTTGACAAAATCCGGGTCCAACATGTATGTAGTTGTCTTTTCTATTTTTTCTGTTAGTCTATGTTGCCCATTAATTATCTCCTTGTACAAATAGCTAGCTTGACGACTGTTTTTCTTCTCTAACAAAATCAGGTTGGCCCTTGAGAGTTTCTGCGGGAAGTCTATGGAACAATGAGTCCGTATAGACATCCACTAGCCTTGGGCCTGTTCTTTTCCTCCAAAGCTGATGGCTTTTGGCTTTTGCTACAGTACCTAACTTTCAAATGGATTATTTTTTAAAGATGGGGTCTACAAGTTAAATGATGTACATGTTAAAAGCCCAACATCTGTACCATCCAAAATCGCAAGTGAGTATCTCTCTCTCCATATCTGTACCATAAACAGCCAAAATTCAAAAATTTCAATCAAAAGCCATAAGCCGCAGCTGTTGCCAAACAGACCCAATGTTATAACTCTGCTTACGTTGGCCACCAATGCTGGTAGCCGTGGACCTTTTCGAGGAGGGTGAACTCCTTTCCACACTCCAATGAAGAGCAAAGTTAGCGTTCTTTGCTTCTCTGCGTGTACATGGTGATATATACTGGTGCAAACGGTGTCTATGCTCACTCACTCTGATTTCAAACTATAGCTTGTTCGACATTGTTTTTCTTTTTCTAGTGATGTCCTAGTTACCGAGGATAATTCATAGGAAAAATTTACAATGCATTTTACTGATAGTAATAGCTGGTAGTAGAAATTAAATCCAGTCATTACTGTCATATACTTTTCCATATAGATATAATATTTTTCTATGGATAATATCGACTTTTCCTTAACAGGAATACTAAGAAACGGTATACTATCGAAACGAGTTTCAACGGGATAGCTACTCACCTCCGATCCTTTCGTTCGCATGAATCATAGAGGCATGATCACAAATAGCCCCATACACCTCTCCCTCGAATAGTAGCAACAATCGTCATCTCTCTCCTCTATTTTGTCTCTTGGTAGACTGAAGCCCACCTCGAAGGCTCGAACGCACCAACTGCTATCTCTGATGGCTTCCATAGTGGCGTCCCCCCACCGCCGTTGTCAACCCCAGCGGCGGTGATGTAGTGGCTTAACCCGCAGGTGTCGTTCAACCTTGACAACGTCAGCGGCGGAGGGGGGAGGTAGGTGGCAGCGGGCGCTTGCACGGGTGGGAATAGCCTAGCGCCGACTTCGAGTGTCTGCTCACTGGGTGCTTCACAGTGTCCATGCTCCTGACCGACAAGCTCTTCTTTGGGGGAAAGCTAGTCCCGCTTCGCATCCCTACGCCGTCCACGATCGCGTTGATGGAGGGGTGGGGGTCGTGATGCTGCCTCCGCTGGCACCGACACATGCACCTACGTCGTAGCCGGGGACTCCACATGCAGAGGTGTCGAAGAAGGTCGTGGCCACGGCAGGGGTTGCTGCTGAGAAAGCCCAAGATTCCAGCGAGGAGTTGGCGGGATCTCCTTTGGTTGCGGAAGCAACAGCCATCGTCAGCGTCGGCAACGTTGGAGCCCAAGCCCCTCCATTGACTCCTCTGTCGGGGGGGGGGGGGGGGGGGGGGGGGGGTGCCAAGCTACTGGAGCCCTCCCTCAGCCTCCCTCTCCTCCACGAGTCCAGCTATGACGAGCCAGACAAGCCCGAGAAGCCAGCACCAGCGCCCATTCCCGCTCAGACCCCAACACTGCCACCTCCATCCCAGCAGCTACCTCCCAAGATCTGCCTCTCGCTGGCGCAGGCGACGACGCCCCCACCCCCACCACCCCCTCGGCCGTCATTGCCGCGGACAACCCCCGCCTCAATGCCGCCAGTAAGGTGGTCTTCAGATTGCATAGTTGTTGAAACGCTGAAACCCTATGAAACTATTCTCAAAACTCTATGATACCTGATGAAATCCACAAAACGTGGATATAATCTGCTAAAACTCAGGTGAAACTTGATGAATAAGGGATACATCATTTGCATGATTTTTTGAAACTCTATGAAATCCAGTGAAACTTACCTATATCATTTCTTTAAAACCTTGTGAAACTCACAAAACTTAGATGAAATCCTATAAAACTTATCTATACTGTTAAGAGAGATTTTAACGGTACTGTGCTCTAGCATCACTCTTTCCCTAATCCTGATCCTATCATGCTACGCCATTTGCTAGCGTCGCCGCAGCCACCCCTTGCGCCGCACCTACCATCCCCGTCCCTTGCGCCGCCGCCAGGCAATCTGGCTCGCCTCTGGCATTCCGCCACTCCGCGCCATCCGCCTCCCCATCCCTTGTGCCGCCGCATCCCCATCCGGCGCGTCTCCAGCGTTCCACAACCCCATCTCTATTTTGTTGTCTCTCTCGCACCGGAGCGCTTGCGCACCATCGCCTCTCTGTCGGGCCGCCGCCTCTCCATGCCTCCTCTCTCGCACGGGAGCGCTTGCGCACCACCTCCTCTCCATCGTGGCACTGCACTCCGTCGCATCGCAGCCGCCTCTCCATCTTGGCACAGCCGCCACATTTCCGTTGTGCCGCCGCCTCCTCATCTTCGTCTTGCAGCCAGCAACAAGTTTCCACAGATTGGACGTCATCTCCACCTTCTAAAGTAATATATTCTTTGATCTTTATGATAGTATCCTGACAATTTCTGATCTTTTGATTGTTCTCAATCTTCTACTATGGATCTTATAAGAGTGTAATTTTTTAAAGAATCTGTCAGTGGTTGTCAATTTCATACGAGTCTCATCGGGAAAATATTTTCGTCGGTCTATTGGATGACAAAATGTATGTTCTTTTGGCTCACAGCTTATACGTGAGTAATTTCCACAGAATATGTAGGTATTAGAAATATGGAATCAAGTTACAGATATGTGTTATGATGCATGATACAAAAGTAGCATACATGATACACGCCTATGCTCAGTTCAGCATCCAAACAAGTGAATTCACAACGTTACAAACTTAATTTTCTCGAATGTTCTACTTTAAGCAAGCATGCGATAACTACTTCATGTTGGAATGAAACTACTAGAAGAAATGTCTTCTTTTATACACCCTACCATTCTGAATCCAGAATGCGAAAACATGTTCAAAGCTTTGAGATTTAGTTTGCTGTAGCTCCTTTGCTTTGTACGCATGCCTATTGATTGTTTTGCAGGAAGCTAGAGAAGGAACTTCAATTGCTGGAACTCCACCCCAAAGGAAGGCTACTTCCAAGAAGACAACAAGAAGCTCCAAGTGTAGCTAGCTAGAAACACTACTACAGAAAAGGTCATCACAGACGGTTCGAAAACGTCATCACAGACGGTTTTGTGAGCCGTCTGTATTTATGGGTCAGTGATAATCGAAGGTCATCACAGACGGTTTTCGAACCGTCTGTGATTATGGGCTATCACAGACGGTTTTTGAGTAAAAACCGTCTGTGATAGCTGATAATCACAGACGGTTTTTAATTAAAAACCATCTGTGATACTGATTATCACAGACGGTTTTTAATTAAAAACCATATGTGATACTGATTATCACAGACGGTTTTTGAGTAAAAACCGTCTATGATTATCAGCTATCACAGACGGTTTTTGAGTAAAAACCGTCTGTGATATTCCCTTCGACCCATACATATATTTCTCTTATTGGCTAGCCTCAGGAATGCTAGCCATGCCCTCTGAAACAAGCAGATAATCACAGACAAAAAACATACAATTCACACATCTCATTTGCTTTCAGATACATTTCACAGACATAAAACATCCAATTGACATCGCACTTCATTTCACAAACATAAAGCATGCATCCATTTCGCAAATCGATTAATTGAATTGAAATGAAATATCCATTAACAAATGCACAGTTACAAAATATCTACACTGCATTTACACTTAGTGATAAGACCAATAAGAAATCATGGTGCGCAGTGGAACCGTCCTCCTGGCTTTATGACTTGAGTCAGCAAAAAGAACGCCAACTCTCCTTGAATCCCTCCAAAATCAGACTATTTCAATGCAGTTGACAGGATGGACACAGCCTGTCGATAGGAATATCAATGTGCATATATATGTAACGTGATAAGTATGAAGTAATTATGGGAAGATTGACAAACCTTGCGATTAGTGAGCCTTGAGGAATCGAGGAGTAGTTCCATATGTTGGCAAACGTAGTATCCACATGTGTTGCCCGGCTGCTGCTGGTGGCACTGCAAAAAATGGAATGTGTTAGTTCAAGAGGCATTAGTACCAACTGTTGCATAGGATTAATTAATGTGAAATAGCGAATACCTTAAAATCTCGAATATGTGTCAGCAGGCCTTTGGCCCCGCGCTTCGAGTCACCTCCCATTTCAATGTAGGAGGCGAACGTCCTACGTAATTCGAAAAAGTTAACCTTAATCATTCAAAAGGAAAGAAAGAGTACAATGTAGATATGTATGGGGCATATGTGCTTACCTATCGATTACTTGGCTGACAACTGTGAAGTCCATTTTATTCTTACTTAGGATATCAAGGTAATATACCTTGTTCCATTTTGGTACAATTACTATTAAAATCCAATGAAAGTTCTGATTGAAGGGCATAAGTACATAGTCCTTATTGCGGCAACCCAGCAGTCCTGATGCAATGTACCTCTCAACGAGGGGTGTCTCCTAGTCGATGGTATCCTTGGCGACCAATTGTGGGTCCAAGAAACCAGCTGATGAGTTGGATGATCTAGCTTTAATCAGCATGTGTCTATATATATACACACGAAAGCAAAAAATTAGATATGGCATTTATCGGTATGACATTAACGGAGACTGTGATTGTACACACTTACAGCGTCCAGCAGCGAATGATTGAGACGTCAAGAGCGTTGCGCGTGAACAGATCGAATAAATCCTCAAAGGCGACCACGAACATACACTCTTGAAGATTGTGGTATAAATCTTCCTCGGTGAATTTGACAGTGATACTTGAAGTCTGTTCTCCCTCTAGCTTATTGGACTGCTGCATATACCACATGTGCAATTGCATGCAACTATGTGGTAGCTTTTGGAGGTCTTTTTGCTCAAGCAATGGCTCGCCAAGCACGAATTTGCGGGCCAAAGGGTGGTACGGAATATCATCATTGGTCTTCTTTGCTTTGCCCTTGCTGGCCTTGCTGCCTCGGCTATAGGTCGACTTCACGGAAGTCGACTTTGAAGGTAGCAGCGGTGCAAGTTGCTCTGGCGAGAATAGGGCCCGTGGAGATAGCACCGGTGTAGTATCCGGTGGTGGAACCGACTGGTCTTGTAATGGAGATGGCACCAGTGCAAGTTGCTCTGGTCCTGCCACCGGTGAAGAAGCCTCCAGGGAGATGTCGCTTTTGGGCCACTGGATGAATGTTCCAATGGCCTGTCCTAGAGTCACGATCTCGCCGTTGGGGGGCTTCGGTAGCGGGACCACCTCAAAATTGACATACACACCATCCACATTAACTTTTTCGAAGCCTGGCACTAAAGCTTGACCGTGCACCATGGCCTCGTTACCAGACGAATATGCCTGGCCCCAAGCAGCGTACAAGGGAATGGAGCCATATCTCACTTGGAGCCTGCACTTCGTAGGCTCCTACATAACGATACGAAATTAGCTACTCGAATAGGCCTACCAATGGAGCAAGCATTCGAGAGGTAATAATTATTACCAGGATGTCGTCCACAGGAAATTTGGACTGGGTTTGCGTCGGATTGGACGCGCAGCTACTCGGACAGTTGTGCGGGCTAGCTAGCATAGCAGCGGCGGTGGCGGCCTGCTGACTTTCTGTCTGTTTCCGCACCTCATCTCTGATTACATCAGCCATCTGAGCTATTAGCTCCTCTTTAAGAGATTCCTTGATCTCTTCTCGTAGCTGTGCGTCACGCTCGGCTTTGTTTCTCTTCCTACGCTGATACATTCCGGAGTCATCTTGGAAACCATGTTTCCAAGGAACGTAAAGCCCAAGGCCTCTCGTACGACCCGGGTGCTCCTTGTTTCCCAGGGCCACGGAGAGCATATCATTCTCCCTTGTTCCCTGGAATGATCCCAGGGTAGATTGAAAACTCAGCTCTTCCTGCAAGAGCACGACATGTCATTTCAATTCGTACGAAGATGTGGAGTAATTACAAGCTACGTAGTTAGATCGATATCTTACCAGGCGCTCGGACACTTGCTGGTCTGCAGGGTTTCGAAAGGTGACGTCCCCTGATGTCGTTGTAGATAACCTTGCTCTAATCCAATTGCGAGCGCGGTCATCCGGGATATTGGAAAACGGCGGGGCGATGTCCTGTGCAGCTGCCAGCTCATCCTCCTTCGTCCACTGCGGGATTTTACCCGCATACCCAGCTGTGCCAAATCTGTGAGGGTGTGTATTTTTTGCCTGGAGGGCCTTGTGCGCCACACTTGTACTTTTGAAATCTTCGGTCGTTTTTATCGCCTTGAACTCTTCCCATTGTGGTTCCAGGAATGGGTATTTATGAACAGGCGTTTCGTCCGTCTCCACGTATTTCCTGACAAGCGTGCTCTTGAAGTTCTTCCATGCTTTGCACGCCGCTTTGTAGGTTTGTTGTTGCACAGCGTCCAGGTGTTCTTCTGGGAACTCGAACGATGCCAAAATTTCGGTCCACAGCTCACGTTTCCGAGTGTCAAGCACGTTCTTCCACGAATTGTATGTGATCTCAATTCGTTCTCGTGCAACTACTCCGACCATGGTTCGGAATGCGTTTACTGCTTTTTGAGGAAGGATAGGGACCCCAGATGCATTCACCGCTGTGATGGTCTGTCGGCCCTCAGGCTTCTTTGATAGCCCTCTTCCTTGGCGTCTTGATGTTGGAGCGGACGCCTCCGGCGATGATGTTGAAGAATGCGCGGGTGACATGTTGCTCATTTTGTGGGTCTATTAAGATAAGATAAAAAAGTGATCATATTGAATTGGAAGACAAGAGAGGAGTAGAGGGGAGGGGGAGAAGGGAGGGGGTGATATGGACATAGAGAGGGGGTGATGTGCCTATCTTACCAATGTACCAATGTATCAAGTCCTTCTTTTTCCCGCAAAATTCAAGTCAATTTTATTACAAAAGTGCAAAAAAAAAGACATTCCAGATTCTTCGGTGAGCAGCCGACATAGCCGACTTCTTCGGTGAGCGACTATCCATCTGCTTCTTCCCACTCCTTCTCTTCATCTCTGGTCTCTCGATCACGTACGCCAGTAGCGATGATTCATCTAACTGAATCATCGCTACTGGCGTACGTGATCCAGAGATCAGAGATGAAGAGAAGGAGTGGGAAGAAGCAGATGGATAGTCGCTCACCGAAGAAGTCGGCTATGTCAGCTGCTCACCGAAGAATCTGGGAATTTCTTTTTTTTGAACTTCTGTACTAAAATGCATCTATGCGGACACCGCTGTTCTGGTTAGTGCTCTTGACATCCTGCGACTGCGTAGAGAATGTGTACCCATTTATGTCATATCCTTGCCATGTCACAACTGTAAATATCGGCCCTTTTGCCAACCATGTCAGCGTCTCACTCGGCGAGCTCCTAGTGATTTGCTCCTTCAACCATTGGTTGAACCAACGGTTGTGTTGCCTCATGATCCAAACATCCGGCCGCTCCGGATTCTGTTGCCGAAGCACATCCTTGTGCTGGTCCACATAAGGGGCCACTTCAGTCATGTGTTGCAACACCGTGAAATGGGCTTGAGTATACGTGTCCATATCTGGAGTGATTGCTTTCCTTCCGATAGTTCCGAGACCCTTCAGCCTCCCCTCATGACGAGATTGAGGGACATCTATCGGTTGAATCTGAGCCATATAATCGACACAAAACTCAATGACCTCTTCGCTTGCATAACCTTCGACGATGCTGCCCTCCGGCCGAGAACGATTCCGTACGTAGGACTTGAGAATTCCCATGAACCTCTCAAATGGGTACATGCTACGTAGGAATACGGACCCGCACATTTTTATCTCCCACACAATGTGAACAATGAGATGGACCATGATATTGAAAAACGAAGGAGGGAAATACATTTCAAGGTGACATAGAGTCATCACCACCTCGTCCTGCAGAGCATCTAGTCCTTCGGGATCGATAACCTTCTAAGCAATTGTGTTAAAGAAATAACATAGCCTCATGATTGTCTCTCGGACTTTGATCGGCAAAATATTTCTAATTGCAATAGGGAGCATCTGTGTCATCAGCACATGACAATCATGAGACTTCATGCCATTTAACTTCAAATCTTGCATCGAAACAAGTTTCTTCACGTTGCCGGAGTAACCAGACGGAACTTTGACACCATGCAAGCACTGGCACAGTTCTGTTTTCTCAGCCTTGGACAGAGTGTAACACGCAGGGGGAAGGTACGTTCGTCCATTATCAGTGCATGTCGGTGCTAACTCAGGCCTAATGTCCATATCAGCCAAGTCAAGCCGTGCGTTGACGCCGTCCTTTGTTTTATCACGGATGTTCAGTAAGAGACCAATCAAGCTATCACACACATTCTTTTCTACGTGCATGACGTCGATGCAGTGCCGAACATCTAGGTACTCCCAATAAGGTAAGTCCCAAAATATTGATCTCTTCTTCCAGGTATTCTTCTCATGAGCCCTCAATTTACGTCCCTTTCCGAGGACAACATCTAAATCCTTAACCATATCATAAACCTCGTGTCCCCTTAAATGCCTTGGAGCTGAACCGTCTTCCTTCTCTCCGTCAAATTGTTTCTTCATCTTGCGGTATGGGTGAGCCCTCCGAAGGAACCGGCGGTGACGCATGTAGACGGTTTTGCGTGAGTGTCTCAGCCACACACTCTCGGTACCATCTAAACAGTGACTACAAGCTTTGGCACCTTTTGTACTATGGCCCGATAGGTTACCAAGGGCAGGATAATCATTTATGGTGCAGAACAAAAAGGAGCGCAGAGTGAAGTTCTCTCGTTTGTATGCATCCCATACCTGTACCCCTTCATTCCATAGTACTTTTAGATCTTCCACCAACGGTGCTAGGAACACATCGATATCATTCCCAGGTTGTTTTGGCCCTTGGATAAGTATCGACAACAAAATGTACTTTCGCTTCATACACAACCAAGGAGGAAGGTTATTGATGCAGAGAGTCACGGGCCATGTGCTATGTCGGCTGCTCATGCTACTGAAAGGATTCATTCCATCTGTACTCAGTCCAAACCTTATATTCCTTGGTTCTGCACCGAACTCTGCAAAACTCCTATCGATGTTTCTCCACTGCGCGGAATCAGCAAGGTGTCTTATCATTCCATCCTTCTTGCGCTCCTCCGAGTGCCAACGCAGTAGTTTTGCCTCCTTTGGATTTGCAAAAAACCTTTTCAAACGGGGAATTATAGGAAAATACCATGTCACCTTAGCAGGAGGTCCTTTCTTCGCCTCTGTTCCCTCGCCATCATCTGATTGATTGTTACGTTTGTATCGGGATGCGTTGCACACCGGACATACATGCATGTTTGCATACTCTTTACGGTAGAGGATACAGTCGTTCGGGCATGCATGTATTCTTTCTACTTCCATTCCCAATGGACAAAGAACCTTCTTGGCTTTATACGTGGTTTTAGGCAACTCATTTCCCTCCGGAAGCATGTTCGCTAAAAGACCTAGCAGCGCCGTGAAACTCTTATCGGACCAACCGTTGCTTGCCTTCAATTTCAACAGTTCAAGCACGGCCGACAACCTCGTGTACTTGTAGCCCGTGTACAAAGGTTTCTCTGAGTCCTCCATCAAGCCATGGAATTTAACATACTCTCTCTCATCATAGTTCTCTTCTACATCGCGAAGCATCTGATCCAGATTATCATCGTGCAACCTATCCGAATCCGATCCACAATCGACATCAGCCGGCGGCATGTCATTCAGTTCACCGGCGATGTCATCCGGCGGCATATGATCATTCACTTCGCCATGACTGGTCCAACACGTATAATCCTTTTTGAAACCCCTCCGAATCAAGTGCGATTCAATTTGCCCTCGGTTCTTAAACATCTTCAAATTCTCGCAGTCAGTGCATGGACAGCACATATATTCCACCCCCTTATTCAACATATCCTCCTCGGCAGCTCTTATAAAAGCAGAAACGCCATTAATGTACTCTTCACTCACACGGCTCGCGGCATACATCCAGCTTCGGTCCTACGTTACATACATATATAACAACTTAGTATTAAAATCTAGATTAACTAATTATAACTACATATATACCAGCCACATTTGTTATATTGAGACTTAATTTGCTAGCTCAATTCATATTACAAACACAACAGCTATTATATAACCAACAATTTTGCAAATTAACCATCTTCAATAACCACTCATGGATTACTTAGACCTAAATTGTAATGCAATTAAAGAAAAAATAAATTTCATTACTAACCATATCTAGAGCAACCAGGAAAGTCTGAATCTTTCAAAGCTCAATCTCTGCCTCTTCCCACCAAATTAACTGGCCTGAAATCGCCTAGCTTCCTCCCGAGTGAAAAAGTGCGCAGCAGTGGCTAGATCTGGATCGAAATGAAGACAGATGCGGTCTGAACAGCGCAATAAATGCCTTAGCCATTATCACAAACAGTTTTTAACTAACAACCGTCTGTGAATTATCACAGACGGTTTTTAATTAAAAACCATCTGTGGTAACAAGCTTATCACAGACCGTTTTTAATTAAAAACCGTCTGTGATAATCTGGGATTATCACAGACGGTTTTTCATACAGACCGTCTGTGATACAAAATTATCACAGACGGTTCATCGGTAATAACCGTCTGTGATAATCCATTTTCCCGCCACAAATACCACAGACAGCCTCCAAATTACAACCGTCTGTAATAGTGCTCATCAGAGACGGTTTCACAAAACCGTCTGTGATGAGGCGTCTACTATTAGGCTTTCTGTAGTAGTGAAACAGAAAATGTTCACATGTATCTTGCCATTTCGAGATATATATGTTGTTTATTTTTTAGAAGACTTCCATACTTCTTTTTGGAAGACTTGTATGACTGCCATCTGGTACTTGTCTTTGCATCTGGTATGACAATGATGCTTGTCATTTTGCATATAGTATGACAATGTTACTTTGTATGGCTGCCATCTATGCATTGAATTACAGCAGAAATTTTGCCAAAATTATAAGAGGGAATAATAACAGATTTTTGTGAATTTGAGAGGTCGGCAAGGTTATAATCATGAGCATACCCTTTTATCTGTGTGCTTGACAAGCTAAATGATCCTTACATTTGTTGGATCAGCTGAACAACACTACATTGCTCTTGTATATTACTGAAGTGAAATCTTAGAAAGTGCACTTGTGACTCGTTGAAAGAACAAGCTTCGCATCATGGTGATAAATTGGCACAAACAGCATACACACATATTCCATGGTGTCAAATTGGCATCATGAATTAGCATACACAGATGAGAGAGACATAAATTTGGGTAAAAAGATTCACAAATTCCATTAATCATTCCATTGCATGACAGAGCATCATTCCACAACCCAATCAGACACTATTACATACATTATCCAAAGTGAATGCTTTGATTTACTAATCCAGAAACTAGCACTAGACTCATAACTGGAACCAATATCTATTTTAAAAACTAAGCAATTCCATTGCTAAGTGCCCTTGTTATAGTATAAAAAAAGAGGTACAGTTGACTCCTCAGTACAAAAAATACAAATGTCTCCTTTGTTAATTCCAGAGTGAAATCAGATCTAGATTACAAGCCAATCTTCTCTACACTTTCTGAAGTGTTTGCCCTAGGACGCCTTAGCTCTAGGTCTTCCGGTCAAAAAAAAAAAATTCCAATACATGTCTCTTCCCTGCACAATCAGATAGCCAAAGCTGACAGTCAGCATCATGAGAAGATTTCACGAAAATTAAAAGCATCTAGTTCAGATAGTTAAATATTGCTTTCAGTAACAGAAACAGAGGATGATTTTGGAAGTTACGACAATAACATCTAATCTGACAACATTAAGCTCTAGGCTAGCACTAAATTTTGTTTTGTCCTCAAAACTCAAACCATGATCTCATATTGGGCCAGAAGTCTAAAAATGAACCAACTCAGACATTATAGACTGCAATATTTCTTAAACAAACATGAGTTGCAATCTTCTCATTTCTGCTTCAGATATGTAAACTACATCTGCACAAACTGACCATTAGTTCCCATTTTGCGGTGATGAGCAAGAGCAGGGGAACGATTAAACTACAAAAGTAGACAACAAGAAAGGAACATGGATAAACCATAACATAAAAAATGAATCATGGTGATCTATCACGTATGGAATAATGTTTAAGGAATAGTTGTTTATTTCAGGGGAACCACCGAATTGGTAAGAACATGCAATTTTGCCTATGCAAGCATATCAGTGTCTACTGTTCAAAGCATTGATCATTACTCCAATTCATTATTAGTATGACTGGTAACTGCCTCTTACTAGTAGCCACCAGATTTCGAGGGTGAAATTCCAATACATGAAACCAATTAACACCAAAACAATGATCAACTACTTTATTAGTAGACCGATTAGTGCAAATTGCAACTTCAGATTAGTAGATACCCTCAGATATCACTCCTACCCCTATTGCTAGATCAAATTATTATTGGAAGAAATGCAATCACAGATACGAGATATTGGTCAATTCAAGAATCGGACCCCGCACTCACCAGCTTGCCCTGCAGCCTGCCCACTACGCATGCCCCGCCGGCTGCCTTGCCGCGCCCGAGGGGCAAGGGACGCCGCCATCGGACCGCCGCTGGTCCGGCCGTCACCCCTTCCAGCAGCCACTAGTACTGCTTCTGCTGCCCACTACAGGAAAGGGACAGGGCGCCACCGCCATCTGCTCCAGGGCCGTCTCCTCGCTGCCACGCGCGCCTGCAATCCTGGCCACACGCCGCGCCGCCGCCGCACAGCACCGCCAACACCAGGGTTTCGCTATTCTCTCGCTTAGCCTAACCGAGAATGAAACTCAATCCATTAGAAGTTTTAAACCCCACGAACTAGCTTGCACAATTACAAGATTACCTCTCGGAGGTTTGTACTTGCACATACTTTCAAAGTGTAGTATATACAAACCCAACTAATATAAGAGCAACTCCAGCAGTACTACTCAAAACAGGGCCCCTACTTTTCATTTGAGGGCTCCCCCTACTTTTGAGGGCCCTGTTTTTTTGCATCTACTCCAACAGCACCCCTCAAATTTAAGCCCTCAAATCCATTTCACTGCAACTGACACATGGGACCCACTCCTCATTCTCTCCCTCACCCCGCCGTCTCCAGGCATCTCCGTCGTCTTCATCCCCGTGAGCTCGCCGAGGAGTCCCCTGCAACTGTCCACGAGCGCCGCAACGCCTTCGGCCGTGAGCTCGCCGAGGAGTCCCCCACCCCCACCGCCGACGTCGTCATCCCCGTGCCGGATTCGAGGCGGCGTCGGAGGTGTCGGCGGCTCTCGGGCGACGACGAAAGAGGCGGGGAGGGGAAAGAGGCGGGCGGGGAGGAATCTGGCAGCCCGACGGGCATGGCGGCGGGCGAGCCGAGGAACCGGGCGAGTGGAGGCGGCGGACGAGCGGAGGAGCCAGGCATGGCGGCGGGCGAGCCGAGGAGCTGGGCGAGGCGGGCGGGCGGGGAAGCGGAGGAGGCGGGCGGGCAAGGGAGGCGGAGGAGGCGGGCGGGCGAGCGAACGGAGGCGGCGGGCCAGCGGAGACGGAGAGGCGGCGGGCGAGCCGAGGAGCTGGGCGAGGCGGGCGGGGAAGCGGAGGAGGCGGGCGGGCGAGGGAGGCGGAGGAGGCGGGCGGGCGAGCGAACGGAGGCGGCGGGCCAGCGGAGACGGAGAGGCGGCGGGCGAGCCGAGGAGCTGGGCGAGGCGGCGGGCGAGCGGAGGCGGAGACGGAGAGGCGAGGCGGCGGGCGAGCGAAGGCGGAGACGGAGAGGCGGCGGGGGATCTGGGAGTTGAAGCGGCGGAGGCTGCGAGGAAACGGGCGGAGGCGGGGAATTTCACGGGCGGCGGGGGAAAAAAACTGAACAACGGTAGGATGAGAGCCAGAGTAGGGGGCCCCTGGGAATGAGGGGTGGGAGGGGGATTTGAGGGGCTCCTCAAATTTGAGGGCTCTAGTAGGGGCCCTGCTGGAGTTGCATTTTTGCCTCAAGCCCTCAAATATGAGGTTTGAGGGCTCAAGTAGGGGCCCTGCTGGAGTTGCTCTAATCCGTTGGATTGATAAAAATGAACGGCCCATATTTATTTTAATGCACCTAAAAGAGCTCAAGTCAAAAGCTTGCTGCTGTACATCAAGACCCTTGCTACATTGTTTGCATTTTTTTTGGAATATTGAGCATTGGCTGCAGGGTTCTACTTTTGCACGCTGTTGTGTTTGAATTGCAAGGGTCCATTGAATTCGTTGTGCACAAACAATACGTCTTGTCCATCTTTATGAGCTCTACATGCGAATACTTTGCAATGTAGTCCATGAAATCTGCTTTCGTCCATTCTAATTCTTTTTTTTTCTGTAGCAGCTACAGACTTACAGTAAATTAGGGGAAAAACCTGAATGGAAACAAAAAGAGTGCATGGTAGAGCTGGGACTTGGGCCATGCCGTGCCGGCATGGCCCGGCTCATCGTGCTTCGTGTCACTTCGTGCCGTGCCGGCTCGGCTCAGTCATCTCACCGTGCCGGCCCCCGTCGCCTCCGGCCAGGCCCAAGCATAGCCCAAAGCCCACCGTGCCAGCGTTCGTGCCGTACCAGCCCAAGCCCAGCCCGAAGTAACTATACGCGAATGCGGCGGCGACGGTCGTCATCTTCCTTTCTCTCGTATCCACCTCATTTAAAACTAGTTGAAATTGCATTAATTGCATAAAAACATGGGCACGCAATGACATAAATATTTTGGGAAAAAGTAGAATTTCTTTGATATTTTAAAAATACAATGTTACTGCCTCGTTAAAAACCTTACGCCCTAGAGTGGGGTTTCCCGAGTAAGGAAAAGAGTACAGTAACAATATATGTATATACTAACTATTACAACATGCGTAGATAATATTTACTAGGCAATGTCTAGGTCAGCATACGTTTGTACGATTTCGGGATCCTCCAGTTGATGCTGTTGCCGCTCTTTGGCTAATTCCCAGTCCTTAGCGCATGTGATTGCCTCCACCATCCTGGGCGTAAGGGATGATATTCTCTTTTCTATTATTCTTCCTACCGTACTGAATGTCGCTTCTGAAGAGATGGTGGACACTGGCACCAGGAGAACATCCCGTGCAAAATGTGACAGCACAGGAAAGATCCGCTTGTTGTTCTTCCACCACTCGAGCAAGTCTATCTTGCCTCCCCAGTAAGATCAGGATCTATATTTGCAAAATCATGCTCCAAATAGTGGTTCAACTCCGAGACAGAATTTCACTTGGAGGCCGCCTGAGACTGAGAGGATGAAGAAGTAGACTTGCCCTTTAGCTTCTTCTACAAGTGTGATGTCATTCTTGTCTTTCCATGTTTCATCGTCTCTGTGAGGCCTCCGATCTTCCGCTGCTGCCAAACTTATCATGATACAAACGGAAAACACGAAAAAGCTCCTCTTTGATATGTGCGAAAGCTTTTGAATAATCTAGGCCAAGGCATTCATCTATTCCCTCCATACCTATCTGTAAACCTGCCAACTTTTTTGTAGGATAAAAAATAATAGCAAAGCAATACAAGTTTGAAAGAGAACCAAAATATTTAATAAATTTTTCTTCTAGTGCTACAACGGCATGGCTTAAAAGAAAATTGTCCCTAGATTTAGCAATTTTATCTGCAATTAACCAAATAAACTCTATAACTAAGCAAAAGGTAGGATAATAAACACCGGATAAAACCTTTGTTGCTTTATAAAAAGGTCTTAAAAACTCTTAAAAATGACTAGCAATATGCTAATCTGAATTAGTAACTACCAATTCATTATATTGAGAGTTGGCATTGACAAAAACGGATATGACATGTTCGTAACCTTGTATCTTTTTTAACATAATATATGTTGAGTTCCACCTCACCTTCATGTCAAGATCAAATTTTCTTGACTCTTTCCCATTAGCTACACAGTACTCTGTGAACCTGGCTACCACTTGTGGAGAATTTGTGAGATAACGAATAGCATCACGGATACTATTCAAATATGGACCAATAACTTGCATACCATCTTGAACAACAAGATTCAACATGTTGAGCGACGGCGAGAGCTTACACTAAGTCGTCTGGCTGTCCTTTTCGAGCTTCGATTCCTCTGCATACTGCTTGAGTGCTCCTTAGTACTGCGACTTCTTGGTAACATGGTGATTAGTTAATAAATAAGAAATACAAATACACTAAATGTGCTTGTGAAATGAGAAGTAACAAACAAATAAATAAAGAGTACAAATGCAGAAAATATAGGAAATAAACTTGTGAAATGAGAAGAAATGAGAAAGCTTTGTGAAGAAATAAGAAGGCTCTGTGAAGAAATGAGAAGCTCTGTGAAGAAATGGTGAAGCGGAGAGCGGAGTGAAAGGCTCTGTGATTCTATGAAGAAATGGCAGAGCGGAGGGAGTGGATTTATAGAGATTGAATCCGAATGTTGCCTGACCTCTATATTCCATACGTTATATGACCATTCTAACTTTTTCAGTGATCGTTCTCAATCAATCGTCCTCCTCCTCCTTTTTTTTCCTGTTCAACCACTCCCCCGCCGCCACGTGGCCATGGTCCCACACTCCACCTACGCCCGACCGCGCCTCCTCGATTTCTCCTCCTCCCCCTCCCACGCCCGGCTCGTCTCCTCCCACAGCGCGCCCGCCCTTTTCGCCGCCCCCTCCCACACTCAGCTCCTCCTACCCCATCGCCGCCGCCTCCCCCCACCTCCCCCGCCGCCTCCTCCCCCCACCTCCCCCGCCGCCTCCTCCCCCCACCTTCCTCGCCACCGCCGCCTCCTCCCCACGCTTCCCCCGCCGCCGCCGCGTCCTCCCCCACCTCCCCGGCCACCTCCTCCTCCCCCACCTCCCCCCACCGCCGTCTCCTCCCCCCACCTTCCCGGCCGCCACCTCCTACCCCTACCTCCCCAGGTGGCCGGAGCCCTCCCTCCTCCCCACACCTCCCCCGCAGCCGCCTCCTCCCCCACCTCTCTCGCCGCCGCCACCTCCTCCCCACACCTCCTGAGCTGCCGCTGCCTGCTCCCCCACCTCTCCCGCCGCCTCCCCGGGCCCCTCCCTCCTTCCCCACCTCCGCTGCCGCCACCTCCTCCTCTCCCCACCTCCCCCCGCCTCCTGATCTCCTCCCCCACCTCCCCCGCCGCCGCCACCTCCTCCCCCCACCTCCCCGGGCCGGCTTCATCGCCTGGCCTCAGCACCACGGGAAGATGCCGTCACCGGCGGGGGCGGGGCTACCGGGCTCGCTCCTGGCAGCCATCGCTGCGCCGACTACGTCACCCGCGGCGGCGAGGCGGCAGCACTGGCGTCGCCGGGGGCCGTGAGCCAGTTCTTCTCCGGGGACGTGTCCGGGCTCACCTACTCAGGGCTGTGCGTGGCGCCGACGCAGTTCGTGCTCATGGATCCCGCGCTCCCACGGTGGCCACCGAGCTCAGGGTCAAGGACCTTGAGGTACACTCCTTCGGTCCTTCCCTTCTCTCTGCTCCCTCCCTCTGTTCTGTGTTTGTGCTTGTGGGAACTGGGATTGGGAAACTGGGAATGTGGGACGGTGGGAGGGCGACGGGAGGCCGTAGGCCATTCGGCCAGCACGCCGCTGCTGCCGGTCTGGGGCGCAGGGTGCACGGCCAACGAGAGGCCGAAGGCGTGGCTGCCACCGGCGCTGGCCGTGCCCCCTGGCCGACCATGCTCACCGAGCCGGGCGTGCCCCCCCCGTGCAGACCGTGCTCATCGGGCCAGGCCGGTCCGAGCACGGCACGCCACGCTAGGCCATGCCGTGCCGCCCATCATGCCAGATATCTAGGCCTAGCACAGCCTACTATTCATGCTAGGCTGGCACGGCCTACCACGTGTCAGGCCGGGCCGTGCTTGGGCCGTGCCGGGCCAGCTGTGCTGGGCCGGCCGTGCTTCGAGCTGGCCCGAAAAAGCACGGCCCATGTCCTAGCTCTAGTGCATGGCTGCCAGGAAGAAGCTTGTTTTACGAACTGGGTTGTAGTACATGCAATCACAAAAAAGCAGTACCACGGATTCCAAGAAACTATTTTGTTACTGTTCCACTTGACAATGACATACTCTATGATCACAGTATGCTGATGCTGACATGTTGAACGCAAAGTCACAAAGTCTATTGGTTCTATTATCATTTTTGGTGTTTTAGCATGCTAATTGAAATGAAAGGCTCCTAGCAATTAGCATGCAAAAATAACCAAGTATTACTTGTGCTGCAGTGATGCTTTGGAGTTTGGGGGGCCAAAACTAACTTGTGCTGATGTTTCCAAGCTGGTGTTCATTCTTCTGTAATGCTCTAGGGGGTAGGGGCCAAATAATGTATACCTCATGGCATTTGCCTCCCCTTCCCTTTGTGAACTAGTCCTTGCATTATGCATGGCCCTAAAATGTGTAGGAAGAAAAGTGTGTTTTTGATTTGATTACAGAGCAAAGGAGAAAAAGCGTAGAAAAAGCACAAAAGGTGTATATTGAAAATACACTTTGACGTTTGGAAAACATTAAGCACTAATCACTTTGTGGAAGCTGAGTTGCTACTACTTGTTGGAAATAATCTTGTTTAGAAGTCGTGAACAAAGTTTTGTCATGGTCAGGTACGAGGTTGACTGAAGTCACTAAACAATATTAGGGAGAGAATGTTGGAAATAATCTTGTTTAGAAGTCATATAGAAGTTTTGGTCATGATCGAAGTTGAGTTGTAATCGCAGTCGAAAGTCGTAGTCGAAGTCGAGTTGCAGTCGAAGTCAAAATCGAGTTGTAATTGGAGTCAGAATCGAATTGTATTCGTAGCGAAAACCCGAGCAAAAGTCGTAGAGCTGGGTATAAAGGGGAGGAGTCATGTAATCAGATTGATGCGAGAAATAGAGAAGAGAAGCAAAAAAACCTTGAGTATCGACTTCATTGTGCGCTCTCGTAGACGTGGTCAAAATCGACTTACAACCACAACAAACGTGGTCGGAAGGATTTTCAACCATGGCAAAGGAGGTTTGAACGTGGTCGGAAGGTTTCGACCATGTTGTAACGAGGTGAACGTGGTCGGAAGGTGCTTCGACCACGTTGTGAAGCAGTGAACGTGGTCGAAAGGGTGTTTTGACCACAGTGAACAGTGATCGGTAGAATCACTATGTGGTCGTAGGGAGCTATGACTACGGTAATTCAAGAAGATCAGAAGGAAGGGCAGCGCAGTGGTAGAGAACGTGGTCAAAACTTCAGCATAAAGTTTACGACCATGAAGACGAAGCGATCGGAGGAGCTAAAATGTGGTTGAACGACTGTCTGTGTAGTTGTAACACTCACAGAGTGGTCGTAGCGCAGTGGGAGGCGATCATAGCCTCTTGTAAGCGATCGAACGACTGCAGACAGCGGTCGAAAAAGTCCTGGGAGTAGTCGTAAAGATTGCAACAAGTGGTATCAGAGCCATGGGAGAGACTTTAAAGGCCAAGGAGAGTGTGTCGCTGTAGTATCCTTTTCTCACCCCGGATAACTATCCGATCTGGGCCATGAAGATGAAGGCCAACATGCATTCTCGGGGTGTCTAGGGCGCAGTTGATCCAAAGGGGAAAGACAAGGACATTGACAACCGACTAGATCGGATGGTGTTGGTGATGATCTATCAAGCGGTGCCCAACTCAATGATGCGACAATTGATAGGCAAGGAGACGACACGAGATGCTTGGGCTGCACTGCAGACAATGCATGAATGCGTTGACAGAGTGAAGGAAGTTCGACTCCAAACACTACAGAGCGAATTTGAAGCAATGAGGATGGGAGAGATCCAGACGGTGGAAGAATTCTCTGGGAAGTTCGGTGAAGTTGTAAATGAGATCAAATCTCTTGGTGACAAACTAGAAGATGAGGTGGCTGTGCAGAAATAATTGAGAATTCTGCCGGAGAGGTTCCTACCGGTAGTGACTACTCTCATGTATTCCCAAGATCTCACAAAGATGAAGATAGAAGAGGTAACTGGGGCTCTCAAGGTGCATGAGGAGTTACTGAAGGGGTTTCAGTCACACAATGAACAAGGTTTTCACAACCAACAAGTGTTGCTCGCTAAGGAGGACACAAGGAACCAAGGCAAGCCGGACCAAACAGTTTCATCATCTAGTGGCTTTGACCAAGACTCATTCTCTAGTCGTGGATAAGGACGTGGGTATGGCCAGAGAGGAAGTAGCTTCCAATCTGGAAGAGGAGGAAGAGGAGGATGTGGAGAAAGACCTGGTCGAGGTGGTGGCAACAGGTTTCAAGATAAGTCACACATCTAATATTTGAGTGTGAAAAATTTGGTCATTACACTGCAGAATGTCGAAGTCATATCCAGTGCCACAACTGCAAGAAATTTGGTCACTATGCAGCAAACTACAGGAACAAGAAGAAGGTTGAGGAGGAAAATCTCACTCACACCAATGAAGATAAAGAGCCGACTTTGCTACTATCCCATTGTACAGAAGATGTGTCAACAATGGTAATGCTGAATGAAGGGAAGGTATTTCCAAACTTGATAAAGAAGGGAGAGAAGTCGCAGGAACAGCCTGAAATATGGTACCTAGACAACGACGCAAGCAATCACATGACAGGTACATTCTCCATGTTTCATGTGCTAGATGAAAAAATACATGGTATGGTGAAATTTGGAGATGGCTCAACTGTCTAGACTAGAGGAAAGGCACAATTTTGTTGAAGTGCAAGGACGGAGGACGAAGACTGCTGTCAGATGTATACTACATACCAAGTCTTCGCAGCAATATCATGAGTTTGGGATAGCTAACTGAAGAAGGATGCCAAATTGAATTGAAAGGCAATTATATGAGGGTATTCGACAGCAGTGAGCGGCTGCTAATGAAGGTGCAAAAGTCAAAAAATCGGTTGTATAAGATTCCTTTGAAAATTTGTAGACTGGTTTGTGTGGAGAACGGTCTGGAGGAGCTAGAGCATGGAGGACTTCATCAACGGGCAGCCGGAGGCAAGCCTGAAGTCGTAACGAGCAAGTCGGCTGAGAAGCAAGTCGTGGCAGACGGCAAAAAAGAGTCCGAAGTCGTAACGAGCAAGTCGGTTGAGAAACAAGTCGTGGCAGACGGTAGAGAAGAGTCTGAAGTCGTAACGAGCAAGTCGACGGAGAAGCAAGTTATGACGAGCAAGGCGGCACAGGTAGAGGGCATGGTCGTAACGAGCCACTGCTTTGGAAGGGCATGCAACAGGCATGAGATGGTCGTAACAGGTGGCGCAGGAGGTGTGCATAGGCATGCAGCCGAGTTCGGACGATCGCTTGCAGACAGAGAAGAGCGAAGAGTTGGCATGAGCAATCGAAGCATCAGCTCAGGTGGTCAACACCGACCACGTATAGTGAGCGCAGCCAAGGAGCGAAGCATCGACCTGGGTGGTCGGCACCGACCACATGCAGTAGACAAAGTCGTAGCGAGTGGCACAGGAGGTGCCCACTCGCATGCAGTTGTCTCCGGATGTGTGCATGCAGATGGAGGGGAGCAAGGAGTAGTTGTAGCAGGTGCAACTGATGCAAAGGGAGATCGAAGCAGCAACAACCTGAGTGCTCGACACTTACCGCATGAAGCAAGCAAAGTCGTGGCAAGCAGTGGCTCGGGAGGAGCTCTCATGCGAACAAGAGAAGGAAGTTGGAGATGGATCCCGAGGTGGCGGGAGGAAGCATGGCGTGAAGGACGATGGTCGAAAGCAAGGCCACATGACAGTGAAAGTAGTTGCTGGTGGAGGAAGCGTGAGCAAGGGCTGCAGGAGGAAGACGACCAGATCAAAGGTTGTAGGAGCAGGTGCTCCAGCCCAGGAAGCCCGGTCAAGGAAGAAGCAGTAGCAAGAGAGAAGGTCAACATGATCAAGAAGGAAAATCAAGACCAAGGAAGAAGATCAACATGATGAAAGTCACTAAACAAGATTAAGGAGAGAATGTTGGAAATAATCTTGTTTAGAAGTCGTGAACAAAGTTTTGTCATGGTCGGATACAAGGTTGACTGAAGTCACTAAACAAAATTAGGGAGAGAATGTTGGAAATAATCTTGTTTAGAAGTCATATACAAGTTTTGGTCATGATCGAAGTTGAGTTGTAATCACAGTCGAAAGTCATAGTCGAAGTCAAATTCGAGTTGTAATCAGAGTCGGAATCGAGTTGTATTCATAGCTGAAACCCGAGAAAATGTCGTAGAGCTGGGTATAAAGGGGAGGAGTCATGTAATCAGATTGATGTGAGAAATAGAGAATAGAAAAAGCAAAAAAAAACCTTGAGTATCGACTTCATTGTGCGCTTTCGCAGACGTGGTCGAAATTGACTTACGACCATAGCAAACATGGTCGGAAGGATTTTCGACCATGGCAAAGGAGGTTTGAACGTGGTCGGAAGGTGCTTCGACCACAGCAAACAGAAGTGAACATGGTTGGAAGGTGCTTCGACCACGTTGTGAAGGATTGAACGTGGTTGGAAGGGGCTTCGACCACGTTGTAACGAGGTGAACGTGGTCGGAAGGTGCTTCGACCACGTTGAACGTGGTCGGAAGAGGCTTCGACCACATTGTGAAGTAGCGAAGGTGGTCGAAAGGGTGTGTAGGGAGCTATGACTACGGTAATTCAAGCAGATCAAAAGTAAGGGCAACGCAGCGGTAGAGAACGTGGTCGAAACTTCAGCAGAAGGTTTACGACCACGAAGACGAAGCGATCGGAGGAGCTAAAACGTGGTCGAATGATTATCTGTGTGGTCATAACACCCACAGAGTGGTCGTAACGCAGCGGGAGACGGTCATAGCCTCTTGTAAGCGATCGAACGACTACAGACAGTGGTCGTAGCGGTCAAATAAGTTCTGGACATAGTCGTAAAGATGCAACACTTCTTTCCCCCGTTTCACCGCTTCGTAGCAAGATAATTGGCCGGCGCGTTTCACCGCGAGGGCTCCTAATATGTTGTAGATGGCGTCCAACATCAGACCTGGGCTACGGATGCAAGCAGCCCACACAAGTAACTACCCAATCTTTCTCAGATGTCTTCCTTCCTGTGTTACTACCACCAGTGAGAATTAGGCAAGCTTCGTTGCATTGGATTTTCAATTTGCGATCGGATGATGCTAGCAAGCTTATTTCTAGGTAGTTAATGGGCATTGAATTATTTAGCGTTGCCGATGGGGATTAGTTGATTGGACATTGGACAACGCTTCTCTACGTAGGCATGGTTTCAACCTCGAGGCAAGAAGAGAGAGAGCCCCTACTGGGACCTCGAGGCGAGGGTAGCGAGGAGCCCAACAACCCCAACTTCAAATTAAGGCCTTGTTCTTTTTTAGTTTTTGATTTTAGCTTTTGATTTTTTTTACAATAACTAGCTTTTAGATAGAGTGTCTTTTCAAGATGGGTCTACTAGTTAATTGTAGTATATACTGTACCGACTTCATTTATATCAGCGAAAACCGCACATGAGTTTCTGTTACTTTGTAATCTCTTGCATGAACAGCTCAAAAGCCACAAGCTGCAGCCAAAAGTCACAAGCCACATCCAAAAAGAACGTGCCCTATGTCTGATGAGTGTGGAATAATTCTCAATTTATTATGTTATTATAATCTTTAAAAATATTTTTATTAATAGTAGAGAAGTTTCTCAGAAGAGTCGTAAGTATTACTGCGACTACTCCTTGGTCGTAAGTCCTTCTACGACCATGTAGTCGCAAATCTTGCTGCGATTACTCCATATGGTCGTAAGTCCTTCTACGACTACGTAATCCACGTAGTCGTAAATCTTACTGTGACTACTCTATATGGTTGTAACTCCTTCTATGACCACGTAGTCGTAAGTCTTACTACTACTACTCCTCCTAATCATAAGACCTACGACCACGTAGTCGTAAGCCTTACTACTACTACTCCTCCTAATCATAAGACCTACGACCACGTAGTCGTAAGCCTTACTGCAACTACTCCATATGGTTGTAAGTTCTTCTACGACTACGTAGTCGTAAATCTTACTGTGACTACTCTATATGGTTGTAAGTCCTCCTACGATCACGTAGTCACAAGTCTTGCTGCGACTACCCTCTGGTCGTAAGTCCTTCTACGACTACGTAGTCATAAGTCTTACTATGACTACCCCTGGTCGTAAGTCCTTCAACAACCACATAGTCATAAGTCTTACTGCGACTACTACCTAGTTGTAAATCCTTCTACAACCACATAGTCATAAGTTATCTTGTGACCATCTTATGGTCGTGGACCTTCCTGCGATCAACCTATCTCTGACTAACTTGTCTACGATAAATAACAACATAGTGGGTTCGTCTGATAAGGCAGTTAGAACGTGTATTTATCCAATAACCGCACATGATCTCTCTCTGACAACAACCGCTGCACGATAAACAACCACTATGTCTCTCTGACAATAACTTTCGTCAGACGGTTATCACCCAAAGCGTTAAGGCATCTTCTAACGCAGGACAAGTACCATCATGTCACCACTTATATAAAGGTTGACGTCAAAGAGGGAAGGGGCAGGACATTCTGATCCACGCAAGAGACCGTGTAGACTCTTTTTCGCATTACACAGTTGTAATCATTTCTTCTGCTTAGTAATCGCACAAGACGTAGGGCTATTATTCTCTCAAGAGAAGGCCTGAACCTAGATAAAAATCCCCATGTCCATTTTCCATAAGATCCTAGTGGAGTCTTCTAAGAAAATCCCCAAATCCAAACAAACCATACGTAAGATCGGTATTAAAACATCGACAGTTGGCGCCATCCATGGGGATAATTCTTCCAAGACTCTGGTAATTTCCTCGTTGAGAAGTTTCTCTTTTTTCTCCTGATGTCCTCATGGTAGTTGAAGGGAATGAGGAGAACTAGTTCGACTTGGACGACTACGTGGATATCGACATGGAGGCCTACTACGACTACAAGCAGATGATGCTTGCTTCTGACAGTGAGGCAGTCTCATGAGATCCATCCTATTATCTCAAAGACCACACCATAGAAGAGGCTGAAAGAGGATCCTCATCCCCCACAGCAATACGCCAGATGGAGGAACCAGTTTCCCTGGATGGCAAGGGTCAATCCGACTGCAAATAGGGCTCAGAACATGACAATGGGCCTGCCCCCAAGTGTTCGAGTCCCCTGGCGACCGCTCGAGTAGTTTCTACGAGCCATGGAATCTGTAATTCTGGGAATTCATCGTCGACTGATGGTCGTAACTCTCCAATGGAACATGCAAAGAAAGTGGCTGGGCTCCCTATGAGTTCGCTTGTCCCTTCGCAGAGTACTCATCCAACAGGAGACAGTTATAACCCAGAATACCCCTTCTTGGGATTTGATAGGTTCATGCTTGAACTCCAAGCGGTGAGTTGGCCACTGCGATTTCGACTAGAAAACCTAGAGATATTTGATGGGTCCCAAAATCCCATCGAGTTCCTTCAGATCTACACAGCCGTGGTTCGAGTAGCGGGAGGTGGAGAGCTATTTACCAACTGTACTTGAGGGATCCACTTGATTGTGGTTGCTCAATTAACCATTCGAGTCAATCCATTCATGACAGCATCTCTGCGATCTTTTGTTGGCTAACTTCTAGGGCACCGACCATCGCCCTGAAAAGAGGACGACCTACACCGGATGCAGCAGAACATCAATGAGACCCTACAACAATTCATTAGGCACTTCAGTCAGGTTTGCAATTCAATTCTAGAGGTCTTTGATATTTCTGTCACCAGGACATTCAAGCAGGGGGTCCGCAATTGAAGGTTCATGAGGACGTCACCTTGAATCCTCCGACTACCGTCGCTAAGCTCTTGAAGATGACCGATCGCTATAAGACTGCTGCTGAGGTAGTCAAAGGGACTAAAACCATTGATCGGGTCAACCGATGTTCTGAAGAGGAAGGTGAAGGCAGTAGGACAAAGAAGAAGTCCAAGAGCAAAGCCAAAGGTCAGCAACCTCGGGTCGAGACCTTGAAGGAAGTCTTGGCCGTAGGCAATGAAAAGCCTTGGAACCCTAAACAATGCTTCGATTGAAAGGACAACAAGCCTTGGTGGTGCCTTTTCCACAAGAGAGAAGGGCACGACCTTCGCAATTGCCAAGTCAGGGAAAACGAGTGGTCAAAAGCACTTTGAAGACAAGGAGATACCGTTCTAGGATCTGCAGCATACCATCGAGCACATATATAAAGTATCTTCGGTAGACCAGTCAAAACCACAATATAAAACATCGAGTGTGAGGTAAACTCCAACATGAGGTAAACATTAACTCTTCCCTTGTCAATTATCTTCCATAGTAGTCAGAAATTACTACCTTTTTTGAGAAAGTGAACTATCCAACCCCTTTAATTTGACCCTGCTGGTTTTCGATCGTGGTCGAACCCACCATCAACAACTATCGAATAAATTGAGTATTGATCGTGGGTGGTAGTTCTTTAAGTATCTTGTTTGCAAGTGCTCTGGACGAGATGCAAGATCCTTAGACCAGAATAAAACCAGTATGACATTCATTTCATGGGATCGTACCAGGATCATCGGCCAAGCCCTTAGCCAAGTTTTTCTGCCTGTTATGTTCGGTCTAACGACCAATCTAATATGTAAGCAAAGTCTTACATGGGCCTATGGAGCTCTTCCCTCAGCTCCAAAAACATTCATATGCCCTCCTCATGTCTTCGAGAAGCCTAAGTCATTATTTTTGGGTGCATGAAATTGTTGTGCCACCTAAGTTTCCCTTCAGAGAGGTCCTCCAATACAGGGAAATAGCGGGATGCATGGCCCAAATGGATGGTTAAACTTGGGGGGTTCAACCTCTATTTTGTGTCTTGACGGCCATTAAATCCCAGATCTTGGCAAACTTTGTCACGAATGGACAAATCATGAACCTATTCAGAATCCCTAATAGTACACTACCCACGATGAGTAGATGATGTACTTCAACGGGGCACTTACACTAAGTGACTTGGGGGCTGGGTGGTCCTGGAATCTCCCGTGGGAGAGACCTTAAAGTATTTCATCCAATTGCTCTTTTTAGCCACTCACAATGTGGCTGAGTATGAAGGTTTGTTGGCTGGTATACGAGCTGCTAAAGCTTTTAGGATTTGACAACTACATCTGAGAGGAGACTCTCAACTAGTCATGAATCAGGTCAGAAAAGAGTATCGATGCTCGAGTACTACCATGTCCCAGTACTTGTCGGAAGTACGAAGGTTGAAAAGCACTTTTTTGGTTTCAATTTACAGTATATCGCTTCAAAGGATAACTTTCTCACAGACCAGTTTGCTCGGATAGCTTCCTCCCGATCACAAGTACCGCTAGGAGTCTTCTTGGAGCAGCTCCAGAAACCGTCTCTGGTCGAAGCACCAGAAACAACTCCTAATGAGTAACCTCTTTAGAGTACAAAGAGACGTGGATGACTCCCATCTACGACTACCTTCAGAAGGGTTCAATACCTGATGATGATCCCGTAGCAGATCGTCTTGCCCGCAAGGCCAGGACGTATATCTTAGTCAATGGAGTACTCTATAAACGGAGTACTTAGGGAGTTCTCATGCAATGTATATTGCAGAAAGAAGGATTAAAACTCCTTAATGACATACACGGGGGCATCTGTGGAGCCATGTGTAACACCCCCAAGATCCACATTACCCTGGGATGCTACTAAAACTGCTCTACAACTAGCCAATTTACAAGATAAATTAAACTGGCAACAATTACTAAACCAGATAGTATGAGCGGAAGCATAAGCAACTAAGGAATAACAGGATAGTGATGACAATTCAATATTTAGAACATCCTCCAACATTTCAATCTATAACATAGTTCACAAAAATTTAACATTATTAAGATAATGTAAACAAAGCTATGCAAAGGTCTAGAATCCTTTCAACTTTATTACAGCATTAAACTAAGATCCAAGTGCATTAGTGTGGTGCCTCTCTACCCTTCCCATGCATGCTCAAAGTCCACCTGTAGGGAGGGGGAAACAAGGGTGAGATAAAATCTCAGCAAGCAAACTATTTAACAGGCTATTCAAACTACAAACAATTATACATCATCATTTATAATTCCATACAACTACAACCACAATTCATGTCTACAATTATTAAACCACCACAACTTCCGTATTCATACCTCTTCAATTCCAGATTTAATTGGCATATGCATGCAATCATTCTATCCACGATTAGATGCAAGTGAAAACATTTAATCTTCTACAATCCACAATAGATTAATCATCAACCTCAAGTCACCATCAATGACAGTAAATCATTTAGCAAATAAATCTTGTTTGACCACTTTAAATCCTCGACCACTACCACTACCAAAAGCAATAAAACATATGTATGTCTTACTTCAATACTTTATTATTTCCCACATCCACAATTGATATCATCAATTACTACAAGAGAAAAGAATCTCATGCCACCATCACAACCCTTACCATACACAAGGAAGGAATCGCATTCCACGACCACAACCACAATCTTCATACTACAATTAGTTCACATGAGCCAATTCCACATTGCAACTATGAAGTTGAATATTCCACAAAATAACTTCACCACAACATATTGCATATGCATGCAAATGAATCTTTCCACAATGCAATGCATATGAATGCTTTCATGCTATGTAAGATGGTCAAAAATTCCTTTATCACTTCTCTTTCGCATTTTACCGGTAATGCGGAGTGTGCATCCGTCAATGCACACCCATGCCTGTACCCTCTGGTACAGGGACCAATTGCCCATACTCTTCAAGTATGGGGACCTTTAGCCCGTCACGTCATCAACATGACGGGGACCTCGACGCTTGGTCATCTCGTGACCAAGACTTCAATAAATCAGCATGATGCACAAATGTGAATGTCTTAACAAATAAAACGTGCATTCACAACATCTGTGCATCAGAAATTCTCATGAACTCTTTCACTTGCAATCGACCATAAACAATATCAACATATCATTAACATTATCAAGACCACAAATTCTCATAACATGGGTCAAACATCTACACACCAACAAACATCAACAATTCATGCTACAAAATTTAAACCATCATAATACTTGCTACCATCTCCACAATTAAGATTTCAGGCAATCATGGCATAATGTATCAAATTATAATAATAATGTAAACTGAAAGTAGAAGGAATAACAAGTTAAACGGTAGCAACCACCGCTACGTTTACTTGCCTCAATCCGACGAAGCGAAGTAAAATCAAGAGCGCTCAGGGACAAGACCACCTGTCCAAAAGGCATATCTCAGCACAAAACCACAGCATACAAACACGACATAAATAATTAAAGACGTCGCTAGAACCCCAAACCCACACTAACTCCTCTCCGCTCAACACTTCAGCAAATTACCCTCTGCAGCAGCACTGCTTAACATTTTTTTGTAACTTTAAAAATATTGATCCAAATACAGCAAACGATACCTCTCTGGATTCATCACTTAAAAACCTACATTTTTCATGTAGAACACATATTTTATTTTGATCACAGCTAGGTGTAATTTAATGCCCAAAACAGAGGAAGAACTCTGTTCTGGCAGATTGGACAGCGGTATTCAATTGCGTCCCAGAAACAGTACAGGGGTCTAAGAATTCTGAATTTTATATAGAAGCTAGATATCTAAATTATATACAACTTTCTCAATTACAGCCATGACCATAAAAATCTTTTACTACCTCAAATTCACAGATTACCGTCGGTCTGTACCAATCTGCTCGCCTGACGAACAGCAGTAT
The DNA here is from genome assembly GCA_017311315.1 of Dendrocalamus latiflorus. NCBI lineage: Eukaryota > Viridiplantae > Streptophyta > Magnoliopsida > Poales > Poaceae > Dendrocalamus > Dendrocalamus latiflorus. The sequence goes on from CM029642.1 coordinate 26,221,998, forward strand.
TCCCGACCCTGTAACTCCCAGATCCCACGGCAGAAAATTCCGAAACAAATATAGGAGATGCGTCTGGAAGTCCTCTACAACTTCCCTTTTGGGAGAGTCCACAGGAAAATTCGTTTACTAGGTCAAAACCTCGCGAACAGACGCGCTGCGCGAATCAATCTATAGGCAGACATCAACTAATCTCTTATCAGGCAATTAATCTATTAACTACCTTCAAAATCCGTGCCAAGAACCCTAATTATTTCAAAAATCAGAGGGTTTGGGATGAGGAAAAATTACCTAGATGAGGAATCACCCCTTTTTTTCCTCTTCTTCTTCTCCTTCCTTCTTCTCCTACCTTCTCCTTTCTTCTCCCTCCAATGGCAGCAGCACTTGGGGGCACCAATGGCAGCAACAGGGGGAGGGGAAGGCGCCCAAAGGGGTTGGAGAGGGGAGGGGTGGCGGCTGGAAAGGGGGAGGTAGAGGGGGCCCTAGGGTTTAATGAGGGGAGGGGGTGCGGCTTGGGGGGAGGCGCCACCCCCTTTGGGCCTTCGCCCAGGGCGGTCGGCCCACTCCCCAGGCAGCCCACTCTGGATTTTTAATTTAATTTTTAATTTATTTTATTCATTTTACATTGTTCTACAATTTATATTTTTCCCTTCTCGCGAGTTACCGAAAAACCGGTGATTCCGCGATTATTTTAAAAACTTACGCCGTAACGACGTTCGGGATATTACACCATGCTTCCTACAGAACGCTGGTAGGTAAGACCTTTCGACAAGGTTTCTATTGGTCAACAGCCCTCAATAATGCTAAGGATTTGGTTAAGAAATATGTACAATGCCAATTTCATAGCTGGCAAATACACCAACCGGCCCAGACTCTTTAGACAATTCCTTTATCTTGACCTTTTGCAACCTGGGGTTTCGACAGCCTAGGGCCATTCCCAAGAGCACCGGGGGGCTTCGAGTTCCTTTTCGTATCTATTAATACATTCATGAAGTAGATCAAAGCCGAACCAGCAGCTGGGATAACCACAAAAGCCACAAAAAGGTTCATGAATACACAAAAAGGGAGAGGACATTCTGATCCACGCAAGAGACCGTGTATACTTTTTTCGCATTACACAGTTGTAATCATTTCTTCTGCTTAGTAATCGCATAGGATGTAGGGCTATTATTCTATCAAGAGAAGGTCCAAACCTGGATAAAAATTCCCGCGTCCATTTTCCGTAAGATCCTAGTGGAGTCTTCTAAGAAAATCCCTAAATCCAAATAAATCATACGTAAAATCGGTATTAAAACATTGACAAAGCCCATTAATTATTTCTTGAAACTGCATTGCATAATCAAAGTGAAAGCCATGTTTGTGGTTGATAGCTTGTTTATATTGGCTTTTGCTTTAGAAGCTAATATGAACGTCGTAGTTTTAATAAGTCATTTATATGAGTCACTACCTTTTGTTTTTACATATTGTAACATACTTTGTATTTTATTATATCACAATTTCGTAAGCTGTATGGTGATCCAAGTATCGTAGTGTCTTTTATTGCACCGTCTCTCTTACATAATACATTACTATTCATTACATATTACTATTTATCAGTCGTTTCTATTAGTCACTTTTATCAGTAATTACTATCTATCAATAGTAGCAAAAACCATCGGTAAAAGTCAATGCAAATATGCTCTTAGTTTTGCGCTACTATGCTGAATTTTGTGTGTGGCACTTTTTATCACCTTTTCTTTGACTTCAACACGTTGACTGAAGGTGAGGTAAAAGTAGTATTGTGCATCTATTGGTATTTTGACACGTGCCGAACTCAACCGATCTTCTAGCTTGGTCTTTGCCCGAATCACTACTTACCTTGGCTACCACTGCATGACATGTGGGCCAGCCATGCAGTCCTACATGCCTCATGCTGCACTGCATCGTTGTACGGCCCGCTCTAGTTGTTGGCTTAAATTTCTGAATACGCCTGTCTTTTGGCCAAAACTATAGCGCAATGGTGGTTAGTTTTTTCCAAAAAAAATAAAAGAAAAAAGAAAAAGAAAAAAATTGAAAATTGGAAATTATATCATCACAGATAAATTAGAAGTTGATGTATTTCAAATGATTCTAGCTTAATTAACCTATAATACAAAAAACAATCAAAAGTTAAAGCCCGTTTGTACCAGACCCACGCGTGAGCTGATCAATCTTGCTGCGAGGTGGCAAGGCGCATCTCGGTTCAGAAGGGGAACACAGAGGATCGGAGCGTTGGAAACTGACAGAATCTAGCGGTATTCAGAACTAGTTGCAATTACTGGTACTGCATATGCAAAATAACAAGATAAACATGAATCTGTGGGCACCGTCATCGGAACAGAATATCACATCTCATATTGTTACCAATGCCTTCAAATTCATGTGAAAAGAACACTTCTAGGGCTTGTTTGGGTGGAAGAGAGTATTCCACGGGGAGATTAGCCGAGTGGATTCTTTTGGCTCCTTAAAACCCTGTGGAATTTAATCTCCTGACATAAAAAAATCCCTGTCATCATTTGGGAGAGATGGGAATAAAACATCCATCAGCCAAGAATTCAAAAACAAACTCAAAAAGTTCCGAAATTCTAAAAAAAAAGAGAAAGAAACAAATGGCATGGGTGGCAATGGTACCCGCAGCGGTGACTAGAATCAGGAGGATATCGATGGCAGTAATCGCCATGCTTGCCACGTGTAGGTGTATCACTAGTTTGCTACGCGCTGACAAGTCTCTCTCGTTTTAGTTCCACCGAACCACGTCTTACTTGAACCGACTAAACCACATGATGCAATCCCGCCGTTCGAACCCGCCTTCAACATTTCTCATCTTTCTCGTACCATACTTGAGCTCACCGTCTCACCCAGTATCCTCTATCGTTCTGGGCCTCGGCTCCTTCATCAGTGTAGCCCTGATTCTCACCATTGACTATGGTTGACTCCAAATGACTCTGCACATCCAAAGACAAAGAAATCATTTTCGGGCATAAATTCTTCAAAACTTGACCTACGTTAGCAGTAACATAACTCATGCAACATATATACCAAGATCTAGATCATCTAAACCCATTTCACTACTCAAAAACTAAAATATAAAATTCTAGCCGAAATTCCCAGATCAGCTGATCATTTCTGGTCATACCGCTACTACAACGAGGTCAGACCGGTGGCGCAATCCGATCTAACAGTGGTCTGCCAACCAACCAACAGAACTACCAAAGAATGCATTATCTAGTCCCGCTCATTTGGGTTTGCGCTTCTGGCTTATGACTTATTTTTCACTGTTCCTAAATTTCATCTTTTTCTGGCTTTTCAGCTTTTTTAAGCTTTTTTGTCGGTTCTTTTTTCCCATATTCGTTTGCATTATATGTGATGGGCTAACCTGTTTTTTCTATTTTTATTTTTTTTAAATTTAATTATACGAAATAAGCCACTATCAGCTACAGGGTCGGCCCTGGGCATGGGCAGCAGGGGCAACTACCTAGGGCCCATGAAAACTAGAGGCCCCTAGCCCAAGCCCATGTATATATACATCAATACATGAATCATTGATTAGTCTACGTATTATACTACAATCATTCAGTCATTGAATACTCTTGTGGGCATGGTCGCATGGGGTTCTGTATCTTTGATTGGGCCAGCTGAAGACAACTAGTCAAGTAACGTCCCAATCCATAATGGCATTATCTAGCGCTGAGCTAATGACTGCAAGGCAGGTTATTGCATCATAGGTTTAATGTTCCTATGACTGTAGCATCAGCTGAAAGAAACTTTTCAAAGTTGAAATTATTGAAAAACTATTTGAGGTCATCAATGTCACATGAAAGGTTGAATGGTCTGGCCACTTTATGCATTGAGAAGGATATATTGGATCATATCGATATTGATATTATTGTCAATGACTTTGCATCTAGAAATGTTAGAAGAAATTGCTTTATATGATCATTCTATTCACAACTCGCTTGCTTGTTTGGAAGGTGATAGATAATAGCTCATGGCTCTTAGGGTGCTTTAGTTAATGTAGTCTTCTCTTAAATTGTTTTGTCATTAATAGTATATTATAGTTTTCTAAGACTTATTCATAATATTAACGTGCAAGTGAAATGTCGCCAGTAAGTACTTTGTATTTTGTGATGTACTAAGTCTAATATCGTTAATAAATACTTTGTATTTTATGATGTACTAAGTCTAATGGTTATTGTATTGAGCTTTAGCTTTTGCAATTGAAATAAAAGGTATTATTATATATTTATACTAGAATGATTGGCCTCCATTTTTATTACACTCTCGGGCCTCCTAAATTACAGGAACCGCTCTGATCAGCTACAGTGAAAATTCAGTCATAAGCCACCAAAATTCAACCTAAAATTATGCCAAATAAACCATCATCAGTTACAGTAAAAATTCAACTATAAGCTACCAAAATTTAAGGCCTGTTTGGATCCACCCAGATTTTAAGAATCTGGCTTTTGGAAACTGGGTGGGATCCAAACAGACCAGTTTTTGGGGCAGTTTTTAAAATCTACCTACCCAGATTCTTAAAAACCAAGAAGCTGTTGATACCCAGCTTTTGCCAGTTTTTTTTGCACAAATACCCATTTACCCTCATTAAAGACCACGCGCATGGCTGTTTAATATGATGTTCAAGAGCAATAAATGTAAGGGTATAATAGTCTATTAGCACCAATCATAAATGAAATCAGCTTTTAAAAACTAGGGGATCCAAACACCCCATCAATTTTTGTTTAGAAATCAGCTTTTAAAAACTAGAAGTAATAGCTGGTTTTTAAGAATCTGAAATTGATCCAAACAGGGCCTTAGTCTATCAGTTACAGTGCAACTTCACGATACATGCATACAGAGCCAACCACAGGACATCACGTGTAGCAAGACAAATTCATTTACTGCATGATACCAGATGCATGCAAGGTCATATTGTTTCCATCAAGGCAGACAATAGCACTATCATTTTTAATGCTGTTGCTAGTCCAACTATCATTTTTAATGCTGTTAGTAGTCCAACCCAAGGACAATCTTGTAGCAGTAGGCATTGTGAACACAAAAGCTCCACCATAACTACCAAATAATTGTAATAGTTTATCACAGCAAAACTAAGATCTTCTCATGTAGTCATTTAGATGATGTTCGTATGTGTGTATATATTGCTATGGTGTATTGAATCTAGATGAATCTTGTTCAGGTGGAAGTTTTGGTTTATAATAGTAGCATCAATTTGAGATGGTTTATGATGTACTAAGTCTAATAGTTATTATATTGAGCTTTAGCTTTTGCAATTGAAATAAAAGGTATTATTATATATTTATATTAGAACGATCGGCCTCCATTTTTATTACACCCTCGGGCCTCCTAAATTACAAGAACGGCTCTAATCAGCTACAGTAAAAATTCAACTATAAACTACTAAAATTTAGTCTATCAGTACAGTGTAACTTCAAGATACATGCATACAGAGCCAACCACAGGACATCACGTGTAGCAAGACAAATTCTTTTACTGCATGATACCAGATGCATGCAAGGTCATATTGTTTCCATCAAGGCAGACAATAGCACTATCATTTTTAATGCTGTTGCTAGTCCAACTATCATTTTTAATGCTGTTACTAGTCCAACCCAAGGACAATCTTATAACAGTAGGCATTGTGAACACAAAAGCTCCACCATGACTACCAAATAATTGTAATAGTTTATCACAGCAAAACTAAGATCTTCTCATATAGTCTTTTAGATGATGTTCATATGTGCGTGTATATTGCTATGGTGTATTGAATATAGATGAATCTTGTTCAGGTGGAAGTTTTGGTTTATAATAGTAGCATCAATTTGAGATGGTTTACGATGTACTAAGTCTAATGGTTATTATATTGAGCTTTAGCTTTTACAATTGAAATAAAAGGTATTATTATATATTTATATTAGAACGATTGGCCTCTATTTTTTTTTACACCCTCGGGCCCCCTAAATTACAGGAACGGCTCTGATCAGCTACAGTGAAAATTCAGTCATAAGTCACCAAAATTCAACCCAAAATTATACCAAATAAATCATCATCAGCTACAGCAAAAATTCAACTATAAAGTATCAAAATTTAGTCTATCAGTTACAGTGCAACTTCACGATACATGCATACAGAGCCAACCACAGGACATCACGTGTAGCAAGACAAATTCATTTACTGCATGATACCAGATGCATGCAAGGTCATATTGTCTCCATCAAGGCAGACAATAGCACTATCATCCAGTCCAACTATCATTTTTAATGCTGTTGCTAGTCCAACTATCATTTTTAATGCTGTTACTAGTCCAACCCAAGGACAATCTTATAACAGTAGGCATTGTGAACACAAAAGCTCCACCATGACTACCAAATAATTGTAATAGTTTATCACAGCAAAACTAAGATCTTCTCATATAGTCTTTTAGATGATGTTCGTATGTGTGTATATATTGCTATGGTGTATTAAATCTAGATGAATCTTGTTCAGGTGAAAGTTTTGGTTTATAATAGTAGCATCAATTTGAGATGGTTTATGATATACTAAGTCTAATGGTTATTGTATTGATCTTTAACTTTTTAGTTTTTTTATAGTATCTAGGTTTCAAATGAAGTGTCTTTTTAAGACAAGGTCTACGAATTGATTGTAGTACACACTATATCGACTACATTTATATCAACCAAAATAGTACACGAGTTCCTTTTACTTCGTACTCTCTTATAAACAATCCAAAAGATATAAATCACGGTCAAAACTATAAACCATACTCAAAACAACAAGTCCGAAAGCTACACGCTGCCAGCTTGAGAGAGCACGAGGAAAGAAAGGCGATGGAGGTGGCAATAGTGAGCGCATATCGGGGGCACGTACAGCTTAATTGGGAAGATAGCTTGGCGTGTTGCTCACTGACAGAACTATTTCTTACTTACAAACGGCCGGGGCCTGACCTGAAGGTGTGCAAGCTTCTGAAATGTTTGCTACTGAAAACCACTAGCACTACACTGCTCATTTGCGCTTTTTTCTAATGGCTTATGATTTATTTTATATTATTACTAGTTTATGTTGCACTATTTTACACTGTAATTTTTTTGACGTAATTAAATTGAAAAATTAAAAATAGAAAAAAGTTAAGCCATCACGGAAAATGCAAATAAATACGGAAAAAAGTAAAAAAAATCAGAAAAAGATAAAATTAAGAAATAGTAAATTAAAAACCAAAAACCAAAAGCTGAAATTGAAATTGAAATGAACTGGCCGACTCTATCAGGGAGTGCTAGTATGTAATTAACAAAAGCTATCATCCTATATATGTATGCTTCGCTATAGAGTATACATACTACAGTAAAAATAATACGATCCGTGAACATTTCTTTTTGTAAAGTTAATCTTAGCTGAATTATTAAACGTGAACAAGTTGCACAAAGGGAAACTTGGCTATAATGTACGATGTTTTCTTTCCTATATTTTAATCTTGTCCTACAAATTTTATGCACATGAAAGGGCAGACATTTGCAATTGGGTAGCACGATATCTCACACTGTGGAAAAAGCAAACGAAGAGAATTTGACATCGACCTATCAACTTTTGTTTACGTTTTGTTTGGCATGGTGCAAAGACCAATATCGACCACATATGAAAAGGTGATGGGAATTAAAAAAAAGAGAGAGATCCCATATGCTGATAGAGCAATGCGCGCCGGGTCTAACTCTAGACACTTGCTTCAATCCTAAGAGTTGGATGGTTAACTAGTAAATCTTCATTCTAATTCGTTAAATAGATAGATAACTAACATCTATCTAATCTTAGTTGATACTATTTACTTAGTATAATAAGAAAACCCGTTAATCGCATATAACACCGATTTTACTCACGCACTACAATTATGCACATTTTCCAAAGCACCTAAATTTGAATTCGCTAAGTCTTTAGGCTTGATCCAACTTGATCTTCTCAGTTTCTTTTTGACCTAAACCGCTATCCTAAGTACCGTGATTTTGATTCAAGTTAGTTTTCGGTATTTTAGTCAAATTACCAGAATACACTTTCTTGGCCAGGTCTTTATCTTTCATTGCAAGTAATCGCCATATTTGCCACATGTAGGTGCACTATTGGTTTGCCACACGTCGGCAAGTCTCTTCCATTTTAGCTCCACTGAACCACACCTCACTTGAACTGATCAAGCCATATTGTGCAACTCGTCGCTCAAACTTCCCTTCAATATTTCCCGCCTTTTCTCGTACCATGCTTGACCTTAGCCATCTCACTCCGCATCCTTGATCGTTCTGGGCCTCGGCTCCTCCATGAGCATAGCTCCGATCCTTGCCATTGACCATGGTTGATTCCAAGTAATCCTACACATTCAAAAATAAAGAAAATCATTTTTAGGCACAAGTTCTTCATAAGTTGATCCATGCTAGCTGAAATATGCATCATGCAACATATATGGACTGATCTAGATCAAACCAAAACATCCGTCGACAAAAATTCCCAAATCGGCCAAACTGAAGATAGACTGCCAGTCATACTACCTGCCCTAGCCGGTCTAACCACTAGTGGTGTCCAGTCAGACCACCAGGGGGCTGTCTGACTGTTGGTAAGGGTTGGTCTGACTGCCACCTTTGGCTGGACAGATTACCTAGTCTACAGGCAGTACGAAAAATCTGACAAATTTGCAAACTTAAATTTCTACTCTTCTCAAATAGCAGTGGTTCATCACAACATAACTCTGAACCTTCTTACATGGTCATTCACAAATTTACTATAGTTTTCATCCTAGTCAATTCATAATTTTTCAACATAGTTGTGGGGGAAAATGAAGTATCAAGATGGCATTATAGATTTCTAATGCGTTGGAGTTAACTGAGAGTATTTTAAATGGTTGAACCTTTCTAAGTGAGCTTTTTTTCTTTTGAAATGAAAGTTTCTATTTCTATTTTTCGAAATTGTTGGACCTGGATTTAACTAATCCAGAATCCTCTATGATACCACTGCACTATTCCCTGGATCAGTAGATAGTATTCACAAATACATCACTGAATCACTTCATACATAGTGAAAACCATACCATACATTAATATTACAACATCAAAGATTAAATAGATCACATTAAGTCAAGTTTACAATAGAGCCGATCAAGCCTAATGGATACATTATATAAATACGGAAGCGGTAAGCAAAAGGAGTAAGGCACATTTCACCACAAGCAAGTGACTGGGGTTAAGATTGTGTGATGCAGTTACTACCCAACCTGGATAACATAAGTGCAAACAATCACCACTAAGTCTACCCGACTGTGGTAAGAACTAAATACTAAAAAAATGGCTTAAACTCCTCCGTCTTTTCTATCGTCGGCTCCTAAGACATTTTAGTAAGCGTAGTTGTCTTGGTCTCCAAATTTTGAGGAGGTTGTGAGAGAGGGTAAGCACAAGCAACAGTGCTCCACGAGTCAACACATGGAATGCAATATTTATACATGCAGGATTTAATAAAAGTAGGCTCAGGTTCTTTTATTTGTGTAAGACAACATTTGAAACTGCAATGAGAAGAGATCCCTATAACTTATCGAATTCCTCTGCTAGAACAAATCGAATCAATCACAGAAGACAGAATAATAGATTGAACACAAAGAGAGGTAGAGAGAGCTCCTGGTCTTTCTTTATTGCTTTCAATTGTATGTGTGTACAAAATATGCCGGTACGGCTCCCTATTTATAGTCTCCGGGGAGGTACCCATAATGATTCAGGACTGCTGACCTGGGCCCAGGTTTCCTAACATTTACAACACGTATCGGATTCCCTTTGCAAGTAGAGGCGTACGAAAGAAACAAGCAAAAGCGCGTAACGTCTCTCCGGCCGCGCGGGATGAGTGAGGTACTACTGCGTCTGCACAATAGATCGATCGCGCAGATGGCGCCTGGACAAAAGTGCTGCTGTGTTGTGCTGTGGCACAACGGAAAGTAGATGCGGCTGATGTGAGGCCTCACTCGAGGATGGCAACCAGCTGTGCTGCGTGAGGACGGAGACGTTGGTTGGCAGGCGCAGATCTACAGTGGTTCATAAGTGTTCAATTGAACACCTAATTTTTTTGACAAAAAATCTAATATATATAAGATATAATACATATGTACATATTTAGTTGGGCCAAAATAGCTGTATTCGCAGGTTTTTTCTCATTTTCTGCACAAACCTAGGCCTGGCCTGTATCCCTCAGCGCGGCACCGATCAGCCCAAGGCCGCCCTCACCCCCCCCCCTCGTGCGCACGATTCCCCATCCACCCGGTCCCGATGCCCCCAAATCCCGGATCCCCTAACCCTAGCGCCCCCAGTGACGGCGACGAGGCGATGACCCACGGTGGGCGGGGTGGCGAGCTCCAGCAGTCAAGCTTCGGCGGCTGCGTCACCTCCGCGCAACCGGCCCACCAAGCCTCTGACCCTCCACTCTAGTGCTCCACGGCACCGCGCCTCCGCACCACCAGCTGCGGGGACCAACCGACCGGGCCCAGCAGTCAAGCTCTGGCGGCCGCGTCACCTCCGGGCGCCTTCGGCCGTCGGCCGACCGCGCCTCCGGCTCGCCACCCGCATCGATCTGAGCATCTGGCTCCGCTCTGGCCCTCCTCTCCGCCGGGCGCCTGCATCGCGAGGTCCGTGACACCGCCAGATCCTAGATCTGGCCCTCCGCTTCGCCGGCACCGTGACCGGCAACCGCGCCTCCGCCCTCCGGCCCTCCGCTCCACCATCACCACGACCGGTGACCACGCCTCCACCCTCCGGCTAGATCTGGGCTCCGGGCCTCCGGCTCCTCCGAACGCGACTCCCGTCAAGGGCCTTAAGGTTCGTGCTGCCTCCACCAAACTGTTGCGCTTTGGAGCCCCCCTTGTGTGGCGCCTCATCCTAGCGCGGCTCCAGTGAAGGTGCACGCGGGGGAACTTGTTGGCGTCGTAGTCCTCGGCCTCCCTTCGCATGGCACCTCCTCTCTGACTGCGACTCCGTGAGGGGTCGTGTTGTCTCCGCTTCGCAGGCGCGGCGCCCAGCAGGCCCGACCCAAGGTTCGTGCCACCTTATCCCCTAGCGGTGAATTACCCTAATTTTGCTCTGTTCCGTGTAGTCGCGTGGGAGGGGAATTGGTGGTAACCCTGTGCTGTTTTGATTTGGCATTGGTAGGGTTTGATTAGGTTATTGCTCGAAATTGGTGGTAATCATGTGGTTCTTGTGAGTTTCCTATGTAAACCCTGTTATGGTAATGGTCTCAAGCTTGTCTGAGCTCGGTGGCTAATTAGCCAATCACACACCACAGCTACCATGGCAGCAATCTCTGTGTGAATGGTCAGTGAGCTCACCTACATCAACTCGTTTTGTTGTGTCAATTGAAGGAATGACTGTCGTGTGCTTCCTTCTTTGATAAACCAACTCACACAACAGTACGAACAATTAGTATCTAGATGATTTTGTTTGATAGCCATGTACCTTGAAAAATATTTTTACAACTTCGAATACCCATTCTAAAATTTCTGCGTCCGCTACTGTTGGTTGGTGTGCCATTTCTGGCAGTCATTGACGCGGCGACACGCACAGGTCTCCCTAGTTTCATCCTCTGTACGTTCCTAGATCTGACATGGCTGGCTGGCTGGTAGCTTCTACTACCGGGACGTGAAGTCGCACGCAGGGGAAAGGCGCGCACATCATGGCCCCCACCACAACCACTAGGAGTGCGCGATTAAGGTTGTGTTTATTTAGATTTTTAAGCTCAATTTTTTTGATTATAACTATTGTTATTTATTTTAGTGTAATTAAATTTTAAAAATAAAAAAAATTATATCACGGACAATACAAAAAATAAAAAATTCATAAAAAGCTAAAAATTCATAAAAACAAAATTAAAAAACCAGAAGATAAAAGCTGAAGCTCTAATGAACAGGGTGCGTAAACTCACTGGTTAGTTTATACTTTTGTCGGTTATCGCAGAGTTACAGTAAGTTTGTTTTAACAGTGTTGAAAATGCTTCAATATTCTTCTCCGCAAAAATTGAGCTCACGACGTTGTAAAGAAGCGAAACTTGATAAATAATGTCGCAGATAAAAATTGAGCTCACGACGTTGTGACGCAAGACGGCATTATTGTGGGTAAAATGACGTTTTCTGCTCTCCCGTGTTGTTTTTGAGCTCGCTGGAAAAGATGTACCGAACTACCAAACGAGAGGAAAAAGACAATGCCGTGCTCATGGGAGTGACAACTAACAGTGCTGGGAAGCAAGTTTGATTGCACTAGTGTTACACACCACGTTGACTGAAGGTGAGGTAGAAATATGCGCCAAAGAAAAAAAAATTAAAACCACAGGAATGGTTTTGCAAAAGCAACAAAGTTCGTGCGTGTCTTCTGTAATTTATTCTTTTCCTCATCTCCTGTATAGCTGTATCCAGTATAGTACAGTAGCATTAGTTATACTTTTTACACTACGGTATCGAACTTGTAAAGCAGTGTATGTATCAACATCCAGGTCAGCCCTAGGAAGGAGGGCAGCTAGTTGGAGTGAGGGGCATTTCACTCGTGTCATAATTTTCTGTCTTAAGAATCAATCTTTTTTCTATAGTAGGCTACTCACTGATGACTAGTTTGCCACATTAGTTGAACGTGAGCAAAGAAGTGCTCATGGACCATAGTCCATGTCTCACGGTACTGTCCTCTCCTTGCCCTTGACTTTTATTCTTTACATTAGGGCATATAATTTTTGTTGCCCTGGAAGGCTAAAGCCATGGAATCAAGTGTATTTTCAGATAGAACAATTCACAGTTGAAGAGAGAATACTCTTGACTGGATTGCATCAACAAAGCGAGAATTTCATAAACCTTTTGCAGCCGTTGTCTCGCCAGTTGACGGCTCAGATTGATTGTTTGGAGGACAATCTGTGAGACGTTTGATCTCAGCCATCGTTTGCGTAATCCAATTGAATGGCCAGAATGACTTCATTTCTTCCTCTGGAGGAGGAACTCGGTGAAATTTCAGCCAATCAATTGTATGTAGGGGTAAAACGGTTCGGATAGTTTCTGACTGATTCGGACCATTTTCAAATTTGGATGTATCACTTGGATATTTGTTGATTAATATCAGCTTAGAAACGAATACATATTATTTTTGTTGGAAACAAATATGGATTTAGTAGCGCACTATCTATTGAATACGAATACGGCTTCAGATATCCGGAGATACAAAAGTTCGGATATCCGGAGGTACTATTTGAGGCTTCATACGCATTGTCTTCCAGAGACCATAACTTTCTTGTTCCGAGTCCAAATTAGGTAAATGAGTAGGCTTAATTGTAGCTCTTAATGAGATCTACAACTTTGTAATTGTGAATATTTTCATTTGTGTCCATCTGTTTCCCCAACAATACGACAAAAGGTCTAGATAGTATTTGACACCTGATATTTCTCTGGATTTTGCCCACACATGACTCCGTTCATTGTTAATTTGTTCTTTGGGAGTCCCAAAACACATTCATTACGCATAAAAATAAATAAATATTAATAAAAATTTATATTTAAAACTTGTTAGGGAGTGGATATAAACATGTACACTAAAAAGTGTTTCCACGATGAACCTTCTATAATTCTGTTTTATTATCGAGATTCTTACTATTATCGTGGTTTCTTATATTTATTGATGATATATATTATTTAATTGCTGAAAATACACTGAATTGATGAATATTTTGATTGCATAAGCTAACTTCTTGTTTCCGTTGCTGTCATGTGAACAGTTTAAAGGGTTTTCATATTCTGAGAAATATTTGTGATTGTCGAATCAACAGTATTCGTATTCATATTAGTATCCGGAATATCCGTATTCTTAATCACCATCCACCCTTTATTCATACTTTAATATTTGTGCAACTTTGAAATAGTGATGCATAGAAGCACCTCCCTAAAAGTGTACATGGCAGAGTCATTATCCGTCCATATTCAATCCATTTTCACCCCTAATTGTACGTATGTGTCAAGTCCAGCGGTAGCTTTACACTTCTCTCTAAGCTCAGTGTGCTCAGACTCCCAGTCTTCTGTTAAGATACAACTGAAAGAAGAAAGTTCAAAGAAGCTATGCACCTCATGCCTTTCTCCCTTCTCTTAAAAAAAAACTCGACCTGCGGGGGGTAAGACGGCCCCCGGGCATTATGCTTAAGAAGAAGATCCTCTCACGCAGATCGAGAAAACCCTCAAACCCCTGCTCCACCCTTACACAGCGGCACCAGCGCCCGTGTGAGACGACCAGGCGGATCCTTTGGATCAGAGGCGTATCTAATGTGGGGCATGGGTGTTCAGCTGAACACCCAAATTTTTTGACAAAAAACCCAGTATATATAAGGTATAATACATATACATATATTTAATTGGACCAAAATAACTATTTCTAGCCTCTAGTCCATCACCATTCAACCAGCTGACCGGCCCGACCGGAAACGCACCGCGGCCTGCGGCCCAGCCCATTAATTCACGCGATAGAAACGGCGTCCTCGTCTCCCCGATGGCCCGGTCCATCCGATCCCCATCCTGCCCGATCCCTAACCCTAGCCGAGCTGCTCGAGCAAGCGAGTAGCAGCCCGCGACCCCACGTCGACCGTGCGGTCCGTGCTTCCGGCATCACGTTGGCCCTCTACTCCGCGCCGGTGCTGCATGACCGCCATCTGGGCTCCAGCTCTCCACGCCACATGACCGACGACCGCGTCTTCGGCCATTCGCTTCGCCGGCTCTGCGCCGCACAACCGACCGACCGACCGCCGACCGGATCGCGCCTCCACCCTCCGGCGTCTCCACTCCACCTGCGGCCACATGATTTTCCAAATATTGGAGGTATGCGTCGCTTCTTAGCTATTTGATTTTACCAATATAATTGGCTTGAGTATAGTGTAGAACGAGATACTGCTTTCTGCTTCATTTGTTATTTGTTCAAGGATAAAACTAATTGTACTGGTGGAGATAGTTTTGTGAATGGGGGATTTAGAAATTGGAACTATAAAAATAGGTTTGACAAACATGTTGGAGCAATTACTAGTGCCATAATGAAGCTCAAGAGAAGTACAATTTATTCATTAAACCTAAAGCATCAATTGAGGAATTTTTTGCTTCAAACTCAAAACAACAAAAGGCATGAAGCATCGCCGAGTTAATTTGTGAACTTTTGCAATTATTTTGCAATTTCTTTATATTATTTGATATATTATCCCTAGTATGAACAATTGTATGTTAACTATTGCTACTGTAGATCTTTATGTTTTGTATTGAAAAAATTTTGTACAACTTCGAACACCCATTCTAAAATTCCTGCGTCCGCCACTGCTGGAGATGCTAGGAACCCATAATTGGATTACGCAAACGATGGTTGAGATCAAACGTCTCACAGATTGTCCTCCAAACAATCAATCTGAGCCGTCAACTGGCGAGACAACGGCTGCAAAAGGTTTATGAAATTCTCGCTTTGTTGATGCAATCCAGTCAAGAGTCTTCTGTCTCTTCAACTGTGAATTGTTCTATCTGAAAATACACTTGATTCCATGGCTTTAGCCTTCCAGGGCAACAAAAATTATATGCCCTAATGTAAAGAATAAAAGTCAAGGGCAAGGAGAGGACAGTACCGTGAGACATGGACTATGGTCCATGAGCACTTCATTGCTCACGTTCAACTAATGTGGCAAACTAGTCATCAGCAGTGAGTAGCTTACTATAGAAAAATGATTGATTCTTAAGACCAGAGGCGGAGCTGGCCTTGGACCTAAAAAACTCAATGTAATTTACTGTAGTGTTAAATAGTAAAAACCTTGATTTTTCTTTGCAGTAGGCTTTTGCAGTGGGCTGGGCCCGAGGCCCTGCCTATGCCCCTGCTTAAGACAGAAAATTATGACACGAGTGAAATGCCTCTCACTCCAACTAGCTGCCCTCCTTCCTAGGGCTGACTTGGATGTTGATACGTACACTGCTTTACGAGTTGATACCGTAGTGTAAAAAGTATAACTAATGCCACTGTACTATACTGGATACAGCTATACAGATGATGAGGAAAAGAGTAAATTATAGAAGACACGCACGAACTTTGTTGCTTTTGCAAAGCCATCCCTGTGGTTTTGATTTTTTTCTCTTTGGCGCATATTTCTACCTCACCTTCAGTCAACGTGGTGTGTAACACTAGTGCCATACAGAACATCACAAAACTAGACAAAAAGATGGCTTTAAAAGAAGTTCAGAAGTGCAGTTTCTTCTTATGCAGTGTACTCTCAAGAAACTAGGGCCTCAAGTAAAAGACTGGAAACAAGTCAAGTACTACTCGTAAGAAACTAGGGCCTCAAGTAAAAGACTGGAAACAAGTCAAGTACTACTCGTCAAGCATACAGCACCACACAACATGTAGGTGTTTATCGTTTTTTTTAGGGAAGTAGGTGTTTATCTCTGACAGCTTTTCATGGGATGCAAAAATTTGTCATATTGGGCCCAAGTCGAGCGACCTCAAAACGAGGACAGAAGCAGGAATTTTTTCAGAACCTTCCAAATCTCTTAGGGGCCCATTTGGATGCGAACAGCAGTAGGATTTCCTAGCCCATTCCACGTAGTTTCCACAGGGAAAATATCATCGTGTCCGTATGCGAGATTTTCTCCCCGTCGCGTCAAGACGAAGCTGCGCACCGCGACTATCCTCCGGGTGGCTTCGCCGGGGGCCGCCACCGCGCAACTCCTCCGCATCCTCTCCACTAGAGATGGCAACGGACACAAATCCATTGGGTTTTGCTATCCTAAATCCGTACCTATGAAAGTTGGACGTGCCCGCTAAAAAACTCATGCCCGTGACGGGTGCAGATTTTTGCCCACACCCATGCCCACTTGGGTAACGGGTACCCACGGGTCGCCCGTGCCAGACAACAGCTGTGCAGATTGCAGACAGTGCAGTGCTTAGCAAGTCAACAATAAGTTCAACTTATATGCTACTATGCATGAAACAAGCAACGACAAATCCACAATGCACAACCGTATGAGGCATTGCCGCATTGGGGGCTTGAGGCTAAATGGCTAATGGGCTATGGGCTAGGTTGGTTTGCCTGGGAGGCTGGGAGCCTGGGTTTATAACTCCTATGGATCGAGTTTATATCACCCATGGGTTTACGGGTTTGGGTACTATAGGAATGTACCCAAACTCGGCAGACCTGATGGGTTGGGCTTTTTGCCCATTAAGAGACCCATGGGTTAGGAAATTGACTCAGACCTATGCCCTAATAGAGTAAAAACCCACTGGGTATCGGGTTTCGGGTACCTATTGCCATCTCTACTCTCCACGCCTCGTGCATGGTACAACCATTTTACCTCTCACATTTTATCTCTGGGGTTTGTTGAGGCCAAGACAGACACTTCCCTGTTTATTTACCATCGTGGTGCCGACATGGCCTAGGTGCCGACATGGCCTATTTGCTGCTTTTATGTGGACGACATTGTGCTGACTGTCTCCTCGGATGCTCTTCTTCGCCGAATTATTTCTGTGCTTCGGCAAGAGTTTTCTATGAAGGGTCTAGGCCTTCTCCATCATTTTCTTGGTATCTCAGTGGAATGACGCAATGGCGGCATGTTTCTCTCTCAGCGTCAATATATGTTGGACATTCTGGACTATGTTGGCATGACAGATTGCAAGACCTGCAGTACATCTGTGGACACTCACTCGAAGCTCTCATCTGCTGGTCCTCCTGTGAGCGATCCTACCCACTACCGTAGTCTTGCTGGTGCTCTTCAATACCTCACATTCACTCGGCCAGATATTACTTACGCAATTCAGCAAGTCTGTCTTCACATGCATGATCCCGGGAACCTCACTACACTGCACTGAAGCGCATCCTCCGGTACATCCATGGCACTCTAGATCACGGCTTATTTCTCCACTGGTCACATTCGACGGACTTGGTTGTTTACTCTTATGCTGATTGGGCAGGTTGCCCAGATACTCGCAAGTCCACTTCTGGCTATGCAGTATTCCTGGGTGAGAATGTTATTTCTTGGTCCACCAAGCGTCAGAACACAGTGTCCCGCTCCAGTGCGGAGGCAGAGTATCATCCTGTGGCCAATGCCATTGCTGAGGCCTGCTGGTTAAGGCAGTTACTTCAGGAGCTTCATAGTCCACTTCTTCGCGCGACTCTTGTCTACTGTCATAACATTAGTTCAGTTTACCTCTCCATGAACCCGGTGCAGCATCAGCGCACCAAGCACATAGAGATTGATCTACACTTTGTTTGGGAGCGTGTCGCCCTCGGTGACGTTCATGTTCTTCACGTCCCAAATTCATCCCAGTACGCCGACATCTTCACATAGGAGCTTCCGATGTCAGTATTCATTGAATTCAGGTCTAGTCTGAACGTTCATCAGTGGCAGTGCAGTGTGTCATCATTTACAGTCCTTTTTTGGATTTGTACCCTCGATAACAAGCAAGTGCTCAGGAGATGAGGAAAAAAAATAAATTACAGAAGACACGCACGAACTTTGTTGATTTTGCAAAGCCATCCCTGTGGTTTTAATTTTTTTTCTTTGGCGCATATTTCTACCTCACCTTCAGTCAACGTGGTGTGTAACACTAGTGCCATACAGAACATCACAAAACTAGACCAAAAAGATGGCTTTGAAAGAAGTTCAGAAGTGCACAGTTTCTTCTTGTGCAGTGTACTCTCAAGAAACAATGGCCTCAAGTAAAAAACTGGAAACTAGTCAAGTACTACTCGTCAAGCATACAGCACCACACAACATGTAGGTGTTTATCGTTTTTTTAGGGGGAAGTAGGTGTTTATCTCTGACAGCTTTTCATGGGATGCAAAAATTTGTTATATTGGGCCCAGGTTGAGCGACCTCAAAACGAGGACAGAAGCAGGAATTTTTTCAGAACCTTCCAAATCTCTTAGGGGCGCATTTGGATGCGAACAGCAGTAGGATTTCCTTGCCCATTCCACGTAGTTTCCACAGGGAAAATATCATCGTGTCCGTATGCGAGATTTTCTCCCCGTCCCGTCAAGACGAAGCTGCGCACCGCGACTATCCTCCGGGTGGCTTCGCCGGCGGCCGCCACCGCGGAACTCCTCCGCATCCTCTCCTGGCCTCCCACCACCGCGGCGCCTCTGTGTACAACGCCTTGTCCGCAGTGGCGGACACAGGAATTTTAGAATAGGTGTTCGAAGTTGTACAAAATTTTTTCAATACAAAACATAAAGATCTACAGTAGCAATAGTTAACATACAATTGTTCATACTAGGGATAATATATCAAATAATATAAAGAAATTACAAAATAATTGCAAAAGTTCACAAATTAACTCGGCGATGCTTCATGCCTTTTGTTGTTTTGAGTTTGAAGCAAAAAATTCCTCAATTGATGCTTTAGGTTTAATGAATAAATTGTACTTCTCTTGAGCTTCATTATGGCACTAGTAATTGCTCCAACATGTTTGTCAAACCTATTTTTATAGTTCCAATTTCTAAATCCCCCATTCACAAAACTATCTCCACCAGTACAATTAGTTTTATCCTTGAACAAATAACAAATGAAGCAGAAAGCAGTATCTCGTTCTACACTATACTCAAGCCAATTATATTGGTAAAATCAAATAGCTAAGAAGCGACGCATACCTCCAATATTTGGAAAATCATGTGGCCGCAGGTGGAGTGGAGACGCCGGAGGGTGGAGGCGCGATCCGGTCGGCGGTCGGTCGGTCGGTTGTGCGGCGCAGAGCCGGCGAAGCGAATGGCCGAAGACGCGGTCGTCGGTCATGTGGCGTGGAGAGCTGGAGCCCAGATGGCGGTCATGCAGCACCGGCGCGGAGTAGAGGGCCAACGTGAAGCCGGAAGCGCGGACCGCACGGTCGACGTGGGGTCGCGGGCTGCTACTCGCTTGCTCGAGCAGCTCGGCTAGGGTTAGGGATCGGGCAGGATGGGGATCGGATGGACCGGGCCATCGGGGAGACGAGGACGCCGTTTCTATCGCGTGAATTAATGGGCTGGGCCGCAGGCCGCGGTGCGTTTCCGGTCGGGCCGGTCAGCTGGTTGAATGGTGATGGACTAGAGGCTAGAAATAGTTATTTTGGTCCAATTAAATATATGTATATGTATTATACCTTATATATACTGGGTTTTTTGTCAAAAAATTTGGGTGTTCAGCTGAACACCCATGCCCCACATTAGATACGCCTCTGATCTCCAGGAATCCATTCATAGTCCCCGCTCCCGTCACAAAACACTGAAGTGCTGCCGGTCACCGTTGCTTTTTCCTCTGTTTTCAGGCGCGCACGCGGGCGAGAGGAAGGAGAAGAACAGTGACAGGCTGGTCGTTGTTCACTCGATCCGTTATCGCTTAAACCCGCCCGATGTGAACAGTAAAAGTCCGGATTGAACAGTAAACCAGACCCGCAGTGAACAGTAAAAGTCCACGGTGAATAGTAAAATAACCTTTATTTTTCACAATACCCAAAATTGCAAATTTACATCCATTTTGACCGTTTCGAGCCCGCCGACCCATTTCTCAGGCCCATTTCACCTTTTGGCCCTTCCTAAAAACCCTGAACCCATTTTATTTTATTTTTCTTGGATTTTATTTCTTTATTTCTAGCTCAAATTTTTCGAGTGTGGAATTAAATTATTTTCTTGGCTTTACGCTAGCACAAAATGTCGAGAATCGACCAAGTCAGGAAGGAGAAACTCAAGATCAAGCTCAAGATCGAGAAACAGAAGAATACGAAATTGTCGAAGTTGTAAATCCACAAGGCAAGTCACATGTCTTTTGATCATATTGATCCTACATTCCGCTAATTATTTATCTATCATTATTTTCATTATGCTATTTGCGCACTATTATTTTATGTACAAAGATTGTTTAGAATGACATGCTATTACTTAATGTCCTACCACCCGAAAAAACACTATTTAATTTGATGGCCATATTCACATTGACAAAACTTAGTAATATTAAAAGTACTATTAATGTAATCATGGTAGTTTAGGGATTCAACAAACTTTTTACTATTAAAAGTCATGGCACTTTGCCGATAAAATTTCAAACGTGATTCTATGAAAAGGTATCACGGGATGCCATGAGATGGCCCCAGAATGGAAGTTTGGTTGTGAATTGATAGCAGTGCCGCGGGCGCTGAAATGTGAAATTTGTGGATGAAAGTGGTTTCAGTGAGAAGCAAGGACTAAAATCTTATGCCAAGTGAAAAATATAGTGATCGCTCAACCACAAGCGTTGACTTGTCAAACCTGGTTTAGTAGCTGCTCAAATCAATTGAATCTCTACAGGAGTGCAAGAGAGTTAGTATGGAAGCGGTAAAACCATACTGAACAACGGTAGATTCCTCTCAGGACGGACAGGAAATGTCTGGCCGTGTCGGCGGACACCCAGGTCTGAGTTGGAGATCTATCGGGTAGAGCCTATATAAAGAGATGAGTAGTGAAATGACCTTGTTTTCTCATCTCAGTTATGAGGGTTGAGGAATCTTGTGGGTAAAGTTGGGCAGTTCTGCAGAGTCATTCATAAATGGTATTCAAATACACCATGCTTCTGGTATATGGAGCTGTGTTAAATGGATGATTCCAATAGCATGGCATAAATAGACTTGAAATTGATTTGGAAATGTGGAAGTGTGTTAATCAAGTTCTGAAAACCCCCAAATTCCTTAAGAAGTTTATGATTTAATATCTTGTGTTTAAAAGTAAAAGTGTTTACAAACAAAATTGCATCCACATAAAATAATAAACCACTTTACCTCGTTCCATGGCAATCTCTTGCATATAGTTAAATAGCATTTCCCATTTGACTTGTTGAGTACGGTTGGTTGTACTCATACTTGCTAAAATTATAAACAGAGAATGCTTGTCAAAAAAAATGAAGGAGATTATCAAGACGACGCCGAGCTCTATGATATAGATGCCACCTAGTGTAAGGGTTTATTCTACACTTAAGCCTGCCTGTGGAGTTTCTTTTGTAATGTATCTTTGGGTTGTACGCCCCGACTATGTAAAACTTGTCTGTTAAACCTTACTTTTGTAATAAAATTTCATTTTTATGCTTAAGCTTGTCTTGACAATGGTGTACACTCATTTAGAGTACTCGCAGCTGAACAATCCTTAATAGTTACGAGGATAATCTAACGTCCCCAGAAATAGGGGTGTTACATGCATCAACAAAGCGAGAATGTCATAAACCTTTTGTAGCTGTTGTCTTGCTAGTTGACGGCTCAGATTGATTGTTTGGAGGACAATCTGTGAGCCGCATCAAACAGGCCATAAACTCTCCCAACACAGAATTATGGACATGCACAACATTTACAACTTTATATAGGGGATATGCGTAGTTTCTGAGATAAATTGATTCTTTAGGACTTGAGCAACAACCAATACATGGAGTCAAGTCTTGCTTAAACCATTAAAAACTGAACAGCTTATCCACCCAGCCGTGCCCTCCGAGTCTCCGACTCCATCTTCTGAATCAAACGATAAGCACGAGCATCATCAACCATTGTCACACAGCCGGTTAATTAAAAGGCGACGCGGTTTGATCTTGAGCTAAGCAAGCCTTTTAATTATATTTTTGTTTAATCGCTACTTGTTTGGATCTCTTCTGCTACAGTGGCATTAATATGAACGTCAGTTCTGCTTTTTTTAAGAAAAACATGGCCCTAAAGGACCATTAACCCTTCTTTATGTTATGAGGTAAAAATTACAAAAGCATCCAACTTTATAAATAAGTTCACAATAAAAGATAAAATTACAATAAAACCATCTGGATCGATTCCTCTTTTTCTGCAGCAGGTAACAACTTGTCCTGAGACGAGACCTAGGGAGAAAACGCAGAAGTCAGATGTGTTGAAGATGGCAGGCACTGACTTGGAAGCTTTGCCGCCGGAGATAGTGATGTTGGCCGACGGTAACCTTGCACAAGAAGAAGCAGGCTGCTGTACGCCTTCGTTGATGAAGCCACCACTAGAGATGTTGATACCAGCTGGTGCCAACCCGATGAAGAAGATGAGGAAGGGGCGTAACTCAAGGTAAGGCCACCATGCACCTGCTTTGTTGCTAACTCCTCTTGAAGACATGCTCATGGAGGAGGTAAGTTTGAGGATTCCGCCGGGGCTATGGGTACAGGTTGGGTGAAGCCACCGACGCCACTTCGATCTGCTACAAGTGGCCTTTGATTGCTTAGATCTGGATCAAAGGCCAGAGGAATCGAGGAGAAGTTAGATTTGGAGACCTCAAAAGCAGGGCTAAAGGGGGCAAGGCTCGGTACGGGTCAAACAGGGAGGAAGCCGGCAACCACGATTTCACCTTAAACTAGGAAGAAGGTATCACGCCTAAACACACCAAGGTAAGAAAGGAGGGAGAGCATAAGAAGACTGGAGCCGAGGAAGAAGCCTTCTTCTGCAACGACGATGGACAGCGGCGGTCTGAACTCTTCGGGTTGTACAAAGAAAAGAAATTTCGTCCGAAAGAGAAATTTCGGACAAAAAAGAAAACAAAAGAGAAAGCTAAGCCTATACAGGGATGGGACCAGGGAAAAATATTTCGTCCGAAATTTCGCTATTTCGGCGAAATTTTGCTGCTTTCGGTGGTCAACAA
The DNA here is from genome assembly GCA_017311315.1 of Dendrocalamus latiflorus. Classification (NCBI taxonomy): domain Eukaryota; kingdom Viridiplantae; phylum Streptophyta; class Magnoliopsida; order Poales; family Poaceae; genus Dendrocalamus; species Dendrocalamus latiflorus. The sequence continues at coordinate 26,245,626 of CM029642.1, forward strand.
AATAATCCCATCCCGGTCAAAAATTTCGCACCTATTTGAAATCGGCCGGGGCGAGCTGCACCCGCACGCCCCCAGCCCAAATGCCCAGCGCCCCAGGCCCCCAGCCCACCAGTCCCCCCACGCCGCAGGCCGCACTCGCGCTCCCTAGTAAACCCTAACCCTAGTCCACAGAACTCCCGACTCCCCAATCGCATCCCTCCGAGCACCGAGCGGTGGGAAAGAAGAGCGGCAGGCGGCGCCCAAGGCGGGGAAGAAGAGGGGCGGGCGGCGGCCATCCCCATCCCTATCTTCCACCGGGCGGCAAGCGGCAGCCAAGTCGGGGAAGAGCGGGAGGCGGCCAAGGTGGGGACAAGCGGCGGGCGGCGGCCAAGGTGGGGCAACTCCCTCCCCCAATCGATTCGACAGCGGCGCAGCTCTCTCCCCGATCGATTCAACGACGGCTCATCTCCCTCCCCGATCGATTCGACGGCGGCATGCTCGACCTCCCCCCTTGTCCCCAATCTTCCCCGAGGTGGGCACCCAATCTCTAAGGCCGAAGGACGACGGAGTGGGTGTGGGTTAACAACTTTGACACGGCAGAGGATCAACACTAACCGGGAATGTATTTATCTCAGTTCTCAAATTCTGATTAAATTTCATCAAAAATTCGATTTTTTTCGTCTGAAATTCAAATAAAATGAACGAAATTTCGTTCTTTCATTTCTTTCGCCGGCAGCCGAAATTTTTTTGCATCTGAAAGATTAAACCCTGGATGGGACCCCTCCCACTCAATGTCGGTGAGAATCCGGGGAGGAGATAGGGGAGGGGCCTACTGGATTTGGAGGGGGAGAGTTTTGTGGAGGAAGGGGGAAAATCACCTTGCAGAGCTCTCCAAGTGGAAGTTCTTGACGTTCGGTGTTTAAATTGCTTCAAGAATTTCAGTTCTAATGGTTTAAGCATGAGCCTAGCGAAGGTTGCTGAATTGAATCAATCACCTACCACATGCTTGTTTGTACATTTCGATAATCACCATGTGAGAAGACATGCGATTTTGCCCTCTATTCCCGTAAACAATTGGGCTCGGTTGTCCAGAGCCAATGATGATGCAGTGTACTGCATGCTCAGTTGATTTTCAGGATTTGAACAGCAAACAACATTTTATAGGATCGATAGTATTTCTTGCAAAACATTGGAGTAGGAGTACTAATTAAGCATTAGCTGAATCCATGGTCTGTAGCCTTCTCACGCGCTTAGGTATCGGTCGAGCATTGGCTCTATTTTTTTGGTACAGTTGATGATTTTTGACGGTATTTTTTTAAAAAAAACATCTGATAATAGATAATAGAGATACCGATATGGATGACACACAATTTTAGGCTCAAGAAGTCGTTTAGAAAATCCCCTTTGAGAAGCTGTCCCGTTTATTTCGACTTTCAGAGAAGTCGATGCCAAAAGCCCAAAAGAATAGAATGATTATCACACATGCAATGTTAGTGTTTCAATTTTTGCAAAACTTATGGTACGTCACACTTTTTAAACTCTGTACTCGCATATGTTATAGACACAGTTCTTACTGAGCATTGCTAGACTTGTAGCAAACGATTTTCTCACCACAAAAAGCGTGGCTTCCAAATTTTTTGGCACAAAATTATGGAAAACGTGGTAAGCTACCAAACAGGCCACGACTTTGTGTAGGGCTGATAAGTCGACTAGAAGGAGGGATTGAATAAGCGCCACACAAACAACAGGTCACTTGAAAAGTTTTCACCTAAAACCTTGAGCACTTGTCCCTCACAAAGTTACTAAGAAGTTATGGAAGGTTGGTGCAAAGCATGGTTGAAAAATGCATGAAAACAGAGCAAATTAACCATAAGGCGATCATACCTCAGTTGTAAGGGTGGTCATACCGTTGTGCAGTCATACCTAAGGTACATGAGCGGTATGACTTTTGAGAGGTATGACTTTTGAGCGGTATGACCACATGTATAAGGGTGGTATGTCCTTGTAGGATGAAGGATAACCGACTAGAGGGGGTGAATAGGAGGTTTTTAAATTTTCTTGCCTCTTAATTAATTCTTTGCAATTTTAATATGACAAGACTATAATGCACTTGAGACCTACACAATTCTAGTCAAGTTGAGAATCTACAATAGCACTAGTACAAATAAATGATCACAAGGAGATTAATAAATAAGTGCTAAAAGGTGACAAGAGGGAAACAAGTACACTCGATGTTTTACCATGGTGTTCAGAAACTTGCCGGTTTCCCCTAGTCCACGTTGAGGTTAGCCCAAACGAATTAGACCGGCTCCACAAATTAAGCCTTCCACCTCAATTCACTAATGGTAGCTCTTACTCGCTCCAGGTACGTGAGCTCCAACCTTCACACACGTCGGGTCTTCTCACAAGCTTCTTGAGAAGATCACCGAGCAATCTCTACCAAGTCGTCCAGGTGCCAGCAAACACCAAGAGTAAAAGATCTCAAGCTTCACTTGACCACAATTAAGTGTCAAAGGATCAAACTATTGGATGCAATGCACTTTTTGGCTCAACCACCTCAAATGAATGCACAAAGGGTGAATGAGGTGTGGAGTGAATGCTCAATACTCAAAGATGTTCAATGGGGTCTATTCTTCTTGTCATTGAGCAGTGGTACGGGTATTTATATCCTTACCAACCAAATCTAGCTGTTAGAGAAAAATTACAGAAAAATTTAGGGCGAGCGGAAGTACCGCAGGCCAAAGGTTGGTACTTCCGCTCCGGCTCTGACACGACAGTAACGGCTATGTCAGAGCTTCTGAACTAGCCGTTTAAAGTCGGCGTGAAACTACTGCCATTATAAATCTGGTACTTTCGTTTTTCGGTAGTTCCGGGAAGTCGGCGCGGCACTACTGCTTGGGTCGGAACCAAAAGTTGGCGCTCTCTGGAAAAAAGGTTCCGCCCTTGCCTCCGGAGCTTCTGTGCTCCAGAAATACCGCTTCAGATAGTGGAACTACCGCTCAAACGGTAGTTCCGATGTTGAAACTCCGGTACTTCCGGATTTCGCAAACTCTAAAATCACCTGAAGGGTGCTCTCCGAAAAAAGGCTCTGCTTGGATACCCGGAGCTTCCGACAAGTAGAAGTACTGCAATTTACATGCCAGTACTTCCGGTTGTCCGGACAGAGCACCGAGCACTCTCGGGGTGCTCTCTTGAAAAAAGGTTCTGCCTGATTTTTCGGAGCTTCCGGGCGCCGGAAGTACCGCTCAGGACTGCAGAACTTCCGCTCTGTGGTAGTTATGTCGTTAAAACTCCGGTACTTCTGTTTTTCTAGACAAAGCACGGATTTGTCTTTTAAACTTGATTTTCAAAGAATGCATGATCCTAATTTGATCCAAATGGCACAAGAATTACGCTATCAAGCTACTTGCCATGATCCCTCTTTATGGTACAACATTTAGCCTATAATCCGGTCTTTCACCCTTTCTCCTAAGACCGGTAAAAATAAAAAGAGGGTCCTAGTCTAAGTATACCTTTGCCTTGAGCCACTTTTGATCTTCACATTGATCCTTAGTATGCGTCTTGTCATCTACTTAAGGACTTAACCTTTTAAATACTTATCAAACACGTTAGTCCCATATTCACATAAATTCATTAATTACCAAACTATTTTTAGGGGCCTAGATGCTTTCAGTCCTATTGAACAGAACCAACATAACATAACATTTTTAGGGGCAAATGAGCAAACGCACTCAAGAGTGGGGCAAATGAGCAATTTTTCCTTGGCAATGAAAACTAACGAGGCAATTGCATCTACGCACCTCCAAAATTCAGAAATTACAGGTTTTACCATGGCTCCAAGTTTTTTTCCCTAATGTTGCATAGAGTTCTACATCTCGATAGCTCATGGGGGCTTATCATCATTTAACATGTTGTCAATGCACGATGGTAGCCAATCTTTGCTGTCCTGCAGTCACTGTCTCCCCACCGCCACCATTGATAGCCTCCCAGCTACCTCCATTGTTACCACAAAACTCTTGGCTGGTGCGACGAACTCGATTGCCGCCATCGCAACTATTCATTGCAGGCTTTGCTGACCTTGCCCATCCTCAGCCTCTGATATTTTATGGTGAGGCGTTGGTCAAGTACTAGCTCGCTGAACCCATGACTGGTGTTTTAAATTTACCTTTTGGAGTACAAATCTTGATTCATAATCGAAAGGCTCAAAATTGTACTAGTTCTCAGAAATTTCTATCAGCTAAAGGATAGCAAAACACTACTATAAAAAAGGCTATACTGGATGGCTACATCACAGACGGTTCATAGGGAACCGTCTGTGCTCTAATTATCACACATGATTTTATAAGCATGACAATATACTGTCTGTGATAGGAAACTGTCATAGACGGTTCATACGAATAATCATATGTGATATTTTCACAAACGGTTATTTATACGAACCATCTATGATAGTGAAAGACATCATAGACAGTTCCTATTAATAACTGTCTATGATAATTCACAGACGGTTATTTATATAAACCGTCTATGATAGTGGCGGACATCACAAACAATTTGTATAAATGACCGTCTGTGATAATTCATAGACGGTTATCACTAAAAACCATTTGTGATAGTTTCATATCACAGACGGTTTATGGTTGGAACCATCTGGAATACGCCGCATTATTAAATAGCAAGCATGGTCTCAATAGATCTGTATTCATTGCGCTGCATTGAAGGAGATGGCCGGCTTTGGGGATTTTGGTGAAAATATACCGCCTGTAGATCGATTTGTTCTTGATGATTAGATATTAGTATTTGCTTCTAATAACTTATATGCCGTGTAATAGCTAGAGAGAGATGATAGCTAGGTTTTTAGATTTAGCTAGCTAGATTTAGAGAGATATGGTAGTTTGCTCCAATTTAAGAATAGGTCAGTACTCGTAGTTTACTTTAATATATTTCTGCTTGATATTGCTTCATGAATGTGTGGCTAACTATTTAATTTAGATACAGACAATTTACCAAGCTAGACTGGTCCCAACAAATATATTTTCGTTGCGCTACATTGAAGGAGGCGACCGGCTTTGGGGAAGCATTCCGATTGTAAATCTAGCTGCTTGTAGATCAATTTGTTCTAGCTTGGTGGTTAGAGGTTAGTATTTGTTTCTAATTTATATACTTTGTAATAAAGAGAGATGATAGCTAGATTTAGATCTAGATTAATTGGTAGTTTTCTGCAATTTAAGAATTTATGTAGCTGGTTAGCTATAGCAGTATTAATAATCTAATTTGACACTAATTTGTGACATGCGTAGTGTAGATGGACCGAAGCTGGATGTACGTTGAGAACTGTGTGAGTGAAGTGTACAATTACTTATCCAAGGACCGAAGCATTCTGGAAACGATATTGATATGTATCTAGCACCATTGATGGAAGATGTTGTTACAGTGTGGAACGAAGAGGTACAGGAATGGAATATGGACAGACGAGAGAACTTTACTCTGCGCGCTATGTTGTTCTACACCATCAAAGATCTTCCTACCCTTGGTAACCTGCCAAGGTTGAGGTAGAAAGGAGCCAAAGTATGTCCTTACTGCTTAGATTATACCAAGATTATGTGGCTAAACAACTCGCGCAAAACTGTGTACATGTGTCACCGTAGGTTCCTTCCAAGGTATCACCCACACTGCAGGATGAAGAAATAATTTAATAAAAAAGAGGATGACTTAGCATCAAGGCCTTTTAGCATAATGAGGTCTACGATATGATCAACGATATCGATGTTGTGCTTGGAAAGGGCCGTAAGTTAAGGACCCGTCAGAAGAGCATGTGGAAGAAGATATCGGTATTTTGGGACTTACCTTACTGGGAGCAATTAGAAGTTCGCAATTGCATTGGTGTCATGCATGTAGAGAAGAATGTATGTGATAGCTTGATTGGTCTTTTACTAAACATTCGTGATAAAACAAAGGATGGTGTCAACGCATGGCGTGACTTGGTCACTGTGAACATTAGGACCAAATTAGCACTAATAGAGACCGATAAAGTCCAACGTACCTTCCCCAACTTGTTACACTCTCTCCAAGTATGAGAGAACTGAACTGTATCAGTGCTTGCATGGTGTGAATGTTCCATTAGGTTACTCCGCTAGCATGAAGAAACTTGTTTCCATACAAGATTTGAAATTAATTGGTATGAAGTCTTATGACTGTCATGTGCTAATGACACAATTGCTTCCTATTGCAATTAGAAGTATTTTGCTGAACAAGGTTCGAGCGATAATCATGAGGCTATGTTCTTTCTATAACGCAATTGCTCAGAAGGTCATTGATCTCGATGGACTAGACGCTCTACAAACCAAGGTGGTGATGACTCTATGTCATCTTGAGATATATTTTCCTCCGTCATTTTTTGATATCATGGTCCATCTCATTGTCCACCTTGTGAAAAAGATAAAGATATGCGGCTCAAGTTCTATGTATGCAATCGATCTCGATCGGAAGGCAGCATCATCAAAGGTTATGCAACTGAGGAGGTTATTGAGTTCTACATCGATTACATGAATCAGGTCGAACGATAGGTGTGCTTGTATCTCATCATGAGGGGAGGCTAGAGGGTATTGGGACCATCGGAAGGAAAATAACAACTCCCAATTTAGATACATACACTCAAGCCATTTCATGGTCTTACAACATGACTGAAGTGTCCCCGTATATTGAAGAGCAGAAGACATGCTATGCCAAGAGAATCCAGGCCAATCGGAGGTTTGGATCACAAGACAGCACAACCATCTGTTCAACGAATGGTTGAGGGTGTGATTTACTAGGAGGTCGTCAAGTGAAACACTGCAATGGTTGGCAAAAGGGGAAAAATTTATAATTGTGACATGGCAAGGACAGGACATTAATGGGTACACATTTTACAACAAATTAGGACAGAAAGAGCACAGTCCAAACTCAGGTGTTCGCATAGATGCATTTCGTGATGAGCAGTTCAATACCGCAAGCCCAAGCTCCTACTATGGGCTTGTAGAGGAGATTTAGGAGCTTGAATATATAATTTTTAAGGTCTCTCTATTTCAGTGCCGTTGGGTCCAACTCCCACATGGTGTAAAGGTTGACAAGTACGACGTCACCACTGTGGACCTCGAACGCGTAGGATACAAAGATGAACTATTTGTACTTGCAAGGTAAGTTATTCAAGTTTTTTATGTAACCGACCCAGCAAATAAGAAGCGCCACGTAGTTCTTCATGGAAAAAGAAGGATTGTCAGAGTTGAGAATGTCGTAGATGAGGATGAGTATAATTAATTTGACGAGTTGCCTCCATTTAGAGACAAGATCAGGCTCGAGGAAGAATCAAGCCATGAAGTAAGCTATATGCATGTCGACTATCGTGAAGGGATTTATTTCAAAGGAAATAGCCAAGTGTAATGATCCAATGTAATTATAAGAAACTCGTCATATAATTAAGGAATTATTCCATTGTAATTGGTTTAGTAATTAAGAAATAATTACATCTGTGATTGTATATGCTTGTTTTTTCATAGGGCATGGCTAGCACTTCCTGATGCTAGTTGAAAAATATAACTATCACAGACAGTTATACGATGGAACCATCTGTGATGTGGTTTATATCACAGACGGTTCTATTCTGGAACTGCCTATGATAGTTCCTCGTATAAGTAGCGACATGCTAGGGTTGCGCCCTCACTCACTCACTCAGTTGCATCCTTTCGCCTCCTCACCTCGCGACGCCTTGCTAAATCCAATTTCCTACCGTTGCCCCTAGTCGGATCAACAACCTCACTGTCGCCCCCATCCGAATCCATCATCGCCGCCAGCCAGACACCGTCACCCCTAGCCCCAGCGGATCCGCCGTCGCCCCCTCTCCGTTGCCCCCAGTCAGTTCGACTGCCTCTCCTCCCTATCACCTCTAGCTCCAGCCGAAGGTATGAATTTGCTTCATCTTTTTTTCTTCATCATCTTTTCTATCACACTAGCAATCCTAGTAGAAATCCATATGTTCACTGTGGTTACAAGCAAAGGAGAAGAAAACATGGTAGTGTTTGATGCTATGTAATATGAGCATAAATAAATCTTCAAGTAAAGATTAGATAAAAATAAGGGCTGCCATGAAGTGCTATAATCTCAACCCCTTATAGGCACTTGTTTTAAGGTCCATGCAAATTTAAAAAGGAACAAAGATAAGTCAAGAAAAAAATTAAATGATGCTTCAAATCTAGAATGGAAGTTGTTACAAAAAATTCAACATTGAGTCTCAACCCCTTATAGGCACTTCATATCATTTCAAGCCCAAGTGTATGGTGCTTTATTATTCGTCTTGTAGTGGTCTGTTGGTTCAAGTAAAAAATGGCATGAAACACTGTGAGTCAGAGTAGTAGTTGTACAAGAGGAACATTATGGTGCTTTAATACTCGTCTTGTAGTTGTTGTTGAGGTGAAAAATACCAAATCACACACACTAGTGTCCTCTATGATTCACTTTGTTATTGCTATAAAGAACTTTGTAGCAACAATGTACGTCGCTGAATGTTGTTATTTCTTGTAAGATCAACCATGTGCCAATGTTTACATTCACAGCTCACTGTAATTAGTTTTTTCTTGTGAGAGAGATGGCGTCATTATCGTCACCATCAACGTCATTGAAAGGGTCTGATGCTCCAAAGATCAGGGTAGTTAAGCATGGCAGAGGATTACCGAAAAGGCTAAGGGGCTGAATGACCATCACAGCGGTCTCTCCAGATGGGGTCCCTCTGCAGCAGAAGAAAGTAGCCGCAGCATTTTGGACTACCTGCAAGATAATTGGAAGGCAACGGGTCCCCATCACCATACCAAACTGGAAAGGTTTGTCAAAAGGCAAGAAAGGGGTGCTGTGGACAGAAATTTCAAACTCGTTTGAGATCTCAACAGAAGTCCAGGGACTCGTACAATGGCAGGCACTTCTCGCGATGGGAAAAGTATGAAAAACCTTCAAGAGTATGCTTTGTCATGCAGTACTTGAACAAGGATCGCACGTCCTTCACGAAATATCCTTTTCTGTCACTGAAAACATGGGAGGCCTTTGTGCGGATGAAGACGATGACCAAATTTCAATAGCAAAGTGCAGCGCACAAGTCTCTCTAGGCACAGAACACTCACCCCACAGACTCGGCACCGCAGCGTACGTGGGTAAAATCCCACAATGGAGGATGGAGGATGAGGTCGCAATGCGATCGGAGGCCTCCCCACCATTTGCTGGGATCACAAACGAGCGCGCTTGAAACTGGTTAAGAGCGAGGTCATCAACCACGTCTTCAGGTGTCATCTCTTTCAAAAACCACGCAGACGAGGAAATATCCCAACACCTGATAAGATATGTTACACTACCTAGTTATTAATAGGTCCATAACTTCATGGGGTCTAAAATAACATGACTGTCTATTGCAGCAAACATTGACTACCGAATCTTCCCAAGGCTCCTTCCAAGTAGTCAGGGAGAGGGATATGCTATCCATGGCCTTGGGAAACAAGGAGCACCCAGGTCGCACATGAGGCCTAGGGGTTTATGTTTTTGGAGGCATGGATTCCCAAACAACTCCGAGGTGTATAGGAGTATGAAGAGATCTAAGGCCGAGCACAAGGAATGTATGAAACAAGACTTGATGCAAAACTTCAGGACATTACCACCTCACTTCAAAAAGAGATAGATTCATTGTGGGAGGAATTAAGATAAGTCTGCAATCACTTGCAAGCCACACCCATTAGTACGATACACAATCCCATTCAATGTCGGAGTAGTTGCGTATCTGCGCCACTTTCTAAACATAGCAACGTCCACTTACCTATCGACAACATCCAGGTAATGTACATCTCTCGAATGCTACATAGATAGACTTGGTGGACACCTTAGCTCATCGTGTATCATTATTTAGGGGCCCACATCGTGCATCCTCAAAGTCAAGCTTATTTGCTCCATTCCCATTGACGCTAGGTGGGGGATGGCGTATCAATGCTTACCAGGGATGTTGGTGCATGGTGCCCAGTTAGAGACCAAATTCGCAAAGGTCCAAGTGGACATGATTAATGATGTTTTCAGGGTCATCCCGCTAGAGAGGCCCCCAAATAGAGAAATCATAACGCTAGGGGATACCATCCACACATTTGTCTAGTGGCCCAAGAGGGACATCACTCTGGACCCTTCCGTGCCACGATCTCCATACGACCATGCTTATCAAACAGAACCCTTTACGACTCCACCTCAAGCTTCTCTTCAGAAGGCACATCGGCTCCCGTGGAGGCAACACCAAAAATGTATCGCAAGCGAGGTGCTAATGCTCAATCGAAGAAGATTGAGGCACCTCCTAGGGAGTACAACCTCGGAGTGTTGTTGGTCCCCGAATCATAATTACCCAGCCTTGGACTGTTTTGCAGGACTTTGCATACCTGGGACATGTAGAGGTCCAACAGGAAGCTAAATCGGGAAAGTGGATTCACTGTGAGATACACAGAGGTACATTTCCTCTATGACTTGGGCTACTTCATCGTGACTTTCGAAGACTTATTCTTACTATTCAACCTCGATGAACTTGACACCTCACTTCTACGATGCTTTACATTGTAAGTGTATTGTACAATTAAGTTCTATATTAACATAATACCGATAAATGTCATAACTCATTGCATATGTATAGATCCATAATCCAACAAGTCCGGCAACGGCGATAACTGGTAGGTTTCCTCAACCTACACTTTGTCCCTGAGAAATCCATCAATGATAATGCATTCTTCCTCCAAGATCATATAACGAGGAGATTGCTTGTTCACATTGACAAGGACTATAGCCTGGTACCCTTCAACCAGGGGTAAGTGCTTCACTAGTTGCCATACAAGTTTCATTTGTACTTTATACACAACATGAATTTATGATTAATCACTATGGCAACATACATGACTAGATCTCACTGGACTCTAATTGTGATTGTACTAAGTAGAGCAAGGTAATATATCTTGATTCTCTACTTAGGTGCAACCATGACTTCACCCTTGTGTAACAAACAATTGGTAGGTAAACTCATTTCCTCTATACATAACTCAATTGTAGTCTTCCCTTCGTTTGCAATGGCCAAGGCTAACTTTTTGGAATCATGTAGGTCGTTCAACGCTTAGGTTGCCTAGGGAGGAAGACACAAGGAATCCAGCGCCACACTACGACATAGCACTACACCATGGCATAAATCCACCGTCATGCCGTCTGTAGGCGAAGCCGTCTTTAACATCAGCGTGTCTGTAGGCAAAGACCTTTACCGACAGAAAATGTGTGTCGGGAGAAAGCCTGTCGGTAAAGGTCTTTGCCGATAGACCAAACCTTTACCGATAGACTGTCTGTCGGTAAAGTTCAAGTTTTACCGACAGACTACTTTTCCCTACAGACAAACAATTGCCGACAGACAAATAGTTACCGACAGATGTTCTGTAGAAAAATAGCGCATACACCGACAGACCATCTGACGCATCACAAAATAACAGATTTTTTCAGTATATATATACATACACATGAAAATCGCATAATATTGCAGTCAAAACCAAATTACTTCATACATACATCCATTCAACACATATAGTCCAGAGTGGCAACATGTTTCACGCATACATCCAAAATGTCACACACAAATATACATCCAGATTATAGTTCTAAATTGCTCTAGAATTCGATCAGTACACCACAAATAGTCCAAAAGCTCACATAGCTCAAACAATAGTTCTCCATAAGATCAGGTAGCATGTCACCATGTCCAAAAGATCACAAAAGATTAGCTAGCATGTCATCATGTCCAAAAGATCACAATGTCCAAAAGATTGCATTAACCATAGATTCTAACTAAGTTATCTATGTAGTACAAAGCATCAACTTCAGCCCTGGGTACAAAGCATCTAGAGGCCACCACCAGCAGTGAGCAAAAGTTTCACACCTAGCACATGTTGGTCCAGAGTACTATTCCAGCACAGTCCCTGTAAAAGAAACAAAATGAACAGCAACTTGATCTCTTATCTAGCACATGAACTAAAAAACAAATCTTAGAATGACAGTAGTTTCCATTTGTTGGCAAAAGATAAACACCTTCATTAAGATGAACACAAAAAGACATTCATTTGAACACAAAAAGACATTCATTTGATCAATTATGACTTATTAGCAGAGCCTGTAATCCTGTTCACCTACTAGAAAAGAATGGATTGGAAGAAAATACCTCCATTTTGGAGCTTGTAGATTTGTTGCTAACCTTCAACTGCCAAATTTCCAATATCAATAATTTATAGTTACAATGTGATGCAAACAACTAAAAAACTTAAAATACTATAAGTTGCAAAATCATACCCTATTGTTTGGCCATGCAATGGACATGTACTGAGCATCGATTAGAGTTTCCATATCATCATATGGACGGGGAAGCAGGGCATCTCTTTTCAGCACAACATTTACAACAACTTCATAGAACTGAACACCAAGAGGTTCACCTCCCACTATGGTGCTAGGGTCAGTTAATAGAATTATTGCTTTAGCCACAGGGATATCAGTCCTCAAGACAGCATATAATATAACATCCCTTCCAACCTAAAGGGCATACATTTCAGTGAGGAGTAATATAAAACAATATTTAAGTGCATAATTGAAAGCAGGGATTAGATAGTTGAGAACATTACAAGGCTTTCTTCTCCACTGCAGGAGGCCTCGTGGCTGCATTGCTCCTTGATGGCACCCTTGGACTAATAACTTTTCTACAGATAACAGCGTCATCCTCATCGAATAGCATATTATCCATACGCCCTTGCTGATTTGAATTATTAAACTCTTCAAGTTCTGGTTCGATCCTTGGGCTCTACAAAAGCAGCGGAATAAGTTTTCACAAGGGGTGTCTAAAATTAGTGATATTTTCCTTATGAAAAAGGATGATGGAAAACTAAGAAAAAGGATGCTGCAGTGTAAAAATTAGGAAAAGGATGACTAAGTACTGAGTAGTTTCAGATTCAAGGTTGGATGTATTCAATTAGCTATATGTAGTAAGGCAATCAATTGTGTAAAAAAATGATCTAAATGGCTGCATGCTAAGAATGACTCATAAGTGACATTATGCAACTCATAAGTGGAGAGTATGATCACAGTTTGTAAATACTTTACACCTAAAAGTAGGTTTCTTTTTCTGCAACTCATAAGTGACATTATACAACTTCACCTCAACATGACGTGAATTAGAAGCATGGTGGGAACTTGTTTCAATATTCTGGACACGTTGAGATAACAACATCTGCTCCATTTGGTCAAAACGCTACTGCATGTGATCCATGCGTTGTGTTAGAGCGTTAACTACTTCTTGAGTTTGCCGATGAGCTTCTATTTCTAGTTGAAGTCTTGTTGGCAATTTGTTACGCGCTCCTGGTGTGCCCACATCTTGAGGAGTTGGTCCCTTTCCTAGAACACGAACAGAACCTCTTGGCTCCTTTAGACCACAGACATGTGCAAACAAATCACCCTCCTGGATGGATTTTTCCTTTAGTTCTGGGTGATTTTCAGCAGCCTCTTTTAGCTTTTGCTACAACAATGCATACCATATTAGCTAGTACTATTGAAAAAACACAATAGATCTATTAGAAAAACACATACAATTGTTGCCTCAGCCTATGGAATCGGTTGTCCATTTTTAGTTGAATGTGTCTCAATCCAGATTTCATCTCTTCTAGCCCCTTACATCCTTTCCTTTTCGTTCATCGCGTTGGAGTGCAACAGTTTGATCTAGAGGTGCAAGGAAAATGACAAAATAATAATATTAGAAGTACGAAACAGATCAGGATGTTGAGACTAGTTTCTATATTATGCCTATAGGTTGTACACTACAATACAATATTTGGTTGCCAACTATATGCACCAATGAACAAAAATAGATACTTACAGTTCATTTAAAGTAGTACTAGCAAGAATTTACCTTCTTCATCGGCATTTATTTCATGTTCCTCCGGTTGGTATTCAGGATCTTGATGGACACGTTCATCTACATTGTCCTCCATATTTTTCCTTGTCCTGGGGCGTAAGTTATGATTTCCATATGGTGCTCCTTTTGTGCATTCAGTTATCTATGAAAAGTCATATGTATGTGAAATAAAAGGGACACATCATAGACAACATGAAATACAACTATAATAGACAGGCATATATATCCTTAGCAATTTTCTTGGGTGGCTTTTGAACATGTATATTGCTGGCCAGTTGTGGGAGGTTAAGAGATTGCAACTTCTCATTGTTTTCCACTATTGTATTGTTCCGATGTATTTCATAGTCTGTTAGTGTCCCTTGCTTACTCTTTCCTCCTGACCTTCCACTGACCCCCCCCCCCCCTTTCTTTAATCCTTTCTCTTGTGTTTTCCATTCTTTTTCCTGCAGGTGATTGCAATTAGTTAGCAAATGTTCATCCATATAGAATACTATAGCAGGACTTCACATGATGTAATATAATATAATGCGGAACAGAACTTAGATGCAACAGTAGTATATTTGTACAAAACTTACTTTTCAGGTTTATTTGCATCAACAATTATTCCATCTATATCTGTCCTGACACAACCAATATCTCCAACATTGATATTCATAATTGAAATAGGATGCACATCAGCATGGTTTAGAATGAACAACAGCAAACCAATCAATAGGGTCTTGAACATAGTAAACTTGGATGGCTTGGGATGCTAAAATGAAATGCTCATCTGATAGCTTGTCACCGGTATTGAATAAATGTTTGAAATTACACTAGTAACCCCAAACTGATCTATCTTTACCCACTTCCCTTCCGTGCGGTTATCAACCCAGTCACATTTGAAGAGCACTATATTCCCATTGTTGCTATAATTCAACTCAATAATTTCTTTTATAATACCATAATATGTCTTGTTTCCTATTATGTGGCAGTCAATATTCCCCCTCTCAAAACATGTGGTCTGTGCAGTTAAAGAAACACCGCTGCTTTGAACAGGCCTTCCCTCATCATAAGCTTGGGTATGAAAATTAAACCCATTTATGGTGTAACTATTATATTTAGTAGCAACCATTGTTGGCTCTTTGGCTAAAATTTTTATCTCATCTGGTTCATTCTCACCCATCTCAGCCACCTGTGATTATGACATATATGTCAACCTAAAGTTATATCACAGTAAAAATTAGACATTGGTATGACCACTTGCTTACTTACATGCAATCTAAACCACTCATGAAAGGTTTCATGATGCACGCGATTGATTTCTCGCTTGTTTCGAAGTCCAGTTGAGGAAAGATAGTTAATATGCTTACTGCAAGTGTCATATTAGTACTGTTAGGAACTTCAGATTGATTTTTCAGAATGCTAAAATAATTTAAATAGCTTACTTCAAATAAGAATCTATATTATCATAGTTGAACAAGACATATCTATGTACTTGCAGCCAACTTTTATGGTCCAAAGCCACACAACATTTGCCAGCCAATCCTCGCCCAATGGTGCGAAAGAAAGGAGGAGTACTACCAACATCAATAGGGAAGCCTTCATCATTTCTAATCTGTCGAGTAAATCAAGTCACACCAAGCAAATAGCGTGAACAGAATGTAAGACACTCATTGAATAAATAGCTCTCTGCAATTGATCCTTCCGGGTGACTTCTAGTGCGCACATACCCCTTACACCTCATCAAAAACCTATGCATACATAAATATGAAATTAAAGTGAGTTTTTTTTTTGCAATGAGGCATGGCTACAATTATTTAATTTGTTCTTGTAGAAAATCACCTCTCTACAGGATACATGTTGCGAAAATGTACTGGACCAGCGATTCTTGCTTGAGCAGGGAGATGAACCATCAAGTGTATCATAATATCAAAAAATTATGGTAAGAATATGGTCTCAAGAAGACATAAGGTCTCAGCTATGTCAACTTCTAGTTTTTGCATATCACTTACACGGATTACAGGCGAATATATTTGCTTAAAAAAATTGCTCACGCGAATCAGTGTTGCACTAACATTTTCTGGTAGTATCCTTCTAACAGCAAGTGGAAGTAAGTGTTGCAAAAGAACATGGTTGTCATGACTCTTAAGCCCAATTATCTTTCTCTCATTAACCTGAATATTGCGCCAAATGTCTGATGCATAACCATCGGGAAACTTAACTCCCTTTAATACCGAACAAAACAACTTCTTCTCTTCAGAACTCATTGAATATGGTGCTGGAGGTAAATAACATTTATCTTCTACTTCAATAGGATGAAGACCACTTCTTATGCCTAGAGCTTGAAGGTCCAATCGAGAATTCAAGTTATCCTTAGATTTCTTGTCAGTACCCAACAATGTATTAATTATATTATCACATACGTTCTTTTCAATCTGCATGACATCAAGATTATGACACAGGAGCAAGTCCTTCCAATATGGAAGCTTGAACCAAATGGACCTCCTTTTCCATATATTAATTGGTTCCCCCTCCTTGCGCTTTCGTTTTTTTGATAGGTTCTTCCTAGATGGATCCTTGCCAAAATTTGGTTCCATGCCTTCGGTTTGCACCAAAATTTCCTCTCCAGACAATGGTTTAGGTGCTGACTGAAGCTCGGTAACACCATCAAATGAATGACTATCAAATCTAAATGGGTGGTTTGCATGTAAGAACGTACGATGCCCCATGTAACAAGTCTTGCCCCCATTTTTTAATCGAAGAGAACATGTAAATGAGTGGCACTCGAGACATGCTACTTCACCTGAGGTAGAACATCCAGCCACATATCCAAGACCTGGATAATCTGAAATGGTGCATAATATGGCAGCACACAGCTGGAAGTACTCATCCTTGGAAGCATCAAAAGTTCTAACTCCATTGACAAACATATCTACCATATCATCAACTAGTGGCTCCATAAAAACATCCATATCACTACCAGGAGCATATCGACCAGGAATTATCAAAGAAATAATGAAATTAGGTTGCTTCATACAAATCCATGGTGGAAAGTTGTATGGAATTAGAATTACCGGCCAAATACTATAAGAAATATTCATGGATCTGAATGGGTTGAACCCATCTATAGCTAATGCAAGTCTAAGGTTACGATTATCTGCAGCAAAATCTGGATGTTTATGGTCAAAATCCTTCCAAAGAGGAGAATCTGCTGTATGCCTAAGCAAACCATCTTTTGTGCGCTCTTCATCATGCCATCTTGCTAAGCCTGCTGTTCTAGAGCAAAGAAACAACCTCTGGAACCTTCTCTTTACAGGGAAATAGCGAAGAACCTTATTAGGAACCTTGTGTACGCGTTTCCCATTTGGACTCTTCTTTTCCGATTTCCACCGTGAAGTTTTACACTTTGGACAACATTCAGCATTAGCATTATCCTTCCAATAAAGAATGCAATCATTTATACATGCATGAATGCTGACATATCCAAGTCCTAGGCATTTGACAGTTTTCTTGGCTTCATTGTAGTTTTTTGGTAGTGTTGACCCTTCAGGGAAAGCTTCGTTAAGTAGATCAAGTAATAAGTCAAAACTCTTATCAGACCATCCCCCAAGCAACTTGGTGTGAAGTGGTTTTACGTACTATGAAACGCAGCTTTGAGTATTTCTTACACCCTGGGTATAGGTCTTGCCGATAATCATTTGATAGGTTCCTAAGAGCATCCAAATCTTCATTTGTTTGCACTGGATCACCATCATCCTCAAAATCCCCACCTTTGTCTAACCCACATGCTAAGTCTCTAAGCAAATCAGAGATATCATCATTTTCGCTAGACCCCTCCACATCCCCAACCTCATCATACTCAGGATAGTTCAAAAAAGATTTATCTTCCCCATGGAACATCCTTATCATGTAACCTTCTTCAAAGCCCTCACATATCAAATGCTCACGAACCTCGATTTCATCTCTCCAAACTGAACAGACACATTTTCTACAAGGGCATTGTATCTTGTTGCCTACGGATGAATTACTAAATACATGTTGTAGGAATTTGTTCAGTCCTTCCAAATATATTGTTGTATGCCTACGTGAAATACATCCATATATATCAGTTACTATATAATGGAGTGGAGAATATAGACCTAAAATAGTTGGAAGTGTTTCATATACCTACGCTTATCCATCCACCCTCTATCCATGGTGCACCTTTGTTATTTTCACAAGCAAACTAGTCAAACCAAAAATACATGTTGTAAGTTCCCCAACAATTGCAAATATACGCATTTCACATTTAGGACATAAAACTAAAAGCTACTAAAGATCAATGATTTCAATCACACATTAGAAATCCTATTCAAACATATATAATATTTTTTCCAAGATTCAGTCCCAAGCAAGCAGATAACAGTATCAATTTCAGCAATCAAGATGGGCACCATTTTGTAAAAACTAATACCTCCTTCAGAATGTTTATAAAAAAACTAAGTAAACAGAAAAGTATCATGTTGCCAACCTGGTGTCTAGAGATGTCAGCAGCAAGCTGAAACTTCCACCAGGGTTCGTGATCCCGTCGTCCTCCCCGAGACGATGCCAACAAATTTCTTTGAACAACTATTAGGGTTACATGCATGTACAATTATACATTTTATCATCATCTTGACCAAAATAAAATCAACAGTACAATATACTATACAATATATAAGGCAAAGAGATAAATCTGTTAGTGTTGCAAATATACAAAATACTAGAATGAATACTGCATAATATTCTCTTTGTTTTTCTTTCTTCCCCCTCCTCCTAAGTGTTAAAAATCAAGCCATCAAACAGACTATTACAAGAGGCGGCAGCTAAGGAGGCTCATTCCAGGCGCACGGGGGCGGAGAGGCAAGAAGGGGGCGGCGGCGGACCCCAAGGCGGAAGGGGGGCGGCGGCCACGGGCGGGGGGAGGGGTGGTGGCGGCCACGGCTGGGGGAGGGGTGGCGACGCCCGGGGGAGGAGGGGCGACGGCAGGGAGAAGGGGCGGCGGTGCACGGGGGGAGGGGCAGCGGCTCACGGGGGTAGGGGAGGCGGCGCACGGGTGGAGGGGCGGCAGCTCACGGGGGTAGGGGAGGCGTCGCACGGGGGGAGGGGCGGCGGCGCTCGGGGGGAGGGGCGGCGGCTCACGGGGGTAGGGGAGGCGGCGCACGGGGGGATCGACGGGCGGCGGCGCACTGGAGGAGGCCAGGGCAGCGCTCGGTTTCTACAGGGAGACTCAATGTTTGAGGGGTTTCTGCGAGAGACACCACATATTTGGCCAGCGCGCCATATTTCCCTCCACGCGCGGGGTTACTAATTTTTTCGCGTGCACAACAATTGCCGACACACAAAGATTTAGCCACAGATATGCTGATGTTGTTCATACAATTACCGACAGACGATCGGTCCTAATAGGTCAAGAGTATTACCTACAGATACTTTGTCATTGCTTTCGACTATTCCCGACAGACGGTTTGTCACTATGCTTTACCGACAAACTATGTGATGTTAAATGTCAACTTTTCCCCACAGACGACTGACGCTAAAAATTTACCATGGTGTAGTGTAGGACATGATTTTCAGTATCTGCTACAACACAACAATCATATGTCACACTTCATAATAATGCTCTAGAACTAACAATATCTATGTATGTAATTCTATTTTTGCAGTGCCACCGCAGCTATAGGCAATGTATGTGGATTCTACGTTTGCCACCATATGGAGGGAATCATGGCCACTAAGATGAATGATCTAGAGGTTTGTCAACTTGCCAATAATTATTTTGTGATTATCAATATATATATATATTTATTTATGTCGGGACCCCGGATTTCCGAACCCGGACCCTCTCTGTATTATAGCACTAGTCCCAGATCAAAGCTAGTGCACACAGTCAAACAGTGATGATTACATAACCAACAATGCTTTATTACAATAATAGAGAGTACTGACCGAAAGGTCTCATTATTACAAATGAGGTTTCAAGACCTCACACACACAAAAAACAGCGGAAGCAAAAGATAAATCCAGCGAAGACCCATCAATACGCCACAGGCAATTGACTGGGGAAGCGCGACCTAGTACTCCGGAAATCTTTCGTCAAATCCACACGCGAAGTAGTCGTAGTCTCTCTCTTGAACTTCATGTTCTTCTGAGATGATTTTTAGTGCAGCATGTGAGCACATAAAGTACTCCGCAAGTCTTGGGAAAAATGCAATAGATGCAAGGCTTAACAAAGGAGGGTTATATGGTTCTTTTGCACAAAGCAATGTTTTATTTCAAACACCACTAAATATTTTCGAAGGCATTGTTTTAACAAAGTAATTGCTTTAACTGAAACTAATAAGCATTTTATAGCGAAGGTTCTATCCACCAACACTAATTAACCAACTCTAACCATTAAGTTTCAAAACATTAGGTTCCATCCACCCGCACTGGCTCCAACCGCCAGGATTCCCTTCCGAGAGTTCCCTCCACTCTCGAATTACCAAAATTTTATTTTTAAAACCAAACCAAAGATCTACCATGTGAATGCATTCCTTGCCCGCCCTTGACCGTGGGCACAGCTATTCGAATAGTTTGACACTCTGCAGATGTTGTACAACTTTACCCCCAAGAGATAAATTATCTTAACAGTCACCACGCTTCCTTTGGCATGAGACACAGATAAAATATCACAAAGCCTTTACCTCACTCTAGTCTAGCCAGACACCACCTGCTGAGGTTTCACCGCAGAAGGATTAAATCCACCCAGTCCGAAGCCCCCTCTTGCATCATATGAGTACAGTAAATCCCTATCCCTCACTGTGAATAACCAGTAAATCCCTGGCACCCACTTTCCACTTGTGGCACCTAAACTAGACTATCGTAAGTTAATCAGCTAGGTCGTACCCATATAGACTTGGGGTTGTACGGTAGTGCTCAGTCTGGACAATCACAAGCGTCGGTCCTTAATCGACTAGGGCGGAACATACACTTTACAAGGTCTCGTGCTTGCCGCACCAATCCAAACCAACCATCCGCCCCAGTCTAAACCAACTTTCACATTTTATTTTATTTTTAAAAGAACAGTGGCAACACCAATCGCCACTTATTTCTAAATACAAAGATTATTGCATTGAAACATAATTTCCCATTTCAAGATTACAAAAGAATTAAATAGCATGACTAAGCATTATACTGCCGTTCTAATATTTGTCAAAGATTTAATAATAATCTCATTATTGAGACAAAGGAAATCCTAAGGTTACAAAGGTACATGGCATTCAACTTCAATTGAGGGCATAACAACAATTGGTTTAACTAACTTGCTAAGATAAAATTAGGGTTCTATGTAAATAGCAATGGACATAAATTTAAAATAATTAAAAAAGTTTACAAACATATGTTCAAAATGATCAAAGGAGACTTGCCTTCTTGTGCACTGGTTGGTCCCTCTTGCTGCGGTTCGACGAACTCTTCGGCGACGTCGGATTCTACGCGCAAAACGACAAACGAACAAAGCAAATAAATACAAACAAAAATCAAATAAAATTAAAAAAATTCAAAAAGAGGGTATATTTGGATAGGTTATGATTTTAGAAAAATTTATAAATTTGAACGGCTCAATTTGGAGTTAAAACGAAGGAGAACGGGCTCCGGGAAGTTTAAATTCAGAGAAAAAGAAAAACTGGATTTTTGAGAATTATTTTTCTAAAGGAAATTGGGATTATTGCGTCAGCACTGAATTTCCTTTTTCGGCCGAATTATTTTTCAATTGGAAACTCCGGATTATGACGTCAGCCCCGGGGTTAGCCTACTGACAGGTGGGCCCGGTCCATGTGGACCGAGTCCACGGACCGCGGGGAGCGCTGAGGTGGCATGGGGGTGGGAGTGGCGCTGACGTGGCCAAGGTGGCACACGCGTGCTCGGGTTGCGCTGAGGTGGGCTGCCAGGTGGCCGCCACATCGGCGCTTGCGCCATGACGGGGCACGGTGGCCGGCGAGCGATCGGGAGCCATGGCTCGTCGGAGCTCCGGCGCACGGCGGCGGCCGGCGAAGGGCGGAGGAGGGAGAGGGGGCGACGAGGATTCCAATTCACCTCGGCTCGGGGCTCGGGCGTCAACGACGACGGCGACGGCCTTCCGGCGGCGGAGGGGCACGGCTGAGCGGTGGAGGCACTTCGCACGGGCACGGGGAGGCCGAGGGAGGCGGGATCGGCCGGGAGACGTGGCCGGCATTTGGCCGTCCATGTGGCGGCCGGAGGGGAATGCAGGGGATTTTATTTTTGGAATTTGATTTTGATTTTCAGAAAAGGCTAGAAAATTCAATAAAGCTCAGAAAAATATGAAAACACCTCCAAAGATTCTAGGAAAATTCTCAGAAGCTCCTGGTGACATTTTGGACTTAATAAAAAATATTTCCAACTAATGTTGGTATTTAATTTTCAACTTTAAAATACTTTTTCACTTTTAAAATATAGGTTTTAAACTCCAGAAAACTCAGAAAACCAAATAAAAGCCAAATGACTCCAAATGAAATTCAAATACTTTAAGAATAATTAATTTGAAATTAAAATTTTCAGAAAGCAAATTTTTGGGATGTTACAATATATATATATATATATATATATATATATATATATATATATAGGCAAAATAACAGGTGCACCATGGTGCCCAAGCTCCATAATTAAAACTTTCCATCCATGATTAATACTTTCTATCCATGATTGATTCCTTTCCAAATTGATGCCTTTTCGAATTAATGAATCTTAATAGGTTTACCTAATATATTGCACCTGCACGCATCTAAAAGCAATCTAACGACAGAGAGGCTTGGTGTCTGGGCACCATGGTGTCCCATTTCAGTATCCTATATATATATATATATATATATATATATATATATATATATATATATATATATATATATATATATATATATATATATATATATATATATATATATATATATATATATATATATATATATATATATATATATATATATATATATATATATATATATATATATATATATATATATATATATATATATATATGCTAATAACTTTAACACCCCCAGCGACAATGCATGGAATTGTACCAAAGTGCAATCTATCTTGACAAACTCTTCGAAATTCAAGGATACCTCTCCCAATTCTTGATATTGGAGGTCAAAAACAAGGATGGAGAGTTTAACCACGGCGATGATAATTAGATGTTGAAACATTTGATACAATTGCAATCACTCGGTTGTGCTTAATCAAACAATTCATTCAAATGTATTTCATTCAGTTGTTTAATTTATTTGTGAGATCTCTATAATGATTGTCGTATGCTATATATGTGATCCGTTTACTTGTTTTCAGAGGTCGTGGTTAGCATTCCTGAGGCTAGCTATCACAGACGGTTTATATGACCTATCACAGACAATTTTTGATATTAACCATCTGTGATATATAATATATGATAGACGGCTATGTTTGAGAACCGTTTGTGATATGGCGTATATCACAGACGATTTTTGGTATTAACCGTCTGTGATATGTAAGATATCACAGACGGCTATTTTTAAGAACCGTCTGTGTTGTAATTACCACCTACTATCATAGACACATGAAGTCAAACGGTTCAAAAACCGTCTGTGATGATGATTTTAACTGACTGTGATGATCTTTTTGTAGTAGTGAAACCGTTTATTATTGTGCACGGGTATATACAACATTTACATCCTTTGTAGGTGTATTACTGTAATTGATTAAGGCATTTGGATTTTTGGATGTATATGTTGCAATCGTCCCAAAAATGCTGTAGTCAGCCATGACGAAGTGTACCATGGCCCAAATTGATTTGTTTAGGACTTGAATCACTATCAGCGATCGAGTGAGTCTTGTTATAAATATTACCAAACAGCTTTTTAATCGCCCCCATCTCCTGCATCTCAAGGCGCTAAGCAACGAGCATTAGCAGCACACCCACACCCACAAAGAGGGAGAGGGAGAGGGGGAGAGGTAGCAATGGGGGACCTCGTGCTGGGGCTGGCCAAGTCGGTGGTGGAGGGGGCGCTGACTAAGGCCCAGTCGGCGATCGGGGAGGAGGCGAAGCTGCGGCAGAGCGTGCAGCGCGACCTGGTGTTCATCACCGGCGAGTTCCAGATGATGCAGTCCTTCCTCAACGCCACCACCGAGGAGCGCGTCAGGAACAACGTGGTGAGGACCTGGGTAAGGCAGGTCCGCGACCTGGCCTACGACGTCGAGGACTGCATCGAGTTCGTCGTCCACCTGGACAACAAGCCGTCCTGCTGGTTCCGCATGCTCCCGTCCTGCATGGCACCGGCGCTGCCTCTGGACGAAGCGGTCGCCGAGATAAAGCAGCTCAAGGCGACGGTCGAGGACGTGAGCCATAGGAACGCACGCTACAACCTCATCACCGACTCCGGCTCCAAGCCGGCCGCCGTCGGGCAGCAACAGCCGATGGCGACGGCCAGCACCGCAGCATTCGACATCGTCCAGGAGGCGAGGGACACCGCGAGGAAGCACCGCGGCTTAGTGGACCTCACCGAGTTGATCGCCAGTAAGGACGATCCGGGTCTCCAAGTGATCTCGCTGTGGGGAACCTGCGGCGATCTTGGAACGGCGTCCATCATCAAGAAGGCCTACGACGACCAGCATGTACGCGAAGCCTTCGAATGTCGCGGCTGGGCAAAGGTGACTCGTTGGGCAAAGCTGACTCGTCCTTTCAATCCCCACGAGTTCCTCCGGAGTTTGGTCACTCAATTCTCCGCAAGCTCTGGCCAGGAACAAGGAGCAACTGCAGGTGTAGATGCCCTGACGAGGATGGAGGCGGCGGCGCACGACGAACTCATCAAGGATTTCATGAAGAAAGTGGAAGAGAAGAGGTACCTCGTCGTCCTGGAAGACCTGTCCGCCGTGGTAGAGTGGGAAACCATCAGAATGTACCTACCGGACAAGAAGAAAGGCAGCCGGATCGTCGTTTCCACGCAGCAGTTGGAAATCGCAAGCTTGTGCACGCCGCAGCCGTGCGGACTTTCGGAGCTGATGCAGTTGTCAGCTGATCAATCTGTTTGTGTCTTTTACCAGGTACGTGAGGCGTAATTTTTTTCCCCGACAAAGAGAAATATCCCCTGCCTTCCTTTACTGAAAGAAAAGTAGGTAAACAAGTTTACAGTCCCTTCTCATACCTGAACAGTACGTGGTAGGTAACCAGCTAAACAAGAAAAGTAGAAAACGGCACTCAGGCACTCATGGCTACATGTAGATCCTAGTTCATGGCTGGCTCGGCCGATTTCTCGAGCTTGGGCCTAGTGTTAGTCTGGGATCTGGATTTAACTTTCAGCCCATGAGCCCAACCAAGCTGGATATTTGGGTTTAAATATGTTTTTTTTATATATACGCATATATTCCATTAGAAAATGATAAAAAAATATAATTATTTTATTCGGAATAAAATACTGATAGAACTTGGAACCAAACTCATGACCTCTTCTCGTGCACATGGATAACCGTAACACGTGCTAACAGTTCGACCGCTGTTACTTGCAGGGTCGTGGAGGTGGTAGAATTACAACCAAGGAGACCATCGATCAAGTGAAGGCCAGCTACGAATTCAAGCGCTTAAAGGGAGATCGCGCGAAAATGACGCTGGCCCTAGACTGGAAGGAGGACAGAAGAGCTCATGTTGTTGGACGCGAGAAAGAGTTGTCTTCTCTGAACAGCGTGCTTGCTTCGGTGTCTGTGGACAATTTGGTAGATCGCGTGACCAATGTGATCTCCGTGTGGGGGATTGCTGGCGTTGGGAAATCAACTCTCGTCAAAGACGTCTACTCTCGTCAAAAATATGATTATTTTAGCAGGTTTGAGAGATGCGGTTGGGTCGATGTATCCCATTCCCAACCGTTCGATTTAAGGGAGTTCTCTCGGAGCCTACTCTCGAATTTGTTTTCAGAATCTCCTGAGACCCTTGTCAAACAAAAAGAGGGATCTCTTGAAGCTGCTATGCTGGGATTCAAAGATCCGATTGAGGAGTGCTGCAAGCTTCTGCATGAAGAGCAGTGCCTGGTCGTTATTGACGGTCTACGGTCCACGGAGGAATGGGACTTGATAAAAGCTGCCCTCGTGACACCTGGAGCAGCTGTAATGGGCACCTGTATCATGGTCATTGCAACTGAAGAAAGCGTCGCCACACATTGTTCGGTGCAAGCCAAAAACGTGTACAACGTCAAAGGTCTAGATGCTGCTACAGCGCTTGACCTATTCAAAAAGGAGGTACGTCTGTTCGTTTACTCACGCATTCTACTCCTTTCCAATTCCTAAAGTTCTGTTCGTGCTCCTTTTTTATTGGCCTTTCATAAACCGGTGCTCGGTAATCTCATACCTAATTGTTATCAAATTTGCGCAATTTATAAAACTCAGGCCATTTACATGTACAGAATATTTCCTATATTTGCACAGGATATGCACGAGTAAAATTATTTTTGAATTTTCTTTAAACATTGCTAAAATCCTCCAAAATATTATAGAAACTTCAAGAATCATCACGTCTCCAAAATTTCTACAGTCCCATATTCACAAATAGTCTAACGGTGTAGCACATTTGTCTTGTGGTTAATGGCTATGGTTTAAGTTCCATTAACTACATGTTCAGATCTTTTTTATAGAACGGATTATATTATAGTATCATGAATCTATCATATTTTGAAAAGCACATATATTTTATATAAATCAAATTGTGCTTTCAATAATATAAGTTTATAATTTTATAGTCTTGTTGCAAAACGTAATGGTATTGATAGAAAAAGAATAAAATAATTTTATAGTTTTGAATTGTGCTTTCCATCTGCTGAGAATTCAACGCAAGGCATATAATTTTTTAGTTTTGTTGCAGTACGCGGAGATATAATAGTTTTTTTATATATATATATTTTATTTTATTTAATTGAATGATTAAAAAGCTAGTAACTACTATAGTATAATTTTAGTTAAAAACTAATAGCCGAGAGCCAACAACCTTTAGAAAAAAAGAAAATGAACGGGCCATTCCATTCTCTTTTTAGCATAACTAACTACATCTGTTTTGTTCCTGGTCGTTATAACTAAGTACTTACGCATTCTAGTCCTTTCCTATTCCTAAAGTTTTGTTCTTGGTCCTTATTTATTGGCCATTCACGTCTAAATAGTGGGCTGTTTAAAACACTGGTACTTGGTAACTTCATACCTAAGTGTCACGAAATTTGCTCAACTTGCAAAATTTAGGCAATTTGCACAGAATATGTCCTCTGTTTGCACAGGATATGCACGAGTAAACTTATTTTTGAATCTTCTAGAAACATTGCTAAAAGCCTCTCTTCCAAATGTGACGTGGGCTTGCCTTCCGCATGGAATTTTCTAAAAACTTCAAGAATCATCACGTCTCCAAAATTTCTAGTCCCATATTCACAACAGTCGAACCATCGACAACTTGCCGATTGGTGGCTAGCTAATCTAACGGTGTAGCACATTTGTCTTGTGGTTAATGGTCATCTTATATTCTGCAACTGGAAGCCTCTTTTCTACTCCCAAGTGTAATTACACCCTATATCGTATCTCACAACGTAGGGAGTATCTCGCGTAACGAGGAGTATGTACATGTAGTATACGAGTATTTAAGACTATATAGGTGGTATGAACAATTTTTCAGAGATGATATGTATATTTTTTTAACATACTCCTTCTTATATACATATATAAAGGTATTTACAAAATACGCTAAAAACTATGGACTCCCTTGCAATTTTTTTGTGTGGTTCACATTAGAATATCTTATAATTAGTATATGAGTATACTTAAAGTGATAAAGGAGTATTTCAAATTTATTTAGGTGGTATATTAGAGGTGGGTGTAATTACACCCGGAAGTAAAAAGTATTTTTCCCATATATATATATATATATATATATATATATATATATATATATATATATATATATATATATATATATATATATATATATATATATATATATATATATATATATATATATATATATATATATATATATATATATATATATATATATATATATATATATATAATAATTACAAAAGATAAGGGCACATTATTACATTTCTTTATTCACATATCCCTATATTATTGGATCTGTTGTAAGGCACAGTCATAAGGCCTAGGCCACCCTCACAACAGTAGCCTTCATATCCAATTGTCACAAAATTTGCTCAACTTGCAAAACTTATTTTTGAAAGGTGAACTTGCAAAACTTAGGCCATTTGCACAGAATGTCCTCTGTTTGCGCAGGATATGCACGAGGAAAACTATTTTTGAATTTTCTAGAAACACCGCTGAAAGCATCCCTTCCAAATGTAACGTGGGCTTGCCTCCCACATGGAACTTTCTAGAAACTTCAAGAATCATCAGGTCTTCAAAATTTCTACAGTCACATATTCACAATGGTCAAACCATTGACAACTCGCCGATTGGTGGCTAGCTAGTCTAACGGTGTAGCACACTTGTCTTGTGGTTAATGGCCATGGTTGAAGTCTCATTAACTATATGTTAGGATCTTTCTTATGGGATGGATTGTAGTATCATGATTTTATCAGATTTAGGAAATTATATATAGAGAGAGATAGATTGAATTGTGCTTTAAATAATGTAAGCCTATAATTTTATATTTTTGTTGCAACACGTAATGGTATTTTATAGTAAAAACAATAAAATATTTTTATAGTTTTGAATTGTGCTTTCCATCTACTGCGAATTCAAAGCAGGGCATATAATTTTTTAGTTTCGTCACGGTGGGATGTCTGTGAAAACGTAATGGTATTTTTTTCCTCCTTTACCTTCTTATTCCGTCCTCTTTTTAGCATAACTAAGTACACACATCTCCCAAGACATTTATAAGCGAATAATTTAGTTACTTTTTTCGTTACTCTTAAATTGATCCTGGCTTCTTTAATCCTTGTGCGTGTGGTCATCTTATATTCTGGAACTGAAACATCAAAATTTAATGATTACTGCACTGGTGTTTAGGCTAGCGCTTAGCATACTACAAATTAATGTTAATTCTAAAATTGTTTGAACAATAGGTACTCAAGCATACTATAATCACCCATCTGACAACCGACATGGAAGAGCAAGCAAAGCTTCTTGTAGACAAGTGTGGCGGACTTCCTAAAGTAATAGCTGCTATAGGCGGCTTCTTGGCCACCAAAATGGATGCAGCGGAGTGGAGGGAGCTGAATGATAGCTTTATGCACGAGCTGGAGACCAACCTAACACTTGATAGCCTGCGAGATCTATTTACCTGGATGCATTCCTACTTTCGTACTTGCCCGGATTACATCAAGCCATGCATCTTTTATCTACCCATCTTCTGGCCAGCTGGTGAGAACACGAGCATTAGGCGGCGGCGTTTGGTACGGCGTTGGATCGCGGAGGGATACTGCAGGGACATGGACGGCCATACCGCGGAGGAGAAAGGGGAGACGTTCTTCTCCGAGCTCGTTGGCCTGAGCATCATCCAGCAGCCACCGGAGACGGCCACCGCCACATACACCCACAAGAGGATGGTCTCGTGCCAAGTCAATGGCTTCTTGCGTGAGTACATCAGCTCGCGACCCATGGAAGACAACCTTGTCTTCGCACTGGAGGGGAGTTGCAGCGTTGGAGCCACCCAGCGCAGGCCGGGGGGGCGGCACCTCGCCATACGGAGAGGTTGGGACAGAGACCCCAATGTGTACGGGAGCATCGACTTCTCGCGGCTACGGTCACTGACGGTGTTCGGAGAGTGGAGGCCATTCTTCGTCTCCGAGGGGATGAGGCTGCTTCGTGTGCTGGACCTGGAGGACACGTCAGGCCTGAAAGACGATGACCTCGATCAGATCGGGAAGCTGGTGCCTCGCCTCAAGTTCCTCTCCGTACGAGGGTGTAAAGGGATCCACCGCCTGCCGGATTCCTTGGGTGGCCTGACGCAGCTCCAGACTCTGGATGCCAGGTATACTTCCGTTTCCATGCTGCCAACGGCCATCGTCAAGCTACAGAAGCTGCAGTACCTTCGTGCCGGCGAGTTACCATTGGACACGGATGCAAGCCCGCCGCCGCCATCAAAAGAGGACCCATCAACGACACCATCGAAGCGGATCTCGCTGCCCAAGCTCCGCAGGCATCCTCGACCTGCTGCTGCTGGCCCTCATGTCGGTGTCGTGGTGCCGAGAGGAGGGATTGTTGGGAAGATGACATCCTTGCAAACGCTGGGTGTTGTCGACGTCAGCGTTGGAGAAGGCCAGGGGAAGGCCGTTCTGAAAGAGCTCAAGAACCTCACCCAGCTGCGCAAGCTCGGAGTGTCCGGCATCAAGCCGGCAAACAGCAAGGAATTGTGGTCTGCCATCTCGGGCCACGGCCATTTGGAATCCTTGTCGGCGCGGCTTGAGGATGCCGGCGGCGAGCAGGGTTTCTATGGATGTTCGGATGGCACCGTCTTCTCGCCTCCGAAGAAGCTGCAGAGCCTTAAGCTGCACGGGCTTGTTGGCAAGTTGCCAGCATGGATCAAGCAGCTTCAGAATATCCGCAAGTTGAATCTACGTATGACCATCATACTGGCGGAGGAGGACATATACGTCCTTGGGGATTTACCAAATCTGCGTATTCTACACCTCTGTCTCAAGCCGGTTCAAGATGGTAAGCTCCTTTTCCGCTGCAGGCCGCAAGATGATCCTCCATTCTCTTTTCCCGAAACTTTCAGGTGCCTCGTAGTCCTCGAGATTGCTTGCAACTCCAGGTTACAAGAAGTAATCTTTGGACATGAAGTAATGGAAAGTCTCGAGCTGCTCAAGGTTCGCGGCTGTAGTGGGTCGTCATTGCGGTTTTCTGGGCTACAATATCTTTATAGGATCAAGCGAATCTTCCTTAAGGATTATGAAGAGGCAGTCAAGGAAAACTTGGAGAGCGAAATTTGCAAGTTTGCACTCGAACCTGAATTGGTGCTGGAGCGAAAGACCCATTCGCTGTGCATCCACATAACTTGACGAATTCTCCGTACACTTTGCGTGGCTAGATACTATAATATATGTTTGTATCAAAATATATATGTTTACGTGTTATATAACTCTCATGAATATGATGGAAATACAATTAAAATTTTTATATAATTGTAATAGATCTCGTATGTATTTGATTGACCTCCACCATTATAATCTAGATCTACTAAAATCGACTATGTACATCTTTCTCTGTTCTCTCTGAATAGCGTGGGAATTTCTAACCCTTGAGAGCAAACGTAGTGGTTTTTTCTATCATTTTATTATATAAACTAGCAAGGTGACTAGCGTATTTGTGCGATTAGATTTGTTTCAAAGTTTGTAGTATCAATTAATATAACTTAGATACTTGAAGATATATTTACATATCATCTAGCCTATTTACGCTTTCAAGACATCATAAACATTGGAAATGACAATAGAAGTTCGAAAGAAAATACAATATGAGAAACACAATTGAAATATGAGATTTAATGGAAGAAAATTATTGATCATAATAAGTTATTGGAGTTCTTAGAAACATAATCAATCTCTATCATGCATAGATCATGTAGCTGCATGCCCCTATTCTTCTTCCATTAATTACTCTTTTTCAACAACCGTCATGCAGTTGTCTCCACAATTATCTCCCACCAACAATAATAAAAAATCAATTATCAACAGATATCTCTCTCTGACAGCAATTACCCCTCCGATCAGACACAATGATTCCACGAGACGTCTCATCAGGTGGATAACTAACACCCCATCAACGCTATAAAAAGGTTGATGAGGGAAAACTCGAAGGAGAATTCAAAGACCAAGTCAAGTCTAATAAACAAAGACAATCTAGATCTTTCAAGTAGTGGGTAGATTATAGATTAGGACTAGTTGAATACCTTTTATAAGACTCATTGTAACCAGTTTATAGCAATTAAAATCATCCCCTTTCTTTTACTGAATCACTACAAGAAATCCAACCTCTTTTATCACATTTTCATAAGATCAGTGACTTGATCATCAATAATTGGTGATGTCCGTGGAGGAAAAAGGCTTGAGTCCTTGAAGTTTCTCATCAGCAAGCACCATCATCTCCTATTGTCTATCAACATCACCTATGCGATCATGGCAGAAACCTAGGACGAGATGAACTGGTTCGATTTGGCCGACTACGCCGACCACGATATGGACACATGCATCCGTGCCTTGGAATACGATGCTTCTTCATCATCATCCTCCATCGTAGACTCACCGGCCTTTAAGATCAGTGAGGTTGATGGGATGAAAGACGACACGCCGCCCCCATCATCAGCGTTACCAGGGGAACCAATCGTTCCAACCTTGTCAGAATACCCAAGCAACGTGGCAAGCCTGATACTTTCGACCAACAAACACAGCAACAAGAGCGTGATGCCTCGATCCGAGGAGTCAGAGTACTCTGAATGTAGTCATTCTCCTCAATTTTGTCATCCACACTAGTCAGTTATGTGATAAACTTGTTGAAAACATTGAGATGATCAACGAACTATGTACCTTTCTCCATATGCAATATGTACAATTATCGCTTTAGCACCCACCAGTTTATTACCGACTTTGTCATATATAATTCTTCTAAATCTTCTCATAATTTCTTCACTAGGTTCTTCTTGATTTTATCTCATCGTAGAGATATAGATGAATTGTAATGATAGCTTTCTGCTTCATCACCTTTCAGTCTTCAACGTATATCTTTTTCGGTTTGTCCCCTTCAAGAGCATCAATTAATTACTGTTGAACAAGAGCATCCTTCACCACATAGTGTCACACGTTGAAATTTTATTTGGCGTCAAAATTTCTCTACTTAATTCCACATCATTGGTATCGATTTTGATTTTGTACCACCTTACGTTTTACCAACCTTCTCATAAATTAGATTAATCTTATCTTGGTTCGGATACCTTGTTATGTTATGATACCATCTGTTACACTATGATACTCCTTATACACAGTTGCCTTGGATCGGTTCAGAGTTTATGATATATGGCACGAGCTTGCATGGTATCAAAAATAAAGAAAATGAATCTTGTATATTGAACCAAAATAATGATGTTGAAGCGACCACAACAAGGGAGAAGATTTGGAGAAGCTGATTGCAAATTCCTCAAAAAAGTACACGGGATTATCGCTCCCTCACATTCCTCTTGATTTTTTAGGACCCTTGTAACCCTACATAAGAATCTAGTGCTAAAAAATTATTTAACCTCAAATCATCTTGTGCATATTTAACTTTAAATGAGTGGCTTCTTTGCTTTATTGCTTCTTAGGTTCTCCATGGTCTCCATAGTTTATATAATCCCTTCTAACCTCCCGTAGAAATCCTACTAAAAAGAATATCTTATTCATATTAGAACTCATCTAAAACTCTTTATACCACAACTTCTTAAATCCTAAAACAGTAGGTTACGAGTGACACCTAACTCAACATGAAGCGTGAACAGCGATGTGTGATTTCAGCTGCAGCTATAGCTAGTACTCGTCACTCGTTGTATACTCGTGCAGTCGTGCGTGTGTGATGTGGTGATAGGATGACCGGTAGAAAGCACTCGTATTACATCTTAATGAATTTTATGGAGATTTGTTGATGGGTGTAGAGCAGTAAAAAAAACTAAAACACGGATTGCTGGTAAGAGTGTGAAATGGGTTGTCCACAAGTATCTTTTTTACAGCGACTGGCGTGTCAGTCCTGTAGCAGATTTGTCTAAGAGTAGTGATAAAGTCATCATAAAAATAGCGGATAGGCTAAAAAGGCTAAGCTAAATTAATATAAATAGTATTGTATTCTTATGTAATCTAGATTTATATATGAATAGAAGAGAAATAAAGAAAAAAGAGAGAAATATAATGAAGGTACCTCACTATTGTAAAGCGTATCACAAAAATATATAAATATGTTTCTAGTTAGTAGTGATCTGTTATCTGTGTAACAAAATTAGTGGTAAAATCAAAATTAGCAAAATATTATAAAATAGACAAAATCACTATAAAGTCATAATCGAACGGCTTGATCTTCTCTAATTACTACAGAGATTGAAATGCGAGCTGTCGAGCCATGTACAGACCTACCAAATCATAATCTGTAATTTTTAGATAGGCTTCCAATCCTTATATAAAATCCTTAAAAATCTCGCGAATTCAACTCTGATGTGAATTAGCACAAATCTAGCCAAAATTCTCCTTTTCTTTCTTTTTCCTATTATTTTCTCTTCCTAATTTTCTTCTCTTTTCCTCTTTCCTTTTCCTTTCCTCCCTTTTCTCTTTCCTTCCTCATTTCCTTTTCTTTCCTCCCCTTCCTTTCTTTTCCCCCCGCTTTTACTTACTGCTCTCTCTATTCTCTTGCAGTCCTCTGCACGCAATGTCGCCACCTCCCTCTGTGCACAACGCCGTCGCCCCTTGCTGACGGCGAGCCCACCACCCGGCACCACCATGTCCTCTTTTCTCTTCCTTTCTCTCCCCCCCCCCCATGCTTTGATGTCGCCGCCGCCTTCCTCTGCACGCGATGCCGCCTACCCTTGCCAACTGTGAGCCCGACACCACCTCTCCTCTCTTCTCTCTCCCCTGTACTCCCTCTCCTCTCTTTCTCTTCCTCTATCTCCTCGATGCTCTAGTGCCACCGTCGTCGTGCACTGCTTCTGAGCTCCAGTAGTCCAGGGAGGGGGGGCGGGGTTGGCTTTGACGGAGGGTAGGCTGAAACCCAACGAAGTCTATCCGTTGGATTCACCCCTGTCTAAAAGTGCAGTATTATCTATTGTTCTTGTACGAGTGTCCATAAGATACTATTGTTTTGTATATGTAGTGTTTGTTTTCACTGAGAATGGGCTTTTATCATTCGATGTCTTGTTTTAATGGCACACTCAAGTAGCTGTTTGACGAAAATTAACACTCCAAAATTAAGGTTGATTTTCACAGCTCGATCGAAATACATTCGCTCTCGTACTATGACAAAGGCCATCGATCGATCGGTTTTGGTCGTGTAAGACAAGCGTGGAAATTGGTCCGGACTGGTGCTTGCCAGCGATAGATACAGAGTTTTGGGGTGCTCGTTGCCATAACACAAGCCTCTTAAATCGACCTTTGCTCCCTTCAAACACAATTTGCATCTATGCCCTTTTTCCATGTCCATGTTTAATTATTAATTTGTATTAATTGGTTTGTATGGTAGACTCAGAAAATGAGAAAAGTGCCAACACCATAGAATATACTTACTACATCGGATGGTCCAAGTCGTACACACATGCGTGGAGGCTGAAGCCAAAGAACACGCACTGATCATATAGTACGTGCCCCGGGCTAAACTCTAACAATGTAAAACTAACGCCAATTTATATCCATACCACGACATAACAAAAGTACACCACAAATTCATCATTGATATAAAACATGAGTTCAATGATAAAAACATAAAAGATAATAAGGATTCTTTGAATTAAGACAAACAATGCACGTCAATAACTGGTCCGATCTTTCAGCAAAACGATTATTTATCTCAACAATAATTTGGTCATGCTATCTTCATGGAAACGAACTAGCAACAGCACCACTAATAACAGTAGATTTGGGATTAAGGCATTAAGCCAACTAGCTCAAGTATAATTGATTCAAGTGTATAAAATTCAGCTCCCCTAGGTACCACATATTTTCCTGTTAACTCTTACTAAGCACTGATATCAAAATCCTTAGTATGGAAGATTTAATCTTTAACACCTTTCTCACCAAAACCAAGGATTCCCATGGTAACTAAGGGAAAAGATGGATAACCAAGAATTCACAAATTACAGCTTAAGCCTCCTAGTGAGCGCATATAATTAATCGGATGCTAAGCTCATCGAGTTGCCATTTGATCAAAACAAGCTATATATTTTGAGCAGTGGAGACGTCCTTGTGCACTTGCATTAACATTGAGGTAAAAGCAAAGTACATACAATATATGGAGCCGGTGCTGGTCTCCTACTCTCCTGGGTATAATCTTGGTTAGAAAAATTCCTAAGATCAAGAACTCAAGATCAGAGCATACCAGCGAGGCAGCGACAGAGCTACTTTTCCCTTTGCTTTGATCTTGCCTAGAACCAGGACCCAGTGAGATCATATCGAATCCTCCTCCTCCACCCACTACAAGTCAGAGTCTGAAACAAACAATCAAGCAAGCTAAATAAACTATAGCAAGAAACAAGTAAATCTTAAGAAATAACTAGCAGATCAGCTCCTGAAATCCTTGCCTTGCCGGTAGCCGATGAGCTCAAGCTGCTCAACCTTGAGGATAGGGCAAAGAAGATGATGAGTCGATGACGACGCTGGGAGGGGGGACGGCGCAGGCAGGGGGCCGCCGGGCCCAGAGGCTAGAGGGGGGCGGCGGGCGCAGTCGTGTAGGGAGGGGGGCCACCAGGCTGGGATTGGAGGGGAGTGCCGCCTCGCTGGAGCGTGCCAGGTCACCAGGAGGGGGCGCTAGCCACTGGGAGTGGGCGGGAGGGGGCGGTGGCGTGGCGCAGCACGCAGGGAAGGAGGGGAGCGCTGGATCCTAGAGGGAGGCGGCGCGGACGGAGGCGATGTTGACGCCGGTGGCGCTAGAGGCCGGGAGGCGGGAGCCGGTGTTGGAACCTGGAGGGAGCCTACGTTGGTGCCATGGTGGAGTGGAGGGAGGCCGGGCGGCGGCACCGGTGTTGGAGTGGAGAGGGAGGCCGGGAGGCGGCGCTAGCGCTGGTGGAGTGGAGGGAGGCGAGGCGCTGGAGTTAGGAGTTAGGTCGTGAGCGCGCAAGCAGGCCAACTGGGGAGGGGGGTTGCGTTGCTGGCTGGCGTCTCAGACTGGACTGGGATTGCGGGCGAGCAGTTGAGACGAGTGGTTAGATTGCGGGCGCGGTGGACTGGGATTGCAGACGCGGTGGACTGGGCCGTCTGGGCCACTAGCGTTCTAACTTCTCGGGCTG
Source organism: Dendrocalamus latiflorus (assembly GCA_017311315.1). Lineage (NCBI taxonomy): Eukaryota > Viridiplantae > Streptophyta > Magnoliopsida > Poales > Poaceae > Dendrocalamus > Dendrocalamus latiflorus. The sequence goes on from CM029642.1 coordinate 26,282,540, forward strand.
GGCTGAGCTTCCTCCAACTGAACCATTAGTCTTTCACTTTTTTAAGGCCTGTATCAACATAATATTACTACTAATTTTGCTGGGTCTCGGGCTATAGCCTACCTAGCCCAAGGCCCAGATCCGCCCTGGCCATATTACGTACTATACGAGCCATGCAGGGACGACACTTGAATTTCATCATCCTTTGAGGACCTGTATGCAAATTCATAGCACGAGCTTGCCGTACTGATGAGTCGGTCAAGCACCTCAACTCGGGTGGTTGGGGCGTCGCGAAGGGCGCGCCGCCGCGTTCACCAGAAAAGCGTACGTGGCGGGAGTGCGGGATCGAGCCGACGAGCGACCGATCAAGTGCAATGCTACAGCTACTGGCTCTTGGCAAACAATCAGGCTGACAGGACGGCCCGCAGTAGTTGTGGGGCCAACAGGTCATCGGGTGTAGGACGTCGACACCCACCGACGAGGAGGGTACGGGCAGGTGGTGAGGCGTATAAATGCGCAGGCGGTTGGCGAGCGTTCGGGCCCACTACCGGCAGGGCCGGCTCTAGGGGTAGGCTGGAGGGGCGACGGCCTAGGGCCCCGGGCCAGGGAGGGCCCACCACGCCGATGACCCCTGCGCCCACCACGCCGGACACCGGAACTCCGGTCTATGGATCAATGACCCCTCCTGACTACGGGTCAATTTCCCCTCCTGACTACGGGTCAATTTCCCCTCCTGGCTACGGATCAAATTCGCCTCCGGATTACGGCGACCTCGGCCGTTCGCCCCGCGGTGGCTGAAAGACGCAGAAAAACTCGCAGCAGAGACCTCCATGCTGCGGCGCCCGGGAGAGTAGAGCTGCGAATTTGTTCAGAGTTGTCGGAAGCATGGTGGTGGTGCAGCTACTATCACCGCCCATTTCTAGTGGCAGCAGCAGATGTTTATATTGCCGATTCTACTACTATTGTATTTAGGAATCTATGAGAAAATTTCTTTCGTTATTCACAGGTTCACAGCCTTTTGTTCATGCTGAATAATTATGCTATGAACAAAACCGACAATTTCAGATAGATTCTGCAGCGGGTTGAGATTAATAAGATTAAGAACCCAAGCTTTGAGTTAGTCTTTATTTCAGCAAAGAAAGGGCTTGAGCATTCAGCATGTTTATCATCGAGTTAATGTATTTATTTATGAAAATAGAGTTATATTTACTATACAACTATAATGCTTATGATCAAAAATATAATTGTATTTCGTTATACAACTAGTTAACTGGCCGCAAGAAAGATTGAATGGCTTGGCTATGTGCTGCACTGAGAAGAATATCTTGGACGACATTGATCTTGATGTTATTATTAATGATTTTGCATCAAGAAGTGCTAGAAGAAGTTCCTTTTTATGAAAGACATTGGATATTTGTCGCTCCTATTTGAGGTAAATTAATTCTTACTAGTTACATTTGGTTTATGAACTAGTTAGTACCTAATTAGTTTATCATGTTAGAACTATTGATTTGTGTCACTTTAGACAATATAAAGTTTAAACTGTATATTTTATAAGTAGAAAAAAATTTATAATAAAGGGCTCATAGAGCCGAATTCGCCCTAGGGCTTTTGAAAACGTTGAGCCGGCCCTGACTACCGGTCAACTGCCTGTCACTGTTCGGTAGGCCCCGCCTGCTCAGAGGAGCAACGCGTGCTGTTACTGAAGGCGACGGCTCGCTAGCCCGTGCAGTCGTATAGAGTCTACTTTTCGACAGCTCTCACGGGTCTGCGCATACCGATGGCTTCTCACCTCAAAATAAATACTAGCACGAGCGACGCCGGACGTAGCGTCTCTCGCGTACAGGCAGCCAGGCGAGTCGCATCGACACGAGTCTCGTCAAGGGCAGAACTAGAGATGGCAACGGGTACGTACCCGACGGGTAGTGTCATCCCATATTCATACCTGTTAGGTGTAAATTTACCTGTCGAGTTACCCGTATCCGCACGCAGGTAGGAAAATTTACCCATACCCGTACCCGCGCGGGTATTACTACCCGACGGGTAACCCGTACCCGCAAGCATACCCGGTTCAACACATAAGAATATCATCAATTTAGACATTCATTAATCATACATGCCAAGCACAAAAGCGTCTAATGATCAAAATTAGTACATCACATAAACATACTTGATATGACCATATCAACATATGACAAACAAATAAACAATCAACAACAAGTAGATAATAAAATTAATATTTGAGTGGGATGGCTAGTTGTCTAATGCGGGTATTCATTACCCGCGAATAGGCGGGTATGGGTAGTATATACCCACACCCGTACCCGTCTACCTGGCGGGTAGAGGATTTCGCCCAATAACGTACCCATGGGTACATAAAATTGTCCATACCCATCTCTTTATCGGGTATAACCCGTCGGGTATTCGGGTATCGGGTACCCATTGCCATCTCTAGGCAGAACACAGTCTAAGCGACGTGATCCAAGAGCAAAGAATTAAGAAAATCATAACAATATACATAGCAAAAAGTTATCTATAAGACCGTTTGTTAAATAGTAGATAATATCTTTTTCTCTCCTCCCCATCATCTAAAATCATATGTGGCATACGTTTATATACACTAACATGTACTATTGTACATACCCTTAATAGAAGGATATGAGCTGTTAAAAAAAGAGAGATGTGCGTAAGACAGGAGTAGGAGAAGTAGGGTATGAAATGCACCTGTGACTCTTTTGTTTTATCATCGAAGTAAAACAAAAGTAGGAGTAAAAAACTATTTTAAAAAGTCAATATCTATATTGATTTCTGTTTATTTAAACAAAAGTAACAAATGAAAACCAATATAAATATGCCTTAATTAGTGGAATCCTTGAGCGCCATTTTTCAATCCTACTCCCTGTTCCGAGCCTACCACTCCTATGGGAGTCATTCGAACTCTCGTAATAGGAAGAATACTAGGCCCCGATCGGTGGGGCTTCAGCTTCTGGCTTCCGGCTTATTTTTCACTATTCATAAATTTCGTCTTTTTCTGAACTTTTGGCTTTTTGTTGAGCTTTTTTGCCGGTTCTTTTTTTCCCATATTTATTCGTATTATACGTAATGAGCTAACATATTTTTTATATTTTTTAATTTTTTTAAAATTTAATTATGCTAAATAAGCCTCTGTCAGCTACAGTGCTTTTTTCAGCCAGCTACAGTGTTTTCAGCTATAAGCCATGAGCTTTTAAACCCAACCGATCACCACCTAGGTTTCTTCTTACACCCTGTGGCCCGGCGTTTCCACAGAGGCTAAAGGAAGAGCAAGACTGTGATAGTGCTTGTACTATAGGGTCTGTTCTTTTTTTACTACGACTTATGGTTTTTAGCTGCGGTTTTTAGTTTTTGAGCTGTTTATATGAGAGATTACAGAGTAAAATAAACTCACGTGCAGTTTTTGCCAATATAAATAAAGTCAGTACAGTATGTACTTCAATTAAATAGTAGACCCTATCTTGAAAAAACACTTCATTTAAAAGCTAATTACTGTAAAAAAAGGAAAAAACTGAAGTTAAAAGCTGGAAAAGAACATGACCATAATTTACTCCCTCCATCTTTAAATAACTGACATTGTTAACTGGTATTGTTCAAACTTTAACAATTATTTTTTTGCAATACATATGTAAACACTTATAAATATACAATATTGTCAAAGTACTTTCTATAACAAATCTAGCAGTACTATTTTTATTTTAGGTAACTAAGGGTCTGTTCTTTTCGGCTTCTAAAAACTGCTTTTCGGTTTTTCTACGGTAATTACCTTTTAAATAGAGTATCTTTTCAAGATAGGGTTTACTAGTTAATTGTAGTATATACTATACCGACTTCATTTATATTGGTAAAAATCGCACGTGAGTTTCTGTTACTCTGAACAGTTCAAAAGTCACAAGCCATAGCCAAAAGCTATAAGCTTCAGCTAAAAATGACAGACCCTAAATATATCAAAAAATATTATTAAACACAGTTTAAATATTAAAAAATAAGTACCAGTTATTTAGAAACAGATCAATAGTTCTTACTGCATGCCCGGTAAAAAATAAATTCGGCTCCGTGACCTCCGTCCCTACGTGGCGTGAGTTTGATATATTTGTTAGGCCTGGTAACGGGATGATCGATCAATGGGCTAAACGGTCGAGCAGTCTAATGGGCTGATATTTACTAGGTCTATAGGGCTGATATTTACTAGGTCTACATGGGCTTCGGAAAGAAACTATTTAGGCTGCATCGGGTGCTTTACTATAGATGATGCCCTATTTTTTTGATAGTGCCTAAGACCTTATAAGTCAGGCTCCTCTATTTTTGCACAGTAAAAATTAAAAAATACACTATTAACTGCTATTACCTTTTTCTACGAAATTAAATTTTAAAAAATAAAAAATAATATCATTACAGACAATGTAAAAGAATAAGAGAAAAAACAAAAAAAACGAAATTAAGAAGTTAGAAGCTAGAAAAAGAAACTCATTAGAGCAGAGCCTTTTGCTTTCCAGCAGCAGTTGGTTCTAATTTCTCTCAGTAATAATTATTTATTAAACTAATAAACTATAATAAGAAGTTATAAGTCATGTTATTTATTAAACACAGTTTAAATAATAAAAAAAATCAAAAGTGCCAGTTATTTAGAAACAGATCAATAGTTCTTACTGCATGCCCGGTAAAAAAAAATTCGGCTTCGTCCCTACGTGGCGTGAGTTTGATATATTTGTTAGGCCGGGATGATCGATCAATGGGGGCTAAACGGGCAAGCAGTCTAATGGGCTGATATTTACTAGGTCTATATGGGCATCGGAAAGAAATTGGTTGGATTGCATCGGGTGCTTTACATAGATGACGCCCTATTTGCCTTATAAGAGCATGTACAATTCAGACATTTAAAGAGATGCTTAACAATAAAAAATTGATTTTTCTTACCACATAGGATAGATAAGGTGCTTATTTTAAAGCATCGATGCTTAAATAAGCATCGGTGCTTATGTGTATAACTATATCTATTAATAGATAATATATCATCTAAGCATCCATAGAAGAGATACTTGTATTGGAGGAAATAACTTTTGCATGGGTGCTTGATGATGTGGCTATATTATCTCTCTTTAAGCATTCATATATAAACATCTTGTATTGTACATGCTCTAAGCCATGCTTCTATTTTTTTTTGCACAGTAACAATTAAAAATTACACTATAACTACTATTATATTTTTCTCCATAATTAAATTTTAAAAATAAAAAATTATATCATCACAGACAATATAAAAAATAAGGGGAAAAATAAAAAATAAAAAAGATAAAATTAAGAAGCTAGAAGCTAGAGGTAAAAACTTATTAGAGCAGGGCCTTTTGCTTTCCAGCAGCAGTTGGTTCTAATTTCTCTTACTAATAATTATTTATTAAATTAATAAACTATAATCAGAAGTTATAAGCAGCAGCACAGACCTAACGTAGGAAAAAAATATTGGAACTATTTTGAGATACCCTCACGGTTGGTTGCGCGGACGCGCCCATTACGTGCCACGCGGCGCACGTAGCCAAACTCCCCTGACATGTGGCACACGTTGGGAGACTGAGAGAACTAATCGTGCAGCTGCACCATGCATGATTCAGTTCTCAGTTGCATCCAAGCCTCCTCCAGCTGAGATCTTCTATGCAATGTGTTTTCTAATTCCTGTATGTGAAAGCTATTCAAGAATTAAGCAACCATTTCTTTTAAGTACAAATTTTAGTCATTAATTAGAAAGTTTCGTAGAAGTTAAATGAGTAGAAAGTTTCGTTACTGCAGTTAAATTTCCCGAGCAGAGATTTTCTAGTTGAATTTTCCGAAGTTGATTTCCCGACAATATGGTAATAACACCAACATAAGAATTATTACCAAATAAAGCGACACTTTCTCCAGTAATGCCCCTAATCAGAGTGTAGAGAAATAGTTAGGACTATCTTTAAGGCCAAGCTTTCGAAGTGATTCGTTGCGGCAAATGAAGTGGTATGGAGTCATCTGCTGTTCATTCGTCACTTCTAATACAAGAAAATTAACACCAAGAGTGAGAATTTTCGTACTCCAAAAGTCGAATACTATAAAAAAATGCATGCAAGTATAGCCATCTAATCATCTATATGATCATTATCATCCAAGTTTCATAGTTTTTATTTGAAAAGGGGTTTTTGAAATGATCATTTAGAGAGCTATTTGTCACCTGTCACCTGCCCATTGATCTGACTTATCCGTAGGATTTGATTCATGTTCTGCCTTAATGCTCTAGTTAGAACCTATGATTTATAGATGTAAACAAGAGTAGAACCCTGAACCTCGTGAAACGTGATGATATTTGGAACGGAAGATGTGTATGCAACCTATGTGATCATTTATGAAGTTGTGTCGTCAATTTCCATGTGCATGTAAGGTGGTGATCGGTTGGGCTTAAAAGCTCATGGTTTATGGTTGAAAACACTGTAGCTGGCTGAAAAAAACACTGTAGCTGACAGAGGCTTATTTAGCATAATTAAATTTAAAAAAATTTAAAAATATAAAAAACATGTTAGCCCAATATGTATAATACAAACGAATAAGGGAAAAAAGAACCGGCAAAAAAACTCAACAAAAAGCCAAAAGTTCAGAAAAAAACGAAATTTATGAATAGTGAAAAATAAGCCAGAAGCTCAAGTCGAACCGATCAGGGCATTATGAAACACCTAACAATTATGTTTGCACTTTAAACGACAGCACCACCCACAATTCTCTATTGTAAATTCATCTTATTTCCTTAATGTTTCGTAGTTTCTTAGAACACTTGTTTATGCACCTCCATTAATACAATGTTTTCATTTTGTTTACATTTATCCTTGGAAGGCGATAAGGCATGGACATTGGGCACTTTTTCTTCTCCGGTTGGACTTGGGCTAAGCCTTTTTAACCCAACCTCGTGGCCGCAAGACTCAGGTGTGCTAGTATTGATTTCTATTTAAAAAAGCCAAAATTTAATATGAACATTTGGTTTTTCAAAGTGATTTTTTTACTTCTCTCACTACCGTCTCACTTCAAGGATAAAACAAAGGTCACGAACGTATCACACACTCTCACTCTTCTTACTCCTGTCACGTATATATATCTCTTCCTTATTTTTTTCCATCGCTCGTTTTCTTCTTTCAAAAATTATTTTTTTCAACTATCACTATTTATTTTTAACAAAAAACTATTAGTAAAAATCAATACGAACGCACTCGCGGTTGGGCTGAAAAGCTGTGGCTTATGGCTGAAATTGCACTGTAGCGGCTGAAATTTCGCTGTAGCTGAAGGTGGTTTATTTAGCGTAATTAAATTTAAAAGAATTTAAAAATAGAAAAAAATGCTAACTCATTACGGACAACGCAAACGAATATGGGGAAAAACCGGCAAAAAAGCTCAAAAAAAGTTATAAATTCAGAAAAAGATAAAATTTATGAATAATAAAAAATAAATCAGAAATCAGAAGTTGAAGCTGAAACGAGCGGGACCTTAATGCAGCCCAACCGAATGGGGTGGCCCCACTGCTCAGGCTGCCCTGCTGGGCAGACACCCCTCTCTCTCCTCTTAGCTTCCCTCACAATACGCACTCTTCCGCTTCTATCCCCACTCTGCTCCCTACACAAACCGCACCGCCCAAGTCGATGCCGCCCAATCGGACACCAGCGACGGCGGATCGCGACAACGGCCACCGCCAATCGCCTCCTCGTGCTATACCGGTGCTACTCCCTTCGTCTCCTCGCGCCATTTCGCCGCCTCCTCTCACGGATTCGGACTCCAGCTCAAGTCTCATCGGCTCGCTATGGTGTCGACCTGCTGCCTCTCCGTTGGTCCTCTCTGCTCAGGTTCCGGCCTATGCGAGTTGGCCTCGCCGGCCGTGTTCCGCGGCTCGGTGCGCCGCGACGGGACTCAGGGCCCCGCGTGTGTCGGGGCGCACGCGGATGCGCTGCTCGGCGCACGCTAGCTCTTGGGTGTGCGGGCGCGGCCGTGCTGTCGTGAGCTGGCGACGTCGTGCGTCGCGGCTGTAGCCGACTTCAGGTGGATGATCTATTCATACTCCGCTCCTGCTACTCTACTCGTTCTATTCTCTGGCTCTGGTTGCTTCTGAACTATTTCCCAACTAGATGTTCTAGCTTGCAGCAAGGCTTCACTATTATATCATGATTTCTATTGATTTACCCTAATGTTGAGATATTCACATGCAGCCTAATCTGGTGGTCAGAATCTATCTTCTTGTTCTCAAGATTAATGTTCATGCCTAAACTATGGTGATGTCCTGTTTAGTGAGTACTACTGAAACAAGCCTGCAATTTATCCGATCTGCTACTGCTGCATGCATATTTATTTACATTCTGTCAAAAATATCTATTGAACTACAGCCAAGCAGCCCAAGCTGAATGCTCTGGTTCAACATCAAGGGCATTTACTTCTATCGCATGAGTCCTTCTGATTGTTCTGGGCTTAAGTATGAATGGCCTGCTTAGTTGGGTGGTCAAAATCTTCATTTATTGCTCTTATGGTTAACATGGTCTAACTCCCATTTCTGTCAAATTTTAAAGAATAGCGTATTGTAAGCATGTTTAGCTGGAAGGGACACCTAGACTACCGACGATTTATATTGTATTCTTGCTCACTATTTTACTACTTTTTGCTACGGTAAGCACATGATTTAAACCATTTCTACTCGTACTGTCCTCTACTCCCACACTTGTTCACTTTTGCACTTTACAAGTATCAAGCTCTATTTTTGCTACTGTCTTGCTATGTCTTCCTACTGTTTAGCCCATTTTTATTTGTGCTGTGTGATATGTGCTCTACAATGCTGGTGCTCCACTTGTGAAGTAGTATGTGTTAAGATAGTAAAAACCATGGTTTTGTTTGTGCTTACGTGTGTGTTAAGATAGTAAAAACCATGATTTTGTTTGTGCTTACGTGTTTCCCATGGATTTGCCTTGCTCCTTGGCTCGTTCCTGGCTCCTTTTCTACTTGCCGGCTCTTCTCCTCTTGGACCAGCAGTAGAGCACCCTCGTCCTTGTCGGCTCCTCCCCTTCACCTCCTAGCCGGCTTAGTGGTGGTGAACTAGGTCACCATCGTGATGTTCTTTTCACCCTGCAAAATAATAAATACACCTACATGCTAATGCAAGCATGCACTATTGAGTCGTGCAAGCTCTATGCAACATGGAAAACCTTGTAGCCGTGGTTGGTCTGTAGTTTCTGAAATTTTTAGGTGTACAGATGCAGCCGTCTCATTAGTTTTCGTCGACGACGCACTCTGCACGGTCGCGGCCATATAAAGTTTAATGGAACAGAGCTAAGGTTACCTTGTTGTAATTATTTGTCACGCGGTGGTTGGGTCTGATCATCTACAAGATACTAGCGATATTACTCGACAGTAGCTTGTGGACCATGATTTTGAGCATGCTAAGAATATGAAGTTACTGCTCTGTGTTTTTGAACAATTATCAGGTCTAAAAATTAACTTCCATAAAAGCGAGATTTTTTGTTTTGGACAGGCCAAACTGTTCGAACAGGATTATGCTAACCTGTTTGGCTGTGATTTCGGCATGTTCCCTTTTCGGTACTTAGGAATCCCGATGCACCACCAAAAGCTTCGAAATTTGGAGTGGGGTGCTATAGAAGAAAGATTTATAAAGAAACTAAGTACTTGGAAGGCTAAGCATTTATCCTTTGGGGGTAGACAGGTGTTGTTGAATTCGGTGCTCAGTGGCCTTCCTATGTTCATGATGTCTTTCTTTGAAATCCCAAAAGGTGTTCTTAAAAGACTGAATTTCTATCGGTCAAGATTCTTTTGGCAAGGCAATAATGATAAACAAAAGTATCACCTCGCCAAATGGAACATCCTTTGTCGTCCAAAAGATCAAGGCGGGTTGGGAATACCTGACCTTTGGATCAAAAATAAATGTCTTCTAAGCAAATGGCTTTTCAAACTGTTGAACGAAGATGGAACTTGGCAAAACTTGCTCAGAAGTAAATATTTGAGCTCTAAATGCCTTACTCAGGTTCAATCTAAACCTGGGGATTCGCAGTTTTGGAAAGGTCTGCTAAGGGTCAGGGAGGATTTCCTAGGATGTGGGTCTTTCAAAATAAGAGATGGCTCGCAAACTAGATTCTGGGAAGATACTTGGGTAGGCTCTTCACCTCTAAAAAAACAATTTCCGAGCCTGTACAACATAGTCAACAATCCTCATGTAACTGTGGAGACGGTCATGAATCAAGTGCCTATTAATGTCTCTTTTCGCAGAGCTTTAACTGAGGATAAATTGATTGCTTGGCTTAACCTAGTAGCTAAAATAGTTAATGTTCAACTTTCAAATGAGAGGGATGTCTTTACCTGGGATTTACATAATCATGGCCAATTCTCTGTAAGGTCTATGTATGCGTACTTGATGAACCAGGGTATCCCTTTCAATCATAAATTCCTTTGGAAATTGAAGCTCCCTCTTAAGATAAAAATCTTCCTTTGGTACCTTCAAAGAGGTGTTATCTTAACAAAGGACAATTTAGCTAAGAGGAGATGGACTGGTAGCCAAAAATGTTGTTTCTGTGATCACAATGAAACAATAAAGCATCTTTTTTTTTGATTGCTGCCATGCTAGAATTATTTGGAATACTGTTCAAATTGCTACTGGGTTAATTCCACCTCGATCTATTACTCACATGCTTGGAGGCTGGCTCACGGGCATTGGGAGGGAGGATAAGAAACAAATTTTTGTGGGGGCTGCTGCTATTATTTGGGCAATTTGGTGTACCTGTAATGACATTGTCTTTGAGCGAAAACAAAATATTTCTTTTGTGCAGGCTATTTTCAGAGGAGCATATTGGTTGCGGTTCTGAGCGCTGCTGCAGCGTGAAGATAAAAGGGAGAAGTTTACATTGGCAAGCAAAGCGTTGGAGGTTATTGCGTTACATGTGTTTGCCAATAATGGGTGGCAAAGTAATAATAGACTTTGCATATGAGTTTCCTCTATTTGAGTACAATCTTCTTCTTTATTTTTGTCAGCAAATAAGCAATCACTTTGTAAGACTTGGCTGTGTGCGGTTGCAGAGGCCGGAATTTTTCCATTATCTAAAAATATACAACTACAGAACTGTAAATGTTGTGCGTGGCCATATTTCTCTCATAATATACTACTAGCTTGGGTGTGTACGTACGTCTGCAATTTCGGAATTTTGGAGGTGTGAAGATGCAATTTTTATGTTAATTTGTGTCAATAACTTTGAACAATTAAGTTTAATATTTTAAAGGTTTGCGGCAGCGACTCCGAACAGTCGAGTCAAATATTAATAGAGGCGAAACACAGCCTCGTGGTTAAACAAAATCTAGATGCATTAGTTTAGGAATTGCAATGAGCTCGCTCGCTGGTAGCTACCCGATGGATCGGTGACCATGCCTGGTAGCTTTCTTTTTTTCGGTGGGAATAGGGTGTGGTAGCTTTGTTTTGTAGCATTTATAGATAAGCACAACCACAGTGTAGCGAGCAATGACAGCTATAATTCGTCTTTATTTTTGTAGATTATTGAACTCTATTCAGAGTCGCTAATGTAAATATGTAAAATATTGGACTTGATTGTTTAGAGTTGTTGGCATAAATTAGTATAGAAATTGCATACACACACCTCTAAATTCAGAAACTAAATATGTCCATGTGCACTTTCAAGTAGAGCTGTAAAAAAAGCTCGAGACTCGTGAACTGCTCGAGCTTGGCTCGGTCTGGACTCAATTTGAGCTCGGCTCGAGCTTACAATGAACCGAGCTCGAGCCCTATCGTAAGCTCGCGATCCTGTTCGAGCCGGGTTCGAATAGTTCGACCAAACTTGGTATATCTTCAAACCTTTTTCCTCCGAGTGCTCGTGCCCACCCATCCCATTCCTTATCTTATTATCTACTCCCATCTCTCCTCCTTCCTCTATTTTCTCCTCCCATTTCCTTCCCTCTTGTTTCTCCGGTCGATCTACTCTAGATTTGTCGCCCACTCGCCCATCGGTTCCTTCTCGGCGCACGGCCTTCAGCAGTCGGTGCTGCCATTTTCCTCCCTGGCCCCGGCTTCGACCCCTTGCGCGTCCTCCAGCCCCTCTAGTCCCACCTTTGTCCGGCTCTACCTCCAGCCTCCCTATGCTAGCCTCCGGGCTCCTTGCCGTCTCCCCCCGATCTCTTGCGCGCCGCCACCTTGCTCGGCCGCCGCGCCTCCTGGTCCCGACTGCGCCAGACGCCGCTGCCTCCCCTCCTCCAAATCCGGCTTGTCCTCCGGCCATCGCCCGGCTTCCCTTTTGGCCTTGGCCCTCCACGCTGGCCTGGGCTCCGGCCATCCTGCCTGTAGCCTGACGCTGCTCTCTCGTTCCAGCGCCCGAGCTGCCTCACGCTGGCCTCGGCCCTCCATGTCGGCCCTCCACGCCGGCCTTGGCTCCAGCCCGATCATGGCTGCCCCTAGTCCGAACTCCCCTACCGTAATGTCCAGTGCCTTTCCCCCCTCCAGTGGCTTTTACTTATTTTCAATTGGTCGATTTGATTTGTTGCTTGTTTGGTGAATTGCCTTGTCCGGCTGACCCTGTGAATTGTGATGTGAGAATAAATTTTTCTTGATGAAAACATGAAGTCATGTCTTACCGAGCCTAGACGAGCTTCGTCCGAGTCGAGCTCAAGCTGATCTCAAAGCTCGACCGTCAACTTAGGCTCGCTCGAGCTCAGCTTGAGCTTCTATCGAGTTCGAGCACGGCTTGTTTACAACTCTACTTCCAAGCCTGTAAAACGTTTGCACACGCACCCCTATTGACCTAAAAGAGCATTGGGAAATCGGCACAGTCCAGGTGTCGCCGATGACTATCACGCCTCTCCACTGGCCGATGTGGCGCGCGTATTTAGCCGTCGTGTACGACTCAACGCAGGGCTACCGCTCGTGCGCACCTCGACCGTGCTTGAAGCACGCGCAGGTAGTATGCAAGGTTTATTTCTTTTCCAAGGGCATACACACTATTTACGATTTGTAGGTGTGTACATGGGTAGTTTGGGAGCTAGATTGATTCTTTCGGACTTGAACAACAATACAACATCAATACATGGAGTCAGTCTTATCAAAATATTAAGCTAACTAAACATCTTATCAACCCGGCTGTGCCTCCAACTCTAGCTTGGCAGCTTCTGAGTCAAGCGACAAGCACGGAGCCTCATCATTCAGCAACGGCCTTGTCACAAACACCGGCACGATCGTGGGTGTCGGGTAGCTAATTTGATCTTAAGCTAAGCAATGCATTTAATTAGATTCTGTTTAAGTACGTAGTTAGCGAGAGCGTTACTATTGTTGATCGAGCAATATTGCTACTCTATTTTTTTACATGATCAAGAACAACCACCACGTGATGAGTAATGATAGCAAGTAATTTTGCCTCTCACTACTTCAGAGAAGGTCATACTGAACGTCTCATCACAGATGGTTCTACAGATTCCGTCAGTGTTAAGCTGCAGTGTAGTTATCTCATACCGTTTTACTAGCGTCAACGTGTATGTTACAACCAATGGTAAGAACAGTCAGTGATGATCTACTTAACACAAACAGTTTTTTTATACAAACCATTTGTGATACATCATAGACAGATCATAATAAAAATCATCTATGATGTAAGGATTTATCATAGACGGTTTTTGTGAAAAGCCGTCAGTGATACATTATAAATTTTTTTTGTATTAGCCGGGGATACCATAGACGGTTATTTTTAAAAACCATATGTATTGATACATCATAGACAATTTTTTTTTGTATTAGTCGTGTATGATATATTGGATATCATAGATGGTTAGTTTTAAAAACTATTTGTATTGTTATTTATCACAGACAGTTATTTTTAAAAACATGAGATAATATTATTTTATATATGCAGACACTTAAGGCGAAAACCTAACTCACTGCTCCTACGTACACTTAGGTTTTCCTCAACACACCCACACTTTCTCAGCTTCCTTTGCCACCAGATCCGGCCTGCTCAACTTCCTCTGTCACCTCCAGCCTCCGCCGCCTACCTCATGCTCTCTCTGCCATCTTCAGGTTAGCCTGTCACCTCCATTAAGCTCTCTCCGCCGTCTCCGGGTTAGTGCGCCGCCTCCCTCTAGCTTTCTTTGCCGCCTTTGGTCTTCGATGTCGATAGTTTTACCCTGGTGCTCACTGTATAACCCTGGTGCTCATTGTCTCTCATGGATTAGGGTTTAGTCTATATGCAGTGCTAGTTCATACATGGTTCAGTAGAATATATTGTTCATATATCCAGTGCTAGTTCATATATGCAATGTTAGTTCATATATATCATTTAAGATGTTTGAGTCCTGTGTTGTGAGTTATGCTTATTTGATTGCTGGGACAACAATTGTTCGGTGATGCACTAGTGATTCGTAAAGTCTAATTGTGACAATTAGTAATCTGTGTTGGTCTTGTTGATTTTTAGTGTAGTTTATCTACTATTTGCTTCATTTTCTGTTATCCTATAGTTTCATCGTAGATATTCAGTGTAGATGAACTGTTAATTTGTTGCTTCATGTGCTGTTATTCTGTACATCACTGTAGAGTATCTTCTAGTTAGTACTTCAGTAAAAGATAATTTCATATTTATCACAAATAGTCTTTGAATCAATCATGTTGAGGTGGCCTTATTATGATAATAGAGTGCAGCTGACACCTGAGAGCAATAAAATTTAATCTATGATATTCAGTTTGTGTTTTATATATCCCATACTAAAATACAATTTGAATGCTTCATAGATAGCAACTAAGTGAGTGGCGTCCACACAGTCTTCAGGCTCAATTTTGCCGAATACGTTTGATGATCAGACCAAATGAGCAACTAAACGAGAGATTCGAGGCATATCAAAAATGCCTGAGAGCTGAATGACCATCATGGAGGTCATTCCAGTTAAGGTCCCTTTACATCCCAAGAAAGTAGCGGTCGCATTCCGGACCACTTGTGGGCTAGTTGTAAGGCAATCGGTCTCCATCACCACACTAAGCTAGAAGTCTCTGAAGAGTGAAGAGAAAGAGCAATTTTGGGAGAAAGTCTCAAGGTCCTTCTAGATTGGAGAAGAATTCTAGGGTCTCGTGCCACGACAGACGTTCCTGGCGATGGGCAAGGTGTAAAAGAACTTCAAGAGCATGCTTGCCATGAAATATGTGAACAAGGATGGGACGCCATTCACGAAATATCCTTTCCTCCACACATATATATGGGATGCCTTTGTGGGCATGAAAACGACCGCCAAAATCCAGGAACAAAGCGCGGTGCACAGGGCAAGCCAGACCCACAGACTCGGCATCATTGGTTACATGGGTAAAATCTTGCAATGAAGGAGGGTGGATGAGGAGGCAATCTTGTCGGAGGCCTCCCTGCCATTTGCCGGGATCATAGACTAGTGCGCTTGAAACTGGTTAAGAGCGAGGACATCAACCATGTCTTCGGGCGCCATATCCTTCAAGAATCCAGCAAACCAGGAAGTGTCACAATGTTTGGTATGATATCGAATTACCTAACTGGTAATATGTCCATAACTTCATAGGAACTAAAATAACATATCGGCCTTTTGTAGAAAACATTGACTGCGGAATCCTCTTAAGGCAACTTCTAGGCTATTAGGGAGGGGCATATTATCCACGACACTAGGAAATAAGGAGCATCCGGATCACACGTGAGGCCTTGGGGTTTACGTTCTCTAGAGGCTAGGATTCCCAGATGACTCCGACTTGTACAGGAGTCGGAAGAGATCGAAGGCCGAGCGCGAGGAGCGCATAAAAGAGGAGATTCGTGCAGAATTTTCTAGGAAGATAGCACATTTGGAGGAATGGCTAGAGCCAGTGCTTAGCTAGTCGTAGGCCGCCCCTATTATTGTGGAAGCCAATCTACATCATCGTCGGAATAGCTGCGCGTCCACACACAAATCTAACCAAAGCGATGTCTGACTTTCGATTGACGAAATCGTCGGAATGACGGGATTGCTTGCTCAGGACAACAAGGACTACATACTTGTGCCCTACAACCAGGGGTAAGTGCTTAACTAGTTGTTATATAAATTTTATTTGTACTTTATACACAACACGAACTTAGGTTTAATAACTATGGCGACATACATGAGTATGTGGCACTGGATCCTTATAGTTATTATACCAAAGTGGAGCAAGATAATATGCCTTGATTTCCTACTAAAAAATGACGACGACTTCACCCTTGTGCAACAAACACTCAACTAGTATGCTCATTTACTCCATAGATAACTCTATTATAGTTTTTCCTTTGTTTGCAATGACCGATAATAACTTTTTAGAATCACATAAGTTGTTCAACTCCTATGTTGTAAGGGGAGAGAGATACAAGGAATCGAGCGCCATACTACAACACAGGATACGATTTTCAATACCCGCTATAACACAATAATTTTATATCACACTTCGTAACAATGCATCTCGAACTGACTATACCTGTGTATAATTCTATTTTTGTAGTGCCACCAGCAGCTACAAGGCAACCTATGTGTATTTTACGTTTGCCGTCATATGCAAAAAATTATGAGTGCTAAGATGAATGATCCAGAGGTTTGTCAATTTCACAATAATTATTTCTTAATTATCAATTTAAATATATATGCTTACTACTTTACTCTTAGCGATAGGACATGACAATCAAATCAAGTACATTCGATTTGAATGAACTCTTGGACATTCGAGGACGGCTCTACACCTTCTTGATGACGGAGGCCATTGACTCGAAAGGAGAGTTTCACTCCGACGACATCGATTATTACACGTTCAAACATTTGATTCAATTGTAATTCACTTTGAGTTGTAATTTAATTATAACTCTGGCGACAATACATGAATATTCTTTTGTAATTGATTTTTGAGTTGTAATTCACTTATCTGTCATTTATCTATAATCTACTTGTTTGTTTTCGGAGGGCATGACTATCATTTCCTGAGGCTAACCGAAAAACAAATTTTTTTAGCTATACAAAGAACTATCTAATACAAAATAGTCTGTGATACTAGATCATCACTGACGGTTTTTTTTGTAATAATCGTCTGTGATATATCGGATATTACAGACGATTATTTTTAAAAACCGTCTATGTTAACTTATCACATAAGGTTTGAGAGTTGTATATGATAGCCACTTATTATCATTAACATAATAAACCAGACAGTTCAGAAACTGTTTTCGATAAGAGTTACGAACCATCTGTGATGGCCTTATGTATGGTTGTTTCTGTCCGTTAAGCTATCAGTGCCGACCATCCAAAATATGTCGTTGACGAAAACTAAAGAGATGATTGCATCTTCACACCTCTAAATTTCAGAAATTGCAGGTTTTATCATAGCTCCAAGTTTTTTCCCCATGTTGCATTGAGCTCTACATCGCAATAGTGCATGGGGGCTTAGCGCCGTTCAACACGTTGTCAATGCACGATGGTAGCCAATCTCTGCTATCCTGCAATCGTTGCCTCCCCACGGTCCCCAGTGGTGCCACCGCCACCATTGACAGCCTCCTGGCTCCCGCCATTGTTACCATAAAACTTGGCTGGTGCGATGAACTTGGTTGCCGCCATGACACCACATGCTCATCCTCGTTGCCGGCCATGCTGACTTGGCTGGTGTATTACCGTAATTGATTAAGGCATTTGGATACATATGTTGCAATCGTTCCAAAAATGCTGTGATCAGCCATGAAGTGTACCATGGCCCAAATTGATTTGTTTAGGACTTGAATAGCTATAAGCGATTGGTTGAGTCTTGTTAAGATATTACACGCCACAACACTTTAGAACAGGATCATAGTTTAATAGAACAGAGCCAAGATTACCTTGTTGGGTCTGATCACCCACAAAATACTAGCAATATTACTCTACAGTAGCAACCTTTGCATACCGCGTGCTTGAACAAAATCTAATTAAATGCATTGATACCAATGCCAAAGGCACCATTTTTGGATCTGGAAGCATCAGTGTAAAAGGAGTTTGCAGCGGCTCCGAACGGTCGAGTCAACTATTAATAGAGGCGAAACATAGCTTCGTGATTAAACAAAATCGAGATGCATTAGTTTTAGGAATTGCGTGAGCTCGCTCGCTGGTAGCTACCCGATGGATCGGTGACCATGCCCGGTAGCTTTGTTTTTTAGGTGGGAATAGGGTGTGGTTCTGGTAGCTTTGTTTTGTAGCATTATTGCAGGCGACGAGCATCACGTCTGCGTCGACATTATGTAGCTAATATCGAATTTCATCGTAATTCCTAAAGTAACACATTATCATCTTGAACCAGTCACTCCCACATGCTTGTTTATAGAAAAGCATCACCACAGTGTGCAGCAAGCAATGGCAGCTATATTTTGTCTTTATTTCTGTAGAGTATTGGACTCCATTCAGAGTCGTTAATGCAAACCTGTAAAATGTTGGACTTAATTGTTGAGAGTTGCTGGTGTAAATTAGTATGAAAATTGCATACACACACCTCCAAATTCAGAAACTACATATGTCCAGGTACACTTCCAAGATTGTAAAACGTTCGCATACACATCCGTACTGATCTATAAGAGCATTGTGAAATCGGCACCGTCCAGGTGTACCCGATGACTATCGCATCTTTCTGGTGGCCAGCTGACATAGCGCGCGTATCTAGCCGTAGTGTAGGACTCAACGCGGGGGCTACCGTGTTCCATTCATCCGTATCCCTCGTAATCTAGTGCTGCGTGTGCTTTCACCATGAGGAGACCGGTTGATGCGCGCACAAGCAGCACAAGCAGTACTTCTGAATTTTGAAGGTGTGGAGATGCAATTTTCAAGTTAATTTGTGCCAACAATTCTAAACTACCAAGTCTAATATTTTACAGGTTTTTGTCAGCGAACTCCGATCGATCGAGTCAAATATTAATAGAGGTAAAACATAGCTGTCATTGCTCGTCGCGTTGTGGTTGTGCATATGTAACCCCTGGTAGCTTCATGATTAAACAAAATCAAGAATCATTAGCTGTCATAGCTTTTTTTATCAAATATAATTACATTAAGTAATTTGTTTGGCCACTTTATTTCTAAATCATGGCTCCCTCGCCGGTCGCGAATCTTGGACACATGTAGACCCCTAAACACCCGAAATTCCGTTTTTAGCCCCCCGAACTAAAAAAATTCCGAAACTGGACCCCCGCCTGAGCGCGCGTTCGCGTTGCGTCGACACGTGTCCGGTCGTGCGGTGTGGTACCGCACGACCACACTATAGCACGGGTCATGCGGTCAAAAATCCGAGTCGTGCGGTCGGGGCTTCGGTCGTGCGGTCAAAAACCGAGTCATGTGGTCGAGGCTTCGGTCGTGCGCTAAAAAAACCGAAACGTGCAGCCGGCACGGAGGGCGAGGCGGTCGTGCGGTGTGGTACCGCATGACCCGTGCTACAGTGCGGTCGTGCGGTACCACACCGCACGACCGGACACGTGTCGACGCAACACGAACGCGCGCTCAGGCGGGGGGTTCAGTTTCGAAATTTTTTTGATTTAAGAGCAAAAACAAAATTTTAAGTGTTTAAGGGTCCACATGTGTCCAAAATTCGCTGGTCGCTACCCGATGGATCGACGTCCATGCCGGCTGTGATGCTCGTCGACCTCGCTACAAACCCAATGCTGAAAACAAGGCTGCCACAACACGTATTTCCTCTCGTCCGTAGTAGGGGAGCACGTACGCGAAGTGACCGGTCCCAGGCTACACCTAGACGGCCGGCCGCGATAGCTGCACCGCCTGGCCGCCGGAGATCGGCGGCCGGCCCTCGTTGGCGACACGTTGGACGGCGATTGCTGCGTTCATTAATTACTAGCTACGACTTTGCTTTTTGTACGGGGTGTATGCGACATTCGCTGCTTACCTTGCTGCTCTCCAGAAAGAACATTTACCGCTTTATCCCGATTTCATTTAAGCACGCGGTTAGCGAGGGTCGTTGAATTCGACCGATCGTATATAACCTACGCACGTAGATTTTTTTAACGGGTTTTGCTAATTGCTATTGCACAGGCGATTGAAATTTTTTTTATGTTTCAATCACCTGAAATTGCACTCTCAATGAATTAAAATTGCAGCCCCCTTAAAAAAACTATGAACATGTGCAACTTCAGGTGATTCAAAGTACAACTTTAGATGACCGAAGGATAAAAAAATTTCAGTCGTCTATGCAATAGTCTATCCTTTTTTTAATGCATATGGACAGGACAAACACCAAGTGGCGATCGAGCAATGGCTTACGTTATTGCCCCAAAAATAATCAGCAATGACGAACTGTCGCGCGGCCTAAACTGATTTTTTAGGGCTTGAATTGAAGTAGTACGTCTTGACCAGCTGGCAAAGCCAACCGCAAAAGAAGTTAATTTTGCGCATGGGCATGTTCCCGAAATCACAATTTTGACCACTAGTTAACGGACTATCCTTTAAAAAAAAGTTGCTTTTCAAATTTTCTATACTAACTAATTTTTAAACAGAATGTTTTTTAAAATAGGATCTACAAATTAGTTGTACTACACACTGTAGTGACTTTATTTATATCGGTCAAACCCGCACATGAGTTTCTGTTACTCCGTACTCTTTCTCATAAATAACTCAAAAGTCATAAACCATAACCAAAAGATATAAGCCCAAGAAAAAAAATCAGACCAACGTCTAACTAAAATGATAATAGAAAAACGGAGGTAGCACAATATTGTTAGTAGCCTGTGCATGTGAACGTACGTCCATCTCGAGCTTGAGCGATAAGCTAGCATCGTGCATTAGCAGCGGCTTTGCCACGCAGCCGGCCCGCAGTTGGACGTCGGACGAAATTTATTTATTTGGTGTTATTGTGCTACTTTAATTTTAAAATTAATCTAATGTGATGCTAAATTGTAAATCTAGCCCCCTTGCTACTCATGAAAGAATCAGCGACCGACGCGTGGCTCCTACCAGGCCACCCGACCACGGCAAAATCCGGCACCGTGGTAGCACCCCAGCGCGGCACTATTTGGCTGGACGCGGCAGATGGTGGGACCCACGTAGGTGCCGCACCACCCAACCGCAGAAGAATCACCAGCCTCGCGCAAGATATGACACCTTGCCTAGTCCCTGCCGTGGTTGGGTAGGATGGCATCTTGCCTGGTCCATGCCACGGTCGGTGGCACGGCACCATCATGGGTCTTATCACCTTCCGCGCTCGGCCCAACAGTGCCATGTTGGGGTGCTGCCGTGGTCGATTGGCACGGTAGGAGCTATGCGTTGATTGCTGATTCTTTCGCGTTCGGTAAAGGGGGCTATATTTGTAATTTTGTGTTATATAGGATTAAATTTAAAATTAAAGTGATACAATATGACCAAATAAAAAAATCACGTCGGGCCGCTGATTCCATCTTAGATTAAGCAATGCATTAGTTAATCTGTTCTGTTGAAGCACGGGCGCGGTTTTGGTGGAATAGACGCAGCCACCGTGCCCGTGACGAGTAACGAGACAGCCTCTGTCCTAGAAAACTGTAGTATATTCGATTCGATCGTCCAGGGTAGATCGCTTCTCACATATACAAGTGTCCAACAGAGAATTATGGACAATCACAACATTTACAACTTTATATAGGTGATATGTGTAGTTTCTCAGATAAATTGATTCTTTAGGACTTAAGCAACAACCAAAGACACATCGAGCCAGTCTTGCTTAAAACATTAAATACTAAACAGCTTATCCACCCAGCCATGCCCTCCGACTACAGCTTCTGAATCAAGCGATAAGCGCGGAGCATCATCAACCGTTGTCACACAGCCGGTTCAAAGACGCCGGGTCGGGTAGCTAATTTGTAACATCCTAAACGTGGGGATTATTAAAAAATAAGAACTTAAAAATCTTTTGTTGCTTTCCAGTTATTTAAAATTTTCAGTGTTCATTTGAGATTCTTGTTTAAGCTTTGTCAAACAATTCAAATAATCTTGTATCAAGAACCAAGAATTTGAAAATCAAATCATGAAAATTTGGAATTCAAATGCAAATTCCAAAATTCAAATTTTGACAGCATCCTCTTTTCTTCTCTTTCTTTCGCTTTCTTCCTTTCTCTGCCATGGAGGCCCATTCTCTTTCCTCTCTCTTCTTTCTTCTTTGTTTCTCCCTCCTCTTCCCTGTTCACCCGTGTGCCCGTGTCAGACCCGGATTTTTCAATCTAGAATCCTCTGTGATTTACTGCACTATTCCCTGGATCAGTAGATAGCCCTTACAGGTACATTGCTGCATCAACTCATACATCGCATGAAATATACTGAACCATAGTGTTACATATCAGAGTTAAAATACACCACGTCGGGTGACATTTTACAAAAGGACCGATCAAGCCAAATACTTACAACATAAAAGATAACACCAGAAAGCATAAGCAAAAGTAAGACCATTATTTACAGGCAAGTGACTGAGGGGTAAATGTGTGCAACATATATTATCTAGGCCTAGATAATATATGTGAATACAATCTCCAATAAGTCTACTTGTCTAGGACTCGAACTCGAGAACGTCGTCCTAGTTTCCTTCGTTGGCTCCTCCATCCGTGGCAGGGGTGTCGTCGTAGGCATAGTGGTCTTAATTTCTTGTTTCTGGTTCTGATAATGCGATGGTGAGCACAAATCCACCATGCTCCGCGAGTTAATACACAGGATGCAAGAGATAATATGCATGGCTTATCAAGAAAAGACTCGGGTTATTTTATTTGCCATAAATTGCTCTTAAAATATGTTACATAGAAATTTCCTAAGACCTAACAGTTTTAACTAAAACAGAGTTTAATCCATATATGAGAGTGCAATAATAATAGTGATCCAGATTACATCCACCGTTACATAATTTCTGCACCATATGCTAACCTTTCAGCGTTATAACCAGTTATTTTATCACTGGGGCGACACCTAGGGCAACACAAATCAGGGCATTTCTCTGCCAACCACTTTTCCAATTCCACCCACAAAGTTTTTGAAATAGAACTATATCTGGGCTAAGTTCCCATGTCCGCCCTTGACCGTAGGTATGACTATTTGAATAGTTGACTCTGCAGAGTTTGTACACTTTACCCACAAGAGACAATCCACTCGTTGCTCCACACGATTCCTTGGTCATGCGGTTGAGTAGATTATCACAGTGCCCCTTTTGTCCTCTGACCCTATGGGCTGCTCCCACTTGCGGTGGGTCCCACACGTTGCAAGGGATGCTAACCACTGCTACTAGCGCATTCGGACTCCACTCTCCACAATACTAGCACGATTGGAAAACTTCACCCTCCCCTCAGTGTCCCTTTAGACCTCCCCTTGCCCTTGTAGTATTCCACTCCTTTTCACTATCGGTGAGATGACTCCAGGGGTTCGATAGATCTACTTAGCCAAGTTGCAATTTGCAGACTTATGGTTGTACTATTTTACATAGGAGTCCATGACAAGATTCAGTCCTTAGGGTTATCTGGACGGTTCTACCACAATGGACACACCATGCTTCCACTGCACCACACACCAGCCCCCGTACCATCCACCCACATATTTAAGCAAGTTGGGGTTTTTGGGAGCATAAAATAATCATGTCAAAATATACTGGTCATTTCCACCCATGACTTTCCAAATCAGTTTCTCATAATTAAAAGTGATGCTTGGGCATTTTGGTGCCCCCGGTTATCTAAGCAGTACTAAGCATGGCTCATAATTATAGACTTATTTTCGAAAGTTTTACTATTATAATTTTGCTAGGGTGACAAGGCTCAAATACTCAAATATTCCAAAAGAGTGTAATACTAGCAAGTTAAATAATGGACATATAACTAGAATCTTAAAACAACATATATTTGCACATGAAATAACATGCAATTTGATAATGTAAAATGGAAATAATTTGTAGAATTTGTAGGGTTAACATGATCAAAGTATTGACTCGCCTTGATCACAGTCAATTTGGTCTTGGTTGTCAAGAGTTGCTTCAGCTTCTGCCTCTTCCTCTTGTGTCTCGTACGCTATTTTACGTTACATGGAGATTTGAATAAAAATCAGTAAACCAAATAAATTCTCACAGAAAATTCAAACGAGCTTCAAAAATTATGGTTTTAGTTCTATTAGATAGATATTGAATTTATATGAATTTATAAATTTGTTTCACTCGATTTGGAGTTAAGATGAATAAGTTATGCCCCTTTCAAGTTCTCGGTTCAAATAAATCTAAGAAAATAAAAAGAGAGAGAGAGAGAGAGACTGATAGGTGGGACCAGCAAAAATTTTATTTTCTTTTATTTTTTCTTTTTAGACCCGCTGACATGTGCGACAGGTCACTGTTGGGATTAAAGGACATGACCCACATGTCCGTGAGCAATTGTTTTAACTGATCATTATTAGCATTAATTAATCATCATTAGCATTCATTACTTGTCTTAACCATTATTAATCGCTTGCTACAGAGCTTCTTCCTCCAACCGACCAACGGTGAGCTTGCCGCCGGTGGAGGAAACGGCAGCCGGCCTTGAGCATTCCAATAATGGGATGCTCATGCCTGCGCGCATGTCTGGGCTCAGTCCTGCCGACCAATTTGGCGGTGGCGGCGGTCGGCGGTGACCGTGGGCAGCGGTGGAACAGGGGAAGATCGGTTACGGTGGTGCATGGCATGGAAGCCCAATTAACTAATAGGAGAGCATCTAGGTGAGCTCAGGAAGCTACCTCGGGGGTCAGCGCGGCTCGGGAGTGGCGGCGGTGGTCCGGCGGCATGAGGCAGTGGCGAAAAAATTAAACGTACAACCCACATGATAACTAATATTGCATCCCTAAATAATTACCCATCCTATAGTGATAATGGAATCATGACATTCAATTAATCAAGAAGGAATTAATCAATTTGGGCAATAGTTACCAATACAAAGGGTTTGTAATAAAATAACGATGCATGATAGTTTAAAACAAAATAATACATAATAGATTTGAAAACTAGGTTCAACATGATCAAAGGTCATGACTTGCCTTAGCCTTGCTCAGTTAATGGCTCTTGATCTTCAAATCTTGCTTTTGCTCCTTCGAAGGCGTGATCTAACGAGAGAGAAAACAAAAAGAGGCATAAAAATAAATTTAAATAAAATTCAAATGAACTCCAAAAACTTCCAAACTAGAACCAAAAGATAGAACTCAATTTTAGATGAATATAGGAAAAAGAATCGAGTCAATCAGAGTTTGGACAGAGGAGAACGGGCTCTCAGAAAATCTAATCTAAGGAAAAAGGCTGAAAATTAGAAATTCTACTGTGTTGTAGACTTGGCTCACGAAAAAGCAAGTCTATGGTGAACCTGGCCCGCGGAATAGTGCACGACCGGCTGGGCTTGGATAATGTGGCAGACAGGACTGACGTGTCAGTGATGTGGCAGGACACATGTGCACTAGGGCTAATGTGGCACGCTGACATGGCATGACATGTGGCATGCTGACGTGGCACATGGGTAGGCTCAACTGCTGACGTGGCGTCCATGTGGCATGACACGATGGACTAGGGCGGACATGGCGGCTAGCGTGGTAGCTGAGGTGGCGGCTGACTTGGCTCGGTCTACGGGTCTATGGCACAACAGATCTGACATGTGGACCCTGCATGTCAGTGGATCGGTGTACGTGGACTGGGTTCATGGAAAAGGCAAAGAGGTGTGCGGTGTGGGTGTGGGGTGACGCGGCAGGCGTGTGGCACGAGGCAAAGCACGCAGACCAAGGCAATGGCGCGCGGACCAAGGTGAACGGGCGGGCGACCAGGCGGTGACTGGCCGAGGAAGAGAGAGACGATGGCTGGCTAGCGGGGTGGCGACGGGTACTCACTGGCGGCGGCAAACGGCGACGAGGCACAGCCAGAGAGGAAGAAGACGAGAATGACGAATGGCAACCGGCATAGAAGACGACTAGGGCGACAGCGCTGGACGGTGAGGCTCGGAAGGCGAAGCGGCAGCACTGAGGGACGAGGAAAACGGGAGGAGGGCACGACTTTTATAACGTGGACCTCAAGGATGGCCGATCCGAGCACGGCGGCGAGAGGCCAAAATGGAGACGCGCGATAGAGTCCAGGGTGGACACAGCAACGGCGGTGATGCAGAGACGAAGTCCAGGTTAGGGACGACCTGTCTGACGGGTGGGCCCCACCTGTCTACGGCATAGAGGAGGTGAGCGGCCAAGATCAGGCTGACTCTCCGGATTGGTGACGCGTGGCCACCATCCAGCAGGTGGGCGAGGACATGGATGCACTCCGCGTGGCGAGGCAGAAGTGGGCTGGCGGGTATGTCACAACAGTAACGGCTATGTCAGAGCTTCTGAGCTAGCCATTGGAAGTCGGCGTGGAACTACTGCCGTTGTAAATCTGGTAGTATTGTTAACCAGAAGTTCCAAGAAGTAGGCACGGTACTTCTGTTTGATCCGAGGCAGAGAGTTGGCGCTAGCCGGAAAAAAAGGTTCTGCCTGGCTTATTCGGAGCTTCCGTGCTTTGAAAGTACCATTTAAGGCTGCAGTAAGGCTGCAGTACTACCGCTCTACGGCAGTTCCACCGTTGAAACTCCAGTACTTCCATTTGCCAAAGATTCAGAATCATCTTTAGGGTGCTCTCTGAAAAAAATGTTCTGCTCGATTTTGCTAGAGCTTCCAGGAAGCGAAAATAATGCGGTTTGCACGCCGGTACTTCCGATTGTTCGGATAGAGCACCAATCGATTCTGAAGGTGCTCTCTGGAAAAAGGTTATGTTCGATTTTTCGGAGCTTCTGAGCACCGAAAGTACCGTTTGAGGCTGCGGTATTACCGTTCTATGGTAGTTCCGCCGTTGAAACTTTGATACTTCCGTTTTTCCAAACAGAGCATAGAGTTGGCTATCAATTTTAATTTTCAATGAATGCATGATCTTAAATTGATCCAATGGCACAAGAATGTGCTATCAAGCTGCTTGCTATGATCTCTCTTTATGGTACAACATTTAGCCTATAATCCGTCTTCTATTTTTTCTCATAGGACCAGTAAAAATGAACAGAGGATCCTAGTCTACATATACCTTTGCCTTGAGCCACTTTGATCTTCATGTTGATCCTTAGCATGCGTCTTGTCATCATTTTAGCTTTTGTTTAGCTTTTGTTTTGTAACTCAGCTCACCTAAGTGACATGTTTGCGCTGGTCCTTGATGTAACCTTTTGTACTCCTAGGGAGCTGACCTCTGTTGTAGCCATGATGCAACCTATGGAAGAGTGTCCTTCTGTTCATTGTTCTTAGATGCACTTGTGTGATCGAATGCTTATGATAATTTCTTACCTTTGCAAACGATGGTGTGGCACGCCAAGTCCACTATCGGTCATTCGAGGACCAAACCCTCTTAGGCTGAGTCGCTCAAGCATTGGGCTTCACGAAAAAGCACCTAAGCTGTAGTCTACGGGCGAATGGTTGGGGCTGAGGGCTAGCTGTGGTTCTGAGTGTGGCCTTACGAGCTATTCAGGAGTAAATCCCTTAAGACCTATGTTGAGATTTATTTTTGAGCGAGGGGTTATGATGGCCCATGCGCCGATTGGTGAAGCATGGAACTGGGGCACTCGAAGATTATCCTACAACCACTTACCACTTGGTTTTCTCTAGTAATAATGTACAAGGACCGTGACCACCCTTGCTCCTAATGCTAGAATAAAGTTCGCTTGCTATCCCTCCTTTTTTTACTAGGGGTATCCCATTACCCTGTCTCCCATTGGAAAAAAACTTAGCACTCGAGATGAAGCTCGCGAATGGCACTTCACTTGGGGAGGTGAGAACATCATCATATCTTATTAGAAAAAACTTAGCGCTCGAGATGAAGCTCATAGAACCTCGCTTGGGGAGGTGAGGGCGTCGCCGTCTCCCATCGGAAAAAACTTAGTGCTCGAGACAAAGCTCATGAGTGGTGCTTCGCTTGGGAGAGGTGAGGACGTCGCTATCTTCTATCAAAAAACCTTGGCACTCGAGACATAGCTCACAAGCGGTGCTTCACTTGGGAGAGGCAAGGACGTCACCATCTCCCATCAAAAAAACTTGGTGGTTGAGATGAAGCTCATGAGCGGCACTTCGCTTAGGAGAGGCGAGGACATCACCGTCTCCCATCAAAAAAACCTTGGTGCTCAAGATGAAGCTCACGAGCGGTGCTTTGCTTGGGAGAGGTGAGAACGTCACCGTCTCCCATTGGAAAAAAACTTGGTGCTCGAGACGAAGCTCACGAGCGGTGCTTCGCTTGGGAAAGGTGAGGATAGAACCGTCTCCCACTGGAAAAACTTGGTGCTCGAGACGGAGCTCATGAGTGGCACTTTGCTTGGGGAGGCGAGGACGTAACCGTATCTCACTGGAAAAAACTTGACACTCGAGACGAAGTTCACAAGCGGCGCTTTGCTTGGGAGAGGCAAGGACATCACCGTCTCCCATTAGAAAAAACTAGGTGCACAAGACGAAGCTTACGAGTGGCACTTCACTTGAGGAGGCAAGGGTGTTGCCGACTCAATCCTAGATCGGGGGAGACTAGTAACTTGACCCTTGATCGGGGGAGACCACCAACTCGACCCCAAATTGGGGGAGACTGCAAACTCAACCCCAGACCGGGGGAGATCGCCAACTTGACCACATATCAGGGGAGACTGCCAACTCAACCCCAGTCTGGGGAGACTGCAAACTTGACCCCAGATCTCAACCCTAGATCGGGGGAGACCGCAAACTCGACCCTAGATCGGAGGAGAGTGCAAACTCGACCCCATATTGGGGAAAACTGCCAGCACGACCCCAGATCGAGGGAGACCGCCAACTCAACCCCAGATTAGGGGAGATCACCAACTCAACCCCAGATCAGGGGAGATTGCCGAGTTGACTTGATCTGCAGCTTATGAGAACATAAACATATTCCACAAAAGTGTGGCACGGGCATATGTGTTTAAGGGTGAGGGCATAATAATAGGCCTAGTACAAGCAAGGATACACGGGGCATCGTAGTAGGCTCCATACAACAAAATGCAATGGGGGCGACACAACAAGCTCAGTAGCTATATGTAATACTTATGGATATTGTCCGCATTCCAACTATGCTTGAGGTCGGTTCCATCGAGTGATTACAGTTGGAGCGACCCAGGGTGGGTGGCACAAGTGACTTTATATGGTCCCTCCCACTTAGAACTCAGCTTCCCATTAAGGTCCAGGTTAGCTTACTTCTTGAGGATGAGGTGTCCAACCTAGATAGGACGCGGTCAGACAACTTTGTTGTACGTCTTAGTGATGAACCATGTCCTCGCCGCCTTCGACGACCTCGACCTCAGCGAGGTGGAGGGATGGAGCGACGACGACGGGACGAGTGACCAAGACCCCAAGAGCGGCGACGAATTCTCCGGCATGTGCTTCATGGCCCTCGAGGGCGAACTGAGTGACAGCGAGCTGTACTCCGACTCGGACGAGGTATGCCCCACCTACGACCAGCTCAATCATGCGTTTCTTAAGCTGGGTGGTTTTCATGCTAGAGCTAGGGCTAGGTGTACTGAGTTAGAGAAGGAAGTAGATAGATTGTCACTAGAGATTATTTCTCTTACATCTGATCCTCCTAGTGATGATTGTGATACATGCTCTACTTTGTTGGGTGATTTGGAGAAGTTAAGGACCTCGCATGATAGTTTGTCCTCCGAGCTTGATATTGTTAAGGTGGAGAATCTTAGTCTCTTGGTTGAACTAGAAATGAGTAGGATTGCTTCTACTTCATCTACTCCTGTTGAGACTATTGCTTGCACCTCATGTGAGGATAAGGACAATGCTTTTAGAGGTCTTTACACCATGCTGTTAGATCTGCCCGAGTCTTGTGAAAACTACAATAAATTGAAGATGAACCTAAAACGGGCAGATCACAAGATTGCTGAGTTGCGTGCTTCATTGCTTGAGCCTATTGATTCATGTGTGAACTGTCCTAAGTTAACTGCTGAACTTGAATCTGTCTCAAAACAGTTTCAAGAATGATTGACACTAATAGGAAAATGGCTCAATTCGCGACTAAGGATCCTGTTAGCTCACCATGCATTAGTTGTGATAAACTAAAACTTGAACTCGTTGCTTTGAATGACAAATGTGTGAAGCTAACTAAGGATCAACTAGTGAAGGCACCAACTGGTTGTGATGTGATTGCTGAGGCGGGGGAGAAGCCCTAGGGTAAGGTTGAGACGCTTAGCGACATGGACCAACCTGCTAGTAGTAGGACTGTCCCTTCAAGGTCGGTTGTGCATGCATAAGCTATTCTCTCCTCTACTGTTGGTTCTTCTTCTGCTCCCTTACCCTCTGCTGTTCCTTCTTCTCCCTGCTCTTCTTGCACCTCTCTCTTTCGGGAGTGTCAGTATCTTATGAACACTCTCGAGAGATTTGTAGGCGGCAAGAAGAAGCTCAATCTTATTCTAGACCAATCCAAGATTTGCAAGTTCAATCAGGGTCTAGGATACAATTTCTATGAGGATATGAGGAAGCATCCACCTGCCGTGCTCCGACCCATAGCACCAGGTGTGATCGAGACTGAGCCCAGGACCGAGAAAGTCCAATTTAAGTTAGCGGGCTATGTCCAGGGGATTACTGACAGCATGGTGGTTCCACCTGCTGCTTCGGCCTCTCAGAAGGCGAAGCTTCTCCGTGCTACTTCTGCCTCCCAGAAGGCGAAGTATCACTGCACCTTCTGTCAGAAGGAGTCCATACAGTCGATCGATGCTTCAGGTGCACTAAGATTGCGCGTAGAGACCGTGCTGAGGCACTTAGGCATATTCAGGGTCAGCCCCAGACCCTGGGTGCACCTAAGACCAGCACGAGGTCTAGGTTTCCTTTTGATGGGTTTGGGCAGCATCGAGGACTTGGTTTTCCTGAGTCTTCTAGTTTTCATCCTCATGCTGCTCCTGGTCGTGACTTCCGCCGTCCTAAGGGTACATCTCGTTTTCCCCGTCGAGACAACTACCTGCGGCGTGATCAGCGTGTTGTTGGTACTCCGACTCGCTTCCCCGTAGCAGTCAGATCTGGCAACAGCTTCAGGTCTGCTCACAGACTTTCTGCTTCTTTGAGTCACGGAGAGCGTAGGGTAGATAGAGGTCAGTCGTGCTTGACTACTTCATCTGCTCGACGTGTTGTTCAGTATTGGGTGCCAAAATCACTTCTGATTTACCCCAGTACTGAGACTTTACTCTCTTGTTGACTCAGGTTCGCCGGGCTGGGAAGGGAGAGGTTTGGCTTGTAGACTCCGGGTGTTCACGACACATGACCGGAGACTCCCGTTGGTTCTCTTCCCTAGCCCGTGCTCCAGGTGATGAGACGATCACCTTCGGAGATGCTTCATCTGGGCGCGTCATCGCCAAAGGTACAGTATGCATTAATGATTTGTTTCTTTTGAGAGATGTTGCCTTGGTTAGTAAGCTGCGTTATAATTTGCTTTCAGTTTCTCAGCTTACCGATGACGGTTATGAGGTGAGCTTCAAGAAAAATTCTTGCAAAATTCTTGATTCTTCGGGTAGTTTGGTTTGCGGGATTTCATGTTATGGGAGGATCTTTCGTGCTGATTTTTCTAAGTCTTCTGGTGATCCTCTCCGGTGTTTGGTTGCTTCGGAGTCCCGCGATCTGACTTTCTGGCATAGGAGACTTGGTCATATCGGATTTGACCATTTGACCCGAGTTAGCGGTCACGACCTCATTCGTGGTCTGCCGAAACTCAAGATGGTCAAAGATCTTGTTTGCGCTCCATGCCGGCACGGCAAGATGGTTGCCGCTTCTCACCCTCCGGTCACAGTAACTCTGACCGATGCACCGGGACAGCTGCTCCATATGGACACAGTTGGACCAGCTCGAGTGCAGTCAGCAGGAGGGAAGTGGTATGTTCTTGTCGTGGTCAATGACTATTCGAGGTTTTCTTGGGTGTTTTTCTTAGCCTCGAAGGATGAGACATTTTCACATTTCCGAGGTCTTTTCAGTAGGCTTTCTGTCGAGCTCCCGGGTGCCTTACGAGCGATCCGCAGTGACAATGGCACGGAGTTCAAAAATTCCTACTTTGAGAGGTTCTGCGATGAGACAGGTGTAGAGCACCAGTTCTCTTCTCCGCACGTCCCACAGCAGAATGGCGTCGTGGAGAGGAAGAACCGTACCTTGGTCGAGATGGCCCGGATGATGCTTGATAAGTACTCTACACTGCGGAAGTTCTAGGCTGAGGCTATAGCCACCGCTTGCCATGTTTCTAATCGAGTTTTTCTTCGGGCACACTTGCACCGCACTTCTTATGAGCTGAGATATGGGTGAAAGCCCAGCGTCTCTCATTTTTGTGTGTTTGGTTGCAAGTGCTTTATTTTGAAGTCCAGGAACCTAGATAAGTTCGAGTCATGCTCTTGTGATGGGATCTTTCTAGGTTACTCGTCTTCTTCACGGGCTTATCGGGTTTGGAATTGCGAGTCTAGTAAGCTAGTAGAAATCTGTGAGGTGACCTTCGATGAGGCCAGTCCGGGGACTAGGCCCGATATCTCAGGTTCTTTAGAGCAGTCCGAGCCCATCTTTGTGGATGATGAGGATGATGGAGATGAGGGTTGTCTACCCGATCCAGTCACTCATCCTCCACCCCCTGAGGTGCCTTCTTCCACCGCACCTCGGGGAGATTAGCCCTTGCCTTCTGCTTCTAGCTCCTACCTCATCAGCTCATGAGGTAGAGGCCACTTCTTCATCCCATCCTGAACTTCCTCGACATATCCAGAAAAGGCATCCTTCCGAGCAGATGATTGGAGACCTCTTTGAGCGAGTCACACGCTCAAAATCTGGCATGTCTCAATTCTGTCTCCATTCTGCCTTTGTCGCCTCCTTTGAGCCCAATGATGTTAGTCATGCCCTTTCAGATGAGTCTTGGGTCAATGCCATGCATGAGGAGCTAGAAAACTTCGAGAGAAACAAGGTTTGGTCACTTGTCGAGCCCCCGCGAGGTCACAATATCATTGGGACTAAGTGGGTGTTCAAGAACAAGCAGAGTAAAGATGGGGTTGTCATTCGAAACAAGGCTAGACTGGTAGCTCAGGGCTTCTCCCAGGTTGAGGGTCTAGATTTTGAGGAGACCTTTGCCCCTGTAGCTAGACTTGAGGCAATTAGAATCCTGCTTGCCTTTGCAGCTTCTAAGGGTTTCAAGCTTTACCAGATGGACGTCAAGAGTGCCTTCCTTAATGGTTTCATTGAGGAAGAAGTCTATGTGAGACAGCCTCCTGGTCTTCGAGCTTTCCAAAGCTTTGTATGGACTTAAGCAGGCCCCTAGAGCTTGGTATGAGAGACTTAAGTCCTATCTGTTGAGTCATGGTTTCGAGATGGGTAAAGTTGACAAGACCTTGTTCATCCGCCGGCATGGCACAGATCTTCTGCTTGTCCAGATTTATGTGGATGAAATCATCTTTGGCGGCTCCTCGTATGCTCTCGTTTCCCAGTTTTCCGATGTCATGAGCTCGGAGTTTGAGATGAGCATGATGGGCGAGTTGAGCTTCTTCCTTGGCTTCCAAATCAAGCAGACTCGGGAGGGTACTTTCTTGCATCAGGACAAGTACACTCGAGACCTCCTGAAGCACTTCGATATGAGTGATGGTAAGCCAGTGTCCACTCCGATGGCTACCTCAGCTTCTCTCGACCCAGATGAGGATGGCGAGCCAATTGATCAGAAGGAGTATAGGAGTATGATCGGATCCCTCTTGTACCTCACTGCCTCGAGACCGGACATACACTTCGCTGTGTATCTTTGTGCTCGGTTTCATGCTTCACCTCGCGTATCTCACCGCCAGGCGGTGAAACGTATTCTTCGGTACCTTCGAGCTACCATTGACTATGGTATCTGGTACTCTTCCTCTTCCTGTCTTTCCTTGAGAGCCTTCTCGGATGCAGACTTTGCCGGCTATAGGATAGATAGGAAGAGCACATTTGGCACTTGCCAATTCATTGGCACTTCTCTCATTTCCTGGTCTTCTAGGAAGCAGTCCGGAGTTGCACAGTCCACTGCAGAGGCCGAGTACGTTGCTGCAGCCAGTTGCTGTAGTCAGGTGCTTTGGATGGTCTCGACCCTGCGGGACTTTGGGTTAGTCATAGATAGTGTTCCACTCTTTTGTGATAACACTTCCGCGATTAACATTGCTAATAACCCAGTGCAGCACTCCCGGACCAAGCATATTGACATTCGCTATCACTTTCTTCGAGACCATGTGGAGAAGGGTGACATTGTGCTTCAGTTTGTGGAGAGTGACCACCAGTTGGCTGATATCTTCACCAAGCTTTTGAATAGTTCGAGGTTTTCAGCTTTGCGGGGAGAGCTTGGGGGTGGTTTGTCCTTATGGACTGTTGTGAGGGGGAGTCGGTGCTTTACTGCTTTATTATATTGATTATGCTCTTACTCCTTACTGTTGCATTGTATTCGGGGTGCATTGGGTTAGTCCTTCTAGCATAGGTTAGAGTGTTTCTCTAGTCTAGTGCTTGGACGTCTTCCTCTCATCTTGTGATCTAGGGTTCTGCTCTGTTAGCCGCTTCTCTCTTTTCACTAGGTTGAGCCTACTCACTACTTTTAGGTTCTAGCAAGGGTCAGGCCACCCTTGGGTAGACAGGGTACGTGTTTGCTCCTTAGTGAGATTGATTACCGGACTAACAGTCCTAGTGTCATATGGGGTAGATGAGAGTCAGTCTGAGCCATAGTTGCCTCTATATCTTTTCTATGCTTTAAGGACTGCCTGTTTCTGATTTTCTTTGCCAGCTTCTCGATTTTGTTGCTTTGGTTCAGGGGGAGTTCATTTGGGAGCTTCTAGAGCTTAATTTTGACATAACTCAACTTGAACTAAGAGTTGCATATCATGTTGAGGGGGAGCTGGATTTTCTGCATTGCATTTTCAACATTGTAATATAACTACATTGAGCCTTGATTATTATCCTGATATGACATGCTTACAATGCTTTACACCTTGCCATGACTTGTGCTTTACTTGCTAGATTTATCATGACTTGATAGGTGTAGACTAGCTTTTGCCATGATAAGTTAGTTAAAATTGCTCAACTTAATTTAAAACTTGTCATGCTCGCATTTGAGTCTAGTCTTTCTTGAGCTATCCTTTTATGATTCATGCCATGTCAAATAGGCTGAGTTGAGCGTTGAATCTCTATTGAGCCTTAGATTGAGCTATTTTAGTCTCTTGATGATGCATGAGTTAGTACAACATGTTAAAATGCAAAAAGATCTCTTTTGTGCGAAAAAACTGATCTCACCAATTCTCTCCTATGAGACGGCTTGCCATTGCACTTGGCATGAACTTAGGGGAGTTTTGGATGACCTAGACTATCTTCTTAAGCTTCTCGCTTGGAGTAGTCGCATAAGGCTTGAGATTTAGCACATGACAAAACAAAAATCTAGTTGGCAACGACCATGAATTTCAAAAGAAAATATGTCATTTGTGCTCTATTTGCTTAAGCTACAAAAAGTACTAAGTACTTAAACCAATGTTTCATCCTTGAGCATATAGCACTCTAATTGACTCAATATTAGCTTCTCGGTTCCGCTTAGCTTAATTGACATGGCATGCATCATCCTTGGATGTCTATAGCTAGACTTTGCTTATTGATGACTTGACATGCTCTCAAAATGCACTACATTTCAGATCGTCATCCATGTGTTTAGCCGGCATATACATATCTTGTCATGATCTAGATAGCTGTTTATTGAGTTATGGCTTGGTGTAAGTCTTTATGGTCATTATGGATAATTCTCATGGCTCTAAATGCTTAGAATAAACAAACTTCATCCATATTCATCCATTGACATGTTATATTCTCTCTTTTGCATTCTTGATGCGTTTATTGCCAAAAGGGGGAGAATAGAGAGAAAAAGCTAGTTGGGATCATTTTAGAGCTTTGGAGAACAATTTGCTCTTTCAGTTGTTGCTCTAGTGTTCCTTCTGTCGACATGGTCATTAGCTTCACTTCTTTCTTTGGACCATGTTGGATTCTTCAAACTCAAACTCAACTTTGCACTTTTTCGGAGTTTGTCAATATACTCATCAAGGGGGAGATTGATGAACCATGTGGAGGTGACCACATGTGTATGATGAGTAATTGACATTGGTTTAGGTAAGTAGAGTTTGGTTTGAGTGGTTCAGAGTCGAGTCGTTGCGTGGCGCAATTGGACTCGGTCGGACTTGGTCAAACTTGGTCGCATGGGATTAGGATGCATATACTGATAATTTCGACAGGTTTGGACTTCGGCATGGTAAGTGATGTTATTTACGCTTTCATGTATCGAGCGGTGCTATTTGAGGTGTTTCTTGTCTGTGTGACTGCAGGACATCGAGGCGGAGTCGTGGCAAGACACGGTGGACCGGACTAGGCGCAGGTAGCGCTGAGGTCAGAACGGTCGGGATGTGTCAAAGACGACGTGGACTCGAGGTGGTTGCGAGGCGTGCGAGGCAAGGAGCGCGGAAGCTTCCCGGAAGGTGCAGTAGGGGCGAAACGGAAATTTCGCAAGGCTGCACAAGCGGGAGCGGGCTCCGTTGGATTTAGCGGGCGTAACGGGGCGGAGACCCGTTAGCGAAGGCTATATAAAGGATTGGAGGGGCTGCATGCCCACTTGAGTACTCCAAGGGTTTTTAGGGTTTCCTTTAGTCAAAATAGGCTTTAGTGGTTGTTTTGGCTTTAGGCTTTAGTGGGTGAGGGTGGTTGGAGAGGCAGAGTGTGTCCCCAGGCTGTTTTCCTCCTCTCTGTACGTTGTGCTCCATGTGTTCTTGAGGGAAGCATGTAGCTAGGGTTCTCAATCCAAGCTTGTATGGGGAAGTAGAGAGGTTGTGAGTTGATTCTCATTGTAATCGTGGTATCTCTCTTCCTCAATATCAATATGAGATGGCTTTGGTTGAATTTAATTGAGTCTCTAGCTCTCTGTTGTTCATTTCTCTACGATGCTCCCTCTGTGGATTTCTTGACTTTTTGATTTTCTGAGTTTTGAGTTGGTTCTTGTAGGAAAGGCTCAAAATGGGTTGCTATGACATGGGAGATGCTCAAAAGCCATTTGGCTAGTTAATCTTCAGAGCAAACCAAGTTTAATTTCAGTTTTGGCTTCTTCTCCTCCTCTATTCATGTTTTTGGCCTTCCAGGGTTTTGATGCCATTCTTGATTCCCTTAGATAAATGGCATGAAATTTGATCTGGATTATCTCATGGCTATTGCTAACATATATGCAAAATTTCATAGCCAAAGGATCAAAGGTTAGGGAGTAATTTGAGTTTTTGTGCCTCTCTCTGAAAAGTTTCAGTTTTTGGCAAAATCTGAAATTCTTGTGTTGGTGTTCATTTCCCTTGTTAATTGAGGTCTCTAGGCTATTTGGACCATACTCTGATACTTGTGGTCTAAAAAGAATAGAAGACTCTCTATTATTTTTTGCTTTCCCAGAAGTCTGGATATTTTCTTTTCTCAAGTGCCGCAAGCTGTTTTCGGTTTGGTCTGTCTGTTCTCTGTTTGGCCGAGATTCCTTGTTAGCTGCTAGTTCTAGTCATTGAAAGTCTTCTCTCAGCAAGGAGCATTACATCATTTATTGTCCTCTCTCTTTGCTGCAAGTGAAAAACTGAATGCATTAGTTATCTTTCTTGCTAGTTAATGCTTCCTTTACTCCATTTTATGCTGCCATCCGATTCCTTTTTGTGCCATCCGAATACTCCTTGTTGAAGGCCAAACTTTCTAAGCCATGGAGATGCAATTAATGATCCAACAACTTGCTTTTGCTGGCAGCCAAGACACTTACGACCAGCAATAAATATCAAGTTGTTCTTTGTTCCATTCGGCTGTATCATTTAATTTTTAAGTTTTATTGCAGTCCGGGCAGTTTGCTTCATTTGGTTCTTTTGCTTTCGGCTCTGCAGTAAATCTCTCTCTTGCTTGTGTTGTTTCTCTGTATTTCTAATGAGCATTTAAATCGTCTTCATAGCTTTCCATAGCTATCGAAGAACCGAGTTTTAGCGGGTACTTAGGGGAAATATTTATTAAGAAGCGACATTCACCCCCATCTGTCGCCGATTTCGGTCCAACACTTAGCCATCGTCTCCTGATATCGGTCAATGTTAAGAGTTGCCTCCTGGCGGATGGCGTCGATCGACTCCAACAAGATCTGGTGGGCGTCATTGTCCAGGGCCATCATGGTGCGAAGAGATCCAAACTTGATTTCCTCTGGCATGACGGCCTCATCACTGTACAATAGTTTGAATGAGGTAAACCCCGTGGGCCCAGCTGAGCGAAGTGGGCGTCACTAGAGCACGCTTGGAAGCTGTTCCACCCAATGACCTTTTGGGAGGTCAAAGAGACGAGCGCGCAGTCCCAACAGGATGATGCCATTGGCCCTCTCAACGGTGACGTTGGCCTTTGGGTTGGCGACCGACACGAAATAGAGGTTGATTCCTAGGCCCACGTAGAACTTGTGAAAAGAGGATGCATCAAATTGAGTTCCATTGTCGATGGTTGCCTCCCTTAGTGTAACATCCTGGGAAATATAAATAATGAATTATGGAGTTTCTAGATTATTTTATTTGCTTTTTATTTTGAATTTGGAGTTTATTGGCTTTTTGTAAATATAAAGGAATTTCAAAAATAGAAAGAGGAAAGAAATCCACACATAAAATGATACAACACGAACATCAAATAAAGAATCTGAAAAGATGATCCATGAAATACCAGAGGAGAAATGTAAATAAGCATGAAATATCATCTCTAAAAATTTTGGCAATCAAATTAAAAAGGAGATGAACAATTAGAATGCCAACCTATAAGTGAATATATAAATATATATATATTTATGCACAAAAATCAGAGAAGGAAAGGAAAATGTATATATGTATATATCTCAAAACATGTGTGCTAATGTATATGCACATGCAAAAATTCAAATACAAAAGCAAAAGGAAATAAAAAGAAAAAGAAAAACACCCGGCCGGGCCGGCCATCACCCCGGCCCAGCCCCCTCTCCACGCGTGGCCTGCGAGCGCGCGGTCGCTCAGCGCAGCCAGCGCGCACGCCCGGCCCAGCACCGCGCTCCCGACCGCGTCCCTCCACCCGCTGCCGCGTGGCCGCGCGGCCGCCCTCGCTGTCCCGGCCGCGTCTGCCAGTGGGCCCGACGCCACCCGCGCCTCGCTGCCCCGCGGTCCCACGCGCCAGTCGTTCTTCCCCCGACCGGTGGCCCACCTCCACTCGCGCCTCTCCCTCTGCGCCTTGGGCCCGAGCCGTCAGGCTCTTCTTCCTCCTCCCCTTTCTTCTCCACGCGGCCGAGCCCCTCGCGCCCGCCTTCCTCTCGCGTCTCCGCAGCGAATCCTCCCCTCTCTCTCTCTCATACCTTGCGGGCAGATTCAAAGCACCCCCTGTGCTCTCTTTCCCGCGAGATCTCGGCAAGATTTGGTTCCATCCCCCCTCGCCGGCGTGAACAGCGGAGGGCTGAACGTGGCTCTCGCCGTACGAGCCCTCTCCGGCTATAAAAGCCCCTCCAGTGAGCTGTTTTGGTGCCGCAAGACCTCCCTCTCCCCTCCTCTGCCCGCCATTCAGCCATAGCGCTTCAAATCACCGCCGTCCACTTCTTCTTCCCCAACTCCGGCGCCGCCCTCCCCACTGATCCGGGCCGCCTCCGGGCCATCCCCCGGCTCCTAGAGCTTCGCGGATGTGAGGCAAAACTAACCCCCTCCTCCCCTGCCTCTCCCGTAGCCTCCACCTCGCCGGCATCGGAAGCCCCCCCTGGACCTCCGCCGTCGCTCGCCGCCAGCTCTCTCCGGCCACCGTCCACCCCAGCCGCCTACACCAGAAGCTTCCCCGTCGCGCGAAGATTATATATCACGCAGCCTCCGAACCCCCCGGCCACCACTCGCCGCCGGCGCCGCCGTCCTCTTCTTCCTCTGCCCGGCGCCCTCCCGGAGCTACTTCAAGGGGATTACTTACCCCTATTGGGTAAGCATCGCTCGGGCGAACCGAGTGGCTTTCCGCGTTATCTCTTCCTCCCTCCTGCTCCCGCGGCGCGCGTTCGAGCCCCGGCTCCGCGCCTGCGGTCGAGCATTTCTTTTGAAATGCCTCCCTGACAGCTGGGCCCCGCCCGTCAGCCACTGTTGGCCGTGGGCCGGCTGCCTTCTGGGCCCCGCTTGTCGGCGCCACCCGCTGACAGATGGGTCCAGGGCCCTTGGGTCCCACCTGTCAGTGACCCGAACACGCTGACATGTGGGCCCTACCGGTCATAGAGACAACAAAAAATAATAAAAGAAAAGGATAAAAATTAAAATATGACATGTGGGTCCCACTGTCAGAAATTTAATAATTTTTGGAATTTACTGAACTGAGAACTTCAAATAATCATAACTTTCTCATTTTAGCTCCAAATTGAATGGGACAAATTTCTAAATTTATCTAAATTCAAGATCTATCCAATGGAACTGAAATCATAATTTTTGGAGTTCATTTGAATTTTTGGTGAAATTTTATTGATTGGATGTTTTCTTTTTATCCAAATTTTCGCGCACGATTACAATAGCCTACGAAGCACAAGAAGAAGAGTTCAAGGCCGCAGCACTAGAAGCCCCGGACAATCAAGCACCCGACCACTGTGACGAAGGCGAGTCAATACTTTGATCATGTTGAACCTACATTTTATGCAAATTATTTTAGTTTAAATTATCAAATTGCATGCCGTTATGTTATATACAAATACATGTTAATTTAAGATTTTAGTTACATGTCCATTGCTTGCTTGACTAATATTACGCCTCCTTTGGAATACTTGAATATTGAACCTTGTCGCCTTAGCAAAACTATAATGGTAACTTTCCAAAAGTAAGTCCGTAATTTATATATGCCGTGCTTAGCATTGTTTAGGTAATCGTGGGCGCGAGAACGCCCAAACATCACTTTAATCATGAGAAAAATTTGGTTGGGGCAGTCATGGTAAATGTTGGATATGATTATTTTATGTCTCCAAAAACCCCAACATGCTTAAATATCTGGGCGGATGGTTCGGGGGTGTGGTGCAGGTGTGCACGAGAGTGTGGTTTGTGGTAGAACCGTCCAGATACCACTAAGGACTGAATCTTGTCATGTCAACCCGTGTAAAACAGTACAACCACAAGTCTGTAAATTACAACTTGGCTTAGTAGATTTACCGGACCCTGAAAGTCATCCTTCCAGGAGGTGGTGTGGGATTGTGCAAGCGGCAGTCTGTGAGACGGCTTGAATGGGACACCCGGGTAGGGTGAAGTTCTGCTGTGGCGGGCTAGCAGGGGTGGGGAGCCAGCTGCTAGACGTTCAGAAGGAGGACATCCCGCACAACGTATGGGACCCACCGCAAGTGGGAACGACCCATAGGGTGAAATGATGGAAGGGGCGAGGTACTTTGAACGGTTACTATGATGGTCTGCTCAACCACATGTCTAAGGTATCATGTGGGGCAACGGGTTGATTGTCTCTTGTGGTGAAAGTGTACAAACTCTGCAGAGTCTAAAACTATTCGAATAGCCGTGCCCACGGTCAAGGGCAGACATGGAAACTTAACTAGATATAGTTCTGTTTACAAAATATTGAAAATCGGGAATGGAAAAGTGGAAGGGCAGTGAAAGGCCCTAGTTTGGAATTGTCCTGGGTGTCGTCCCAGTGGTAAGTTAAGCGGCTATAACGCTGAAGAATTGCTATATGGTGCAGATGCCATGTAATGGTGGATGGAATCTGAATCACTATTAATACTGCATTCCAGTACAACATATACGTGTATTCAAAATGCTAGGTCTTAGGGAATTTTTATATAATTGTATTCAAAAGCACTCTTCGCAAAAATAAACAAACCCTAAGCCATCCTTTGGTTAGCCATACATGTTATATATTGCATTCTGTGTGTTGATTCGCTGAGCACGGGGTCGGAGTGCTCACGCTCGCTTTTGCGACAAATTCAGAAGCGGGAATCAGATCACTGCGCTTCAACAATACTTTTGGATCATGATGGCAAAGAAGATGAAGATGTCAAGGGCTAGGTCGCGAACCTCCAGTTGGCTGCCTGTAGGCATGTCCTGAGGGTCCCACCTGTGTGCTTCGTTCTTCCGCTGCTGCAATTTATTGATTTCGGCCTAATCGGCCCATGAAGTAAGTCTACTATTATATTTACATTTCCGCATGATATGTACTTTGATATTCAGAACTGTAACTGTGTGCACTATCTACTGATCCAGGGAATAGTGCAGTTAAACACAGTAGATTCTGGATTATAAAATCTGGGTCTAACACTTAGCACTCCAAATTGGCATATGATGTTCTTCCATATGAACTTCTGGACCGTCGTGGAGGTTATCTTAGCTAGCAGCCTAGCCTCGATCCATTTGGAGAAGTAGTTGATGTCCACCATGGTGAATTTGTACCCCTTGGTCTGTGGTTTGAAGGGACCGACTAGATCTATTACCCATTGAGTGAGCGATTATGACGGTGGTATCGGCTACAGGTCATTTGCCAGAGAGTTTGTCCCACACCCCATCCATTGGTAGGCTGGGCATGTCTAAACGAGGGACTTTGCATCCCGCAGGGCAGTGGGCTAATAGAATCCCTATCGGAATGTTTTTGAGACAAAGGCGTTGGGGTGCAATGTGGGAACCGTAGAGCCCCTGGTGTATTTCATGAACCAGGTCGGCACCCTCATCCTTGTACACACACAGGAGGTATGGTTGGCAAACGCTACACTTGTAGAGGGTGTCATTGTGAATGACAAAGCCCCTTGCGTGACTCTTCAGTCTTCATGCTTCGATAGGATTTGCGAGCTCAACCCCGTCAGCAAGATACTCGATGATCGGTCTCCTCCAGTCTTGCTCCCTGATGGCGCACACCTCCGGGAGTTCCTTTACTGCCTGCTCCACCAATACATCTCTTTGTTTGCGTGCTAGCGGCCCTTACCAGGATGTCCGCCTCGAGATTGTCCGAGCATGGGATGCTTTGAACAGTGATGCCACTGAAGTACTTCCCTATAACGTGGACGAGGGCTAGGTACTATCTTAGGCATACTCGCCACTTTCTTTGCAACTATCCATCGGCTTCTTTGCACTCCTTTTCCTCATAACTGGTCCTAAGAAGCCGATGGATAGTCACGAAGAAGGCGACAAAAAATGCCTAAGACAGCAACCAATCCCAACATGCAATATGATGAGGAGAAAGAGATAGCAACCATGACCTATTTCATAGAACCTAATATACTAGAGTGTATGATTTGCTTCATGCCCTTTGAAGCCTAAGTGTATAGTGCTTTCAACATGTAATTGACAAGTCACAAGTCTTTGACTAGCCTCACTCTTTCAAATATGTTGCAAGAGAACAGAGCCAACTAAGGCTTCAAGCATTGCACATACAACCCAACATATGCCAAAAGACAAAAGTAACTTGACTAATGTTGGAAAAACTTAGTAACTAGAATTTACACAAAGTGCCTGAGTGACACTTTTCTAATCAAGTTTGCACAAGGTCTGGAAGTTCAAGTTCCCTACAAATGAGAAGATTGCCCATGCAAGTGCCAAACACAAACCAATTCAAATGAGACAACTTAAACTATTGATCAACCCTAGAGTTAAAAGTACAAACTATCGTCCATAAGTTGAGAACAAGAAAACAAAGGCAACCATGGTCCTAGATATATAGAGTTATTCAAAGTATTATGATCTTAGTGATTGCAAGAGGTAAGATTAATTCTCGTACAACAAACAACACTTACACGATCCCTACCTGTTGATAACAACCTTTGATCCACTATGCTTTCAACTATGCAGCAGTTCATGCTCATCTAGACAATGTATGTCACCATTGGGAACAATTTTGACCTAAGTGAACCTAAACGTAACAAAATATCGTCTGTGAAAAAACATGTCATATTTGGTTATTTGCTTATGCCGCCCATGTCTAAAGAAATTTGGTAACAATAGACACTTGAAACCATCTAGCACAAAATGGCTAATGTC
Organism: Dendrocalamus latiflorus; assembly: GCA_017311315.1. Lineage (NCBI taxonomy): Eukaryota > Viridiplantae > Streptophyta > Magnoliopsida > Poales > Poaceae > Dendrocalamus > Dendrocalamus latiflorus. The sequence goes on from CM029642.1 coordinate 26,326,522, forward strand.
CCCATCTATCATAAAATGGCTAATGTCCCTAACATTACTCAATTAACACTAAGAGAAACCATACCGTCGGCTATCCTCAGAAAGAAACTTTAGGCACATAACAAACATGCACTTGTGACTTGATACAATTGCACAGATTAAGCCATCTCATACACCATTTTTTGAGCCAGCTATCTCATACACCATTGACGAAACAAGTCAACATCTAAATAAGGTCATGAGGAAGAAGGTGAGACCAAGGCCGGTGGAGATGGTGGTCGTTGTAGAGGAAGAAGAGGCCGAGGATAATCCACTTGGCGGCGGCTAATCGAAGCCGAGGAGGGAGGAGGGTGGCGCTTGGTGGGGCTAGCGGTGGCGCGCTGGAGGGAAGGAGCTGGGCAGCTAGTGGTGAAGAGGAGGAGAAAGAGCTAGGCAGTGGAATTTGGTGGAGGCACAGTGGAGGTGTGGCGGCGGCGCCGGATGTGGAGAAAGGGGGAGGTGAGAAGGCATATGGGTGTGTTGGAAAACCTAAGTGTAACACACAGTAGTGAGTTAGGTTTTTGCTCCTGTATATATAGAAGAATATTATCACAGATGATTTTTAAAAATAACCGTCTATGATAAGTCACAACATAAATGGTTAATACAAAATACCGTCTGTGATGTCTACGTATCACAGAGGGCTTTTCAAAAAACCGTCCGTGATGTATCACTGACGGCTTTTCACAAAAACCATCTATGATAAGTCTATACATCACAGACGGTTTTTATTATGAACCGTCTGTGATGTATTGCAGACGGTTTGTGTAAAAAACTGTCTGTGATAAGTAAATCATCACTGATTGTTTTTACCATCGGTTACAATATAGACTCACGCTAGTAAAATCGTCTGAGATAACTATGCTGCAGCTTAACACTAACGAGTTCTGTACAACCATTTATGATGAGGTGTACAGTATGACTTTCTCCGCAATAGTATATCTAGCCGTAGTGTAGGACTCTATGCGGGACTACTGCTCATGCGCACCTGGATCGTGCTCCTCATGGTGAAAGCACGTGCATGGAAGAGTATAAGGTTACGAGGGAAATATGCAAGGCTTACTCCTTTTCTAAGGGCATACACAGTATTTAAGATTGTTTAGGTGTGTACATGGGTAGTTTCTGAGCTTGGTTGATTCATTAGGACTTGAACAACAATCCAACATCGATACATGGAGTCGGTCGTGTCAAAATAGTAAGCTAATTCAACAGCTTGTCAACCTGGCCGTGCCTCCTACTCTCACTTGGCAGCTTCTGAGTCAAGCGACAAGCACGGAGCCTCATTGTTCAGCAACGGCCTTGTCACACACACCGGCACGATCAAGGGCGTAGCTAATTTGATTTTAAGCTAAGGCAATGTATTTAATTAGATTCTATTTAAGCACGTGGTTCGCAAGGACGTTACTATTGTCGACGGAGTAATATTGCTACTCTATTTTTTATGTGATCAAGGACAACCACCACGTGACGAGTAATGATTTTAGCCAAGTAATTTTGCCTCTGTCCATTAAGGGGCGTTTGGTTCGCGGTACCCATTGGATGAAACTATCCTATCTGGAATAGTGTGGTTCACTTGGTTTTATCGGACGATGTGATGTAATATTTAAGCTTAATGTTTCTCATCAAATCAACTAAATAAAATCATCTCGATCAGAATGCAACTACTCCACCTACGAACCAAACACCCCCTAAACTATCGGTGTGGACCGATCAGAGTACGTTGTCGATGAAAACTAATAAGGCTCCAAGTTTGACCACGGCTCCAAGTTTTTTCCCCATGTTGCATAGAGCTCTACCACAAAACTTGGCTGGTGCGATGAACTCGATCGGTTGCCGCCATCACACCACATGCTTGTCCTCGTTGCCGGCCATGCTGACCTTGGCTGGTGTATTACCGTAACTGAGTAAGGCATTTGGATGTATATGTTGCAATCGTCCCAAAAATGCTGTAATCAGCCATGACGAAGTGTACCATGGCCTAATGATTTGTTTTGGACTTGAACAGCGATCAGCGATACATCTCCTGAACAGCTTCTTAACCACCCCCATCTCCTGCATCTCAAGGCGCTAAGCAACGATCATTAGCAGCAGCATTACCACACACCCATACCCACAAAGAGGGAGAGGGGGAGGGAGGGAGAGAGAGAGAGGTAGCAATGGGGGACCTCGTGCTGGGGCTGGCCAAGTCGGTGGTGGAGGGGGCGCTGACTAAGGCCCAGTCGGCGATCGAGGAGGAGGCGAAGCTGCGGGAGAGCGTGCAAAGTGACCTGGTGTTCATCACCGGCGAGTTCCAGATGATGCAGTCCTTCCTCAACGCCACCAACGAGGAGCGCGTCAGGAACAACGTGGTGAGGACCTGGGTAAGGCAGGTCCGCGACCTGGCCTACGACGTCGAGGACTGCATCGAGTTCGTCGTCCACCTGGACAACAAGCCGTCCTGGTGGTTCCGCATGCTCCCGTCCTGGTGGTTCCACATGCTCCTGTCCTGCATGGCACCGGCGCAGCCTCTGGATGAAGCGATCGCCGAGATAAAGCAGCTCAAGGAGAGGGTCCAGGACGTGAGCCATAGGAACGCACGCTACAACCTCATCACCGATTCCAGCTCCAAGCCGGCAGCCGTCGGGCAGCAACAGCCGATGGCAACAGCCGCATTCGACATTGTGCAGGAGGCGAGGGACACCGCGAGGAGGCACCGCGGCTTAGTGGACCTCACCCAGTTGATCGCCAATGAGGACGATCTAGGTCTCCAAGTGATCTCGCTGTGGGGAACCGGCGGCGATCTTGGAACGGCGTCCATCATCAAGAAGGCCTACGACGACTGGCATGTACGCCGAGCCTTCGAATGTCGTGGCTGGGCAAAGCTGACTCGTCCATTCAATCCCCAGGAGTTCCTCCGGAGCTTGGTCACTCAATTCTCCGCAAGCTCTGGCCAGGAACAAGGAGCAACTGCAGGTGTAGATGCCCTGACGGGGATGGGGGCGGCGGCGCACGACGAACTCGTCAAGGATTTCCTGAAGCAAGTGGAAGAGAAGAGGTACCTCGTCGTCCTGGAAGACCTGTCCACCGTGGTAGAGTGGGAAACCATCAGAATGTACCTACCGGACAAGAAGAACGGCAGCCGGATCGTCGTTTCCACACAGCAGTTGGAAATCGCAAGCTTGTGCACGCCGCAGCCGTGCGGAATTTCGGAGCTCATGCAGTTGTCAGCTGATCACTCTGTTTGTGTCTTTTACAGTAAGGAGGTACGTGAGCCGTATCCCCCCCCCCCCCCCCCCCCCCCCGGCGACAAATATCCCCTGCCTTCCTTTACGGAAAGAAAACAGTTTACAGACCAAAGGTCCTACTCATACCTCAACACTGACAAACAAGAAAAGTAGAAAGCGGACTTCAGGCACGCAGATTAGAAACGCAGTAAGACCGAAAACTAGCACAAGACCTACGAGGCATCTTACTATCTTCAGTCCGTATTACTTACCGTTTGACATGGACACTGTCCTCAATTAGTACATACTTTGACGATTACTTTTCAAATTATATGGTAGCACAAATTGTTAAAAGATTAGCAATACGGAAATATTTTTCATAGTAAATCTACTAAATCATTTCCATGTGATAAATATAATTATTTTGACTGCAAGTATTAAAGGATGACATCTATTGAAGACTGGAAGTTGTACCACAAGAAAAACATAGTAGGCATGCTACAAGGAAAGCTAGAAACCGAATCTCAACTAGAGCTAGTATCATGGCTGCATGTAGATCCTCGTTCGTGGCTGGCCCGGCCCGATTTTACGAGCTCGGCCCTAGCTAGGCCTAGTGTTAGGCTGCGATCGGGCTTTAGCTTTCAGCCCATAAGCCCAGTCCGAAGCCCAATTAAGCTCGATATTAGGGTATAAATATATATTTTTATATTTATGCATATATTCCAACAGAAATATGATAAAAAATATTAATATTTCATTCGCAATAAAATACTGATAGAGCTTGGAACCAAACTCACGGCCTCTTCTCTTGCTTGATACCCGTAATACGTTCTAACAGTTCGGGCGCAATCTCGATGTGACTTGCAGGGTCGTCGAGATGGTGGAACTACCAAGGAGACCATCGATCAAGTGGAGGCCAGCGACGACTTCGAGTACTTAAAGGACAGGCGCGCGAGGAAAAACGTCACCTTTGAGTATGAAGCTGGCCCTAGACTGGAAGAAACACAGAGCTCATGTTGTTGGGCGCGAGAAACAATCTCGTTCTCTGTATCGTCTGCTGCGTCGCTGCAATGGTTGTGTGATCTCCGTGTGGGGGATTGCTGGCGTTGGGAAATCAACTCTCGTCCAAGACGTCTACTACAGAGCAGTGCGTGAGCCCGGGTTTGCGAGATGTGGTTGGGTCGATGCATCCCATTCCCAACCGTTCGATTTAAGGGAGTTCTCCCGAAGCTTACTCTCGGATCTGTATTCAGAATCTCTGGAAGCCAAGAAAAATGGAAGGTTCGGTCTGTTAGTTTCGGATCATTTGTTTGCAGAATCTCCTGAAGAACTTGTCAAACAAAAAGAAGAATCTCTTGAAGCTGGTATGCTGGGATTCAAAGATCCGATTGAGGAGTGCCGCGAGCTTCTGCGTCAAGAGAAGTGCCTGGTCGTTATTGACGGCCTGCGGTCCACGGAAGAATGGGACATGATAAAAGCTGCCCTCGTGACACCTGGAGCAGCTGAAAAGGACACCCGTATCATGGTCATTGCAACTGAAGAAAGCGTCGCCACACATTGTTCGATGCAAAACAGAAGCGTGCACAACGTCAATGGTCTAGGAGCTGCTGCAGCACTTGACCTATTCAAAAAGGAGGTGCTCCTACGCCTCTTCGTTTACTTATGCATTCTACTCCTTTCCTATTTCTAAAGTTCTGTTCTTGTTCCTTATTTTATTGGCCTTTCATGTCTAAAAAAGCGTAACCTTCCCTTCATACCTAATTGTGACGAAATTTGCTCATCTTGCAAAACTTAGGCCATTTGCACAGAATATGTCCTCTGTTTGCACAGGATATGCACGAGTAAATATTATTTTTGAATCTTCTAGAAACATCACTAAAAGCCTCCAAACTTATCTAGAAACTTCAAGAATCATCAAGTCTCCAGAATTTTTACAGTCCCATATTCACAATAGTCAAACCATTGACAACTTGCCGATCGGTGGCTAGCTCGTCTGACGGTGCAGCACATTTGCCTTGCGGTTAACGGTTATACTTCCGAGTCCTATTAACTATATGTTAGGACCTTTTTTTTATAGGATTGTAGTATCATGATTCTATCATATTTTGAAAAGCAAATATATTTTATATATAGGTTAAATTGTGTTTTCAATAATGTAAGTATAATTTTATAGTTTTGTTGCAAAACGTAATGGTATTTTATTATAAATAAAATAAAATAATTTTATAGTTTTGAATTGTGCTTTCCATGTACTGCGAATTCAACGCGAGGCATATAATTTTTTAGTTTTGTTGCAGTAGGATGTCTATGAAAACGTAATGGTACTTTTTCCTCCTTTACCCTTCTTATTCCGTCCTCTTTTTAGCATAACTAAGCACACACCTCCCACGACATTTATGAGCGAATAATTTAGTTACTTTCTTCGTTATTAAATTAATCCTGGCTTCTTAATCCTTGTGCGTGTGGTCATTTTAGACCATTCTCAGTGGAGAGTTTCGTGACGTTGTTTCCAAGACTGCCACATTATGTAAAATGAAATGAAACATGGATGAAATATCCATCCTCAATGCATAGTTTCATTCTATTATTTCATAGACATTTAATTTCATGACTCATATAGAAATGGAATCCCCAATCTTAGCATACTACTACTTGTTAATGTTAGTTCTAAAATTGTTTGAACAATAGGTATTCAAGAGTAATGGAATCCCCAATCTGCCAACCGACATGGAAGAGCAAGCAAAGTTTCTTGTAGACAAGTGTGGCGGACTTCCTAAAGTAATAGCTGCTATAGGCGGCTTCTTGGCCGAAGCAGCGGAGAAGTCGGGGCATGCGAAGGATTTTTGGAAGAATGCAGCGAAGGCGTTGAGGGAGCTGAATGATAGCTTTATGTACGAGCTGGAGACGAACCCAAGGCTTGATAGCCTGCGAGGTCTATTAACCTGGATGCATTCCCACTTTCGTACTTGGCCGGACTACATCAAGCCATGCATCTTTTATCTGTCCATCTTCCCAGCTGGTGAGAACACGAGGATTAGGCGGCGGCGTTTGGTACGGCGTTGGATCGCGGAGGGATACTCCAGGGACATGGACGGCCATACCGCGGAGGAGAAAGGGGAGACGTTCTTCTCCGAGCTCGTTGGCCTGAGCATCATCCAGCAGCCACCGGAGACGGCCTCCGCCACATACACCCACAAGAGGATGGTCTCGTGCCAAGTCAATGGCTTCTTCCGTGAGTACATCCGCTCGCGGTCAATGGAAGACAACCTTGTCTTCGCACTGGAGGGGAGTTGTAGCGTAGGAGCCACCCAGTGCAGGCACCTCGCCATACGGGAAGGTTGGAAAAGAGACCAAAATGTGTACGAGAGCATCGACTTCTCGCGGCTACGGTCGCTGACGGTGTTCGGAGAGTGGAGGCCATTCTTCGCCTCCGAGGGGATGAGGCTGCTTCGGGTGCTGGACCTGGAGGACACGTCAGGCCTCAAAGACGATGACCTCGAGCAGATCGGGAAGCTGGTGCCTCGCCTCAAGTTCCTCTCCGTACGAGGGTGTACAGAGATCCACCGCCTGCCGGATTCCTTGGGTGGCCTGACGCAGCTCGAGACTCTGGATGCTAGGAACACCTCCGTTTCCATGCTGCCAACGGTCATCGTCAAGCTACAGAAGCTGCGGTACCTTCGTGCCGGCGCAGTACCATTGGACACGGCTGCAAGCCCGCCGCCGTCATCACCAGAGGCGGCTGCAAGCCCGCCGCCGCCATCACCAGAGGACCCATCAACGACACCATCAAGGAGGATCTCGACCTGCTGCTGCCGCAGGCATCCTCGACCTGCTGGTGCTGGCCCTCCTGTCGGTGTTGGAAAGATGACAACCTTGCACACGCTGGGTGTTGTCGACGTCAGCGTTGCAGCAGGCCAGGGGAAGGCCATTCTGAAAGGGCTCAAGGAGCTCACCCAGCTGCGCAAGTTCGGAGTGTCCGGCATCAACCGGGAAAACAGCAAGGAATTGTTGTATGCCATCTCGGGCCACGGCCGTTTGGAATCCTTGTCGGCGTGGCTTGAGGATGCCGGCGGCGAGCCGGATCTCTATAAATGTTCGGATGGCACCGTCTTCTTGCCTCCGGAGAAGCTGCAGAGCCTTAAGCTGCACGGGCTTGTGGGCAAGGTGCCAGCATGGATCATCATGCAGCTCCAGAATCTCAGCAAGTTGAATCTACATATGACCATACTGAAGCAGAAGGACATATACGTCCTTGGGGATTTACCAAATCTGCGTATTCTACGCCTCTGTCTCAAGCAGTTCCAAAATGGTATGCTCCATTTCGACCACAGGCCGCGGCCGGAAGGTGATCGTCCATTCTATTTTCGCGATACTTTCAAGTGTCTCCGAGTCCTCGAGATTGCTTGCAACTCCAGCTTAGAAGAAGTAATCTTTGAAAATGATGTAATGTATTATCTCGAGCTGCTCATGGTTCGCGGCTGTAGTGGGTGGTCATTTCAGTTTTCTGGGCTACAACATCTCTCTCACATCCAGCGAATCGTCCTTAAGGATTATGCAGAGGCAGTCACAGAGGCAGTCAAGGAAGCACTCAAGGAAAACTTGGAGACCCAAATTGGCATGCTTGAACACAAACCTGATTTGGAGCTGGAGTAACCACGTATACTAGCGAAAGACCCACGCTTCGCTGCGGTGTTTGCTGTATATCCAGATAACTAGCCGAATTCTTGGCACAGTTTACGTGGCCAGATTTTATGATATATTATCCAAATATATGGTTTTACTTGTTATATAACTCTGATGCTTACGATGAAAATACACTTAAATTTCTTATATAATTGTAATAGCTCTCATATATATTTGATTGATTTTCACAGTTGTCACGAAATTTGCTCAACTTGCAAAACTAGGCCATTTGCACAGATTATGTCCTCTGTTTGCACAGGATATGCACGAGTAAAATTATTTTTGAATCTTCCAGAATATCGCTAAAAGCCTCTCTTCCAAATGTGACGGGCTTGCCTCCCACATGTAATTTTCTAGAAACTTCAAGAATCATCACGTCTCCAAAATTCTAGTTCCATATTCACAATAGTCAAACCATTTGACAACTTGCTGATTGGTGGCTAGCTAGCTAACGGTGTAGCACATGCATTTGTCCTGTGGTTAATGACCATGGTTGGAGTCCTATTAACTACATGTTAGGTTCTTTTTGATGGGGCGGACTATAGTATTATGATTCTATCAGATTTTGAAATATATATATATATATATATATATATATATATATATATATATATATATATATATATATAGGGAAAATTTGTTCTGTAGCACTGAAAGATCACCTCTTTCGAAAAATACCACTAAAAAAATGAGGTTCCGAAAATTACCACCGAAAGTTTTATTTTTCTTCGGAATTTAGCATTTTAGACAAAAATACCCCCTCCCTCACCTTCTCTCCTCCTGCCCCTCCTCCACTCGCCGTCGCATCCCACGAAAATGGCAGCCGTCGCCTCCCTCCTCCGCCGAAGCAGCCGCCGCGCCGATGTCCTCCTCCGCGCGCTCTCCACCACCACGGCTACTCCTGCTGAGCCTGCCCTTACAGCGTCCGCCGCCAAGACCCGCCTCCGCCGCGAGTACGACCCGGACCGCGCCGTCTCCCTCCTCGAGGCCATCGACACGGCCTCTCTCTCCGCCGCCTCCACCCGCCACGCGCTCTCCCTCGCCGCCCGCCGCCTCTCCCGCTCCCGCCGCTTAGCCGACGCCGATGCGCTCCTCTCCTCCCACCTCCCCGCCCCCCAACCGAGCCCCACCTCGCCGCCATCCTCTGCTCCTACGCCTCCGCCTCCCTCCCGGAAAAGGCCCTCTCGGCCTTCCGCTCCGCCGCGCCGTCCCTCCCGACCCCCCATATCCCCGCTCCCCTTCAACGCCCTCCTCTCCGCCTTCATCCGATGCCGCCGCCACCGCCACGTCCCGGTCCTCTTCGCCGAGCTCTCCAAGGAGTTCTCCATCACCCCCGACGCCACCTCCTACGGCATCCTGGGCAAGGCCTACTGCATGACCCGCCGGGCGTCGGGCGTTGGGGAAAATATTATATATATATATGTCTCTTTTCTACTCCCGGGTGTAATTACACCCTATGTCGTATCTCACAACGTAGAGAGTATCTCGCGTAACGGAGGGTATGTACATGTAGTATACGAGTATTTAAGACCATATAGGTAGTATGAACAATTTTCAGAGGTGGTATGTATATTTTTTTGACATACTCCTTTTTATGTGCGTATATGAAGGTATTTATAAAATACGCTAAAAACTATGGACTCCCTTGTAATTTTTTCGTATTGTTCATATTGGAGTATCTTATAATTAGTATATGACTATACCTAAAGTGATAAAGGAGTATTTCAAGTTTGTTTAGGTGGTATATTAGAAGTGGGTGTAATTACACTCGGGAGTAAAATGTATTTTTCCTATATATATATATAATATAGATTGAATAATGCTTTCAGTAATGTAAGTCTATAATTTATAGTTTTGTTGCAAAACGTAATAGTATTTTATAGTAAAAACAATAAAATAATTTTATAGTTTTGAATTGCGCTTTCCATCTACTGCAAATTCCATGGAAGGCATACAATTTTTTAGTTTTGCTGCGGTAGGATGTCTGCATACTAACTACACACATCCCCAAGACCAACTGAAATATCAAAATCTAATGATTACTGCACTGGTGTTTACGCTAGCGATCATGACACACTCGGTGGCGGGGACACTATTTAGCAATATCTTCGAGTGGATTTTACATCGTTCAGAAATAACTATAAATATTTCTTCTCCAATATATAATATTTTCGAGTGGACTCAACCAATAAATTAACATATCATTCAATATTTCTCTCTCCTCTCTCCTTCCCATGGATATTTTAGTTAACAATACGATAGACACCACTTTCCTCTTCAATTGATTAATATTTTTGTGTTGGATTGTGTGCTCAAATAATGTCTTGCATGTGACACTACTCTCTCACCTTTTAACTCCAATACCACATCAGATTTCTTTCTACATGGTACCGTCATAAATTTTATAGACCCTCGCCAGGGTAGAGAATTGGTAGTGCCCTTAGAGCAAGTCCAATAATGATCTTATAGCCAAGCTAGTCAGCATTTTTGCTGATGTGGAGGAGAGAAGAGAGGAGAGAGATGAGAGCTTGGCTCTCAGGGCATCTCCAATGGTTAGGGCATCTCCAATGGTTATAGCTAGCAATTAACTATAAAACTTCCACATCATCTATATAGTACACACTAAAGCTAGCATTCTAAAGAACTATCTATAAGAATAGTTATTTGATGCTTACATGCACACACAGAATTTATTAAGGCTGCCTCGTTTAGCGTTATAGACTAGTGTTTAAGGAAGAGCTGGCTCGATTTTTTTTGCATACTCTCTTTCCTCCACATAGGATATATGCTGATGTGTACATGCATATAGATAGCTGACTCAGACCATTGGAGATGCCCTTATAGCTAGCAACTAACTATAAGACTTCCACATCATCTATATAGTACACACTAAAGCTAGCATTCTAAAGAACTATCTATAATGATAGCTATTTGATGCTTACATGCACACACAGAATTTATAGAGGCTGCCTCGTTTGGCGTTATAGACTAGTGCTTAAGGAAGAGCTGGCTCGATTTTTTTTGCATACTCTCTTTCCTCCACATAGGATATATGCTGATGTGTACATGCATATAGCTAGCTGACTCAGACCATTGGAGACGCCCTCATGCAAGCAACAAGCTGGGCACGGGAGCCTATGCAGTGGTGGGCTCAGATAATAAATGTATGTGAGGAGGAATAGGAAAGAGAATATGAGATATGATACCACATAATAATAAAAAATCTTTTGTAGACAAATAGAAGACAAATTATTGTATAACTTGGCTCTTATAACTTGACTTATAGCCAAACACTTGACTTTATTATTGGACTTGCTCTTAGCATGCTACTAGTTAATGTTAGTTCTAAAATTGTTTGGACAATAAATTAATTAATGCTAGCGCTTAGCATACTATAAATTAATGCTAGTTCTGAAATTGTTTGAACTAGGTATTCAAGAATAATACTAGAATCCCCGATCTGACAAGCGACATGGAAGAGCAAGCAAAGCTTCTTTTAAACAAGTGTGGCGGACTTCCTAAAGTAATAATACCCTAAACAAAGCCGGGGGGCACGCCCCGCAGCGCGCGACGCCACGTCGCCCCGCCCGCGCGCGCCCGGCCGGCGCGTGGCGGGGAATTTCGGTACGGCCGGGGGAGGCAAATCCCTCTAATTTTTTCGAAATTACGTAAAGGTCCTTTTTCCTCGCGAAAAGGTCCCTGCGCCCAGTTTTTTTCAAAAAAAATTTTGGATGGCGACCCGCGGGTTTCCAAAATTACGTATAGGTCCTTATTTACTTACGTACAGGTCCTTGCAGGTCCTTGGTTTTTTTCAAAAAAATCCTTTTGATTTTCTGAAATTACGCACGGGTCCTCGATTTTTTTATGAAATTCCCTGCGAATTGTCGTCTCTTTTGCTTCGGTCCACACAGTGGCTGGCGTGGCGTGGCGCCACGCCTACGTGGCTAGTAGTTGCTATAGGTGGCTTCTTGCAGTGGACAGCAGCGAAGCAGTGGAGGGAGCTGAATCACAACTTCATGCATGAGCTGGAGACCAACCCAAGGCTTGATAGTATGCGAGGTCTATTTACCTGGATGCATTCCTACTTTCGTACTTGCCCGGACTACATTAAGCCATGCATCTTTTATCTATCCATCTTCCAAGCTGGTGAGAACACGAGCATTAGGCGGCGGCGTTTGGTACGGCGTTGGATCGCGGAGGGATACTCCAGGGACATGGACGACCATACCGCGGAGGAGAAAGGGGAGACGTTCTTCTCCGAGCTCGTTGGCCTGAGCATCATCCAGCAGCCACCGGAGACGGCCACCGCCACATACACCCACAAGAGGATGGTCTCGTGCCAAGTCAATGGCTTCTTCCGTGAGTACATCAGCTCGCGGCGAATGGAAGACAACCTAGTCTTCGCACTGGAGGGGAGTTGCAGCGTAGGAGCCACCCAGTGCAGGCACCTCGCCATACGGAGTGGTTGGGACAGAGACCCCAATGTGTACGGGAGCATCGATTTCTCGCGGCTACGGTCACTGACGGCGTTCGGAGAGTGGAAGTCATTCTTCGTCACCAAGGAGATGAGGCTGCTTCGGGTGCTGGACCTGGAGGACACGTCAGGCCTCAAAGACGATGACCTCGAGCAGATCGGGAAGCTGGTGCCTCGCCTCAAGTTCCTCTCCATACGAGGGTGTAGAGAGATCCACCGTCTGTCGGATTCCTTGGGTGGCCTGACGCTGCTCCAGACCCTGGATGCCAGGGACACCTCCGTTTCCATGCTGCCAACGGTCATCGTCAAGCTACAGAAGCTGCAGTACCTTCGTGCCGGCGCAGTACCATTGTACACGTGTCAGACCCGGATTTTTCAATCCGAATCTTACTGTGTTTCACTGCACTAATCCCTGGATCAGTAGTTAGTGCACACAGGTACATTGATGAATCATTTCATACATCGCATAATCAACCATTATATTACATCAATTGAAATACAACACGTCGGGTGATAGAGTTTACAAAAGGGGCCGACTAGGCCAAATGTCACTATTACAAATACGCACAGCGGAAATACAGCAAAAGCAAACCCAAATCCACAGGCAAGCGACTGGAAGGTACTGTGTGCATTGTATGTCACCAGCTAAAGTGGTAACATACGTGCACACAACGCCGGATGTCCACTTGTCCTTGTCTAATCAACGAAGCCTACGCCTTAGTTTCCTTCGTCATTCTTCTCCTCCGTAGCGGGAGCTTCCTCGTAGGCGTAGTGGTCTTGCGTTCCTGCTTCTGGATTTTTGCCGCAAAGCGAGCGTGAGCACTCCGACCCCGTGCTCAGCGAATTAACACACAGAATGCAATATGTAACATGTATGGCTAACCAAAGGATGGCTTAGGTTTATTTTGTTTTGCAAAGAGTGCTTTTGAATACAATTATATAAAAATTCTTAAGACCTAGCATTTGAACAAAAGCATAATGTTCAAGGAATATTAATATGAATTTCCATACATATGGCATCACACCATATGCCTAATATCACCATAATTTCTCCATACATACGGCATCACACCGTATGACACTTTTCAGCGTTATAGCCGCTTAACTTACCACTGGGACGACACCCAGGAACCACTGGAACGACATCCAGGACACACTGGGACGACACCCAGGACAACTCAAATCAGGGCTTTCCTCTGCCCTTCCACTTTTCCAATCCCATTTTTCAATATTTTTGTAAACAGAACTATATCTAGTTAAGTTCCCATGTCTGCCCTTGACCGTGGGCACGGCTATTCGAATAGTTTTGACTCTGCAGAGTTTGTACACTTTCACCACAAGAGACAATCAACTCGTTGCCCCACACGATTCCTTAGTCGTGTGGTTGAGCAGACCATCACAGTGACTTTTCAAAGTACCTTGCCCCTTCCATCATTTCACCCTATGGGTTGCTCCCACTTGCGGTGGGTCCCATACGTTGTGCGGGATGTCCTCCTTCTGAACGTCTAGCAGCTGGCTCCCCACCCCTGCTAGCCCGCCACAGCAGAACTTCACCCTACCTGGGTGTCCCATTCAAGCCGTCACACAAACTGCCACTTGCACATCCTCACACCACCTCCGGGAAGGATGACTTTCAGGGTCTGGTAAATCTACTAAGCCAAGTTGTAATTTACAGACTTGTGGTTGTACTGTTTTACACAGGTTGACATGACAAGATTCAGTCCTTAGTGATATCTGGACGGTTCTACCACAAACCACACTCTCGTGCACACCTGCACCACACCCCCGAACCATCCGCCCAGATATTAAGCATGTTGGGATTTTTGGAGACATAAAATAATCATATCAACATTTATCAGTCATTACCACCATGACTGACCCAAACCAGTTTCTCATGAATAAAAGTGATGCTTGGGACAATTTCTTGCCCCGAGTTCCTAATCAATGCTAAGCATGGCATACAGTTACGGACTTATTTTCAAAATGTTACTATTATATTTTTGCTAGGGCGACAAGGTTCACACATTCAAATACTCAAAGGAGGGGGTAATACTATTCAAGGTAAATAATGGTATATAGCTATAATATCAAATTTAGCATGCATTTGTATAAAAATAACAGCAATGCAATTTGTTAATTTAAAACAAAGTAATTTGCAAAAATGTAGGTTCAACATGATCAAAGTATTGACTCGCCTGGGTCACAGTGGTCGGGTGCTTGATTATCCGGATCTTCTAGTGCTGCGGCCTCGAACTCTTCTTCTTGTGCTTCGTAGGCTATTGTAATCGTGCGCGAAAATTTGGACAAAAAGAAAACATCAAATCAACAAATTATCACCAAAAATTCAAATGAACTCCAAAAATTATGATTTCAGTTCCATTGGATAGATCTTGAATTTAGAAAAATTTAGAAATTTGTCTCACTTAATTTGGAGTTAAAATAAAGAAGTTATGATTGGTCAAAGTTCTCTGTTGTGGTCAAATCTGAAAATTCTAAAATCCTGACATATGGGGTCCACTGGTATTTTCAGATTTATTTTTAATTTTCCTTTTTATTTACGTTCTGTGCTATTGACATGTGGGTCCGGTTACTGTTCATGGGGTCCACATGTCAGTGTGGGCTTGGTGCAGATGTGCCACTGACAGATGGGGCCCAGCGGTCAGCCATCTGCTCTGGCCACACTGGCTGACGGGTGGGGCCCGCCTGTCAGCGGGGAAAATAAAAGAAACTCGACCGCTACGCGCGGAGCCCAGGGCTCGAACGCGCGCCGCGGGAGCGAGGGGGAGGGAAGAGACGCGCTGGTAACCAAGTGGGCGGGGAGGCTTTGCCTACCCCATAGGGGTAACTCACCCTTTTGAGGTGGCTCTCGGAGGCGGCCGGCAGAGGAAGTCGGGGGCGACAGCGCCGGCGGCGAGGGGTGGCCGGAGAGGTCCAAATCGTGCGTGGAGTATAATCCTGGCGTGAAGGCGAACCTTCTGGTGTAGGCGGCTGGGAACGTTGGTGGCCGGAGAGGTCTGGCGGCGAGCGACGGCGGCGGCTCGGGTAGGAGACTCGGTGACGGCGAGGTGGAGACCACGGGAGGCACGGGGGAAGGCGGGGATAGCTTCGCCTTGCTTCCGCGAAGCTCTGGGAGCTCGGAATTGCTTGGAGGTGGCCGGGAGCGGCGGCGGCTTGGTCGCCGGAGTTGGGAGAGAAGGGGGAGGCCGACAGGGAATTGGGCCTCTCGATGCAATTGCAACCAGGGGAGGGGGAGAGGAGGTAGTTGCGACGCGGTTGAAGCTCTCAGGCAAGCCTTTTTATAGCTGGAGAGGGGGACGCGCGGCGGGGGAGCGGCGACCTCCGCTCTGTTCATGTTGGCAGTGGGGGATGGACGAAATCTCACCGAGATTGCGCAGGAGAGAGGTGGCGGGAAGGTGAGTCCCCCCTCCTGTAACCATATTTTTTTAAATTTGCCCGCGAGGTGAAGGATTTGCTGCGGAGCCGCGAGAGGGAGCTGGCGCGAGGGGCGCGGCCGCGTGGAGAAGAAGGGGAAGGAGGAAGAAGGAGTCTGACGACTCGGCCCCACCGGTCAGCGGGCGAGGGGCGCGAGGGAGCGGACGGGCCGGATGGGCCGAGGCGCGCATCGGGCGACCGGGTGAGGGCGCGAGGCGGGCGGACGGATGGCGCGGGCGGGGGCTGCGTGGCGCTGATCGGGACCGTCCAGGTGGCAGCCAGAGAGGAGGGAAAGGCGGGATGGGCGCGGTGACGTGGGCGGCATCTGGCCGTCCACGCGGCGGCCGCAGGGTGAGCTGAATTTCTGATTTTTCCAGATTTTAATTTTTAGCTTTTAGAATTTGCCAGAAAATCCTAATAAGGTCAGAAAAATATGAAAATACATCCAAAAATTCAGGAAAAATTCACAGAAGTTCCTGATGACATTCTGGACTCAATAAAAATATTTTCAACTAGTTTTGGCATTTAATTTATTTGCTTTCCTTGTTATTCATGCCATTATTTAAGGATGAAAGATTTATATTTAAACCAAAATTCCCCCCCCCCCCATTCATTTCTGGATCATCTTTTCAGATTCTTACTTAAATTTTTAACTTTCTGTTATTTAAACATGTTTATTTCTTCTTTAACTTTTGGATCCTCCATCAACTTTCTCTCAGAAAAATTCCATAAACCTCAAATCCAAATAGAAAACACATAAAATAATCAAAAAAAAACTCCAGAATTTAATATTCACATTTTTCAGGGTGTTACAAATCTACCCCCCTTAAAAAGAATCTCGACCCCGAGATTCAGCCTAATTAGTGAATAGGTCGGGGTAGTCTTGACGCAGTTGATCTTTTTGTTCCCAGGTAGCTTCCTTCTTGGAATGGTGACTTTATTATACTCGACATAAGTGGATAGTCTGGCTCTTAGCATTCTTTCCTATCGTTTATAAAATCTGGATAGGCCACTTCTTGTAGGTATCAGGTCACTCTTGAGCTCGGCTGCTTCCTACGGGTTTGATCCTTCTGATATTTGTGGACATGTCTTGGGCTGGGATACATGGAATACATTGTGCCCATCTGCTAAACTTGCAGGCAGTTTTAGTTGGTAAGTTACTCCTCCTAGTGGTGCAGTCTAATATTCCTTTGATGCCTTGTTAGCCAGTATATTATAAGTATGATGTCTAGAGTTTGGGTGGGTTACACTATTGATGGTTGGTTATCCTGGCAGGCGAGTTAAGTGCCCGTAGTTTCTAAAAGTTATGTAGATAACCCAGGCTTATCCACGAATCTTTTAGCTCTAAAAGATGAAACCTTCCCTGATTTTTGTAAAGAACATGCGCTGCTATTAAATTGGCAAAGAACGTACCCATAAGAATTCCAGCGGCTTCCTGAGCTTCCTCAGCTGTGATGTGGTTAACTTGGCCGCGGTTTGGCGCTGAAGTGTTCCTGCTAGCCTGCGAGCTCTGATGCCCTTTGCTGGGTACCAAGGCTTGACTGCGGGTAGCGGGAGGCCCTAAATTGATTCTCACTGGATTTGTCTGCCTTTGCGGGCACTGGCTGACAAAGTGTCCCTTCTCTCCACACCCAAAACATCTCCGGTTGGTGGCAGGGTTCGCCCCAGTGGACTGGCTTGCTGAGCGTGGCGTTTGGAGGGAGCCACCACTGGAACGGGGTGCTGGAGACGAAGCATTGGATTGGTTAGGCTTTGAAAAGGAAGGTTTGTTCAAGAATCCCTGAATGAACCTTCCTTGAGGTTGTTGAGTTGTCATCTTGCGCTTACGACTGGCCTCAAGAATCTTCTTTTCATTTTCCAAGGCCAATGCCTTGTTTACCAACTGATGAAAGCTGGTGAAGTCCAGGGTGATTAGCTGCACTCTTAGTTCATCCTTCAACCCTTCAAAGAATCTGTCAATTTTTTCTTCTTCTTCTTCTATATCCTTCTGAGCATACCGGGCTAGCTGCGTAAATTTTGTAAGATATTCACTGACAGATAAGTTCCCTTGCTTGAGATTGCGGAATTCATTTTTCTTTATCCGCATTATCCCGGCTGGAATGAAGTTTTCTTTAAAAGCCTTCTTGAACTCTGTCCAGGGGATAGCTTCGGTGTCACCTCCGGTTGTAGCATCTTCCTGGCCTCGGGCAGCCAAGTAGTTCTCCCACCATGCTGCCGCAGCACCTTGAAGTTGATGTGCAGCAAACACCACTTTGTCTTCATCCGCAATTTTGGCCAACCTTAACTTCCTTTCAGTGTCTCGGAGCCAATCTTCCCCTTCAAGTGGTTCTTCTGCGGATGTGAATGTAGTTGGTCTTGTCCTTTGAACATCTCCTAAGTCAGCTCTATGTCCACCAGAGCTTCCTTGCTGTCCAGCATAAATGACTTGCAGAATCTGGGTTTGGTGTGCCATTACTTGGGCCATTGTGGGATTAACTGGGGGGTTTGGGAGGTCAGCATCTTGGTTCTGATTTTCTTCGGGGTTGGCGCCATGGTTTGAGTCTACCTCAGCATGATGAGGGTCAGTATGGGCTCGGGATCGTGTAACCCTTGGATTGGACATCTGCAGTTATAGTTTCATAACTTAGTACTAAGACTACCCTTGAGAAAAATGGAGGGTATCAACCCTTGCTGTGAAAAGAACACAAGATAAACGGCAAAAGAACATTCAACATAAGGCCTTATGTCTGGCCATTCATTATCATACAAGCATTCACGTAGCCAGTCTTCCAGGCTGGGCTTTACAACAATATAATAGTTAAAGTTTACATTACCGCAACTATAATATAACAAGGCTGACGCAACATCTAAATTACAAGCATGGCATGAGTACGACGACACTTCCACTACACCGCGTAGTGATCACCACTGACGGAGGGGTCGTAATTTGGCGATCTGGAGCGGGATCGACTGCCACTAAACTTCGATGGGTCGGAACCATCAGAGTCCGTGGGAGCACGTGGGGGGCTGTGGCTTGGTGGAGGCCTTCTTCGTCGAAGTGCAGAGCTCCCATGGCCCTGGTGAGATAAACTTGATGGGTGAGCCTTGGGTCATCCTCATTAACCGGCAGGTAGGTCTCGTTGTGGCGTACTCCCTCCCTGCGTGAAGGGTAGAAGCAGAAGGGTGTGCGGAGCAGGGAGATTTGGTAGATGTCACAAAGTCGGGCGGCGGCGAAACGAGCAGCATCCTGGAGTGCCGCGAATCTAGTGCATCTCGGGTGCTCTGTCTGGAAGACGTGAGGTGGGTCGTGTTTGCTCTTCGAATGGATAAATACTTCAAACGTCCAACAGTACACTCCTCCTACAGTTGTCTGGCGCCCACGATAAATGGGTTGCTCCGGGTATTCTAAGGTAGTGGAGGGGCTTGCGGAGGATTTTTGCGAATATGCCCTCGTAAACTCCATGAGCGACGTAATCCCAGTTACCTGCCATCTGTAAAGGCAATTACTTTGCGTTAGTAATGTTTAAAATAGTCAAGTGAAAGAGTAAAGGGGTGCAGAACTAGGAAGGGTACGAGTAGCAATAATACGCTATATTTTTATAAATGCCTTTTGTATATTTGATAATTACCACCCTAAGGTTCTTCTAATGACCATTCTACGGCTTATACCCTGCAGTCGTATGCTCTGATACCAGCGCTGTCAGACCCGGATTTTTCAATCCGAATCTTACTGTGTTTCACTGCACTAATCCCTGGATCAGTAGTTAGTGCACACAGGTACATTGCTGAATCATTTCATACATCGCATAATCAACCATTATATTACATCAATTGAAATACACCACGTCGGGTGATAGAGTTTACAAAAGGGGCCGACTAGGCCAAATGTCACTATTACAAATACGCACAGCGGAAATACAGCAAAAGCAAACCCAAATCCACAGGCAAGCGACTGGAAGGTACTGTGTGCATTGTATGTCACCAGCTAAAGTGGTAACATACGTGCACACAACGCCGGATGTCCACTTGTCCTTGTCTAATCAACGAAGCCTACGCCTTAGTTTCCTTCGTCATTCTTCTCCTCCGTAGCGGGAGCTTCCTCGTAGGCGTAGTGGTCTTGCGTTCCTGCTTCTGGATTTTTGCCGCAAAGCGAGCGTGAGCACTCCGACCCCGTGCTCAGCGAATCAACACACAGAATGCAATATGTAACATGTATGGCTAACCAAAGGATGGCTTAGGTTTATTTTGTTTTGCAAAGAGTGCTTTTGAATACAATTATATAAAAATCCTTAAGACCTAGCATTTGAACAAAAGCATAATGTTCAAGGAATATTAATATGAATTTCCATACATATGGCATCACACCATATGCCTAATATCACCATAATTTCTCCATACATACGGCATCACACCGTATGACACTTTTCAGCGTTATAGCCGCTTAACTTACCACTGGGACGACACCCAGGAACCACTGGAACGACATCCAGGACACACTGGGACGACACCCAGGACAACTCAAATCAGGGCTTTCCTCTGCCCTTCCACTTTTCCAATCCCATTTTTCAATATTTTTGTAAACAGAACTATATCTAGTTAAGTTCCCATGTCTGCCCTTGACCGTGGGCACGGCTATTCGAATAGTTTTGACTCTGCAGAGTTTGTACACTTTCACCACAAGAGACAATCAACTCGTTGCCCCACACGATTCCTTAGTCGTGTGGTTGAGCAGACCATCACAGTGACTTTTCAAAGTACCTTGCCCCTTCCATCATTTCACCCTATGGGTTGCTCCCACTTGCGGTGGGTCCCATACGTTGTGCGGGATGTCCTCCTTCTGAACGTCTAGCAGCTGGCTCCCCACCCCTGCTAGCCCGCCACAGCAGAACTTCACCCTACCTGGGTGTCCCATTCAAGCCGTCACACAAACTGCCACTTGCACATCCTCACACCACCTCCGGGAAGGATGACTTTCAGGGTCTGGTAAATCTACTAAGCCAAGTTGTAATTTACAGACTTGTGGTTGTACTGTTTTACACAGGTTGACATGACAAGATTCAGTCCTTAGTGATATCTGGACGGTTCTACCACAAACCACACTCTCGTGCACACCTGCACCACACCCCCGAACCATCCGCCCAGATATTAAGCATGTTGGGATTTTTGGAGACATAAAATAATCATATCAACATTTATCAGTCATTACCACCATGACTGACCCAAACCAGTTTCTCATGAATAAAAGTGATGCTTGGGACAATTTCTTGCCCCGAGTTCCTAATCAATGCTAAGCATGGCATACAGTTACGGACTTATTTTCAAAATGTTACTATTATATTTTTGCTAGGGCGACAAGGTTCACACATTCAAATACTCAAAGGAGGGGGTAATACTATTCAAGGTAAATAATGGTATATAGCTATAATATCAAATTTAGCATGCATTTGTATAAAAATAACAGCAATGCAATTTGTTAATTTAAAACAAAGTAATTTGCAGAAATGTAGGTTCAACATGATCAAAGTATTGACTCGCCTGGGTCACAGTGGTCGGGTGCTTGATTATCCGGATCTTCTAGTGCTGCGGCCTCGAACTCTTCTTCTTGTGCTTCGTAGGCTATTGTAATCGTGCGCGAAAATTTGGACAAAAAGAAAACATCAAATCAACAAATTATCACCAAAAATTCAAATGAACTCCAAAAATTATGATTTCAGTTCCATTGGATAGATCTTGAATTTAGAAAAAATTAGAAATTTGTCTCACTTAATTTGGAGTTAAAATAAAGAAGTTATGATTGGTCAAAGTTCTCTGTTGTGGTCAAATCTGAAAATTCTAAAATCCTGACATGTGGGGTCCACTGGTATTTTCAGATTTGTTTTTAATTTTCCTTTTTATTTACGTTCTGTGCTATTGACATGTGGGTCCGGTTACTGTTCATGGGGTCCACATGTCAGTGTGGGCTTGGTGCAGATGTGCCACTGACAGATGGGGCCAGCGGTCAGCCATCTGCTCTGGCCACACTGGCTGACGGTTGGGGCCCGCCTGTCAGCGGGGAAAATAAAAGAAACTTGACCGCTACGCGCGGAGCCCAGGGCTCGAACGCGCGCCGTGGGAGCGAGGGGGAGGGAAGAGACGCGCTGGTAACCAAGTGGGCTGGGAGGCTTTGCCTACCCCATAGGGGTAACTCACCCTTTTGAGGTGGCTCTCGGAGGCGGCCGGCAGAGGAAGTCGGGGGCGACAGCGCCGGCGGCGAGGGGTGGCCGGAGAGGTCCAAGTCGTGCGTGGAGTATAATCCTGGCGTGAAGGCGAACCTTCTGGTGTAGGCGGCTGGGAACGTTGGTGGCCGGAGAGGTCTGGCAGCGAGCGACGGCGGCGGCTCGGGTAGGAGACTCGGTGACGGCGAGGTGGAGACCACGGGAGGCACGGGGGAAGGCGGGGATAGCTTCGCCTTGCTCCCGCGAAGCTCTGGGAGCTCGGAATTGCTTGGGGGTGGCCGGGAGCGGCGGCGGCTTGGTCGCCGGAGTTGGGAGAGAAGGGGGAGGCCGACAGGGAATTGGGCCTCTCGATGCAATTGCAACCAGGGGAGGGGGAGAGGAGGGAGTTGCGACGCGGTTGAAGCTCTCAGGCAAGCCTTTTTATAGCTGGAGAGGGGGACGCGCGGCGGGGCAGCGGCGACCTCCGCTCTGTTCATGTTGGCAGGGGGGATGGACGAAATCTCACCGAGATTGCGCAGGAGAGAGGTGGCGGGAAGGTGAGTCCCCCTCCTGTATCCATATTTTTTTAAATTTGCCCGCGAGGTGAAGGATTTGCTGCGGAGCCGCGAGAGGGAGCTGGCGCGAGGGGCGCGGCCGCGTGGAGAAGAAGGGGAAGGAGGAAGAAGGAGTCTGACGACTCGGCCCCACCGGTCAGCGGGCGAGGGGCGCGAGGGAGCGGACGGGCCGGATGGGCCGAGGCGCGCATCGGGCGACCGGGTGAGGGCGCGAGGCGGGCGGACGGATGGCGCGGGCGGGGGCTGCGTGGCGCTGATCGGGACCGTCCAGGTGGCAGCCAGAGAGGAGGGAAAGGCGGGATGGGCGCGGTGACGTGGGCGGCATCTGGCCGTCCACGCGGCGGCCGCAGGGTGAGATGAATTTCTGATTTTTTCCAGATTTAATTTTAGCTTTTAGAATTTGCCAGAAAATCCTAATAAGGTCAGAAAAATATGAAAATACATCCAAAAATTCAGGAAAAATTCACAGAAGTTCCTGATGACATTCTGGACTCAATAAAAATATTTTCAACTAGTTTTGGCATTTAATTTGTTTGCTTTCCTTGTTATTCATGCCATTATTTAAGGATGAAAGATTTATATTTAAACCAAAATTTCCCCCCCCCATTCATTTCTGGATCATCTTTTCAGATTCTTACTTAAATTTTTAACTTTCTGTTATTTAAACATGTTTATTTCTTCTTTAATTTTGGAACCTCCATCAACTTTCTCTCAGAAAAATTCCATAAACCTCAAATCCAAATAGAAAACAAATAAAATAATCAAAAAAAAACTCCAGAATTTAATATTCACATTTTTCAGGGTGTTACAACACGGCTGCAAGCCCGCCGCCGCCATTACCAGAGGACCCATCAACGACACCATCGAGGACGATCTCGACCTGCTGCTGCCGCAGGCATCCTCGACCTTCTGCTGCTGTCCCTCCGGTCGGTGTCGAGGTGCCGAGAGGAGGGATTGTTGGGAAGATGACAACCTTGCACACGCTGGTGTTGTCGACGTCAGCGTTGCAGCCGGCCAGGGGGAGGCCGTTCTGAAAGAGCTCAAGAAACTCACCCAGCTGCGCAAGCTCGGAGTGTCCGGCATCAACCCGGCAAACAGCAAGGAATTGTGGTCTGCCATCTCGGGCCACAGACATTTGGAATCCTTGTCGGTGCGGCTTGAGGATGCCGGCGGTGAGCAGGGTTTCTATGGCTGTTTGGATGGCACCGTCTTCTCGCCTCCGGAGAAGCTGCAGAGCCTTAAGCTGCACGGGCTTGTGGGCATGTTGCCAGCATGGATCAAGCAGCTCCAGAATCTCAGCAAGTTGAATCTACATATGACCATACTGGAGCAGGAGGACATATACATCCTTGGGGATCTACGAAATCTGCGTATTCTACACCTCTATCTCATGCCGGTTCAAGATGATAAGCTCCATTTCTGCCGCGAGCGGGAAGATGATGAAACATTCTCTTCACACAAATATTTCAAGCGTCTCGGAGTCCTCGAGATTGATTGCAACTCTATGTTAAAAGAAGTAACCTTTGGAGAAAGAGTAATGAGACATCTCGAGCTGCTCAAGGTTCGCGGCTGTAGTGGCCCTAGTCGGTCGTCATTGCGGTTTTCTGGGCTACAATTTCTTCGTGGCATCAAGCGAATCTTCCTTAAGGATTGTGGAGAGGCAGTCAGACTCAGGGAAAACTTGAAGAGCCAAATTGCCAATCTTCCATCCGAACCTGATTTGGAGATAGAGTATAACGACGTATACTAGCAAAAGACCGACGCTTCGCGGCGGTGTTTGTTGCATATCCAGATAACTTGGTGAAATCTCCGCACAGTTTGTGTGGCTAAATGCTATAATATATGTTTGTTTATATCAAATAGATAGTTTTACTTGTTATTGATGAACCATGTGGAGATGACCACATGTGTATGATGAGTAATTGACATTGGTTTAGGATAGTCGAGTTTGGTTTGAGTGGTTCGGAGTCGAGTCGTTGCGTGGTGCAATAGACTCGGTCGAACTTTGTCAAACTTAGTCGTATGGGATTAGGACGCATATTCTGATGATTCGACATGTTTGGACTTCATCTATAGTAAGTATGATGGTATTTACACTTTCATGTATCGAGCGGTGCTATTTGATGTGTTTCTTGTCTGTGTGGCTGCAGGACGTCGAGGCGGAGTCGTGGCGAGACACGTGGACCGGACTAGGCGCAGGTGGCGCTGAGGTCAGAACGGTCGGGATGTGTTGAAGACGACGTGGACTCGAGGTGGTTGCGAGGCGTGCGAGGCAAGGAGCGCGGAATCTTCCTAGAAGCTGCAGGAGGGGCGAAACGGGAATTTCGCAAGGCTGCACATGTGGAGTGGGCTCCGTTTGATTTAGCGGGCGTAACGGGGCGGAGACCCGTTAGCCGTAGGCTATAAATACTTGTGAGGGGCTGCATGCCCATGTATGGATTTTGGAGGGAATTAGGGTTAGCTCTAGTCAAAAGAGGCTTTGGAGAGTGGTTGTGCTTTGCTCTTTAGTGGTTGAGGGCAGCAGCACTTGTCCCCTTTCGATGTTCCCTATGTGAGCGCTCTGTGTGTGTTCATCTCCTCTCTAGGATGTAGAGTTCTTGAGGGTGTTCTTGAGATGGAGCGGGAGAGGATGGATTGAGAGATTGTAAGCATTCCTCTATATGTAATCGTGTCATCTCTCTTCATCGAAATCAATCAAAAATGACATTTGGTTGAATCTGTGCTTCTTTATCTACGATGCTTTCTGTGAGAGATTTTTGAGTTTTTCAATTTCTTGTTGTTTCGTGTTGGGAAGGCCCAAAATGGGTTGCTCTATGATGGGTTAGTGCCTCAAGATCATTTGATCGAATTCCCAAGAGCAAACTTCATTTTAATCTCAGATTTGCATTTTTTGGCTTCCCCTGTTCTTCATTTTTCATTCTAGGTTTTTGTGGAAATCTTGATTCCCTTTGCGAAATGGCATGAAAATTGACATGGAGAATCCAAAGGTTAGTTATTAGCTAATCCCAAAATTTCATGCCCCAGGGATCAATGAAGAAATAGCAATTTGGATTTTAAGTTGTCCCTGTCCAGGTTTTGCAAGTTCTAGGGTTTTGTTGTAGATTGTGATTCCCTTTGTAAGATCACTTGAAATTTGGCTTGTAGAGTCCTCTTGCTATTGCTAACATATCTGCAAAATCTCATTAGCAAAGGACTTGAGCCCATGGAGTAATTTGGAGTTGTGTGAGCTTCTCTCTGTAGTTGTTCAGATTTTTGCCTTTTCTAGGGTTTGGGGCTGTTCTTAATTCACTTCTCGAAAAATGACGAAACTTGGCATGCAGATTCCTATGGCTATTAAGTAGCTATCCTCAAAGTTTCGTGGCCAAAGATTCAAGGATTGAGTGGGAATTTAAGTTTTTGTAGCTGCTGCCAGTAACTTTCAGTTTCATGTGCAAATATGAAATTCCTCATGTTGAGTTGGATTTTTGTGGCCTCTTGGGTTCCGTGGGCTGGTATAATCATTTCCTTGTTATACTGGACCAGGAGAACAAATGGAAGTCTCAATTCCTTTGGTTTTGTGAAGCTTCAGGCCTTATCTTCTGAAAAATCAGGTTTCTGGAATTTTTGCCCGAGGGGAGGTCTGACTTATGCTTGTCGGGGGTTGAGTTTTTGAGAGTGTAGACCGTCATTCACCCCCCCTCTGTCGCTATTTCGGTCCAACAATTGGTATCAGAGCCGGTTAGCTCTTTTCAATAGATCTTAACCGGTCTCAAGAGCCATGGCGACGGACAAGTACTCGACCAAGCCGCCCGTTTTCGATGGCATCGATTACCCCTTCTGGAAGAGCCGAATGGAGACATACATCCAGGCCTAGGGGTACGCCATCTGGCGCAAGGTCAAGGTCCGGTTTGAAGTTCCTGCCGATGAGAACATCAATGCGGGAACATGGCTGATGTTGAGGCAAATGCTAAGGCAAGGAACATCATTACCCAGGGCCTGAGTCGTAGTGAGTTTGACCGCATCTCTCATCTTTCGTCGGTTTTCGACATCTGGGAGACCCTCGATGCATACCATGAGGGCACCACCCAGATTAAGACAGTCCGACAGGACCAGTTCAAGCGAGATTACAACAAGTTTGAAATGCTCGTTGGCGAGTCATTTGATGAGTGATTTGCGCGTTTCCACAAGATCTTGAGCAATCTCCGAGCCGTCGGTCTCACATACTCCGACTCGGACAACGCTCGTCAAATGCTTGCTGCACTCGACCTTCGTGTTTGGGAGATGAAGGTGACTACCATCAAGGACACCACCGACCTCTCGACTTTGACGCTTGACGCGCTGTACTCACGCCTCAAGACGCACGAGATCGACATTGTCTCTCGTAAGTCGAAGTCGCAGTCGATGGCTCTAGTCACCGATCCCAGTTCGGCTTCTGGTTTTTGCGCCAATTCGCTTTGTGGGTTCTCCCTAGCTACTCTCTGTGACGTAACTGATGATCAGTTAGAGCAGCTAGAGGATGAACAGCTGTCCCTCCTAGCTCGGAAGTTCTCCCATGCTTACAAGAGGAGGAGGGACAGAAAGAGATGCGGACCAGTCATTTGCTTCGAGTGTGGTGGCCCCAACCACATTCGGGCAAACTGCCCCAAGCTGGAGAAGGGCAAGAACGACTACGGCGGTTCGGGCAAGAACGACTACACCGACAAGAACCGCAACAAGAAGACTTCAGCTCAGACGCCGGGCAAGAAGAAGTTCCGCGACTTCGGGAAGGCCAAGAAGCTGTTTCACCGCATCCTCACCGCTTTCGACGACCTCGACCTCAGCGAGGTGGAGGGATGGAGCGACGACGACGGGACGGGTGACCAAGATCCCAAGAGCGGCGACGACTTCTCCGGCATGTGCTTCATGGCCCTCGAGGGCGAACTCAGCGACAGCGAGCTGTACTCCGACTCGGACAAGGTATGCCCCACCTACGACTAGCTCAATCATGTTTTTCTTAAGCTAGGTGGATTTCATGCTAGAGCTAGGGCTAGGTGTACTGAGTTAGAGAAGGAAGTAGACAGATTGTCACTAGAGATTATTGCTCTTACATCTGGTCCCTCTAGTGACGACTGTGATACATGCTCTACCTTGCTGGGTGATATGGAGAAATTAAGGACCTCGCATGATAGTTTGTCCTCCGAGCTTGATAGTGTTAAGGTGGAGAATCTTAGTCTGTTGGCTGAACTAGAAATGAGTAGGATTGCTTCTACTTCATCTACTCCTGTTGAGACTATTGCTTGCACCTCATGTGAGGATAAGGACAATGCATTTAGAGGTCTTTACACCATGCTGTTAGATCTGCCCGAGTCTTGTGAAAACTGCAATAACTTGAAGATGAACCTAAAACGGGCAGATCATAAAATATCTGAGTTGTATTCATGGTTGCTTGAGCCAGCTGCTTCATGTTCAAACTGTCCTAAATTAACTGCTGAACTTGAATCTGTTTCCAAACAGTTTCAAGAAATGATTGACCATAATAAGAAACTGGCTAATTATGCTTCTAAAGACCCTGTTAGCTCACCATGAAAAAATTGTGAAAAACTAAAAATTGACTTGATTACATTGGATAAAAAATGTGTGAAGCTAACTAATGACTTACTAGAGAAGCAACCATCAGATTGTAATGTGATTACTAAGGAGGGGGAGAAGCCCCAGGGTAAGGTAGAGACACCTAGCGACGCGAGCCAACCTGCTAGCAGTAGGATTGCCCATTCTGAGTCGGCTGTGCGTGCACAAGCCAATCGTCCCTCTGCTGTTGGTTCTTCATCTGCTCCCTTACCTCCTGCTGTTCCCTTTTCCCCCTGCTCTTCTTGCACCTCTCTCTTTCGGGAGTGTCAGTACCTTATGAACACTCTCGAGAGATTTGTAGGAGGCAAGAAGAAGCTGAATCTTATTCTAGACCAGTCCAAGATTTGCAGATTTAATCAGGGTCTAGGATATGATTTCTATGAGGATATGAGGAAGCATCCATCTGCTATTCTCCGACCCATAGTGGGAGGTGTGATCGAGGTCGAGCCCAGATCTGATGAGGTCAAATTCAAATCAGCGGGCTTTGTCCAAGGGATCTCTGACAGCAAGGTGAGTCCACCTGTAGTTTCGGCCTCTCAGAAGGCAAAGCCTCCCAGTGTTACTTCTACCTCTCAGAAGGTGAAGTACCACTGGACCTTCTGTCAGAATGATGGACACACAGTCGATCGTTGCTTCAGGCGCGCCAGGGTTGCGCGTAGAGACTGTGCAGAAGCACTTAGGCGTATTTAGGGTCAGCCCCAGATCCCGAGTGCACCTAAGACTAGCACGAGGTCCAGGTTTGCTTCTGATGGGTTTGGGCAGCATCGATGACTTGGTTTTTCTGAGTCTTCTGGTTTTCGTCCTCATGCTGCTCTTGGTCGTGAATTCCGCCGTTCTAAGGGTACATCTCGTTTCTCCCGTCAAGACATTTACCCACGGCGTGATCAGCGTGTTGCCGGTGTTTCGACTCGCTTTCCTGTAGCAGTCGGACCTCGCAACAGCTTCAGGTCTGCTCACGGACCTTCTGCTTCTTTGAGTCACAGAGAGCGTAGGGTAGATAGAGGTCAGTCGTGCTTGGCTACTTCATCTGCTCGACGTGTTGTTCAGTATTGGGTGCCAAAATCACTCTTGATTTACCCCAGTACTGAGACTTTACTCTCTATTTGACTCAGGTTCGTCGGGTAGGGAAGGAGAAGGTTTGGCTTGTAGACTCCGGTTGTTCTTGACATATGACCGGAGACTCCCGTTGGTTCTCCTCCCTAGCCCGCGCTCCAGGTAATGAGACGATCACCTTCGGAGACGCTTCATCTGGGCGCGTCATCGCCAAAGGTACAATGCGCGTTAATGATTCTTTCATTTTGAAAGATGTTGCCTTGGTTAGTAAGCTGCAGTATGATTTGCTTTCTGTCTCTCAGCTTACCGATGACGGTTTCGAGGTGAGCTTTAAGAAAAACGCTTGCAAAATTCTTGATTCTTCATGTAGTCTGGTTTGCGGGATTTCTCGTTTTGGGAGGATCTTTCGTGCTGATTTTTCTGAGTCTTCTAGTGATCCTCTCCGTTGTCTGGTTGCTTCTGAGTCCCGTGACTTGACTTTCTGGCATAAGAGACTTGGTCATATTGGATTTGATCATTTGACCCGAGTTAGCGGCCACGATCTCATTCGTGGTTTGCCGAAACTCAAAATGGTCAAAGTTCTTGTTTGCACTCCATGCCGGCACGGCAAGATGGTTGCCACTTCTCATCCTCCGGTCACGATTACCATGACCGATGCACCAGGACAGCTGCTTCATATGGACACAGTTGGACCAGCTCGAGTGCAGTCAGCAGGAGGAAAGTGGTACGTACTTGTCGTGGTCGATGACTTCTCGAGGTACTCTTGGGTGTTTTTCTTAGCCTCGAAGGATGAGACGTTTACACATTTCTGAGAACTCTTCAGTAGGCTTTCTGTTGAGCTCCCGGGTGCCTTACGAGCCATCCGCAGTGACAATGGCACGGAGTTCAAGAATTCCTACTTCGAGAGTTTATGCGGTGAGACAGGTGTAGAGCATCAGTTCTCCTCTCCGCACGTCCCACAGCAAAATGGCGTTGTGGAGAGAAAGAACCGTACCTTGGTCAAGATGTCCAGGACGATGCTTGATGAGTACTCTACACCGCGGAAGTTTTGGGCTGAGGCTATAACCACCGCGTGCCATGTCTCAAATCGAGTTTTTCTTCGGGCACAATTGCACCACACTTCTTATGAGTTGAGATACGGGCGAAAGCCCAGCGTCTCCCACTTTCGTGTTTTTGGTTGCAAGTGCTTTATTCTGAAGTCCGGGAACCTAGACAAGTTCGAGTCACGTTCTTGTGATGGTATCTTTCTAGGTTACTCGCCTTCTTCGCGGGCTTATAGAGTCTGGAACTGCGAGTCTAGCAAATCGGTAGAGACCTGTGAGGTGACCTTTGACGAGGTCAGTCCGGGGACTAGGCCTGATATCTCAGGTTCTTTAGAGCAGTCCGAGACCATCTTCGTGGATGACGAGGACGATGGAGATGAGGGTTGTCTACCCGATCCGGTCCCTTATCCACCCCTTGAGGTGCCGTCTTCCACCGCACCTCCAGGAGATCAGCCCATGCCTTCTGCTTCCTTTGGAGCTAGTGGCTCTGTTCCTACCTCGTCAGCTCACGAGGTAGAGGCCACTTCTTCATCTCATCCTGGACCTCCCCGACATATCCAGAAAAGACATCCTTCTGAGCATATGATTGGAGACCTGTTCGAGCGTGTCACCCGCTCAAAATCTAGCTTATCTCAATTCTGTCTCCATTCTGCTTTCATTGCCTCCTTTGAGCCCAAAGATGTTTCTCATGCTCTTTCCGATGAGTCTTGGGTTAATGCCATGCATGAGGAGTTACAGAATTTCGAGAGAAACAAGGTCTGGTCGCTTGTCGAGCCCCTGCGAGGTCACAATATTATTGGGACTAAGTGGGTGTTCAAGAACAAGCAGAGCGAGAATGGAGTGGTTATTCGAAACAAGGCTAGACTGGTAGCTCAGGGGTTCTCCCAGGTTGAGGGTCTAGATTTCGAGGAGACCTTTGCCCCTGTAGCTAGACTTGAAGCCATTAGAATCCTGCTTGCCTTTGCAGCTTCTAAGGGTTTCAAGTTTTACCAGATGGACGTCAAGAGTGCCTTTCTCAATGGCTTTATTGAGGAAGAGGTCTACGTCCGACAGCCTCCTGGTTTCGAAAACCCCAAATACCCAAACCATATCTTCAAGCTTTCCAAAGCTTTGTATGGACTTAAGCAAGCCCCTAGAGCTTGGTATGAGAGGCTTAAGTCCTACTTGTTAAGTCATGGTTTTGAGATGGGTAAAGTTGACAAAACCTTGTTCATCCGCCGGCATGGCACTGACCTTCTGCTCGTCCAGATCTATGTCGATGACATCATCTTTGGCGGCTCCTCCCATACTCTGGTTTCACAGTTCTCGGATGTCATGAGCACCGAGTTTGAGATGAGTATGATGGGCGAGTTGACATTTTTCCTTGGCTTCCAAATCAAGCAGACTCGGGAGGGTACATTTCTTCATCAGGGAAAGTACACTCGTGACCTCCTGACGCGCTTCGACGTGAGTGATGGTAAGCCTGTGTCGACTCCCATGGCTTTTACAGCCTATCTTGACCGAGATGAGGACGGCGAGCCAGTTGATCAGAAAGAGTTCAGAAGTATGATCGGCTCACTTCTTTACCTCACTGCCTCGAGACCAGACATACACTTCTCTGTGTGTCTGTGTGCTCGTTTTCAGGCCTCTCCTCGCGTATCTCACCGCCAGGCGGTGAAGCGCATCTTTCGGTACCTCCGAGCTACCATTGACTATGGTATCTGGTACTCTTCCTCATCCTGTCTTTCCTTGAGAGCCTTCTCGGACGCAGACTTTGCTGGCTGTAGGATAGATAGGAAGAGCACTTCTGGCACTTGCCAAATCATTGGCACTTCTCTCGTCTCTTGGTCTTCTAGATTGCAGTCCGGTGTTGCACAGTCCACCGCAGAGGCCGAGTATGTTGCTGCAGCCAGCTGCTGCAGTCAGGTACTCTGGATGGCTTCGACTCTGCAGGACTTTGGGTTAGTTATCGACAGTGTTCCACTCTTTTGTGATAATATTTCTGCGATTAACATTGCTAAGAACCCAGTGCAACACTCTCGGACCAAGCACATCGATATCCGTTATCACTTCCTGAGAGACCATGTAGAGAAGGGCGATATAGTGCTTCAGTTTGTGGAGAGTGACCACCAGTTGGCTGACATCTTCACCAAGCCATTGGATAGTTCGAGGTTTTCAGCTCTGCGGGGAGAGCTTGGGGTGGTTTGTCCTTATGGACTGTAGTGAGGGGGAGCTTTGGGCTTTATTGCTTTACTATTTTGATTATGCTTCTGTCTCATTTCTGTCGCTTTGCACTCGGGGTGCATCGGGTTTAGTCCTTCTAACATAGGTTAGAGTGTTTCTCTTGTCTAGTTGCTTAACCTTCTTACTCTTATCTTGTGCTTCCAGAATGCTTCTTATTAGCCACTTCTTATCTCACTAGATTGAGCTCACTCACTTCTTGTAGGTTCTAGCGAGGGTCGGGCCACCCTCGGATAGACAGGGTACATGTTTGCCCTCTAGTGTGTGGTTTACGGTCAGCTAATAGTCCTGGAGTCATATAGGGTAGATGAGAGTCTGTCTGAGCCATAGTTGTCTCTATATCTTATCTATGCTTTAAGGACTGCCTGTTTGCTGTTTTCTTGCCAGCTTCTCGATTTTATTGCTTTGGTTCAGGGGGAGTTCATTTGGGAGCTTCTGGAGCTTAATCTTGACATAACTCAACTTGAACTAAAAGTTGCATCTCATGTTGAGGGGGAGCTGGATTTTCTGCATTTCTAGCATTCTGCATTGTAATATAACTACATTGAGCCTTGATTATTATCCTGTTATGACATGTTTACGATGCTTTACACCTTGCCATGATTTGTGCTTATCTGCTAGCTTTATCATGACTTCATATGTGTAGACTAGATTTTGCCATGATAAGTAATTTAAAATTGCTCAACTTGAATTAAAATTTGTCACGCTAGCATTTGAGTTTAGTCTTACTTGAGCTATCCCTTTATGATTCATGCCATGTCAAATAGACTGAGTAAAGCGTTGAATCTCTTTTGAGCCCTAGATTGAGCTATTTTAGTCTCTTGATGATGCTTAAGTCCGTGCACATGTTTTACAAAGCAAAATGTTCTCTTTTGTGCGAAAAAACTGATTTCACCAATTCTTTCTCATGAGACGGCTTGCCATTGCACTAGGCATGAATTCAAGGGGAGTTTTGGATGACCTAGACTATCTTCTTAAGCTTCTTGCTTGGAGTAGTCGCATAAGGCTTGAGATCTAGCACATAACAAAAAATTGGGTTGGAAACGACCATATGCCTTCAAAATACAATGTTTCATGTGCACAATTTGCTTAAGCTACAAAAAGACCTAAGTACTTGAACCAAATGTTTCATTCTTGAGCATAGCACTCTATTTGGTCTCAATTGTAGCTTCTTAATTCTGCTTAGCTTATTGACATGGCCTGCATCATCCTTGGATATCTCTAGTTAGACTCTACTTATTGATGACTTGACATGCTCGCATAATGTTCTATAATTCAGATTGTCATCTATGTGCTCTAGCTGGCCTATACATATACTGTCATGATCTAGATAACCTTTTGTTGAGTTATGGCTTGGTGTGATGTCTTATGGTCATCATGGATAATTCTCATGGCTCAAAATGATTAAAAATAATCAAACTTCAGTCATTTCATCCATGTTTGTCATCTTATTCTCTCTTTTGCATTCTTGATGTGTTTATTGCCAAAAGGGGGAGAATAGAGAAGAAAAAGCTAGTTTGGGATCATTTTAGAGCTTGGAGAACAATTTGCTCTTTCAGTTGTTGCTCTAGTGTTCCTTCTGTCGACATGGTCATGTGTTTCATTCCCTTCTTTGGACCATGTTGGATTCTTCAAACTCAAACTCAACTTTGCGCTTTTTTCTGGGTTTGTCAATATACTCATCAAGGGGGAGATTGATGAACCATGTGGAGGTGACCACATGTGTATGATGAGTAATTGACATCGGTTTAGGATAGTCGAGTTTGGTTTGAGTGGTTCGGAGTCGAGTCGTTGCGTGGTGCAATGGACTCGGTCGGACTTTGTCAAACTTAGTCGTATGGGATTAGGACGCATATTCTGATGATTCGACAGGTTTGGACTTCATCTATGGTAAGTATGATGGTATTTACACTTTCATGTATCGAGCGGTGCTATTTGATGTGTTTCTTGTCTGTGTGGCTGCAGGACGTCGAGGCGGAGTCGTGGCGAGACACGTGGACCGGACTAGGCGCAGGTGGCGCTGAGATCAGAACGGTCGGGATGTGTCGAAGACGACGTGGACTCGAGGTGGTTGCGAGGCGTGCGAGGCAAGGAGCGCGGAAGCTTCCCAAAAGGTGCAGGAGGGGCGAAACGGGAATTTCGCAAGGCTGCACATGTGGAGCGGGCTCCGTTGGATTTAGCGGGCATAACAGGGCGGAGACCCGTTAGCCGTAGGCTATAAATACTTGTAAGGGGATGCATGCCCATGTATGGATTTTGGAGGGAA
Organism: Dendrocalamus latiflorus; assembly: GCA_017311315.1. Classification (NCBI taxonomy): domain Eukaryota; kingdom Viridiplantae; phylum Streptophyta; class Magnoliopsida; order Poales; family Poaceae; genus Dendrocalamus; species Dendrocalamus latiflorus. The sequence goes on from CM029642.1 coordinate 26,361,248, forward strand.
TTAGGGTTAGCTCTAGTCAAAAGAGGCTTTGGAGAGTGGTTGTGCTTTGCTCTTTAGTGGTTGAGGGCAGCAGCACTTGTCCCCTTTCGATGTTCCCTATGTGAGCGCTCTGTGTGTGTTCATCTCCTCTCTAGGATGTAGAGTTCTTGAGGGTGTTCTTGAGATGGAGTGGGAGAGGATGGATTGAGAGATTGTAAGCATTCCTCTATATGTAATCGTGTCATCTCTCTTCATCGAAATCAATCAAAAATGGCATTTGGTTGAATCTGTGCTTCTCTATCTACGATGCTTTCTGTGAGAGATTTTTGAGTTTTTCAATTTCTTGTTGTTTCGTGTTGGGAAGGCCCAAAATGGGTTGCTCTATGATGGGTTAGTGCCTCAAGATCATTTGATCGAATTCCCAAGAGCAAACTTCATTTTAATCTCAGATTTGCATTTTTGGCTTCCCCTGTTCTTCATTTTTCATTCTAGGTTTTTGTGGAAATCTTGATTCCCTTTGCGAAATGGCATGAAAATTGACATGGAGAATCCAAAGGTTAGTTATTAGCTAATCCCAAAATTTCATGCCCCAGGGATCAATGAAGAAATAGCAATTTGGATTTTAAGTTGTCCCTGTCCAGGTTTTGCAAGTTCTAGGGTTTTGTTGTAGATTGTGATTCCCTTTGTAAGATCACTTGAAATTTGGCTTGTAGAGTCCTCTTGCTATTGCTAACATATCTGCAAAATCTCATTAGCAAAGGACTTGAGCCCATGGAGTAATTTGGAGTTGTGTGAGCTTCTCTCTGTAGTTGTTCAGATTTTTGCCTTTTCTAGGGTTTGGGGCTGTTCTTAATTCCCTTCTCGAAAAATGACGAAACTTGGCATGCAGATTCCTATGGCTATTAAGTAGCTATCCTCAAAGTTTCGTGGCCAAAGATTCAAGTATTGAGTGGGAATTTAAGTTTTTGTAGCTGCTGCCAGTAACTTTCAGTTTCATGTGCAAATCTGAAATTCCTCATGTTGAGTTGGATTTTTGTGGTCTCTTAGGTTCCTTGGGCTGGTATAATCATTTCCTTGTTATACTGGACCAAGAGAACAAATGGAAGTCTCAATTCTTTTGGTTTTGTGAAGCTTCAAGCCTTATCTTCTGAAAAATCAGGTTTCTGGAATTTTTGCCCGAGGGGAGGTCTGACTTGTGCTTGTCGGGGGTTGAGTTTTTGAGAGTGTAGAGCGTCATTCACCCTCCCTCTGTCGCTATTTCGGTCCAACAGTTATATAACTCTGATGCTTATGATGAAAATATAGTTAATTTTTTTATACAATTGTAATAGCTTTCGTATATATTCGATTGATCTCCACCATTTTTTTCTTTTCTTTCCGATTAACGTAGGAATTTCTAACCCTTGAAAGCAAATTTGGTGGCTTTTTACTACCATTTTAATAAATAAACTAGTAAGGTGGTCGGCACATTTACGCGGTTAAATTTGTTTCAAAGTTTGTGTATCATATGATATAATTTAGATGCTTAATAATATATTTACGTATCTTATAGGCTATTTAGATTCTTGAGACATCATAAATATTGGAAATGAAAATAGAAGTTCAAAAGCAAATACAACTTGAGAAATATAATTGAAGTATGAATTTTGATGAAAGAAAATCATTAATTATATTAAGTTGATTGGAGTTCTTAGAAAGTCCTTATATGTTTGGACTATACATTAAGTTTTCAAGGTATTTTGTCGAATAAATGACAGCTAAATACTTATATATAGATTGACGAGCAAAGTTATATTAACACATAAATATCTTATGTTTAAGTAATATTTTTATCCCCCAGGATCCTCATAGGGACTCGGATCCCTGGGGGGTAGAGATGGGGATGACTCGCTAAGCTTGGTGGGGCCGGGGCAAGGATGACCTGGAGGGGATTTGCAACTAATTAACTTTTCCTTATTTACTTTCCCATTATTTTCATGAATTGATGTCCTCTTTAGTCCATGTGCGTGGTGATTGCACGCTTTATATATATTTTGCGATTGAAAATTCTAAATCTAATGATAACTGTTGTCGGAGACCCACCAAATATCTGATGATCTACGGGGTCTATTTGCCTGGATGCGTTCGTACTTCTGTACTTGCCCAGATATCATCAAGCCTTGTATCTTCTCTCTGTCAATCTTCCCTGAGAAACACAGCATCCGGCGGAGGCGTCTGGTGAGGCGGTGGATGGCGGAGGGCTATTCCAGGGATGATGACAAAAATACGGCGGAGGAGAACGGGGAGATGTTCTTCGCCAAGCTCGTCGCTTTGAGCATGGTCCAGCAGCCACCACAGACAGTAATCGACTGATCACCTCACAACTAATGGAAGAGAACCTTAACATAGGAGGAGAACCTTGCCGTTCGTACATGGGAATGGTCCAGGTGATTAACTTTGAAGGCAATTTGGAAATTTCTCAATTTGTAAAAGGAAAAAAAAAAGAGAGATGAGAAGGGTTCCCACATGTCGGTGGGGCACTTGAGGAGATAAGGCCTATGGCCTTCATTTGTACGCCGTTTGGGTGGCTTCACCTTGACCAATTCATTTGCGGCGGCCGGGTTTTGCGGGATGGTGGCGGCGCCGAAGGTGCCATCGGCCCGGCAGCTTCGGCACCGGTCACTTGGATGCAGCCCGTCATCTCCTCCTAGCTTCCCTATAAGAGGTGGCCTCCCTCTCCTCTCTTAAAGATCCGAAGCAGTAAGTTCACTTCCTCTTCCTCTCCGATCTCCTAAATCTCTTAGCTTTGTCTCGATTCGGGCTTTGGGGCAGCCGATTCGCCATGATCTTTTTCGGCGCCGGCGGCTGTGCAAGGCCAATTTGCCTCTCCTAGGCTTTTCTGTGTGGTTTCTTATGCCTTTTCCTTGAGATTTGTCACGGAGAAACTTTGCAGATTTCCCATTGGAGGCTGAAGTCGGTGTTGCCGAGTTGAAAAGGGAGGATCTGTGGTTTAAACGTGGTGTTCACGGGTGCTCTCAGCCGGAGCACTCGTCGGTCATGTGCGACGTGCACCCCGACCAGTGGCGGAGAGGGGGGGGGGGCTGAGGGGGGCCTGGCACCCCCCAACATTCTGCCATGATTGCACCTCTATTCTCATGACGGCCAATGTACGTAATATATACATATACTGACATACGCTGCGCATATACTAATATATGGGCCTATAAACTGCAAAGGGTAAGATATATGGGCCTAAATATAAATAACGGCTTTCTTCATCCATTTTGAACCTGTTGGCGTCTTCTTTCTCCTGATCATCTCGACCATCTTTTGTGTGTGTGTGTGTGTGTGTGATCATATATCCGATCATGTATCTTTGCATGAACGTGTAATCCACCAACTAAATTTGTCTGCAGTTTGAGCATAACGTGGCCTGGCTACTGGTCTGCACGCTCAGTTTCCAAAAGTCGGTCTACAAGTCATCGCGCATGGTGATATGCGCATACATACTACATCGATCAATGATCATGTATGCAACAATCATGGCCCCCAACATTCTGCCGTGATTGCATACTAAATAACTTTAACATTTGTTAGATGCCTAAGCAAACACTGCCGTGATTGCTTGTTTTCAAATGCTTAGAACACAGTAGACCTCACCAATTTTTTGGTCCGAAACCGTGATTGGGATTGGGTCAAGCTGGGAAAACAAGTCCTATCGGCTACCGCCGTCCTGTTTAAAAGTGTTGTGGTTTTTAACTGTTTATGAAAGAGAGTAAGAGATACTCGTGATAAGAAATCACCCGTTCAAAATAGCTCCTACAGTGACTTACAAACAACTATATATAAACTATATTGAAAAGTCATTCTATTCAAAAACCGGATTCTAAAAACCATAAGTTGTTTGTAATAAGACTTTAGTCGACTCGACACCTCTAGAACTTGTTTGGATACATAAGGCCTTGTTTGATTGGGTCTAAATCCTAGGTCATCTACTCGACACCTCTAGAACTTGTTTGGATACATAAGGCATTGTAATTTGCGAAACATATTACTCTGATATATAACTATTGGATCGGTAAATCCGGCATGGCTCATTGGTTCTACTCTACTTGTTGTCCATGTTGCCCCCCCATATCCAATTCCTAGCTTCGCCCTTGACCCCGACCTTCGACTTCTACTTCGGCCACTCAAGGTTGGAGTGTGGTATTATATCTCCGATTGCCATCATCTCCTTGTGCGGCATAGCGAGACGCTTGGTTTTCTAGGGCAGCGCAGCCTGCGTGCCTTGTCTTGTTTGACTGCTTCTCGGTGATTTTGAGTATCACCGGTGTTGTGAGTATATCGACTGTTTACTCTTTGCATTTTCCTTCAGATATCCATTATATGAGAGATTGCTATCTCTGGTTGAAATTTGCAAAGAGAAATTGTGGGTTCAAATCAGTAGCTTGATGAGGATAATTATGGTTTAATACTGAAATTGAATGTTCAAACTTGAGCTTTAGACTTTTGTTATTGCTGTTATTTGACTCTCTGCCCTGCAGTTAGATACTTTCGGAATATATATACTAGGATAACTAGTTTTCATGATACATACACCTATGTTAGCCAATCCGGCTTGTTGCATAGCTTGTTAAAATTGTGATCCTATACTCTAGAAGTATATCAAGTTATTTGACTAATTTAAGTGTTGTTTACTGATCACTTAGCATTGTTCTATCTGCTGGTCGAAAGTACATATATATTGTTGGTAGTCTGAAATTAAGATTGTCAAATTGCTATTTAGAGCTCTAAGTTTGAATCTCACTTGGCATATTCAATTACTGAAGAGTATAGATCATAGTAGCGGGACAGATAAGATTATATTATGTGTAACTCTACATATGAGTGTACTAATCAATAATCTAAAACTTGAGTTTTATGCTAATTTTAGTTATTCCCTGGTTCGTGGAAATACTTTACATGCTCATTTTGGAAGTGTTCATGTTCCATACTTTGGGTTTATGCATTTGTATAAATGATATGGTAGAATTACATGTTTATATGTAATTTTTATTATTTATATATTGCTTCAAATGTGTTTTAATTATTCTTAATTATACTGAAATTAAATTTAAATATTTATTTATACTGCAATATTTACAACACCAGGTCAATGGTTTTTTCCGCAAGTACATTATCTCACGGCCAATGGAAGAGAACCTTGTCTTTGCATTGGAGCCTAACCACCCGAAGCACAGGACGGCACCTCGTCATCTGGAGCAGCTGGGACAGAGACAGGAGTATGTTCAAGTGCAATCGACTTCTTGCAGCTACGGTCACTGACAGTGTTTGGAGAGTGGAGGCAATTCTTCATCTCTAACAAGATGAGGCTGCTTCGGGTGCTGGATCTGAAGGACACGAAAGGTGACAATGACGTCGAGCAGATGGTGAGGCTGCTGCCTCGTCTCAAGTCCCTCTCACTAAGAGGATGCAGAACAATCTCTCGTCTGCCAGATTCCTTGGGTGTTCTTAGTCAGCTCCAGATTCTGGATGTCAGGCACACCTCCGTACTGCCAACGACCATCATCAAGCTACAGAAGCTGCAGTATATTCGTGCCGGCACCACCGCACCTTTGGATGATGACGGCACAGTCGCAACCATACCAGCTCCAGAGGAACCTTTTGGCTGCTTGTCGGCAGTCTCGGCACGGATCTTTTCGGTGTCAAGGTGCCTAGAGGGATCGGGAAACTGATGATCTTGCACACGCTGGGTGTTGTCAATGTCAACGTTGCAGGGGCGAAGGCCATTCTGAAGGAGCTCAAGAACCTCACCCAATTGCACAAGCTCGGTGTGATATCCCGGCTCATGTTGGCCCATGTATATGTATACATGAATTTCTAAGTTAGTCCCACCTTACTAGTTTACTTTGAAATGCACTTATATATAAGTCTAAGAGTTTCGATGGTAGCACCCTCGGTTAATTGTTTTGCGCGAAGCAAGGATGAAAGTGCAAGCGGGTTGCTACGTGTGCGTGGCCTATCCAGAATGTGGTTATGTCTGAGCCGATTTGGACCCTAGAGCGTTACAAATGGTATTAGAGCCGATTCTCGCGGTTACATGGGCGTGTGCGGGTCAGGGGCCCTGGTGTGGGTATGTTGGTCTGACGAGGACGTCGGGTCCTTTGGGGAGGTGTATATGACACCCCGGCCCATGTTAGTTCATGTATGTGTGCATATGAATTTCTGAGTTAGTCCCACCTTACTAGCTTACTTTGAAAAGTACTTATATATAAGTGTAGGAGTTTCAATAGTAGCGTCCCCGGTTAACCGTTTTGTGTAAAACGAGGACGAAAGTGCAAACGTGTTACTACGTGTGCATAACCTATCTAGAATATGGTTAGATCTAAGTCGGTTTGGATCTTAGGACGTTACACTCGGATTGTCCGGCATCAACCGGAACAACAGCTAGGAGCTGTGTTCTGCCCTCTCGTGCCAAGGCCATTTGTAATCCTTGTCGGTGCGGCTGGAGAATGACAAGCAGGGTTTCTCTGATTGTTTGGATGGCATCTCCCCACATCCGGTCATCCGGAGAACCTACAGAGCCTTAATCTGTACGGGCATGTACGTAGACAAGTTGCCAGTATGGACCGAGGAGCTTCCAGATCTCAGGTTGAGTTTAGAGATGACCATATCAGCACAGGAGGACGTAGACGTCCTCATGAATCTACCAATAGACATATCCGACGTCTTTGTGTCAAGCCGCTTCAAGATGGTGACCTCAATTTCCCCAGTTTATGGCCGTTCCGGGTCCTCGAGATTGTTTGCAACTCCAAGTTACATGTCATTTGATGTCAAGTCTTGAGCTGCTGATCGAAGGTTCGCTGCTGTAGTGGGTCGTCATTGCGGATTTCAGGGCTAGTGCATCTGCTCCGCATCAAGCCTCTCTTATGCGTTCCTATGACGACGCACTCAAGCAAACTTGCAGCAGCAGCTTGACGATCATCCAAACAAAGTTTTCTTGAAGCTGGAGTAATCAACTATTGCTGGAGACGGTCATCGCGACTGTCATCCCAGGCGTTTGAAGGACTACGTACGTTCATGCATGCCGGTGCCTTTCATTTCATTTTTGTGCTAATCGAGCGCAGTCTTCTGAATCAAGAGGGCCTCCGTACAACTGCGATGAGCTGCATGCAGCCATCATGAATGCTGCCATTGAACACTGGAATATATATGCTTGCTGCTTTTGGTCTCCAAATTATCGGTACGTCTCCTCTAGATATATGTTATGCATAGCCAGGAGAAGGAATTAATACATGGCTAGATCCAGTCCGGTTCATTTGACTATACTGAATAAAGGCTCTCATGGTCATGGGTGAGTGTGTGTATAACTGTACATTTTATCCCATGATTGGATCTGTACATTGTTGCGATAATTCCATTATCATCTTGTAATGCAGTAGAGTATTATCTATGATTGAAAATAATCCGTAAGTGGAATATTGTCAGTTTAGGCCAATCAATGAATCAAAGAATCAATGAACAGGCCCAGCGACTTTGGCAGCCCTATCTTGGTCGTCCGGTCCAACTGATGTTTATACCCTTGATAAGGCCGGTGCCGTTCATTTCCTTTTTGTCTACTACTCGACAAGTCTTCTAAATCTGAAGGCATGTGTGCAACCGTCATGAGCTGCAACCATCATGCCATTGAACAGTAAAACATGTATGGTTCTTGCTTTTCTTCTGAAAATAATCGGTACGTGCCCAATTCGTTGGCTCTGTACTAAAAATGCTCAGCTCATACATGTATAATTCTTGCTTTTCTATCGCCAGGAGAAGTGAAATATATAGCTAGATCCAGTCCAATTCGTTGGCTCTGTACTAAAAAAAATGCTCAGCTCATACATCGACTGAGCTCCTTCAAACAATGATTATTTGCTGTGAAGGTGCCGAGAAAAACATGCATGATGCATGCTCTCGAGTCTTGCTGATACTTGTTTACCGCCGGAGAATAAACAAGTCTAGATAGGGAGTGACTATTGCACAGGTGATTGAAATTTTTTTATCTTTCAGTCATCTGAAGTTGCACTCTGAATCACCTAAAGTTGCAGCTGTTTTTTTGGAGGGGGGCTGCAATTTCAGTTGATTGAGAGTGCAATTTCAGGTCACCTGAAGTTGCACTCTGAATCACCTAAAGTTGCAGCTGTTATTTTTGGAGGGGGCTGCAATTTCAGTTGATTGAGAGTGCAATTTCAGATGACTGAAAGATAAAAAAATTTCAGTCGCCTGTGTAATAGCAAAACTGGTCTAGATAATACGGCAAGGCCCTAATGGCTGCTGATCAACCAGGATTACGGGTGGGTTGCTTTGAGATTGTAAAAGACCACGTGTACCGTATGAGATGAGGCCCTGCTGATGTAGGAAGGATCCGGGTCCTGTGAAATTTGCTTCCGTTCAGGATGGCAAGCTCAAGCTATGCACGCATTGCGAGCAATATGAAGTGCATGGGTGGAGGTCGCCACGGCGGCGGCCTGGTAACGGGCTACGGCTGGCTACGCCGACGCTCAAGGGGCGCGGCTCGAATCACGCGAGGTATGCGAACCCAAAGTCAACTTCGATGGTGTTAGTGCTGGGCATTCGCCGTAGTATTCAACAGCTGGACGCCTTGAGTCACGAGAGCAAATTTAACAGACCTACCTACTGCCATGGACTACGTCATAGTTTTATTAAGGGTATTGACTATAGAGTGCCTATGTGCTCTTTAGTCTTATAGAATACTCATTTTTTCTTTTCTTTTATAAAATAATTTTAGAAATACTTGGTATTCTATTATTCATAGCAATTACCACTAAATTATCTCAAAAAATTCAAAAATACAACTTAAAAAAAATAAAAGTTATCATCCGTATCTAGTTGAGCGAGATATTCTCCACAATAGCCCGTCGTGCCGCAGCATACAATATCCACGAGCTAAGTAGGTCCATTTTTAGCTTTCGAACGGCGTATGTTGTGTTCTTCACATGAAGATCACCGTGCAGCCGTCGAAGTCCGTCAAGCCCTGAATACGGCGGAGTCGCTCCGGCTTACCGTGCATAGCTGTGTATCCTAGCATTGGATCTGTACATTGTTGCGGTGATTCTATTATCAATAACCAAAATCTGACGAGTAGAAACGGAGAAATATAATACTAGTGCTGCTCCTCTCTATCCATCCCACATATGATTAGCAATGCTAATCATATGTGGATGTGTGCGCGACAACGACCGGAGTTTCTCTCTTCGTGCTTGCTCAATGATTCTACTTTCGTACCCGTTTTCGAGTAATAAAGTATGAGCTCCTGTTTCGAAAAAAAATTAAGGGTCAAACTTATAATTTTCTAATTAGCGTTGGGCGTTCGCCATCAACAGCTGGCTGATAGCAAATTAATTCGTATTGCCTCCTGTTTATAAAAACAAGTCAATTTATAAATCAAGTAGTTTTAGAACACATACAGTCACACTTTGAAAACTTTAACTATTGATATCTTTTAAATATTAAAAATAAATATGTAAAAATCATATACGTAGATTTATCTCGAAAAATACTTTTATAATATTATAATTTTGTTAGATCTTATAAATATATTATAATAGTAATTAGTGGTCAAAATTGTATTTTGAGAAACGTGTTGATATTCAAAACGACTTATTTTTGTAAACTAGAGGGAGTAGAAAATAACAGGATTATGAATTGGCTCGCTTAATTTGTTTAAGCGATAGGTTGTGTCTTGACTGATAGCAACAATTAGTTTGTCTCTAGTCGAGTAAGATCAATGCCAGATATCCATCCGAAGCATCATCAGCTGTTTCGCATTGATTAATCGGGTTTGTTATTTCCCGTGCGTCTGAAAATTTGCAAACTCAGTCGATTTTATCACCTTTGAATCGATGTGAAGATACGTTATCTGACAAGGTTGTCTTCCTCCTCTCTAGCTATCAATGACGGTGCTAACGGTTAGAGTTTACCCATTTAGGATTTAGGTTTACTGTGCCCCCGAGCTTAGAGGAAAACTGGGCTGGTAGGTAAGGTGGTAAGCAGCAGTCACGGCGATGTGGTGTGGCGGCGGTAGCGACGTCTCTGCCGCGGGATTGTTAAGAGGGCGGTGGATGAGGTCAGCTGGCAGGTTGACAAGAAGAATAAGAAGAATGTTAGGAGGCATGGGTGAATACAGAAGAAGGGAAGGAGGAGATAGTAGCGGTGGGGGGAGGGGCCTGCTGGAGTGGCTGCAGGTGGCGACAGCTCGGTGTGAATGGGTTAGGGTGCAAATGTGGGGGGGGAATATATAGAGTAGAGCACTGTACTAAATAGTGTTTAGGGCATCTCCAATGGGTCTATAGCAGCTATCTACAAGAGAGTCCATGTCATCAACTGTCCTACGTGGAAGATATTAAATGAAGAAAGAGAACGCAGCTCTCTACAGCTCTAGAGATAGTCTATAGCGCCAAACGAGGCAGCCTCCATAAATTCTGTGTGTGCATGTAAGCATCAAATAGCTATCCTTATAGATAGTTCTTTAGAATGCTAACTTTAGTGTGTACTATATAGATGATGTGGAAGTCTTATAGTTAGTTGCTAGCTATAACCATTGGAGATGCCAGTGACTGCAATTGCGATAGTGGCGGGCCAATGTTACCGAGGCAAAGTAGCGATGGAAAATAGTGCTCACGAATTTTGCGGCCGCAATTGCGGATTTCTGGTCTAAATAGTGCCCGCAATTGCGGATGGTAGGATGATATAGTGATGGTCAGTTCTATTTATTTCTACTAATTCATTTTGGAATCCTATGATGTAGGTTTGTTTATTTATAGTTTAATTTAGCACCACATCTACTACATTTCAACATCTTGTCATTAATTACAATGAAGCAGCAGTCTGCACATTTCTGGATAGGAGCAGTAGAGAGAGACCCATTCTTGTTTATGTGGGCTGTGGCCAACATTTCTACATAGCATTTCTTTTACTTTTGTGCGATGTTGTTTGTATGGCTAACATTTTGATACTGGTAGATTGTATTGTAATAGAAAGACCCCATGTTGAGCATGAAACAATGGCCTCTATGGCTCCATTTGCTTGGGCAGTCAAATAATTAAGCAGGAGAAATGATCATATAATTCGAGTAAATCATGAATCATGATATATATACATGTGTATCTCCAAATTATGAGTATTTTTTTAGATTCCTCTATTGGAATATATCGTCTGTAATATCGCCAACTATCCGCTATACGGACGCCAATCCGCTACTACCCCGTTATTCGCTATTTATTACCTTGGGCGAGAGAGGGAGAGATCTGAGACACAAGATTTTGATCTAACGGTTGCCAAAATTGACTATGAAAAGTTTTCAAGCGACTGTGTATCAGTCGGCCTCTTAATTAATTTGATTAGTTTGAGGGCAAGGTTAAGTTTGTCAGGCTATAGCCTACGGCTAAATTAACTGATTAATTTATTAAGACTAGCTCGTCGTGCCGGACCATCCATATACACATCGCACCATCCAATTAATACTCGAGAACGTAGCTACACTAGCTTGCTTTATCTAGCTATACTAGCTTGCTTTCCAACGACGTACTGCATTCTCGATCACATGAAGATCACCATGCGCTCGTCCAAGGCCGTCAAGCCAGCCTACGGCGGCGGGGTCGCTCCGGCCGCCGAAGTCGTCCCGCTCACTGTGTTCGACAAAACGTCCTTCGACATGTACATCTCCGTCATATACGCCTTCCGCGCGCCGGTCCCGCCCAACGCCGCCCTCGAGGCGGGGCTCGCCAGGGCGCTGGCCGAGTACCGCGAGTGGGCGGGGCGGCTCGGCGCGGACGCCAACGGCTGCCGTGCGATCCTGCTCAACGACGCGGGCGCGCGGTTCGTGGAAGCGACGGCCGACGTCGCGCTCGACGGCGTCATGCCGCTGAGTCCGACGCCCGAGGCGCTGAGCCTGCACCCGAGTGGCGACGGCGCCGAGGAGCTGCTGCTGGTCCAGGTCACGCGGTTCGCGTGCGGGTCCCTCGTCGTGGGCACCACCGCGCGGCACGTCGTGGCCGACGGCCGCGCCGCTACCAACTTCTTCCTCGCGTGGAGCCAGGCCACCCGCGGCGCCGCCATCGACCCCGTCCCGGTGCACGACAGGGCATCCTTCTTCACGCCCCGTGACCCGCCGCGTGTCGAGTTCGAGCACCGCGGCGTCGAGTTCCGGCCTCACGACGAGAGGGCGGACACAATAGACCTCGGCGACGACAAGGTGGTGGTACACAAGGCGCACTTCAGCCGGGAGTTCATCTCCAAGCTCAAGTCGCAGGCGTCCGCGGGCGCTCCCCGGCCGTACAGCACGCTGCAGTGCGTGGTGGCGCACTTGTGGCGGTGCGTGACGAAGGCGCGCGGGCTCGACGGGCGGGAGACCACCAGCGTTCACATCGCCGTGGACGGGCGGGCGCGGATGACGAGCCCGCGTGTGCCGGAGGGCTACACCGGCAACGTCGTGCTCTGGGCGCGGCCAACCACCACCGCGCGGGAGCTGATGGCCCGTCCGCTGCGTTACGCCATGGAGCTCATCAGCCGGGAGGTCGGCCGGGTCGACGACGGCTACTTCAAGTCGTTCGTCGACTTCGCGAGCTCCGGGGCGGTGGAGGAGGAGCGGCTGGTGCCGACGGCCGACGCGGCGAAGACGGTGCTGAGCCCGGACGTCGACGTGGACAGCTGGCTGCGGATCCCGTTCCACGAGCTGGACTTCGGCGGCGGCCGGCCGTTCTTCGCCATGCCTAGCTACCTGCCGGTGGAGGGCTCGATCATCATCGTGCCGTCTTTCTCCTGGGACGGGAGCGTCGACTCCTACGTGCCTCTGTTCAGCCGCGACATGGACGCCTTCAAGAGGTGCTGCTACTCCCTGGCAGCGGTGGCGGACGCGCGGCTTTAGGCAAGACGTCTTGCATCCGAACTGCACCCACATTGCTAGTGCTGCGTGTTGGAAATAATCCTGCCAAATCTAATTTCGAGTATGTGTTGAATTTGAATTTGAGTTAGTTTTCAGAATCGATTTATGTAGTCGAGTCTAAGTTTGTAAAGCTATGTATAAATAAAAGAAAAAACCAAAGAAAAGGAGCAGCGATTCGAGCACCACCTTTGTGTTCTTGTATTGTCTCAGTTCGTAGTTTTCAAAAATTGCTTGAGGGCAAGGGGCTGATCGGACCAGTCTGATCAGCAAAGACGTTCATGCCATCCGATCTACATCTAAGATGTTTTGATAGGCCGATCAGCGCCAGAACGAATGGCACTTGATTGGAGACCGTTGATTTATGATCAGGTGGATTAGCTGGTTCGATTGTTCGACTAGTCCAAAAGGAAGGAGCAATCGTTTTCAACATCATAGAGCGATCATTTCTTTCCATCATTTGGTATGGTATCAGAGCTCGGTGCCGATCAACTCGTATAAGGAACAGCACATAGCAAGGAGCGGATCTTCATCGACAATGAAGGAGGGGCCAAATTTCCTTCCATATCCAGTTCTCAACTAAGAGAACTACCCGGCTTGGTCTATGAAGATGTGGGTGAATATGCGTGCCCAAGGGGTTTGGGACACAATAGCTGATTCGGTTGACGCTAGTGGAAAGGTCGATCCAAAAGGAATGGCTGAGCAAGTTGACATGAAGATCGATCAAATTGCTTTGGCGCTCATCTATGCTGCTATACTCGACTCGATGCTCAGTCAACTTGTTGAAAAATATACAGCATGATAAGCTTAGATTACTCTTCGGACAATGCATGAAGGAGTGGATTGAGTAAAGACGGTTTAGATACAAACTCTTCGAGAAGAATATGAGGCATTGCACATGGGAGAAACCCAATCAGTAGATGAATTCGTAGGAAAGTTAACTCTTGTGGTTAATGAGATTTGATCTCTTGGAGGTACTCTGGAGGAAACTATAGTTGTTGAGAAATATTTACATGTCTTACCCGAGAGGTTTGTACCAGTGGTCACAACTCTTCTATATTCAAGTGATCAAAATATGAAAATAGAAGAGGTAACAGGATCTCTTAAGGCTCATGGGATTGCTTAAAGGGAGTAAGGCCAAAACTGTCAAGCATTGCTAGTGAAAAATGAAGAAAAGGTTGAAAATAAAATTTGGCAGAAATCAAATACAAACCAAGGAGGAGGCCAGGGATCTAGCAATTGGCGTGGACGTGGTTGTGGTCAAGGTGGCCATGGTTTTGGCCGAGGAGGTCGTGGTTTTATTGCTGGTCGGGAGAGAAAGCAATGCGATGTGAGTTTTCTTACAACCGAGACAAGCCAAAAGTTAAATGCTTTACCTATGGCAAAGAAGGCCATTATGTTGTAGTCTATAGAAGTCATATTAAGTGCAATGAGTGTCAAAAGTTTGGGCACTATATTGTTGACTGCCGTTACAAGAAGAAGAAGGAGGAGGCAAACTTATTTCAAGTCAAAACAAAGCAAGAGCCAGCACTTATGTTGTCCATCTGTGAGGAGAAGAATACACAAATTATGATGTTGACTGAAGAACATGTCCTGCTGCAACTACTGAAACTTGGAGAAGAGATGGTGGAGTCCAATTTTTCGTATCTCAATAATGGTGCTTCAAATCACATGACTGTATAGATGGAAAAATTTAGTGAATTAAATAAAGGCTTTCAAAGCAAAGTAAAATTTAAAGACAGATCAATCATTCATATAGAAGGTAAGGGCACTATTTTGCTTCAAAGCAAGAATGGAGAGCAGAAAGTATTGACGGATGTCTATTATATACCTCGATTATGCAATAACATCATTAGTTTGGTTCAGCTGACTGAGGAAGGATGCGATGTGTCGCTAAAAGGACCGTATTTATTACTTCATGATTGTGAGTTGACTGAGGAAGGGTGCCATGTTGCTGCCAGCACAAAAACCCATCTATGAAGAGATAATATCACAAATGATTCATGGTGAGCACCATAAGAATCACAGATAAAAAACCGTCTGTGATACTTCACAGATGGTTTGTATTACAAACCATCTGTGATAATGAAGTTATCATAGATGGTTTGTATTAAAAACCATCTGTGATATTTTTCCGCTTTGCAATCCTCTAAAATTTCATAATCTCCTGCTTGAATCCGAGTAGGATTCCGTTCCGAGACACCTTTAGTAAAACAGGCATAACATTTGCATACGGTGTCCGTTTTCAATGTTTTTTATACTTGTTGGAAGGCTAACGATGAGCCTGATCCAAAAATATGACCTGCTTGCACTAGTTGCCCCTCTAAGACTCCCTAAAATTAGCCATCTTTAGCCTCAAATTTGCGTCGCAAGTTTATTTTTGCCAAATTTTTTTATCTTACCTCTGGAATTTGGGGTTCACCTCAACTACAAGGCTGTATATCTTGTAGAAACCTTTCAAACAAGCATATATAAGCCATATAGAACTTTGTTATTTTATCTTTTAAGCCATATATATATATATATATATATATATATATATATATATATATATATATATATATATATATATATATATATATATATATATATATATATATATATATATATATATATATATATATATATATATATATATATATATATATATATATATATATATATATATAGAGTCTTTGATAATTATGTATCACAGATAATTTGTGGTTCAAATCATTTGTAATAATTATATTCCACAGATGGTTTGTGATTCAAACCGTCTATGATAATTATGTTTCACAAACGGTTTGTGGTTCAAACCATCTGTGATAATTATGTCCATGACCATTGGGCCTATCGATCCTCCCCAACCTAATCCCAGCTAATCGAAACCCACCAACCCCACCCCCGGATCGTAGCTCCACCTCTCCGTCCCCGCGCCAAAAGTTTTCCAACTCTCGCCTCTCCCTCCCCTATAAATACTCACCCGAACCCATCCGTTACCTTACTGCATGCGCTCAAAATCTCTCCAGCCTCCTCAACATGCTCCTCCTTGACCCTGACCTCGATGCACCTTCGAAGTAGATGACATGCAAGTCTAAGGTGGCAAGGCACTGTGGAAGTAGCTGGCTACCAAGATGGTGCTCAATCAACACCTGCAACGGTGGGCGTCAAGAATATCCAACTCACGCGCTGCATCTAGGGCGAGAGGGCCTAGGCATAGGATCTCTGCTTCTTTTATGTTTTTGCCATGTTTAAGAGTTGGGTTCATAAGATTAGAAGATGTGTTCTTGCTATGTTCTTACTGTGTTAGATGACCCGCTCGTTATCTTGTGATGTTGTAATGGTGAATTCTAATCTTAATGGAAATAAAATGTGTTACTATGTTTGCTGCTGTATTTGCTTGTTCTTGAAGGGCAAAGCTAACATTTCTTGAGACTAGCCAAAAAACAAAAAAAAGATATAAAATGAACTATCGCAGACGGTTTTGTAGTATAGATGATCTATAAAGGGCTATCACAGACGGCTCGAACCAAAAACCATTTATGATACTCGCACATTACAGACAGTTCTAGATACCAACCGTCTATGATGGGAGAGTGTCACAGACGGTTCTTGCTCTATGATAGGAGAGTATCACGGACGATTCTAGTTACCAAACGTCTATGATATTTGTCCATCACAGATAGTTAGTAGCTAGAACCATCTGTAATGTGCAAGTATCATAAATGGTTTTTGGTTAGAGTCGTCCATGATAGTATCCTTCATAGATGGTTCTTAATACGAACCATCTATGTTGTGGCTTATCACAAACAGTTCGAAAATCATCTGTGATAACTTGATGTTATTACTGATCTATAAACTCAGACAGCTCACCAAACCATCTGTGATGATATTTTTGAACCATCTGTGATGACCTTTTCTGTAGTAGTGCTAGCGTGGTAACTTATTTGGACCAGCTGTATCGGGTCTAATTGGGTTGTGCCCTATTTGGACCCATGTCATGTCGGGCGGTCCATTTGGCTAGGTCTGAGCTGGGTGGAGTTGATTACTTTACCTCTGATGGTCCTAATCCATTTGCTATTTTGGAGTTTGGTATGCACCGTTCTATTTTTCCACCTTGTGACTTCGTGAGCTTGAAGAGGTTTGGAGCAACATGCTTAGGTGCCACACCATGCAGCCACCTGGCCCACCTCTGATGCCATAAATGAGTTTTTTTTTTGCCATACCTTATAGTTATTGTGGTGGACATCCTGAAAAGCCTTATGTCCATCTCGTCGCAACTCGCAAGGCACGTCTATGCCGATCCATGTCTTGGTATCATTTGTCCGTTCATCATACCATAGCCACCATAGGCGAAGTGCCCTGCCAAATTTCTCCAAGTCAGTAATTCGAGCCCTCCTAGCTTCTTCGGTTTGCAGACCTTCTTCTAGTTGACGAGACAATGACCGTCATTTGTATGTTCAGATCCTTTCCAAACGAAGGAGCGTCTGATCTTATCTATTTTTTGTTTGCTGCCCATTTGGTTAGCGGGAATACAGTCAGGTGGTGCGTCGGCTTGGATGAGAGGACCGAATTGACTAGGGTTAGTCGCCGGCCGGCGAGAGTAGCTTCCCTTTCCAGCCGAGCAGTCCTGCCCCCAACCTTTCAATCAGTGGTTGCACATGTAGTTTCTTGAGTTTGCAACCTGGAGTCGGAGACTTATGTACCGGCAGGGGAAGTCTTTGCATTGGCCCAAGGAAGTTTGAAGCACCAGTTCTAGGTCTATGCCCTCACATCTAGTCGGGTGCACTATTCTCTTATGGAAATTAGTTATTAGACCCGTCGCTTGGCGAGAAGAATCCGATGGATAGCTTCCATTTCTTGCTGCCCAGGGTTTATGAAGATTGCCACATCGTCCTCACAGAGTGAGGTTCTGATTGTTTAAATAATCTAATTTTTATTTTGAATTACAATATTATAGTTGTGTTTTTTATTTTACAGAAATAGTCATAGGGCGACAGGGGCAAGTCGCCCAACAGTTAGGCGACTAGTTCCTGTCACTCAATTTGATAGAGTGACTTAGCTCTAATCGTCCCATGGTTGGGTGATTTAAAATAATAATTTTTTTATTTTATTAAACAAATGGAAATAATTGTGGAGGAGTAAATAGCAATTTTTGTAGGTAATACATTTATCAAATATTATGTGCAGGTTGTTTTTTAGAAATAAAAGGGCAGACAATATCAGTTGGTCCGTTTGTGATTTTCATAGACTCTGAATGGTACAAAATCTGTTAAACTCGCAACAATATTTTGTGATCGTCGTATGTTATTGTATTACGATAAATTTATAAAGAATTTTATGAGGACGATTGATCTAGCAATGATTCGTAAGTAGGAAGGTAAGTGATATTGCGATACAATAGGTAATCCATATACAGGGGAGAACTTTGAAAAATGGCATAAGAAAAATAACATGACAATTGATCCGACAAGGGAGTTACATGGCATGCAAGCTAACGAACTAAGGATAGTACATGCATGCCTTTAAGGAATTAGAAATATATGGGATATATGGACGAAGAGGGTCGAACTACTACGTAGACCGTGGTCATTTGCCCTTCCTCTTGAGATCGGCGTTGTAGTCCTCATCGGCCGCCCTGGCCTTGGCCGCCAGTTCACGCTTTCATCAGCCGCCTTGGCCTTGGCCGCCAATTCACGCTTCTCTCATGCTCCTCCTCACGAGCTTCCCACACGCTGCGCATGCACGCCTCCAGTAAGCTTGCGTCTCCCGCCAAATACGCTCGCTTCGTTCTTCACCGTGTCGCCGCTCCTCCATCCTCTCGCGTGCTATTGGGCGTCCCACTCCTCACAGTCCAGAGTCCACTAGTCATGCAGGTGGATCTCTGGTTGATCTATTTGTGGTAGGCACATAGTGTATATGGAGACTACGGGAAGAGGGGAGAGCTTTTTAGTGCATGCCATACAAGAGAACAAGTAGGGGAATGTACTGTAACCCATTCTTACCAGCTGTTGGTAGCGGGCTATGTCCCAACGCCGGTCGGAATAGTCCCAGGCATAGTTACTATAGCCCCAATAATGTATGCCCAAGCTCAACTACTTCTTGAACTTGAAGAATTTGCATACGTTCCTACACCAACAATGGGAGTGTATCCCCTATGGGTGGGTCATGCGGTGAATGCTCTATGGGAACGTTGAGGTATGGGTTGGAGGTACAGGGGGGCTTCGCTTTAGGGGTTGGGGTTGGAGGTACGGGGGCTTCACTTCGTGGAGGTGGCCTTATGGCACTCTCTGCTTGTTCATCTTGGGCTACCATACCTCTTACGAGTCAGGTGATCTTCTCCTATTGCTTCTCCATGCTAGCGATGTAGTGTTGCAGTTGTGGTGCAGGAAAACACGCTACGGAAGGGGTAGTACTTATAGGCTAAGCCGATGTTGTGTACGCTTTGCAAGTTTAATTCAGTTTGGGCAAATTCGTGAACCAGCGTAACATCAAGTCACTGCACAAACCTGCCCTGTTTGGTCTTCTCACTACACAAGGCTGTCTCGTTTGGTCTTATCACTGTGCAAGGTTGTCTCGTTTGGTTGGGTCAGGACACCACACAAAAGCTATCTCATTTGGTCTTGTCTCTGAGTAGGGCTGTCTCGTTTGGTCGGGTGTAAGATTGAGGAGGCCAATTGGAGAGGTTGAATAGGCGGTCTTAAAAAATATCTTCTATTAATTATTTGGCTAAACAAAGTATATAATGCAGAAGCTTGACTCAATTTGGTTTAGCACAAATAAGGCCTAAATCAACTAGGTTCACCTAAGTCTATATCAAGGTTTGCAATCCTAGGATAACAAGCAATCAATTTAATTCTATAAATGTAAATTGCTTGAATGTAAATGGAGCACAAGAAAACAAACCATAATTGACACGGTTCTTTTTTACCATGGTGTTCAGAGACTTGCCGGTCTCTCTAGTCCATGTTGAGGTGATAGCTCCACTAATTGGACTAGCTCCACGAATTAAGCCAATCACCTCAAATCCATTAGTGATAGCTCTTTTCCTCTCTGGGTAGGTGAGCTCTAACCTTCACAATTTGTCGGATCTTCTCACAACCTTCTTTGAGAAGATCACCGCATATGACGCCTCTAACGCCGTCTAGGAGTCAACAACCTTCAAGAGTAATAAATCATGCGCCTCGCTTGACTCTCACCATGTGCAACGAATGCATAAGCTCAAGTTGATACTCAATCCACCTATAGATGCAACACATGCAATCTAGAGCCTTTCTCCTTACTCACAAGGTGCAACACATGCACAATTGAGATAAGGACCTTACACTAGCTAGCAAGCCTTTCTCCAACCAGCCACAAGGGGCTATATATACTCACACTACAAAAACTAGCCATTGGAATCAAAGCCCTTGAAAAATCAGGATTTTCGATAATACCACAAATAAAATACCAGTACTACCGCTCCCCTCCACAACGGTCAAAAAACTAGTTGTTACTAAACAAATCTAGTAGTTCAGCCACTCACATAGAGATATTACTGGCGATCATCGACCACACTAGTCCTCGACCACGTCAAATGGTTCAACCACTCGGGTCTTTGACACATTGTCCAGTTCGACCACAAAGGTCTCCAACCATGTTGGTCTCTAACCACATAGCCCGGTTTGACCACACAGGTCTCTGACCACGCTGGTCTCTAACCATGTAGTCCGGTTTGGCCACACTCATCTCCGACCACGTTGGATTCAATCACTCAGGTCTCGACCACATTGACCATGTCGATCTCCGAGCATGTCAATCTTCGATCACATGGATCTCCAATCACCACGTTGATCTTTAACCACGTTATTTCAATCACGTCAGTTCGACCACACTGGTTTTGACCATGCTGGTACGACCACATAGATCTTCAACCACGTCGATCCTCATCCACACATGTCATCGACCATGTCAATCTTCGACGTCATCGGTTTGACCACATTGGCTCGACCACGTTGGTTTGACTATGTCGATCTTTGACCTTATTGGTTCGACCACGCTGGTTCGACCCGTATTGATCTTTGACCACATAGGTCTTCAACCGCATTGGCTCGACCATGACGGTTCGACCACATTGGTTCTACCCACACAGTTCTTCTGACTACCAACGAACGTGATAGTACCATGATTACAACATCGGTAGTTCTGCCCAGCAGTAGTACCGCACAACACATGCCGGTAGTTCCAATTTTCCTGACAAGTACATATACTTCAATAGATCTTGCAAAACACATTTGCAAACTATAGTATCATGCACATAAGGACCAAGCATAATTCCCAATAAGTTGCAAACACATTTGCACACTTTTGAAATCATGACACAAGTATTTTGTATGAGTTTCAACTATTTGCAAAACACATTTGCAAACATAAGCCTCATACAACAAGGAGTAGGAAACATGGACTTCAAACACTTGCAAAACACATTCGCACTGTATATTCCCATGTTACAAGGATTCAACACATAAGCTTCAACTATTTGCAAAACGTATTCACAAATACAAGCATCATGCTACTGAGAGCTAGAGGAGGTGAGGTTGAGCTATCAACACAAGATGAGACTAGACATGATCCCTCTTAATAATATGGCAAACTATACTAGCAATCAGGTTTTTCAACCAAACACAAAGACCAGTAAAAGACTAGAAACACATCCTTAGCCCTAGCTAGTCATACCTTTGCCTTGAGTCATAGTCTTGACATACATCGACTCATGATGCATCCTATACCTCAACTACATCAACACATGATGGATCTTTACTTAACTTGATGATCAACACATGTTCATCTCCTCTTGGACATGCATCAACTCATGATGATCCTCTTCTTTATGACCTTCAACTCATAAAGTCATCTTTCATCCGCATCTTGATTTGATGATCTTCAACACATGAAGTCATCCCAAGTTATCTTCTTTTGTGGTATCTAACCTATTCATCCAACTCATGGAAACTGTTAGTCGACAAACTGATTACCATTAATTACCAAAACATTACCATTGACTCATAATGGAGGGACTAGATTTTACATTTTTTTGGTAATTCATGTCAATCTCAATAAATAATAAGATAGAAATTGATTTGTGAGTATACAACATATACATAATAATTTTATACTCTAGAATAAACTTCTTAAGCAACTAGATAATAGAGGAACTTCATGAATCATCCAACCATTAACACATAATAGAGGAACTAGATGATAACCCGATCATGAGCATATATGAGCTACACAAGCTATATGTATACTCAAGGAATATGTTTCAAAATAAAAATGCTTAATATGTGGAAGAAGGAATATGGATCAATACTAATGAACCCTCAAAACATGGAGTGAACCCCCTCTAAGGTGTGCATACAAGAATGTATAATGAAAACATATGCACATATTCAAGTTTGACTATTTATGGTGTTCGATTTATATTTTGGATCCGAGGAATGCACTAAGATATAAAAATATGATATAGAATGCACACCTCTTATGATTTTCACCTTTTCATCCAAATGAGACTAAGCAATATCATAATCAATAAATAAGTTAGTCTCATAATTAGATTTATCATTACCACTAAAATCAACTTAATGGAGCTTGAACTTACATTGGGTTAGGACACCGTGTAAAAACTGTCTCATTTGGTCTTGTCACTATGCAAAGTTGTCTCGTTTGCTCTTATCACTATGCTAGGCTGGCAAATAAAGTTAAAATTTGCAAATGAAGTTACAACCTGACAGCATTTTTACTCTTAATACTACTACACACACAACAAGAAGTGGTGCTGCACTTCACTGATTAAACACTACAAAATAAAGTTAAAGTTTGCAAATAAAGTTACAATATGATAGCATTTTTACACTTAATATCAATACACACACACAACAAGAAGTGGTGCTGCTACTCGTCGGTGGGCGCCTTTTATCTTCTTGCAATGTAGCCTTCATGGCTACAACAGTCGTAGTATGGTGTATATGGGTTGGCTACACGAAATGTTGCATTTGCATGCTTTCTCCTAAAATATTTAATTGTACCTTGTAGAACACCTTCGACGATTGCGATGAGGGGCTAAGAACTGCCATACCTCACTCCATTCGTGTTGTGTAACAAGGAGCACTTCTCCAATGACTCAGCCTCAATCCAATGGAAGAAGCACTTTTATTCCTTGTGGTCCTCCGCATCACATCGGGAGGGTCAAGCTCTAGCAATGGTGTGAGAAATTCGAGTTATGCCTCCCCAGGAATGGCTGACCATTTGTTCCTCTCAACAACATGCTTCTTGGTGTGCTCCTCCAACATCTCCCAGTCTCTCGAACAGTTTCATCAATGGTTGCTACGGGAACTACTTGAAGAAGTTGTCCTCCAAATGGTAAATGCACCATCTGTTCCTCATGTCTTGCCAAGGGAATGACTCCTCCAAGTCTTGCTGAAGTTTTCTTATGGCGTTCATCATCTCAAGGTGGTGATCATGAATTATATACACATCAGGATGTGCCCCAACTACTCCTTCCTTCAAATGTCAAAGGAACCACAACCAGCTATCGAAAATCTCACTTTCGATGAATATGATGGCCAAGGGTAGAATCTAATTGTTGCTATCAATGCCAATTGATGTCAGGATCTGCTCCTTGTATTTTCCTATTAGAAATATCCTGTCGACTAAGATCACTGGTAACATGTGCCTGAAAGCATGGATGCAGGCACCGAAGGCTAAGAAGGCCCTCCACAAAACTAGGTAACCGGGCAGTCTTCTGGATGGCTTGTCCTTCACAGCAATGTGTGTGCCCGGGTTCCTATCATGTAGCATCTCGAGCATACGAGGAAGGTTGTCGTAAGCCACATCAAAAGAATCGAACCTCCTTTCCAAAGCCTTCTGCTTCACACACCATGTCCTGGTGTAGCTAACCTTGTACTTGAATTTTTGCTCAATAGCCACCATGATGTGCTTGGCCTCCAATCCTTCTTCACTATCTCACCGTATATGAGATTGGCTATGAGGGTAGACGCCAGGTTGTGATGCTTGGGCAAAACAGTACTGAGCATGCAGGAGTGCGGCTCCACCTTCGAGACAATCCAGTGAGTCTCATACTTAAGTCTATGTGCATGCACATGCCAAGGACAACCAACTTGCTTGCAGACCATGATGTACTGCTCTGGGCTGGATTTTAGGACCTGGAACGTCTACTGCATGGACAAGGCCCAGAGCTTAATAGCGTCCTATAGTGATCCCTTATCAGCAAACATTGCGTGAAGCCGAACCTATGTAGCATGGTACTCCCACTGTAATTCATGCTCTTCGTGCATAGAAAGACCCTCAGCATCCACCCTATTCCATGCCTACGGCATGGGACATTCATTCTCACCAGAAGAGTCATCGCCATCCTCTTATAAAGCTTTCTCCTTGGCCCAAGTCATCCGGTTATCGATCTCCATCTGACACACTATGTTGTCGACATACTCCCCTGCGCCCGCCTGTCCAGTGGGCTCAACTTGCATAGTGCGACCTTCTTGATCTGCCTCAGCAACATTTGCATCCACCTATTGGGTGGGCTCAGATGCGGTGTGCGATATTCTAGTTCTACCTCAAAACATTGCCCACTGCGTCCTCTTGATGAACCGCGCGCTGCACTCCCAAGCTGCTCCCACCAACTGGATCTTCTGTGACTCCCTTTGGACATGATTGCACGAGTAGCACGCACTCGTAACCACGTCACCGGTAGCCTTCCACAAAGCCCTTCCATGCAATCATGTGCAACAGTCTCCTCAACTCCCACTGAATGTCCATGGTAGATCGACTCTGAAGCCTATGTAGATCGACACTGCACACCTCGGAGTCCAAGGAGAAGCTGCATGTGAGCCAGTATAGGACATCTCCAATTAAAGCATTCTCTGCATCTAAGAGTACCGTACTGACTTGCGGGAAACTGCTTAGGTCAACACCATATGGACCTTCACGAATCGTGCCAATACCATAATGTACTTTTAATGTTGTGGATTCCAATATGACTGATTTCTCATTGCAAATATTATCATTTGTCAACATGCATTCACAAAATACATGATAAACAAATACGTAGCTACATGTTGCCTACATTCGAATGAGAACAAGAACGATGAGGCTATTACCTTCACATGAAGACCTTTTCTTCGAATCAACGAGCTTCCTTCATCTTCCTCTCTAACCTCACGAGCTCCCCTCCTCCTCTTCTCTTCTTCTCCCGAGCTGCTCTCCTCTTCTTCACTCCCTCTCCTGAGCTCCTCTCCTTCACTCCCTTTCCCGAGCTCCTGTTCTTCCCCTCCTCTCCTTCTCTTCCTCTCCCGAGCTTATTTGCGACCTTCTCCCTCTCTTCACTTCCCCTCTCCTTCTCTCCCTCTTTTTTCCTCCTCTCTCGAGCTCCTCTCATTTTCTTGCGAGAGAAATGGTAAGAGAGCCTGTGAGGGGGTTAGCTCAAAGAGAAAAGGACGAGCTGGCAACAAGTAGTCACTCCACTATTGGGCGATTAGTCCCAACAATTGGGCGACTTTCCCGTGCCACTTAACTGTGTCACGATAGATAGCCATTTCTATAAAATAAAAAACATAGATATATTACTGTAATTCGAAATAAAAATTAGATTATTACAAAACTTCATGAGGTTCTCATCTTGGGTGCTATGGACTGTATTGGCGATAGGATAGTATGTTGCATCACACAGTCTAGTACTCAGTGTGTTAGAGTTTAATCTTGTTTAGTGTTTCCTTTTGTTGCTTACCATATTCTGAGTCATATCTAGTATGTATAGCCTATGAGTGCCTGTCCAAGTAGAGAAAGGAAGTGAAACCAAGTCGGTTTTGAGAGTTCGATTGGTGGTTGTGTAACTAGCCTTTATAAGGCTAAGTAGTGCCCTATAATAGAGCAACGTAACAAGAGGGAGACAAGAAATAAAAATAGAAGAGTGGAGTGCTTTTGCTTCCTAGAAAAAATATCGATCTATTGTTTGTGTTTACGTGCTATTGTTTCATTATCTTGCATCAAGCAGAAAAGTGAGAAGGTTCATGACGTGAAGCTTCCCATCACATCCAACAGACCGTCACGTTGTGTCCATCACATGAAGAAGCTAGGAACGGTGCATTTCCACAGAGACTAGGCAGGTCATGTAGATTTAGGGGCTTCGCGTGTAGAAGCCAGTAGAGGGAACATCACCATGAGGAGCCACGTCGGAATAGGGACCCATGGCCGAAATGACAACAGAGATTGACCAAGAAAAATTCCAACACTAAAGGGGGTCGATCGCTAGAATGAAAATCATAGGGGACAACAGATCGCCTTGTCACACCCCTCATTTGTGGTAGAAGCTCCTTCTACATTTATAGCCAAAGGCAGGGTTGCGAAGCATCTCTTGCAAGTAACCCCAATTGAGTGACTCAAAGGGTGGGTTCTTTTCGGTTTATGGCTTAGCTTGCTATAGTAACTAGCTTTCGAATGGAGTAACTTTTTAAAACAGGGTCTGCAAATCAATTGTAGTAAACACTATCTCAATCTCATCTATATCGGCCAAAATTGCATGTGAATATTACTCTCTCCATACTCTCTTGCGAACAGCTAGAATTCAAAATTTTAAGCCAAAAACTAAAAAAGCTCAGCCTAAAAGAACCCACCCAAAAGCCTTCACTAACCATAGGATCCTCAAGAACATCTTCACTCAAAAGAAGTTGAATTTGAGACAAAGAAGGTGGCTGGAGCTGATCAAGGATTATGATTCCACTATCCAGTAACATCCAGGTAAGGCGAATGTGTTTGTTGATGCCCTTAGTCGTAAGATGACACCCTCTACTCTAAGTTATCTTATTTTTTACTTTGACCAGATGGGAATCTCCTATTGTTATACTGGTACAGCATAGGCTGAGACGCAACTATTGCTAGAGTTGGCAATTCCAGAGCGAGTGAGAGAAGCACAACAGCATGATCGGTTGCTTCAACAATTGAGTAAGCGCCTCGATGAGGGGAAAAGGGGATTTCAGTCTTAATGAGTCGGGTACATTGCGGTTTAAGGGCTTTGCGTGCCACAAAAGACTCAAATGAAGGATGAAATCTTGAGAGAGACTCATCGTACCCCGTACATGGTACATCCTAGCTAGTCCATGATGTATTGGGATTTGAAAAAGTGCTTCTTGTGGAAGAGAATGAAGGTGGATATCACTTGGTATATGGCATCTTGTGGGGTTTACCAGTAAGTGAAGATTGAGCATATGCATCCCGCTAGGCTATTGTAGCTTTTGGATGTTCCTCGGTGGCCATAAGATGATATTACCATGGACTTCGTAGTTAGCTAACCTTATACCCAGTGAGGTAAGGATGTGATTTGGGTAGTAGTGGATAGATTCAATAAGTCCACGCACTTTATCCCTATTCGTACGATTGACATAGTGAGTGATTTGGCACCCATTTATGTGTGTGAGATAGTGAGGTTACATGGTGTGCCCAAGACCATAGTTTCGGATAGAGATACCAAGTTTGTCTCTAAGTTCTGAGAGAGTTTGCAAAATGCTCTAGGCACGAAACTTCAATTTAATACCACTTTCCACCAGTAGATGGACGGGCAGTCTGAACGCACCATTCAAACATTAGAGGACATACTAAGGTCATGTGTTCTGTCTTAGAAAGATAGCTAAGAGGATCAATTGGCACTCATAGAATTTGCCTACAACAATAGCTACCACTTCAGTGTTCGAACAGCGCCATTTGAGGTTCTGTATGGGCAGAAGTGTAGATCACCACTTTTTGGGATGCCATGGGTGATAAGGCAGTTCTGGTTCCGAATTAGGTCTAGCAGAGGTGGAACAAGTGGCAGAGATTAGATAGAATTTGCAAGCTACCCAGAGTAGGTAGAAAAGTTATGCAGATGTGAGGAGGTGAGAATTTGAATTTGAGGTGGGTGATCAGGTACTCCTAAGAGTGTGTCCCACTAAAGGCATCGTGTGATTTGTTACCAAAGGGAAGCTTAGCCTGAGGCACATTGGGCCATTTTCGATTCTGACATGAATTGAAAAGTTGGCATACTGTTTAGACCTTCCTAAGTACATATGAGGAGTGCACAATGTGGTCTAGAGCAGGAGATTGCGCTAGAATCATTGACCATTACGCAAGACCTCACCTTTGAGTCCTGTCCAGTTCAGATTTCGGAGGAATCAAAGAGAGTGTTGAGGCACAAAACATTAAAATATATCAAAGTGCTTTGGTTGCATCAATCTGAGCAAGAAGCAACATGGGAATTGAGTCTCGCATGCATGATAAGTACCCGGAGTTGTTCTCTATGTGTACATGTTAAGAATTTAGGGTCACATTCTATCAAGTGGGGTAGAATATAGAGAAGAGAGGAGGAAGTTCTGGGCTAGCTTCGGCATAGCCCAGCCGATGCCAACCCCCACATAAGGGATAAGCCAAGGGAAGAGGCGACCTTATCCTCCCCCCTCCCCGAACCACTCCTTGCCCCCTACACCGGTTGCTGCCGCCCCACCTCCACGAGTGCTACCATGGCCAATTGTTGTCGTTTGTTATCCGCCATGTTGCGCAACCCCTGTGCCCTCGTCCCCAAACCAGCACTGTCTCCTTTGTGCCTAGGGATGGAAATGGATCAGATATGATCGAATAGTCTCAAATACTTGAATCCATATTTTAAAATGAATACGAATTCGAATATTCTCAAAGACGAATATGAATTGAATGTCATAACAGATATGAATTTGAATTGAATATGTACTTAATTCAGTCAAATATGAATATCCTCCTGCAACTTCCGTAACAAATCTCGGTAGAATAAATTCCTAGCGGTTTTGCCAGTTTTCACCAGTTTTTGACTGGTTAGTGGAACGGTTACCAGTTTCAAACTGCCCAAATTCAAATTTTGAATAACAAAATTCTGTATCACATAGGAAACATCTTAAATATAAATCGAATAGTCTCGTATATGAATATTCTCGAATACAAATACGAATACAGATATTCTCAAATATGGATATATATGAATATTCTCGAATACGAATATGAACATTTTTTAGTACAAATTTTACTTACCACATTCGCATTTTCTTGGATACTAATATCAGATAAAATGGATTATCTATTACCGTTTCCCACCCCTACTCATGCCATCGAGCATTGCCTCTGTTCATGGCCAAGTCGCCATCATCCCTTGCTCCACCCCGTGCCACCACCGGTGGAGAAGGAGCCATCACGGCCCCATCGAGGACAATCATTGTAGCATGCCATGCCATGTAGCTGCAATGTCATCGCCCTTGCTGCTCCGCCTTGGGCTGGGCCACGCCCGTGCATTGCTATGCTGGGTTGAAGAGTCCGACCGAGGGTGGGGGAAGAGGCTGAAGGAGGGCGAAGTCAGTATAGGAAAGGGGAAAGAGGGACCCAGTTGTGAGGGGATAGAAGAAGAGAGAGTCTGGTCGGCCGAGAGAAGGAAGAAGAAAGGCTAGCTAAGAGGAGGTAAAGAAGAAGCAAGTAGACTGGGAGCCGGCCGAGGTAAATAAGAGAAGGAGAGAAGAAGAAGAAGAAAAGGAAGAAGAGAGGAAGAGAAAAATACAGGAAGATAAGGAAAAAGAGGAAGAGGGAAGGCTACCGGCAGCTGATCTGCTAGATCTAGCTAAGGAGAGGAAGAATGTGCCTCGATACAGTTATTCGTGGCTAGAGTAATGCCTTGAATCCTTTTCCCCTGCTTGTTTATCTATTAGTGTAGAGGTCAAAGTGGGAATTAGTGAAATTGATGCGTATGGAATGGCTAGAATATGGCTATTAGGTGGATTTTATGTGTCATGCCCTCTACGGAGGTTTTGGGCTTGTTAAGGGCATAATTTGAGGACATGATATACTAGAAACTTATAGCTAATGTTGTTAGATTCCTATAGAATGCTGGAACACTGAGTTTGGTGGAATGGTTTGGAAGTTAGACTTCCGAGATGGCTGTTGCCCAGTATGGGACAACACGACTTTTGGGGCTGAAAATGGGGGTTTAGATGACGTAATATTTAAATGGTGATAACTAGACCTACATGAGTAAGTTTGTGTAGATTCCAGAAGTTAGATTGCTTGCTATGTTAGGTTTTAGGATTGAAAGCTTTGACGTTTTAACCACCGGGGCAACAGGAAGGTATCTGGTGAAAGTGGGTTGTTTTGTGCCAAGTTTGCACATAGGAACAATGTCGTTTGTCTATGTGCATGTATTGCTATGGTGTTTTGATTTTGAATGATGCTTGTACAGGTGAAGGTTTTGGTTTGGTGCCATCCACGCATCGTCCATAAGGTTAAATAGGCAAGTGCATGGTAGAATTGTAGATTGTAATGGATACTTGATACTTATTACTTCATGCTTTATTTTACAGTTTTTATGTGATGATTACATATTAATCATACCTTGATGAGTGATGCTTATGGTTGAGTATCAACAATGAAAAAATGTTGCATCATGCATTGCACATAGGACCTACCTTGGGTAGGCATTCCACAAGAGTGGGAAGATAAAGATCTACTCCAGTAGGCACTCCACAGGAGTGGAGTTTGAGATCCCATATGAAAGAGAACGTGGTGAGAGTGGTTCATTGACAGGTGAATACTCTGCTATACCGGTATAAGCTACAGTTACAGACGCATCACATTGCATTGCATAAAACAAATAGGAGATAGTGATATAGTTACAAATATTAGGATTCATAGTTCAAATATATGGGATTTACTGAATTGCTATGTTGATTCCCCTTTACTGTGTGCTTGTTGAGTCTTTCGATTCACACTTACTTATTTGTTGGATTTTAGGTGAACTTTGGAGTCACCATGCAAAGGGGAGTTAGCACATCCACGTCACATGCAAATCTATTTTTTCTAGACAATCACTTTTGAATTTAGTATATTTACTTTGGTAAACTAGCCCTTTCTGGTTGAAACTTAGTATATATTCTAGAGAGCGTGACATTGAACCTTAGAATGTTTATGCTATGGTGGACTTATTACCATTATGTTTATCAGTGTGGTAGAATCAGTTGTCTTTAATGCAATTTATTGAATATATGTTGATTGTCCCTTGTTTGTAGTCGTAATAATAGGGGAGGTGTTTTCGAAACTTTTAATAATAGCACCAAACTTAGATTGTTATTGTGTAGTAGTAGCATTCTGAAGAAATTGGGCTGGGTTGTTACACAAAGATCCAGCTAGAGAGGGAGAACGGGAGGGGGCGGCAAGCATGTTCATTGGATATGGACGGCACCTCCTTGACGCTCTCACCGAGCTCCAATATGACCAGGTCTGGCTACATTACTCGCCACCACTTCCCACTATTTCATCACCTGATAGAGTCATTGCCACTCACCACTGCGTCGTCCGAGAATGCCCTCGTGCCTGGCTTGCACCCACCACAGAAGGAGTGTGTGAGGAGATAGTGCCCATTGGTGATGAAGGCAGCGGCGACAGAAACAACATTGGCATCAGTGGAGTAGCTACTGGATGGAATTTCGATGTAGACATAGATTAATTCTAGTTTTACTGGTCCCCTCAGTCATCACCTCTAGTCGATGGCAACCGCCACGCACCCTGCTACCCATGAGAAATAACAAAAGTGGGAGACAAATCCATTTCAATCCTGCCCAGATCTAGATAAGACGGTGGCGATGTGGTCGGACTAGAGTGTGGAGGTTACTTATACTGCACTAGGTTTTGGGGGTAGTTGTGCGGCCTATTAATCCCAGTCAAATCTGAAAGCCTCGATGCAGCGGTGGCTCCATCGGTGATGGATGATGGTGTGAATGGCGGTGGTGGTGGGCGAACGGCTGGGTTGGAGGAAGGGGTGGCCATCCCATGAGGGAGGAGCAAGGGAGATGTGATAGGGAGGAGCAGAGCTACAGAAGGGGCAGGGGCTGAGCGATGGGAGGGGTTTTGACTTTTGAGATCCTGGGAGAGCAGTTGTTGTAGGCTCCACCTGTTGGCACTGATTTTTCTATGAGGGGAGGAGGGGAACGAATGTATCATTTACCAACTCTCTCTTTTAAATAGTAGAGATAGTACAATAGATTGCATCTGAGACACAAGCCTCCGTTTTCCGATGTTCATTGTTGTTTTCTCACGAGCCTGGCATGAAGTGATCAATGAGGAGGTCTAGAATATTAGGGTCAAAAGGCAGGCATGATCAAAGATTATTCTATTATGGCTCCATCAGACGATCCATAGTAGGAGGAGAATTTTCATCTTCCCTAACTAAATATTTTCAAAAGCATGGTTGATCTTACTTCAAATAGTAAATTCAACAATATCAATTATTTCAATATGAAGACAGTAATAACTGAGGGACATCACAAATGGTTCAAACCTTTCCAATCCCTGGTGGACTCTTAGTTATCAAGTATCATGTGCGTTGTGGTTACAGACCAAACAGTAAACAAAGGAGGCTGCCGGGGAGGCCTTGAAGGGGGCTGCCCGGAGCCTTACAAGTTATGGAGACATTGCTAGAGGTTTGTGCTATCTGAGCTTGTCTGAAAAAGAGAGTGCTTAGTCCCCTTGGTGCCCTAAGATACCTATTTATATCCATGAGGGCCGGTTACACAAATACCCCTACCTGAGTCTATCCTCAAAAGGGCAAACATGCCATTGTCCCCATTTGGAGTTACACAAATGCCCCTATCTGACCCTACATGTACAAGGGTAGGCACGTCATTTCCCTAGTCTACTGCTCCAGCCAAGAAGGCCCGCTATCTTGCTAGCGCAATAGGCCAACTAGGCTGAGGAGGAGGCCACTCTCCCAACTATGTGCTCGTATGGCAATTCAGACCATGTTCTTTTGGGATGGTTTTTGTCTGTACTTTTCAAGATGGTAATGGATGGTGGAGACGCTGATACGAACGACACATGCAGTTTTAGGCTCGGCAAGCTGTTTGTATAATTCATTTAGAAAACTATTTTATTTATTTTAACTTTTAGAGAAGACAAAAGTCTAAAAGAACAGGCCTTAGACGTGTCGATCTCTGAGTTTCGAGCGGCCCCGCTCGTTTCAGCTTCAGCTTCTGTCTTATTTTTCACTATTCATAAATTTCGTCTTTTCTGAACTTTTGGCTTTTTTGAGCTTTTTTACCGGTTCTTTTTTCCCGTATTCGTTTGCGTTGTCCGTGATGAACTAGCATATTTTTTCTATTTTTAAATTTTTTTAAATTTAATTACGCCAAATAAATCACCTTCAGCTACAGTGAAATTTCAGCCGCTACAATGCAATTTCAGCCATAAGCCACAACTTTTCAGCCCAACCGAACGGACATAGGAGCTCTAAGTAGGAGCTATAAGACGCCGCAAATGTTGCAGTACGGTCTGCAATTGGTCAAAAATGCCTTTGAAAGCAATTCAACGTATGAACCACCCTTCACACGAGAAGAAAAAACATATGAGCCACCTTAGGTGGCTTCTGAACTTTGTGATTCCTATTTCCTCTGGCCCAAATCTCTGCCTCGGGACCAAATCTCTGCCTCGGGACCAACACCTGTGAATCATCACTTAACACGTGCACCATGTTTGTTGTAAATTTTGGGCCCATGATCGATTAAAGAAATGCCTTAAGATTACAAAATTCTAATCTTTTGGACAGCTAAGGGAGCAACCGAAACTAGAGTTTTTCTGAAAGCAAACTGCATGATAGAGTAGAGCTCCTTTCCATGAAATAAGAAATTGAGATGTGACAAAAGGTGCCAATGCTCTTTTGTCATCAAAATTCATAGCTATCCATGGAGAAAAGAAGTGAGCTTCAAAACACAAAAGAAAAGACAGATCAAGATAATAGGATTTATTAATGTTCAATCTCTGTCTAATACTCCAGTTTCATGTCCTAGTCATTGTTGATATCCTTTTCTTATGTTGACAAAAATAAACTGCCCTAAGAACACTTGAAACAGAATAAAGATAAGAAAAGTCCAATATACTTATAGCTTAATTTTGTTGATTAGTGCAAGTTTGAATAACATATAGTGAGCGTGCATTGAAAATTTGAGGAATTGGTCTTTCAAAAAATAAAATTTGAGGAACTGAAACATCTATCACCCCTATCAATCAAACTAAAACCCCCTAAATACACCAGGCAGAATCACCCAACCTTTGATAAGTTTAGAGTTGTGAGTTGTGACCTTTTCCTTTCATCGAACAACATGAGAGGGAAAGGGAGGCAATGAAAAGAAAAAGATAAATGTATGGCTATGGATGAGAGCTTGCTAGGGCCAAAGGGAAATATCTTGCTAGGGCCAAAGGGAAATATCCCCCACAACCAAAATCGCAGTCAGATCAAATCAAGATCACTGCTAACCAAAAGGCAAAAGCCACTACATATAGGGGACACCATCGGCAAGAACAGACCCCCCAATACCCATAATTAGAAAAAGAAAGGTACGAACACGCTTTCCATTTTAGGAAGGTGAAGACGGAGAAAGAAGAGAAGCCAGAGGCAGAGCCAAGAAGCCAACACTGCAGATAAATCCAGCCAGGGGCGGACTAGCAGGAGATGGAGGAGAGGGAGAAGGTCGTGTGCATGGCCAAGCTGGCCGAGCAGGCCGAGAGATACGATGGTATGGTGCGATGGATCCCTAGGTTCGGTTGCGCCTTCCTTGTGTGCGCATTGCATATTGGGGAATCGTTGATCCTTTCTTTCGGAGTATGGAAAGGAGTTGCGGTTCTTGGTTCATGTGCTCATTTGGGATCTTTGCCCTGTGATTATGTGTGTTTTTGCAGCAGTCTTTGCTCGCTTTCTGGAGCAGTAACCTGCCGGCCATTGCGGTCATTTTGTTTCTTTCTTCAGTCCATGAGCAAAATGTCTGAATGTGCAGCAGTTTGACGGGAAAGGCTGCTTCTTGATTATTAGTCTGACCCAATTTCAGCAACTTCTTGGTGGTTTTGGGCGGTTTTGATTGTATCCGGTAGTGCCGGATACGATGTGTCCCAGTTTGATAATAAAAGATTGCTTTTTTATGATGATTTTGGGGCCAATCTTGTCAATTTTGAGTGGTTCTGACTGGTCTTTATTGTTTCCGGCACTTCTGATTAGTGTCTGTAAAAGGGACTCATGAGATCATGCATGGTATCTTGGCCGATTGGAATAGATTGGGGGTTTCTGGTGATTTGTAGGGGGCCAATTTTATAATTTGAGTGTCCTGAGTTGCTTTTCTATTGTTCTTGATTTTCCTCTGAGAAAAAAGAGAGAGAAGGATATTGCAATCATGGATGATGCATTCTGTTCTGATTGTGGGTAATCATACTAGTACATCTCTATCTGTTTCTTTATAACCTAACTGCACATGATCTATTGAACTCTACAAATGTGGAATAAGTGGAATGGTGGATCCCACCATTTTGGTTTACATTTTAATTTTGGGTTAAAGAGGTTTAGCAATGCATAAAGTATCGTACTAGTGTGGTTTGAGTAAGCATCCCTTTGCTAGAATCAGATAATTGTGGACTATTCTGAATACTTTTTACCCGTCTTCTGGAGCACAGTTTTTGGTAATTTGGTCACAATTGGAAGCTTATGTCTTTTAACTACAGAGTATGTCACCATGTTATTTAGGATTCTTTTACTTGGAACTCTGTCATTTCTTGACATTAGCATCTAAACGTCGATCTTGGCATCCAACTATAGAAAGTCTCTCTAGTTTATAGACCAGGAAGTGGATTAATGTGCTTACCTGGGTCG
The DNA here is from genome assembly GCA_017311315.1 of Dendrocalamus latiflorus. NCBI lineage: Eukaryota > Viridiplantae > Streptophyta > Magnoliopsida > Poales > Poaceae > Dendrocalamus > Dendrocalamus latiflorus. Next base: position 26,396,851 of record CM029642.1, read on the forward strand.
GAAAACACTGCTGCTTGAATTTGCTCTATTCCCTGAAATATATAACTTTCATGTCAGGTAGCGACTTAAGCAGTGCTTACATTAATTCTAGATTTATTGGTATTATTCATATGATATAAAATCAAATTTCAAAATGACAGAGAAGGTGCATAGTTTGACATGGTGAGCTAACATCTTTTCATAATGATACCTTTTCTGTTGCAAAACCAATCCTTCATGTTTGTCCATGTCATAATCCTTAGTTCGTAACGGGATAAAAATCTATCGGAGGGAGGTCGGACGATGACGACTTGAGGTAGAACGGCGCTAGATGAAAGAGGGCACCGATTGAGGGAGGAATAGATCTAGAGTAGTCGGTTTAGGGAGAGACCAGAGCTAAGAATCAGGGATTTGGGAATACTTCTTCATTATTCATTGCTTGATGATAATGGATACATGATGTTCCTTTTATAGGAATAACTTGACTTGACCTCTAAGAAGTAATTTTTATCTCTAAGCAAACATAATCTCTAATAGATGGAATATATTTATTACATAGGAAAACCATATAACAAGAAAATTAACTATTCTTATCTTGACCCTAACTAATCTGCCTCTGCCACGCTCATCTACTACAGTACCGGGTATTGTTCATGCGTGTAAGCAATATTCAACGCGTGACAGCTTCTCCCCCCTCTTCGGCGACAGCTCGTCCTCGAGCTGTGATGGCGGCCATGGTTGCTGCCCTTGGTAGACCCAATTTGGCGAGTAATTGTGATGCCTCATGTGGGAGATCAACAGTGTATTGATGATGATTGATGGCGAAGGCGTGAGGGCTTAAGCATTGCTCGATGTCGAGAAAGTTGCCAGCAACGAGGGTAGCCAATGTGGAACAGTAGTGGCACGCTTCATGGTAAGCAGAAGTCGTGGGAAGGGATCGACTGCTCTGATATCAATTGTCATCCAATGTGGAATAGCAGTGGCACGCTTCATGGTAAGCAAAAGTCGTGGGAAGGGATCGGCTGCTCTGATATCAATTGTCATGAATCTTAGTTCATAATGGGATAAACATCCATTAGAGGGAGGTCGGACGACAACAACTTGAGGTAGAACGGCGCTAGACGAAAGAGGGCACCTATTAGAGAAGGAATAGATCTAGAGTAGGCGGTGTAGGGGAGAGACCAGAGCTATGAATTAGAGACTTGGAAATGCTTCTTCATTATTCATTGCTTGATGATAATAAATACATGATATCCCTTTTATGAGGATACTTCGACTTGACACCTAAGAAATAATTTCTATCTCTAATAAATGGAATATATCTTGTTCATTAAGATGTACCCTGATTAATTATGTTCTATTTGGTTGCACTCGCTTTCTTGAAGTTAGTCGGTTGCACTCGTTTCCTTGAAGTTAGTCTTAACTCTTAATGCATGACTATTCCTGCAGATATGGTAGAATTTATGAAGAAGCTAGCTAGGATGGATGTTGATATGAGTGCTGAAGAGAGACATCTATTTTCAGTCGGTTTTAAGAGTACAATCAGTGCAAGGAGGGCATCATGGAGGATCCTTTCTTCACTTGAGCAAAAGGTGGCAACTGGTGAGCAGGCTGGTGTGATGATAAATGGGTACAGAAAAAAGGTAGAGGATGAGCTAAGGACAATTTGCAACGAAATATTGTCAATCATCGCTATTCATTGCCTTCCCTTGGCCAATTCGGATGAAAATGTCGTGTTCTTTTATAAAATGTATGTACCAGTTCATTTATTCAGCTCCTTATTTCTCAATTGCGTTTTACTTTTCTCTTGTTGGCGCATTTTTTGATGATTACGTTCAGAGTTTATTCCCAATCAATAGTTCATTATCTTTCCAGGTAAATTTGATAATATAATCTTTTCTTTCAAAATAATATACAACTTTGGGCTCAAAATTTCTTTTGAAGTGCATTGATTATTTGATTTGATTCCTCCAAAAGATTTTATACGAAATCCTCTTCTTAAGCATTGCATGATTAAACATCTTGGTAAAGAAATTCCAGAAAAAAAAGACAAACATGTTCGATTATGACATTTTTTGACATGTTGCGATGACAATTTTGCAAAACAAATACTCATGATGTTCATGATTCTGGTTATATTTGAACCTATGCAGATGGAGCAACAATGTGTTTTTTTGAGCGGATGGTATCATAGTTGGTACATGTCTTGTCTAGTTCTTTTGAACGGATGTGTAAATGCTAATAGTCCAATGTCAAAATTAATAGGGGGAGGTAAGTAGGGGTGTATATTCAGTTGGTTACTTGGTTCAGTTATTTTGGTTTCTTTTCCAATATTTGGTGTTGAAAAAGGAAAACCAAATAAATAGACCAACAACATGACTTAACATAGTGGACACTGAGCTAAATTCGGTTTTCATTTCTGTTGGTATATTCCCTTGCTAAGATGAAAAGGATGCATACTAACAGGGCAAATAAATTACTTATATATTTCACGCCTCTACGGATTGATCTATTTTTACTTTTTTAGCACCACTTTGTTATGAACTATATCTGAGGGTAGGCTCTTATGCAGTCTTGCTAAGTTGTTTTCTATAATAGAAAAGTTGGTTTAACTGCCATTCTATCTTTTTGGAAATAGTATTATAATTTTTTAGGTTTCTCAATTATCTTGTCCATTATTATTTTCTATACTGTAAGTCTGTGACATTGAAAGAATTGAATGGTACTTCACTAGTTCTGAAGCTCTCCTTCGGTCCCTCGCGTATCTAATAATGTAAGATGATGGTAGGAGCTTTACATGCTTTATCTGTGGCCCTGTAAACCATTCAACAATAGGGCTGTTTATCATTTCCAATGATCTTTCCTTCTATGCATTTGCATGTTCACATTTCTATGCATTTGCATGTTCACATGATTATGCTTACACCTATCTGCTTTGTACATGACATTTTTTTTAATTATTACAGGAAAGGTGACTACTACCGTTACTTGGCTGAATTTAGCACTGAAACTGAAAAGAAGGCTGCTGCTGACCAGTCACTTATGGCCTATCAGGTGTGAAATCTTTCAAACATCGTGCATAGGCTCAAATGAACTTCTGTTGTTAAGCCTCTCGATTCCCACCTTTGGCAAACTAACAAATGTTGTTGCAGCACGCCATGGTTGTTGCCTCCAGTGAGCTTTCACCTGCCCACCAAATCAGGCTTGGCCTTGCCCTCAATTTCTCGGTCTTCGTTTATGAGATAATGAACTCCTGTGAGAGGTCATTGATCCTTAATTGTTCCTTTCTCCCTTTTTATTGGTGTTTGAAATTTTAACATATCTATTCCTAATTTTTTTGTGCTTCTTGTTTTGAAACATGGGCAGACCTACTTTAGTTGGTAGGTTAAGCTTCATTTTCTTTTTCAAATATAAAGAGAAGTGTCACATTAACCCTGCAAATACAATGTTCAGTAGTCAAATACTAACACTTTGACAGTCTGGTCCCATTGGTGAAGTTTTTTTCTGGATCCACCCTTGTTTTTGAAAGAATAAAGAGATGAAACTTTTGTTTTTTGGTGATTCTGCATGTCGGACCCATGGCAGCTTTCACGTCATCCTAGTATGCTGGTTGGCACAGGCCACCAGTCTTCGAAAGCACCAAATAGTCAATGAGATTTTTTTTTTCTTTTCAGAGCTTGCCAAGTGGCAAAACAAGCATTTGATGAGGCTACTAGTGAGATTAATGGCGCTGGTGTGGAGGGTTACAAGGACAGCACACTTATGATGCAGCTTCTGAAGGATAACCTAGCATTGTGGACGTCAGAACTAACTGGAGGTAAAGCTTATAAGAAAAATACTTTCCAACAATCAACTAATGTCATCTTTCCCCTTTCTGATGCAGACAAATTTTTTGATGTTATAACTTCTTTTTATATGGCATCATTTTGGAAGTATGATTTGTGGTTCGGTAGATAGAGCAAGTAGCAGAAATTCTGCATAAATGTTGTGGTCATTCCATCTAGAATCTTTTTGTAGCGTTAGCTGCCAAATGCCTGGTGCAATACAAGACATGAGCACCGAATAGTAATCAGCCATAATGGCATAACATGTATATCAAGTTGAACTGTGTGCGTCATATCCTTGATTACCTGTGAAGGGGCCGACTGAGTACTGATCATGCTTGCTTTGCTTTGTCATTCTGCCCAACCAAACTTGTTTCTAATATGCTTACTGGGCCACCTTTGCATTTATATGATAACTTATGCATGTAACACATATCCTAAGAAATTGATTCAAGTTTGATGACCAGAGTAACTCAAAAGGTACTGATAATATGTGCTTCCTGAGAAGGTGATGTAGATCCCATTTCTTGCTACTCTGTCAAATATATTCGCCAATACTAATCATGTTATGGTCAATGCCTAGTCTTTTGACACTTATAAATTCTTGATGAAAATTATGGCACCAATTTCTAGTTTATCCCTTGACAACCACAAATATGGTTCTTTGTTTTGACAGGCGAAACATCTAAGGACATCAACATCGATATGGAGGTAAGGTGCTTCTTCCTATGGCATGCATTTGAGCCCTTCTCTTAGCAAAATTGATGTATTTTAAGGGCTCACAGGGTTGATGAAAAAAGTAAATAATCCAGTGCAGATCATACTAATATAGTAATATCTGATTATGTTACAGTGATATTCCCAATGAAAAAAAAAATCCAGATCTTATGCGACACTAAAAATTTCCATTAACATCTGCAGTAAATCCTTGTCCTGATGCACTTCTGAACAGTATCTGCCTATAAATGACAGTTTTGAACATGACATTCCCTGTAATAACTATTAAAACCACAAGTATTGAAGTGAAATATGATAATGGTTACTACTAAACACAGTGAATCGTTTAAGGATTCTTGTCCCGCTGTTCGGTTGATGTACTTAACTGAAACAATACAGTGGAGCTCTTTGCATATAGGTAATATGCACATTTATCTAATGAGCTGATCTATTTAGCAAGTTTTCTGCAAATCATTGTTTATCTCTAAACTGTAATATATCTATGGCCAAGCAAAAGTAGTTATTGGCAAATTACTAGTGTGATCATACTATGCTGATGCTGGCATGCTAGACATAATATTGGTTTTCTGACATCATGCTGACACATTTTTTATGTTTTGGCAGGGTTAATTGAAATGTGTTATCAAGGCCCCTAGCGTGCACGCATAATAGCAAAACAACAATGCAATGCCTTATGTCTTCTGCAGCAGCTTCTTTTTTTTTTTTGGTCCATGCGTGGTGTGATCCTTAGGTGACATTGGACTGATAACTAGCCAGCTTTGGGATATTGTGAGAGCTTGGATGCTGGTAACCACCCAGCTTCAGTGTTTTTGTTTTTCGTTTTCTTAGATGCTTCACAAGCCTCTTTGTATAGCGGTGAGGCGACGAAATACGTATCTTAACAACGACGAAAAATCGTCTCTTTCATCGACGAATATGTTCCAGTGATGCTATCGGATCAACTGTTATAGGAGTCAAGTCTTGAGCTCCCACTTGCTGAGCTTCTGACTTTTGGTGTATTGATGATGTTTCAGACTTTCAGTGATGCTCTAGGCCTCTAGTGCCATACTGCCAAAGTCCATATCTGAAATCCTGAATGTAGTATCCTCTTCCTTCCTTTGAGAGCTTGTCTGTGGAGTAGGCAGCAACAATGGGGGAATAGAAACAGAGACGATCAACACTAGATGATCATGCATTTGCCATCACTAGATGGCCTAACATTGACCGTCCTGCTCGCTCTTTTCACGGCAGTTTTGCTCTTACCGTCAGGAAAATCTGGGAGGCTGTCGCGAAAGATTCGTTTCCAGAAGATCGTGGCACACGTGAAATGAAACCATTGGACAGCTCTACAGAAGCCGCCACATTTGCGATCATTCGATACAGCGCTTGCCACACCGTGCGAATTGTTACTTTACATGAAGTCAATAGGAAAGGTGCTGGCCCGGCCGTGCCACGTCACCCTTTTTGCGGAAAGGCCTCGCGTTTATCGTATTTACGTAGAGGTCCTCGTTTGCGAGGGCCGTCGGATCATGTGCCTGGGAGCCGATCCGGCCGTCCACGTGCCCCCGACCCCCGGCCGTTGCAGGAATTTTTTGTACGGATAATCCGTTTTTTATTCGGAAATACATAAATATACCCGCGACAAAATTTTTTACAAAAATAATCTCCAGTCGCCACCCCATTGGGCGACTGCTATTTTTCGCCCAACCGGGAGGCGACATTTAGGGAATCTGTGTACCGTTGGGCGACTACTGCAATCGCTGTACGGTTGAGCGACTTTGATTGCAGTCGCCCAACCGTTGGGCGACTTCAATTGCAGTCGCCCAGTGGATGGGCGACTTTACTCAGTCCCCGTGAATTTTTAGAGTTTTATCAATTTTGTAGTTTTAAACTGGAAAAAAATATGGTATAGTTGTAATAAAAGTTTATGTTTATTGTATGTTGTAGGTGCATTTAAAATTTTGAGAAATTTTTTGTAAGTACAATTGACTGTAGAACGTTTGATATATACATTGGTATGTTTTAAGGCATAGCTGGCCAATGGGCCGTGCCGGGCCGGCACGGCACGGGCCCGGGCTCGGCACGGCCCGTTTAGGCACGGCCCGTTAAGGCCCGTGAATTAAACGGGCCGTGCCGTGCCGGCCCGCGGGCCGCGGTGGGAGCCCAGGCACGGCCCGAGGCCGTGCCGTGCCGGCCCGGGCACGATTTCGGCTAAACGGGCCGTGCCGGCCCGCTAGCCCGTTTAGTCCGAAAAAAAAGAAAAATTAAGAAAAATTGTAAAAAAATTGTAGAAAATTCAGAAAAAATTCAGAAAAAATGTAGAAAATTGTAGACATTGTTAATCACAAAAATAAATATTTCCAATGACATAATGAGCTCTATTAACTTATTAAATTACATGGGATGGCTGCCTCATTAAAAACTTTACCAAGTAAAAACTCAATTTGAGAAAACCTTGGTAAAGAAAAAAGAGTACAGCCTATAAAGCTCATTAGTGACCACATGTGAAGAAAAATATTGAAAACTATTCATTGCTATCTAAATACAAATTCTCGAAAGATTCTTCTAAATCTTTATTATCTGCAGTATGTTGGAGTCTTGCTTCAGCCTGTTCCCAGTCTTTGACGGTCATAAGTACTTCGACCATCTCGTTGGAGAGACTTGTTCGTCGCTCCTCGATTATTCTTCCGGAAAGACTGAATGCTGACTCCGAGGAGACTGTAGAGACAGGAACAGTCAACACATCCCGCGCTAATATGGATAGCACTGGATATGATACCTTCTGGGTTTGCCACCATGAGAGGATGTTCAACTCCTGCTCGAAGCTGACGCTATCACTGTTGAGATAGCTTGATAGGTCTCCAGTGCTTTGTCGCACCTGCTGTGTACCTGCACCTGCACGAGAACTAGACGAAGAACCAAAAATCTTGCCCCATTGCATAGCCCCCCTAGAGGTGCTAGGGACTACCGGGGGTCTTTGTAAACGCACAGATCCAAATTTATTTTCATATTTATTATATATCTCATATAATTTATCCTTAACTTGTGTATAGTATGAACAATAGTCTAAACCGGTAGCCTCACTTAAAACTTGTAAAACATTTATAAATCCTTGGAGTTTGGCCCTAGGATCCAAAATAAAAGCAAATGCATATAAAATAGGAATTTCGCTCCAATATTTTAAAAACTTAGATTTCATGGCACCTACAGCATCCCGTAGTATATGATCATTTTCAAAAGCCTTTAGGTGAGTGGCAATTTCAACAATATTATGAACAATCATGGGAGATGTAGGGTAGTATACTCCAGAAAGACAAACTGTAGCTTTATGAAAAATTTCTAGAAAGGAAAATATTTTTTCACCAACATCCCAATCGTCCTCAGTAAGTTCAGGGTCTCTAACTTGGGTTCTACTTGAGGAGCTACGAGATTGATGACTTTGGGTGTGAAGGAAAACAGATAAAGTGCTCTTATGTGGCAATATATGTTTAAGCATAAGATAAGTAGAGTTCCATCTAACAGGCATGTCTAAACCAAATTTTCTAGGACGAACATTCATTGCTACGCAAAAACTCTTATATGCGGCTATTCGTTGGTTAGAACAATTAATAAATGAAATTGCATCTCTAAAAGAATTAATACAAGCATCTAATCTTTTTAAACCGGATTTAACAATAAGATTAATAATATGACAAGCGCAACGTTGATGCAATAAGAAAGACTGTGCATAATTATTAAACAAAGGAGTAAGAATTTCCATAGCTTTAGTATTTGCAGCTGCATTATCTAAAGTTATAGAAAAAATCTTATCCGTGAGACCAAAATCTTCTATAACTTTAATAATGCTATCTGCAATATTTTCAGCATTATGTGAAACATTAATTAATTTAAATCCTATAATTCTTTTTTCCATTATCCAGTCATCATTAACATAATGAGCAACAACGCTAATATAATCCTCTCTTGCCCTACCACTCCATATGTCGGATGTCAAAGCAATAGAGAATGTACATGTATGAAACATTTCTTTCAATTTATCACGACAATTGTTATAATATTTAATTAAATCTCTAGTTGTTGTTTGCCTAGATACAGTAGTAAATCGAGGGTTATGAGCAGTCGTAATATATTTTTGGAAAGCATCAGATTCACCAAAATTTAAAGGTAAATCTTGAGAAGCAATTAATCTACAAAGAGATTCCCGAGCTACCTCTGGGTTGTACTCCCACGTACGTACCGAGCCGTCGGGGTTATATTGCAGCTGTGTCTGGCGCATTTGTATTCCTTGCCTTTTCTTGCAGCTTGCAGCATGTCGTTGTAGATGACCCGTCCCACCTGAAGATTTTGCACTCAATTCATTACCACAAATTTTACAAACAGCATACCTCACCGAAGTCCCATCATCGTCGGTCCTGAACTTCTTGTCGAAATCATTCCAAACTGTAGATGTACTAGCTCTTGATCTTTTTGCACCCGTGCTTTGAGTCGTGGATGCACTTGTTGAGCCAGCAGAAGATGGATCGATTGGACCCTGCGCCACCGGGGCCGTCGGTTCTTCGGCATCTCCAGTTTGTACATGTGGACCTTCCGCGGATGGATATGCTTGTTGAAACGATTGCATATCCTCCGCCGAGAGGCCGTATTCGGAGAGTTGAAAATCGTAGTTCTCCATTAAATCAACTGCAAATTGAAATAATAAAGAACGATTAGCAAAAAATTAAACCAATAAATAATACCAAATAAGAGTATAAGACAGCATTATTACCTCCTTTGCAGCTCTCACAAAAATCTTTGAAGATTTTTGAATTTTCGGAATTTTGCCCGAATTTTCACCAAATTTGCGCAAACACTTTCGAATTTTTCAGAGCTAAACCGAGAGAGAAGAGTGAGATTTGAGGTGTGGAGAATGGAGGCCGGATGCCCCCCTATTTATAGAAAAAATTTCAGATTTTTTCCGATTTTTTTGCTATTTTTTTCGAATTTTTTTACCCCCAACGGTCACAAAAACGGCTAGTTTTTGAATTAGCCGGGCCGGGGCGGGCCGTGCCGGGCCGGGCGTGCCGTGCCGTGCCTGCCGTGCCGCCGGGCCGTGCCGTGCCGTGCCGTGCCGTCCCGGGCCGGCACGGCCCAATTGCTAAACGGGCCGTGCCGTGCCGGCCCGCCGTGCCGCACCGGCGGCCCAGGCACGGCCCGGTCCGTCGTGCCGTGCCGGCCCGGCCCATTTAAATCCCGTGCCGTGCCTAAATGGGCCGGGTCTACAGTAACGGGCCGTGGTGCGGCCCGTTTAAGCCCGGCCCATTTGGCCACCTATATTTTAAGGGTTTGCAATCCGCGTGATTTTTGTATGTTTTGTCAATTTTTTAGTTATAAACTGCGTAAAAATCAGATAAAGTTGTAATAGAAGTTTATGTTCAATGTAAGTTGTAGATGCAAAAAAAAATTTGGTAAATTTTTTTTAGGCACGATTGACCGAAGAACGGTCGATACATAAAGTGATAAGTGATGTGACCAGTGGCATGTGTGGAACTCTGTACTTGTAATGTTCAGAACTCCACCGCTAGTCGTAACATGCCTTAGGGAATATTACATTTTGTCTACTGGGTGTAGCGTGGTTGTTTGCCCTTTTTGTCGCGCCCTGAAGATGGCTCTGCTGCATCTTTCTTCCTGTCAGTCTTGGTCTTGAGAGCTGCCTCACGAGCTTGAAACTCTTCCTCCTGACGCTTGATGGCTGCTTCACGCAGACTTAACTTCTCCCGCCTCCTTTGCAGCTCATCCTCCTTGCCCTTAAGACGGATTTGGTCTACCCTCACGCGACGCTCTTGCTCATGCCGCATTTGTCGTTCCACCTCGCGAGCCTGATCCATCTTGACAAGGTATTGTCCTTTGTTTTCCACCTCGCGAGGGTTCCGTGGCCATGCCGGCGGCACCCGATCCACCCATTCGATGAACTTGCAAGCCTATGTGTGTCGTGGTAGATGTCATGGATAAAGTTGAAGAACGATAACGAGAAACAAAGGATTTAGTTGTCGTCGTTACCACGAAGTCGTCATCCATGTCTGGACATTTGAAGTACCTACGGCCGTAGTTGGCTCGTGGTAGTGGATCCGTCCAGACGCACAACATCGTCCTAAAACCGCAATGGCACTTCGGACGCTCATGCCACTCCGGCACTCCAAAAGGGTCGGACCTCCAGGAAGACATTGTTGTGTAGTAGTATTGTGATGGCTTGAGGAGGAGGTTGTGTTGTGGTATGTAATACATGGGATGCCTTTATGTAGGCAGGTGAACTGGTGAGTGGGCATAGTCCATGGAGAGTACATATGAATCTTTTTGCTTTTTCAGGCTTTTCAGAGGCCAGTGTAGCAATAAATGTCCCTCCGTAGGGTTTTCAGAGGCCAGTGTATGTAGGCTTTTCAGAGGCCAGTCTATGTAGGCTTATCAGAGGCCAGTGTATGTAGGCTTTTCAGAGGCCAGTGTATGTAGGCTTTTCAGAGGCCAGTGTATGTAGGCTTTTCAGAGGCCAGTCTATGTAGGCTTTTCAGAGGCCAGTCTATGTAGGCTTTTCAGAGGCCAGTCTATGTAGGCTTTTCAGAGGCCAGTGTATGTAGGCTTTTCAGAGGCCAGTCTATGTAGGCTTTTTAGAGGCCAGTCTATGTAGGCTTTTCAGAGGCCAGTCTATGTAGGCTTTTCAGAGGCCAGTCTATGTAGGCTTTTCAGAGGCCAGTGTAGCAATAAATGTCTCTATGTAGGCTTTTCAGAGGCCAGTGTAGCATTAAATGTCCCTCCGTGTTGCTATAAGTAGCACGGTTGGGGTCTCATGACATTGTAAATCGAACAAAGAAGAACCATCTCTTTCGTGGTGAAACATACCATGTCGGAAGCCGAGGGGCCAGTGGGATTTGGGTCACCGAAGGACGACATTCCCTTAGAAAGGAGGGATATGTTCGGTCCACAGTACCGATTGATATCTATAGCTTGACAGCTGTAACTCTCCTCCATGTACCGCATCGGCTTGCCCAGTTCCCTCTCTATAGCTTGACGGCCTTAACTCTCCTCCGTGTACCGCATCGCCTTCATCACGAGCAACTTCATCAGCTCCACCGACGTGCGGCCCGCCCGAGGTGCTAGCACCCCCCGAAGCATAGGCGGACGCACGAGCTTGCGCAGCTGCTTGTAGTGAGCACGGTTGCACAAGCAGGACACACTCGTATCCACGGCGCCGGCACCCTTGCACAAAGCCCTTCCACGAACCAGAGCGCACCAATGTCTTCAACTCCCATCTGATGTCAGTGGAAGACCGGCTCCAAAGCCCTTGCACAACGACGCTGCACACCTCGGGGTCCAATGAAAAACTCTGGGTCAGCCAATGCTGCACATCTGTCATTTGAGCATTCTCGTCATCCGGAAGTACGAGAGTGACTTGCGGAAAATCGCTCAAATCCACACCAGTCGGACCATCACGAATGATTCCAACTCCATAATACACTCTCAATGTAGTACTGGCCATTAATGATGTATGCCTACATGTATGATTGAAATTTACGACATGTCAAATAACATGGGAGTTGAAGACTGTAAATACAACATAATTAAAAAAAATATCTGGATCCAAATCGATTGAATAGCTTCGACTTCTCTTCTCTCCTCACCTCCTTTTCTTCCCCTCCTCCCTCTCTTCTCCTCTTCTTTTCTTCCTCTTCCTCCTCTCTTCTCTCTGGGCAGAATGAATGAGTAGAATGGCAGAACGAGGGGAATGTGCTCGGGGTTAGTGGGCGGCATAATTGCAGTCGCCCTACGGTTGGGCGACTGCAATTGCAGTCGCCCAACGGTTGGGCGACTTCAATCGAAGTCGCTCAACCGTACAGCGATTGCAGTAGTCGCCCAACGGTACACAGATTCCCTAAATGTCGCCTCCTGGTTGGGCGAAAGGTAGCAGTCGCCCAATGGGGTGGCGACTGGAGATTATTTTTGTAAAAAATTTTGTCGCGGGTATATTTATGTATTTTCGAATAAAAAACGGATTATCCGTACAAAAATTTCGCCGTTGCAATGCCATGAAATCGGGGATCGCGGAGGCCGCGAGGAGGCGGCGAGGCGCACCCATTCTCCCTCCCTCCCGCTCCCCTCCACCCGGGCGCCGCCGCCACCGCCGCCGCCGTTTGGCCCGCTCGCCCTCTCCCTCCCGATCCCATCTCCCGACGCTGCCCCCCTGCGCCCTCGTTCTCTCCGCTTCCCTCCCCTCCCTGCAGTGCTCCTGCCCACTTCTTTGCCCGCCGCAGCCCAGATCTGGCCGCGCCGGCGCTTCTTCTCCATCCACGCTGCCAGCCACGGCGCCTAGATGGTTTCCACCGGTGAGCTCTCGTACAGCAGCCCCCTCCTTCTCCTTCAGCTTCTTGAGCACATCAGTGCCCAGATCATGTGCCTGCGCCGTTTCTTCTTAAGCCCGCGGTGGCCGCCGTGCCACTCAGGCGAGCTTCCATGCAGCCGACAGAGCGCCGGTGTAGTACCCGGATGCATGGGGTACTGTACGAGAATTAACTGTAGGAGAATTTCATATTTATGTTTATCAAGTTCATCCAAATTAACTGTAGGAGAATTCCACAGGCATGTGCCCTCAAAGAATTAGTTGTATAGCTTACATGAGGTTACCTTTCTTTTTGTGGTCTGCTATATTAGTTGCGGTAGATTAGAGACTTTGTTATGTAATTTAGTTATACATCTTTTGTTTTTGCTTATATCGCCTGATGTTGTGAGAGACGCATTGCAGCCCCTTCTCACATGGTGTGTTTTCATACAAGGCTGCGTTTTTCGTGCATTGCAGCCACTTCCTGATGAGCTTTGCTTGCAAGCTGCTTTGATCCCAAAGAGACTGCACTACTCATGTTCTGATCAGGAGTTCTACCGTTTGTTATGAATATTGCGCATATATTCATAAGGCCCAAAGGGCAATATATATAGAGGTACAAGGGAGATGTACAGAAGGAATACAAGGCATATTAGGAAACAAATAACAAACCTAATCTATTTCCTATTCTATCCTTAACACCCCCCTCAAACTCATGGTGGTCACACACACTAAGTTCGGAAAGAAAATACAAATGTTGTGCCATAGTCTGTGGCTTCGTGAAGAAGTCAGTAATCTGTAACTCTGAGGACACAAACTGAAGAGCAAGTACACCCTCCTGCACCTGGGAGTGAGTGTATGAAGCATCCACACCAATGTGCTTGATGAGCTCATACTTCACTGGATCACGAGCAATGCTGATAGCTCCTGTACTGTCAGTCATAAGAGTAGCAGGTCCCCTCACAGGTACGCCAAAGTCTGCAAGTAACCATCTCAACCAAGTAATCTCTGTTGTCACAGCTGCCATAGCTCTCAACTCAGCCTCTGCACTCTGAGACGAAGCTCCTCAGCCCGAAGTGTCGAAAGAGCCTCGGTAACAGTCGGTCGTGGCGAACGGCTCAGCAGTTGAGCTCTGACAGGCTCAAACTCTGGGCGAAGACGGCAGACAAAATCATAAAGACGGAGGCGATCATGATCCGCCTTCTGAACTTTGTGGCACTCCTGGCACAGTGGAGAAGCCAGCTCATCTTGCTGTCGCCAGATACTAGCCAGGGCTCGGAAGAAGTCGTCGACGGAAGAATCTCCCTGGCGAAGCATCTCCAACTCACGCTGAAGCGAAAAGAACTGAGCATCACTGCTCTGCTGGTAGCGCTCACGCAAGTACTCCCAGATCTGTCGAGTAGACCGCAGACCAACAATATCTGGCTGAATGGAGTCGTCGACGCTGACCACAAGGATGGCACGAACACGAGCCTCATCAGCACACCAACGCTCGAAAGCGTCAATGGCATACTGAAAGCCTCATCAGCATCGTCAGCAGCAGCATCAGCCTTTGCCTTCTTCTTAGCGGCCTCATCTGCTCCAGGAGGTGCAGAGATAGACTGCCTAGGAGGAGGCTAAACCGGCGGTGGCGGAGAAGGACGAGCACCAATAACATGTCCCCAAAGGCGGAGACCATCAAGCGTAATCTCCATGAGGGAAGACCATAGCCTGTAGTTCGTTCCATGGAGCTTTGTCCCCGAGAATGGGATCGCACCAGAGGGAACGGAAGCCATCGGTAGGCGGCGCTGGACGACGCGGCGACCAAGGCAACGAAGTCTAACAGGCGGCACTGGACGGCGCGGAGGTTAGAACAACGTTTTTTTTGCTCTTTTTTTTTCTTTTTTTTTTGCTAACTATAAGAATGAAGCTGAGCTGTGAAGTGAATCACACTTCACTGAAGCTTCGGCTTCTCAGGCTCAAGCGGCAACCCGGCCCAGCGCAGGCGGTGGTGGAGCGGCCCAGCGCAGGCGGTGGCGGCCCGGCTCGGCATAGGAGGCGGCGGAGCGGCCCGGCGCAGGCGGTGGCGACCCGGCCCGGCGCAGGAGGCGGCCCGAAGCAAGCGGCGACGGCCAGGTGCAGGCGGCTGCGGCCAGGCGCGGCCCTGCGCAGACGGCGGCGACCCGGCGCAGTTCGTCGAATCTAGCGGCGTCGGCGTAGAATCTGGCGGCGGCGACGTCAGATCTGGCGGCAGCAGTGGCGGCTCGACACGATCGGAGCGGCAGCAGTGGCGGCTCAACACGATCGGAGCGGCAGCAGCAGCGGCGGCACAGGCGACGTCGGAGAGCCTCGGGCAGTGGCGGCGGCGGCAACAGAGGCAGCGGAAGAAACTAGGTCAGAGCCCTAACCCTAACCTTGGCTCTGATACCATGTTATGAATATTGTGCATATATTCATAAGGCCCAAAGGGCAATATATATAGAGGTACAAGGGAGATGTACAGAAGGAATACAAGGCATATTAGGAAACAAATAACAGACCTAATCTATTTCCTATTCTATCCTTAACACCGTTTATGGCATCATGTAGGTCATGTGTATATATATTCTTTTGTTGTGATACGGTGCTGGTCTTTTTGCGGAAGAGATTTAGATTGTTATATAGATTTTCATTGAACATCCCTGTGTAAACCAACCTCAGGTCTCTAGTGTTTTGAAAGAACGGATATGACTTGGGACCTTTTTGTTTTATGTGCCTGGCTAACTATCCTTCTGTGCCAAAGGAAGTCAAATGCCTATTATGCTTTGGTGGTGTTTAAGGAGAACTTGAGTGTTTTTTGTTGTTTAGAGCGCTTAGAATTTTTAGAGGAGTGCATATACCGGAGAAGAGGGATTGGAGTGTTTTTTGTGGTTGGGAGCACTCATATTTTTCTAGAGGGGTTGCATACATAGGAGAAAGATGACTTGAGTGTTTTTTGTGATTCAGAGTAATCACAATTTTTTATAGAGGGGGTAAGTACATGGAAGAAAAACTTAAGTGCTTTGAGTCCAAAAACACGAGTGCTGTTTAGCACTTTCCTTATGCTTTTCACCTAGTACTCATTTCATTCCTCTCATACATGCTGCTGTTGAGTTGTCCGCCTATGTTAATATTCAGGGCAGATTGGAATGCATGATCTATTTTCTGGTCACTCAGTGCTTCATGCATTATTTCCAACTTTCCACGCGATCCTATCTACTGCAACTAACGTTGTAGAGAATTCAAGCAAGCTGGATTAAGGCCCCGTTTGGCACGGCTTCACTTCATAAGTGGAGCTGTTTTTTTTGACTTCACAAGTGGAGCCGGGTGAAGCTACTTTTTTCAGCTCCTTGGGTGGAGCTATTTTTATCTCAGCAGGTTTTAAGGAACTCCTTAGGTGGAGCTATTTTGTTTTTCCCCGTTTGGCACAAAACAGCTCCAAACAGCTCCAAGGAGCTGGTGGTGGAGCTGTGCCAAACAGGGCCTAAAACAACTTAGAAAGCGTTCCAATGTTCCATTGGATCATTAGTAAGCGTATCACTGTGCCATCATGCACCACAAATCCCACTTCCCACCTAAACTTCTATGGCAACCAACCAAACCAAAAACTTTACAACCACCTAAATTCTCGTTCTCTTCCACGAATTCCCTCCCCAACAAAACAGTAGCCGCGCCTATGGACAATGTTAGGAAACTGGGCCCATGGCCAAGAGTCCTGACATATTTGGGCACCCCACCATAGACTATAAATAGGGACCTAGACCCCCCTCATTATGTACCCTGATGCAATCTAAAGCAATAAAGAAAGACCAGGGGTTCTCTCTACCTCTCTGTATTCAATCTATTATTCTGTGATTCTGTGATTGATTCATTCTTGTTCTAAGCAGAGGAATCGATCGGACTGGTCGCTAGCGACGGTTCCTCAACACGTTATCAGTACGACTTCGCTCCGGTGAACGAGGTAATCATCGAAGCACAGATTGAATTTTCTAGATCGCTTTTGAATCTGCATTTTCTTTTCGCGTTCTAGATTGAAATTCTACGGTGCAAATCCGCCATAATCTACCGCGAGCAGACTTGAAGTCGTCGGCACAATGCCGATCGGTAGATTGTGAAACGGGGTAAATGTTGATTGCACTGTAGATTAGAACGATGCAAATCCGCCCCAAATCTACTGCGAGCAGATCTGAAATCGCCGGCACAATGTCGATCGGTGGATTGCGAAACAGGGTAGATGTTGATTGCATCGTAAATTAAGATCGAAAATTTTGCACGATCATTGTACGGAAGTTTTGTTATGCATATGTTCTGTTCAATTATGCAAAACATCACACAGAAAAAAGAGGGGGCTCTGCCGGCCAGCAGCCGGCCTCACCGGCCGATGGTCGCACCCTGCATGGGGCGATGTCGCCCGTGCACCGAACCAGCATGCGCAAGGACCTGAAGTCCGGCCGCCGGAGACACACTGCCGCATAGCCCGAGAGAACCACCCCGCGCCTTTTGGAGCCCGGCCACCTCCGCTTGCAGTCTATGGCCGCCGTTGCTCGTCGCTCGTGCCCGGCCGTCCGCAGTCGGCCTCCACCGGCGCCCATGACCGCAACAGGCGAGGCTGCCGCCGGCCGCCGGCTTGCTCGGAAGCCATCCCGCATGGCGCTCCCGCCCGTGTAAGCGCTCTGCATGGCGCCGCCGTGCGCGCCGCTGCTCCCCGCACCTGGCCGCAGCCGCCTGCATGCGGCCAATTCGGCCCGCTGGCCGGCAGCCGCGCCCGCAGCCACGCGCACGCACCACGCCCCCCGAACGGGCTCCGCCTGGCCGCCGATGCCGATCGGCTTCCCCGGCCGCTCCGCCCCGCACGGCGCTGACGGCCGCTTGCCTCGCACGGCTCCACCCGAGCCGCATCTTGGACCGCCGCCGGCAGCTCGATGGCTCCACCTCGGTCGCCCGCACGCGCCGCCTCACGGTTCGTCGCCGACCCCGGCCGCCTCTACGCAGCGCCCCCGTATGGGCTCCTCCTACCACCCCGGCCCCGCTGTGCTGCAACCACCGGCCCCGCGCGCGCGTGCGCCTTGCAGCCGTCGCCGCCGCCAAGCAAGTGGGGGTGGGGGGAAAACCCTAAACCCCACCCCTTAAACGGTCCGGTGGGCCTCACAGGCCAGGAAGGTGAGTGGGCCGGGAGCCAAAAGGGCCGAGAAAAAAGAAAAAGAAAAAAGGAGGAAGCCCGTGGGCGTAGGGCATTTTAAAAAAAACCCCTCCGAGTTTTGAATTTTACCGAAAGGCCCTACAATTTGCATACAAGTCCCGAAATTTTGTAGGGAAGGCCTCGTAATTCCGAAAATTGCGAATAAGCCCTCAAATTTACGAGCGGGTCCAGAATTTTGCAGAAAATCCCTTTGTAAATCAGAAAATTGCGCGAATTTTTTTTTCTGAATTGAATAATTTGCATAAAAACCCTTTGGAATTGCAGAATTTGCTGCAATTTTATATTTTAGCATAAAAGGGCCTCGGGAATCCGAATTTTGCATTATTTTTAGCATTTGAAGCTTATTTATTTATGCCATTATTATTCTCTGTATTTTCTGTATTTATTTACTGTTTTTTGGTTAATTGTAATTGTTTTAATTGCTTTTAATCACTGAAATTAGGAGTAACATTATAGAAAATGCACAGAAAATTATGAAACATTATGGGAATCTATTGCACCACTTTATTTACCTGTGGTAAATTTTCCATGCATGTTTACCTACAGTAAACTTATTTTATTTCATTCATACACATGTGGATGACTGGAATTTCGAACCGGGAGTTCGAGGAGCTGGCCCAGAATGGCCAAAACTATCTGACATGGGCATCCGATATCGAGATTGTGCTTGGGGGCCGGAAGCTCGGCGCAGCTATTGGGATAAGCGGACAGAAAGATGCTCGACCCACACCTGAGGAGAATTATCAGGCACTTCATTTTCTCAGGCACCACATCTGCCCAACTCTCAAGAATGAGTATATGGCAGAAAGTAACGCGCTAGCACTCTGGACCGCACTCAAGAAGCGGTTTGAGAGGCTCAAGTACACCATTCTTCCTCAAGCAGAGCAGGAGTGGATCAGACTGAGGTTTGCTGACTTTAAAACGGTCGGGGAGTACAATTCTGCCTTGCACAGGATTTGTACAAACCTTAAACTCTGTGGCAAGGAGATCACAGAGGACCAGAAGATCGAGAAGACCCTGTCCATTTTTCACCCCAGTGCTGTGCAGACTGCCCGCAACTATCGTCAAGACGGCTACAAGGAGTATGCCGAATTGATTGATATGATGCAGGTAGCAGAGGCTCAGGATGAACTTCTCCGCAAGAATTACGTCTCGCAGCCACCAGGCAGCTCCGCTGGCCGCGAAGCCAATGCTAGCAGCCTCAAGGTGCGAAAGCCCTTGATGAAGAAAAAGGGGAAGAAGGGTAAGATCGTTGCCCAGAAAGGCAAGTCAGATGCTCCAAACGACAAGAAGGCTAAGAAGAGTGGCAAGACCTATGGCCAGCAGAAGCAGGGTTGCTACAAGTGTGGCAAGTGGGGACATTGGTCGCGGATATGCAAAGAACTGCAACATGTCATTGATGCTCACCAAGCTTAAAAGAAGAATGGCAAAGGGCAACCTGAAGCCCACTTTGCAGCCGTTGAGGGGGAGCAGCCTGAGCAGCTGCCGGAGATGATGGAGGTTGAGTCCATCTCGGCAGCAGCACCTCCTTACGACTTAGAGGCAGCCACCGCCATGATCTCTCTTGAAGAGAATGTCACAACTGAGAAAACAGCCAAAGAAGTCGATGATTTTCTAGTTGATTCCGTCTGATGCACAGAATGCATGAGACGTTAATTGTCATTTATTTTGTGTTAAATGGACAAGTTTAGAACTTGCATGGTTGGTGCTTTAGGATTTTGCTTTCTCATAATGGTTAGATGATTTTGGAATAAAACATTCATTTATTCAGTTTATATTGGCATTATATGTTCTGATATTAGCGTATTTTATTTATGTGTTGAATGCCTTCTAATACATGTTAATTAAATACGTTATATTAGAACACGTGTGGCGCCCTATGGAGGAAGTATGCCTTGCCGACAGCGGCACAACGAATACCATCTTAAGAGAGACTAAGTATTTCCAGTCGATACGTAAGTGCACTGGCAGCCTTACGACAGTCGCCGGAAGCGATGCATGTATAATCAGTTCCGGAAGAGCCACAATTATACTTCCAATGGGCACAACTTTGGTCATTGAAGAAGCCTTATTGTACCCAGAATCGACTAGAACCCTCTTAAGTTTTAAGGATATTCGCGCCAATGGTTTCCACGTTGAGATTGACGAAGAGTACGGTAAGGAATACCTGCTCATTACGAAGCGCGAAGAGAATGGCAAAAGAATATTAGAAAAACTTCCTTCACTTGAAACTGGGCTATATTATACCACAATTAAAGCGCCTGCAGCGTACACTGTTCTAAAAACAGTGTTTAGAAGCTCTGAACTCTTCTGTCTCTGGCATGACAGATTAGGCCACCCAAGTCTTAGGATGATGAGAAACATAATAAATAACTCACATGGGCATAATATTAATGTGAAGAATTTCCCGAATCATGAAGATTTTGTGTGCCCTGCATGTGCCACCGGGAAACTAATTACTAGACCCTCCACTCTGAAGGTGAAGGATGAAGTCCCTGCATTCCTGGAACGCATCCAGGGAGACATTTGCGGTCCCATCCAGCCTGTCTCAGGGCCATTTAAGTATTTCATGGTGCTCATTGACACTTCTTCGAAGTGGTCATATGTGGGTTTGTTGTCCACAAGAAACCACGCCTTTGCAAAATTGATCTCGCAGATCATTCGCATCAGAAATATGTTTCCAGATCATCATATCAAGTCCATCAGAATGGATAATACCAGAGAATTTACTTCGAAGGTATTTGATGATTATTGCATGGCGATGGGAATTGCAGTTGAGCATTCGGTACCGCATGTCCATACCCAGAATGGTTTGGTAGAGGCTTTAATTAAAAGAGTTAAATTTATTGCCCGACCCCTCTTGCATAAAAGTAATTTACCAGCTACATATTGGGGACACGCAGTCCTTCATGCAGCGAATCTCATCAACCTTAGACCTTCGGCCTACAACATCCATTCACCTATGCAACTAGCACAAGGGTCACCACCGAAAATTTCTCATCTTAGGAGGTTTGGATGTAAGGTTTATGTACCGATACCACCTCCACAGCGAACTGCAATAGGCCCACTCCGCAAGATTGGGATATACGTTGGTTATGAGACTGCATCCATAATCAGGTATTTGGAACCCATGACGGGAGATTTGCATACTGCCCGCTTCGCTGATTGCATTTTTGATGAGGATAATTTCCCGTCATTAGGGGGAGGAAATCAACCCGTTGATGAAAAATGTCGGGAAATTACGTGGGAAGCCACGGGAATTCATGCACATGACCCGCGCACTAGTGAAACTGAAAAAGAGGTTCAGAAGATCATCGACTTGCAAGCATTAGCAAATCAACTGCCCGATCACTTTAGTGATTTGAAGAGCGTGATTAAGTCGCATGTGCCTGCACGCAATGCACCGGAGAGGGTTGAAATACCAAAGAAAATTGAAGGTATCCTAATCCCGTCCAGAGGCCTCAGAATAAAAGGACGAGAACTCCGGTTCCTCGAGTCCAAAGTAACCGGGGACGCCCGGCGAAAAAGGATAAGAGGGATTTATCACAGCTGATTATTGAAGTCCCCCAGAATGAGAAGGGGAGCCAGTTGAGACCTGGCACAAGTATGACACCTTCCGAAAAGGGCATACCGGATCTGAATATCCCCATCGGCATGGATGTGTGCGCACACATCGGAGCCGAAAAACTAAAGGGACTTGCCACCGCAATTGAAAGAAGCGATGCGCAAGGTGAAGCTCCAGAAGAAGCAACTCATGAAGAAATAGCTAGAAATTATGTGCACACGGGAGAGTCCCTGAATAGGACAACAGCTAATATCGATATCTACTTCGCAAAGAAAATTGCCACCATCATCGATCTTGATCCCGAGCCTGCATCGCTCGCTGAATGTAAAAAAAGATCAGATTGGGATGATTGGAAGAAGGCAATAGCAACTGAATTGCTATCTCTGAACAAAAGAGAGGTGTTTGGGCCCGTATGCCGCACGCCTCCCTACATACACCCCGTTGGGCACAAGTGGGTATTTGTTCGAAAGAGAAATGAAAGAAATGAAGTAGTGAGATACAAAGTAAGGCTGGTAGCCCAAGGTTTCACTCAATGTCCTAGAGTTGATTATGAAGAAACCTACTCCCCGGTCATGAGTGGAATTACCTTTAGATACTTGATCTCAATGGCAGTGAATTTGAACTTGGAAATGAAATTGATGGATGTTGTGACTGCATACCTTTACGGTAATTTGGATTCAAAAATTTACATGAGAGTCCCTGAAGGAATTCCTCTCCCGAACCAAGACAGAGCAAATAGAAATTTGTACAGTGTGAAACTCAGAAAGTCACTGTATGGACTGAAACAATCTGGAAGAATGTGGTATAATCGCTTAAGCGACTTTCTCTGCAAGAAAGGCTACACGAACAATGAAGACTGTCCTTGTGTATTTATACGGCGATCCCAGAATGGATTTTGTATAATCTCTGTGTATGTAGATGATCTGAATATCATCAGGACAGCCGAAGACATAAAAGAAGCAAGCTCCTACTTGGAGTCAGAATTTGAAATGAAAGATTTGGGCAAGACCAAGTTTTGCTTAGGCCTGTAGCTTGAGCATGTCCCTGAAGGAGTCTTGGTACATCAGTCGACCTACACCCAGAAGGTGCTTGAAAGGTTTGGCTTCGAGAAGGCATTTCCCTCGAAAGTACCGATGATCGGTAGGTCTTTACAGCAAGAAAAACATCCTTTCCGACCTAGGGAAGAGGGGGAGGAAGTCCTGGGACCGGAATTCCCATACTTGAGTGCAGTGGGAGCACTCATGTACTTAGCAAACTGCACTATACCGGACATTGCATTTGCCGTGAACTTGTTAGCAAGGTACAGTGCAGAGCCCACCAAAAGGCATTGGCAGGGTATAAAGGACATTTTCCGATACCTCCAAGGTAGCAAGGACCTCGGATTGTTCTATAGAAAGAATCAAGATCTGAACTTGATTGGCTATGCAGATGCTGGGTACCTGTCGGATCCGCATACCGCAAAGTCTCAAACAGGCTATGTATTCCTGTGTGGTAGAACTGCAATTTCATGGAAATCGTCTAAGCAAAGCCTGGTAGCTACTTCGACGAACCACTCAGAAATCATAGCACTGTATGAAGCTGCACGAGAGTGCGCTTGGCTTCACCGAATGGTTCACCACATCCAGCAGTCATGTGGGATGAACATTGTGCAAACCCCCACAATTATCTATGGAGATAATGTCGCTTGCGTTGCACAAGTGCAAACGGGCTATGTGAAGAGTCATCTCACAAAGCATATCAACCCCAAGTTCTTCTATGCACATGAATTGCAAAAGATGGACGAGATTAAAGTACTGCATACTAAGTCATGTGAAAATCTCGCAGATTTATTCACTAAGTCACTCCCCGCATCTAGCTTTGAAAGGTGCGTGCGTGGAATTGGAATGATGAGACTTAGAGAAGTGCAGAATTCAGGGGGAGAATTCTCACAAGCCTGCTAGTAAATCTTGATCATGAAGATTAAGTACCCAAAGAATAAAGTCCTGAAGACCAAATGAAATTGGGTGAATTGTACTCTTTTTCCCTTGACGAGTTTTCCATAAAGTTTCTCGACCAAGGTTTTTAATGAGGCAATTCGTGCATCGCAGCATCACATGTATCATGTACTCTTTCTCCAAATTTTTCCCACTGGGTTTTTATGGAGTTTTGACGAGGCATGAACATGTTGGGTGAGTGCCCAAGGGGGAGTGTTAGGAAACTGGGCCCATGGCCAAGAGTCCTGACATATTTGGGCATCCCACCATAGACTATAAATAGGGACCTAGACCCCCTCATTATGTACTCCGATGCAATCTAAAGCAATAAAGAAAGACCAGGAGTTCTCTCTACCTCTCTGTGTTCAATCTATTATTCTGTGATTGATTCGTTCTTGTTCTAAGCAGAGGAATCGATCGGACTGGTCGCCAGCGACGGTTCCTCAACAGACAAAATTCGCTAAAAGCGCTCCACATGGGACAGGCACATATGTGTAACGGCTTGTTTGGGCTTTCATCTTCGTTTCAATCGAAAAGGTTAATCTAGAAGTCGAGCTCACCTGATCGCCCAGGGCCTAGGCGCCCTCACCTTCTCCGGCTCCAGGTCATCCTCCTCATCGAGCTCACCTAACCGCAGCCTCGCCTGTCTTCGCCCTCACCACACCAAGTGACCACACCTCTCCTTCCGACGGCGACGGCGTGTGGCCTCTTCTGCCGGGCGGCCTCCTCCCCCGCGCTTTCTTCTCTCCCTTGATTTTTATCCAATGTTCATGCCATTCATTGGACATGTTTGTTGATGGATTGCTAGAAACACTCAGGCTTCAGGCCTCCTAAACGTGTAAATGTTGGGCTTCAGGCCGGACTCGGGCTTGGCGCTGTGATACTGGGCATTTTCAAGCCTGGCCCAGCCCGACATTTGAACAGGTCTTCCTGGCTGGAAGTGCTATGCTTCGCGTGAAGAAGAGACAGTAATACTAAGGTTTCCCGCTTAACGGCCGTACGTTCGAGACTGATTTTCTATGCATGCGCGCGCGCGCCTACCCGTGTGCTGCTAGCTGTATCTATCTACCACCTTAGATAAGAAGCGTACAAAGCACCATTTCAACCTCACACTAACATCATATATACCTTTTTTTTGAAGGCAACATCATATACACTTGAGCTTGAGCACAGTACTAAAGGAAAAACCGGCAATCGAAGAGCAGGAGCAAAGCAAACTTGAAGAAGCATGGGCATATTTGGCCCCTGATCGTTTCTATTTTCCCAAATGGCCTCCTAGCGAACCATTTTCTGGATTTGACGTCGTCTTTATTGTGGCGGTAGCGACAGGCGATATCTATCACACGCTATGCTCTGATACTGCGGCAAGAGGCTGACGGCGCGGCTGGCGTGGACGGCGCGGTAGGAACCCGATGCCACCGGTGACATAGTACGAGGATCGCGTTAGGGACCTGCTGCACTGCCGGACCATGGCACGAATCCATCCTATGCATAGCAAGATTTTGTATTAAAAAAATCCCTTAACAAACCGTGCATGCATGCAGCCTTTTTTGCATTAAAAATTTGTTTAAGCTTGTATGGGAGGAAGAACGACACGGTGAGCCTGTATGCATGCAGCCTTTTGCATTGAACTTCAGTTTAGGCTTGGGCATACCACGGTGAGGCTGCTGCATGCATGATGTGCTACGGTGCCGGCCTCTTGCTGCACAGCCGGCCTCTTGATGGCAAATGCTTGTCTGTGGAGTAGGCAGCAACAATGGGGGAATAGAAACAGAGACGATCAACACTAGATGATCATGCATTTGCCATCGCTTGTTTTGTAACTTCCCGTGATGTCCTAACATTGGCCGTCCTGCTCGCTCTTTTCACGGCAGTTTTGCTCTTACCGTCAGGAAATCTGCGAGGCTGGCGCGAAGGATTCGTTTTCTAGAAGATCGTGGCACACGTGAAATGAAACCATTGGACAGCTCTACAGAACCCGCCACATTTGCGATCATTCGATAGAGCGCTTGCCATACCGTGTGAATGCAAGTAACGTTGTAAAGAATTCGAGCAAGCTGGATTAAAAGAACTTAGAAAGCGCTCCAATATTCCATTTGATCATTAATATACATATCACGGAGCTACCATGAATCACAAGTCCCACTTCCCACCTAAACTCTAGTGACCACCAACCAAACAACGAACTTTACGACCCCCACTTCCCACATTATAATTCCCTCCAACCAAACAATCGGAGCATCTGTGGATAAAATTCGCTAAAAGACCAATCCGGTTCCACATGGGATAGGCACATATGTGTAACAGCTTGCTTAAGCTTTCGTCTTCATTTCGATCGAAAAGATTAACCATCATTCTACTACCTTTGATAAGATGGGTACAAAGCACCATTTCAACCTCACACTAACATCATATATACTTTAGTATCGGAGGTACATCTATACTTCACTATTTAAAAATTGCATAAATATAAAGCATAAATGAAGGATAGATGGTGATTACTTACCTCATCACATGTATAGCGCTTGCCATACCGTGTGCATGCAAGTAACGTTGTAAAGAATTCAAGCAAGTTGGATTAAAAGAACTTAGAAAGCACTCCAATGTTCCATTGGATCATTAATATACATCTCACGGAGCCATCTTGCATCACAAGTCCCACTTCCCACCTAAACTCCATTGACCATCAACCAAACAACGAACTTTACAACCCCCACTTCCAACATTCTAATTCCCTCCAACCAAACAATCGGCGTATCTATAGACAAAATTCGCTAAAAGACCAATCCGGCTACACATGGGATAGGCACATATGTGTAATAGCTTGCTTAAGCTTTCGTCTTCACTTCTTCACTTCGATCGAAAAGATTAACCATCATTCTACTACAGGGGAATTTTTATAGGAG
This sequence comes from Dendrocalamus latiflorus, assembly GCA_017311315.1. Lineage (NCBI taxonomy): Eukaryota > Viridiplantae > Streptophyta > Magnoliopsida > Poales > Poaceae > Dendrocalamus > Dendrocalamus latiflorus. The sequence goes on from CM029642.1 coordinate 26,423,356, forward strand.
GTCAGAGATCGATACGACTGGTAACCAGCAGTTACCGGAAATTTTGGAATTTTTCAGTCAAACATTTTGGATTGAAATGTGAATATTTGAATTTTTATATGAATTTTGTTGAATTAGAAATTTTTCGTCTGATATAAAATTTTACTGATACCCGCCGATGAGGCCGATTACAGGCAGTTATCGACGAAATTTCGCTGATACAAATTTCACTGTTCTACTACCTTAGATAGGAAGGGTACAAAGCACCATTTCAACCTCGCACTAACATCATATATAATTTTGTATGGGAGGTACTTCTATAATCATTATTTAAAAATTGTATAAATATTAAAGTATAAATGAAGGATAGAAGATGATTACTTACCCGTCACATGTGCGATCATCCGATACAGCGCTTGCCATACCGTGTGAGTGCAAGTAACTAACATTGTAAAGAATTCGAGCGAGCTGGATTAAAAGAACTTAGAATTAATATACATACCACGGAGCCATCATTAGAGATGCAAATGGTTTGAATACGGATGGATAATATTTCTATCATATTTATTTTTCATATTTTTTTCTTGGATGCGGATACGAATACAGATACCTCGAATACGAATAATATCGAATACAGATACGGAGCGAATATGAATTGAAATGAATACGGTCGCAAATATTTATCAGAACATGAAAACCTCTTAAACTATAGATCCAAAATTAATGAAAATACATAAATAATTTATCTTCTCAAAACATTCATGAAATCTAAACAAGAATAGTATTTTCATTGACAATGAAAATATACTCGATAGTTAATCAGTACATAGTATAAGTACCAACAATGTGTAATTCATAGAGTACACATGATAGCAATTTAAACAAGCATAAGAACATTTCATTCCTCCATTTCATCCACGAAGTCCTCCTCCATCTTGGCATTTCCTAAGACTTCTTGTTCATGTAAGTTTCATTTCAATAAATACTCAAAACAGTATGAAATCAAATCAAACAACTATGTAGTAAGATGTAAAGACTAACAAACCATTATCATCAAGTATGGAAAACGGCGCTCGATGCCCTCCATGTCAATCTTAGTTAAGATAGATCCACCAATATTTCCACCAGCTACGTGTTTTTGTCAAAAAAAATTAAATTATCTCACACACTGCACATAAACCAATAAAGCACAAGTTCAAAACTTAACATTACCTTTCCTAGATGCTACAGTCCAATCTTTAGTATAAATCAAAGCTTGTACGACATCGGGATCTAGATGACTACGAAATGGATCAACAACCCATCCACCAGCACTAAATGTTGACTCCGAAGCAACAATGGACACTTGAATAGATAAGATATCTTGAGTAAGTGTGGAGAGAATAGGCAGGTCAGGTTGCTTGACCTTCCACCATGCCAAAATATCAAATTTCTTTTTGTCTTTCTTTGGCCAATGCACTAGTGGTTGCTCCATATACATTTCTAACTCGGTTTTCGTGAATTGGCCTACGGTACTACTGCCATGCAAGTACTTTTCAAGGTCTGCATCAATATCATCAGCACTCTCCTCTTCCTTCGACTTGTTGTGTACATGAGAATCCACTGTTTGCACATTTGTAGCTGCTGTCTTCATTGAAGTTACAGTTGGACTAGACACATAAGCTTGAAACAATTGTTGAATAACAGCTATGTATTTATTAATTTCTCCTGAAGTATTACCATGGTAAATCTTTTCTGCAAAATAGTGTATTGACTTTGTCTTGTATCTAAGATCAAGAAAATAAGCTACAACAAGAGCCATGTCGGTCTTTTCCCAATACTTACCAGTCATCAATTACAAGCTTAATCTTACAAAAATGGTCAAAAAAATAAATTTGTTGTTGGATATGTTGTGCCAGAGAATAGTTCCGTAGCATCATAAAATTTCTTCAATCACATAGGCAATGATTGTGCCATAATCCAATTTTGGTCAATTGGAGCACACTTCACATATTTGTTTCTATGCCAAAGAAAAAGTCTACAAAGGCATGTCTATAGTAAATACTTTGCTTTAGCATAAGATATGTGGAGTTCCACCTTGTTGGAATATCTAAGGAGAGATCACTTTTCACATTCAAGTCGCATTCTGATGGACACTTCATAAATTCCTCCCACTGTAATGGAGAGCTCTTCACAATTGCAATTGTATTTTTGATATTTGCAATCGCTGGTGCAATTTGTTTCAAACCAGCTTGTGCAACAAAATTTAAAATATGATTCAAACATCTCACATGAAAAAAGATGCCATCACAGATCAAGAGAGCCTTTTTAAGTTTTTATACTACCCCCTTAGCAGATACATCCTTGGCTGATGCATTGTCCAAAGTAAGTGCAAGTAATCCCCCTATCAAGATTCTAGGCCAACATACTGTCATAAAATTGTGTGCACAAGTTATTTCCCGAATGATGTCCTTCTACATGCATGAACTTAATAATTCTTTTTTACATGCACCAATTGTCATCTATCTAATGAATAGTGATGCACATGTAACCTTTATTTTGGTTTGATGTCCACATATCCATGGTTGTGCTAAAACAACATGATACTATTTTGAAGCACTCATACAATTTCTTCTTTTCCTCTACAGAGATACTCAATATATCTTTTCTAACAGTAGTGCAATTCTTAATTGGAAAAGTAGGGCATAAAGACTTGATAAACTACTCATGCTCAACAATATTAAAGGGATATTCATGCATGATAATTGCCAAATAAAATTTTCTTCAAGATGTCTGCCTCATCATACCTATAAGTCTCCGCAGTAGCAGTGTCACTGTCGCCCTCACTCTTCTTGATTTTAAGTAGTTGCTGACCTCCTTTAATTTGGTGCTTATTCACCAAGTGATTCCAAAAGAGTGATGTCCCTCTCACACTCGCACAACGAGATTCATAAGCGCACTTGAGGCATTTAGCCCACAGCTCTTTAACCTCAATGTCATCTGGTCCTTTTTTCCTAACCTCATACTTGTGGTAGTGATCCCAAACATTAGAGCTACACTTCTTTGCTCTCTTCACAGCACGAGCAGGAGGGTCAGTCCCAGACCCAGTTTCACTGGTCACAACACACTAGCATCGGTAGGTGGTTGTGGCACCGGTACCACCGGCAAAGTTGGAGATGCATTGCTCACACTTGCACTACTACTTCCAGTTGTAGATTCCATCACAAATCTAGCAGGTGCAATCAACAATTTGAACAAAAATTGAACATAAATTGACTGTGAAATTGTCGGTGGAACATCAATCATGTATTCATGTGTCAGTGAGATCATAACATTGTTAAGTTAAAGCCGGAAGAGTTGGGGAAGGGACGGGAACACGCCAAATGGTTAAGGCTCACGAGCGTCGGCCACCATGGCATCGTCGATGCGAGCCTTGTCGCAGCATCGAAACACAAGTACACACGCAAGAAGAAACAAGAGAAAAGAGGAGGTGCTAAGGACCGGTCGAGGAAGGAAGCTCTGGTGCAATGGTGGAGGGCAAGGTGTCGAGGGCGACACTAGCGATCTGGAGATGAACAGAGGGGCGACGGTGGAGAGTATTGCGCCAGCCGCCAGTGGGTGCACCATAGGCCCGCAACTTCCGCTCAGATCTAGATCAGAAGAAATTAGGGGGGAGGCAGCGCTGCTAAAAATGGGAGAGAGAGCTAGCATCGCAAAGCGGCTCACTCACCTGACCGGTCGAGGAAGGAAGCTCCGGCGCAGCGGTGGAGGGCAAGGTGCCGATAATCTGGAGACGAACGGAGTGGCGGCGGTGGAAAGCAGTGCGCTAGTTGCTGGTGGTGCGCCGCAAGCTGACAACTTCCACTCAGATCTAGATCAGAAGAAATGGGAGAGAAAGGTAGCATCACAAAGTTGCTCACTCACCGGACCAGTCAAGGAAGGAAGCTCTGGCGCAGCGGTGGAGGGCAAGGTGCCAAGGGCAGCACCGGCGATCTAGAGACTAACAGAGAGGCGGTGGTGGAGAGCAGTGCGCCAGCCACCAGTGGGTGCACCATAGGCCCACAACTTCCACTCAGATCTAGATCAGAAGAAATTAGGGGGAGGCGACACTGCTAAGAATGGGAGAGAGAGCTAGCATCATAGAGCGACTCACTCATCGGACTGATCGAGGAAGGAAGCTCCGGCGCAGTGGTGGAGGGCAAGGCACCGAGGGAGGCACCGGCGATCTGGAGACGAACGGAGGGGCAGCAATGGAGAGCAGCTTCCGCTCAGATCCAGATCAAAAGAAAATGGGCAGTAGCGCTGCTAACTGCTAGGCTAGTCGATGGAGTCATGGTCTCATGGAGCTGCCCTGATGCCTGATGGTAATGAGGTAATGCTATTGCCTGATGCGATGAATCAGTGATGGGCTGGTCGATGGATCATGGACTTGAGTGGCCGAGGGGCGGCTTGGCCACTTGGGCCGAAGCTTTGGCTTAGGATAATAGTACAGATGAATATGATATGGGCCTGGGCCATATGCCCAGTGGCCGGATATCCAGATTTTATCATCTTCAGATAGTCCGAGTCCGTATTCGATGGATAGTGCATTACTGTATTCATATTCATTTCCAAAAAAAATCTGTATTCGTTTTCGATCTGAGACCATCCGACAAAAATCTGAGCTGAACTATTCCATATTCGAAAATTGTCTGGATCGGTCAGAAACTATCCGATCGATTTTCACCCCTAGCCATCATGCATCACAAGGTCCACTTCCCATCTAAACTCCAGTGGCCACCAACCAAACAACAAGCTTTACAACCAAATAATCGGCGCATCTATGGACAAAATTCGCTAAAAGACCAATCTGGCTCCACATGAGACAGGCACGTATGTGTAACAGCTTGTTTGGGCTTGAGCAAGTACTAAAGAAAAAACCGACAATCGAGAGTAGGAGCAAAGGAAACTTGCACAGGGCAATGGATCTCGTGGTAAGCACCTCCACGAGGGTGATGAATACCCTTCTACCCAAGCTAGTTGAGATGTCGAAAGACGAGCACAATCTGCACATGGGCATCAAGGAGTGGATCAAGTACCTCCAGGAGGAACTAGAGAGCATGCAAGCTGCCCTAGAGAAGCTATTGAGGGTGCCAGTAGACCAACTCGACTCACAGGTCATGCTCTAGGCGAGGAAAGTGAGGGAGATGTCCTATGACATCGAGGACATCATCAACTCCTATATGGTGCGCATCGAGCCTGATCAACTCTCCTATGATATCAACAGGTTGATCGACAAGATCAAGGGCTTACTGCTGATGCGCGATGCTCGCCGCGACATCGCTGTTTGTCGAAACTCGGAGTAACGACTCCTGGATCCTCTGTGTAAATCGCACTAGTCCAAGATCAGCTAGTGCACACAGTGACAACAAAGATAAATACCAAGCACAAATGACTTCTTATATTAAATAAAAGAGTACGGCCTTATAGCCAAGTCTTACATCAACGCCCATTGGCAAAGATAAATAAAGCAAATAACTGCGGAAGCAAACTGAAAAGAAGCGATGCCCAAGCCTGCCCACAGGCAAACGACAGTAAGACGCAGCCTACTCGTCCTGACCTTCACCGTAGTCGACGACATCTTCCTCTGTATGGAGAGTGCAAGGTGAGTACAAACTTGTACTCCGCAAATCACACGGAGAAATGTATTATAATGATAAAGGCTTTAATGGAAGGCTTATAGCGTTAGTTTGCATAAAACAGCATTTCAAGAAATATAGTAAATAGGTTGAAATTGCTGAATTTAATACAGTAAGTAAAATTAATATGGTAATTGAAATTAATACCGTTAGTGCAGGCTCCGACCAAACACCAACCTATTCACGGTCATCCCACCCGGACCATCTTTTCCAAAAGATTACGTATGGATTCCATCCATCCACACACTTTCACTGCGCAACTCTGATGAATTCCATCCATCCACCAGGTTTCAATCTCTCACGGATTCCATCCATCCGTAAGGTTCTCATCTCTCGTGGATTCCACCCATCCACAAGGTTTTCAAAAACATTTTTGAAAAACAAAGTCTAATCCATGAAAAACTTTTACTCAGCATGCCCATGACCGTGGGCACGGCTATCCAGGATAGATTATACACTCTGCAGAGGTTGTACAGTTTTACCCACAAGACACGATCATCCCATATTGCCACGCGATTACACACTTCCTTAGGTGTGCGGCGAGGAGTCGTGACAAGGCCTTTACAATGCAAAGCCTTCAACCTGGTCGAGCCAACTCTAAGGTTTCACCCCAGTAATGAATCCACCAGACCGGGACCCCCTCTTGAGCTTAGGCGAGACTTCACATGGCTTAACCACGCTCGCCCAAGTGAGACTTCTCATGGCACCAACCACACTCACTTTCAACCTACAACTTGACTCAGGTTGAATTGGGACTTCGCAAATTATTCAGCCAGGGCTGTCCCATACCAGCCATGTGGTAGTATGTTAGGGCTTTGCAACAGTAGCTCACAAACCGGTCCTTAATCTGACTTAGGCCCGACCACATACCCCTGTGCACGACAATCAACCACTGCAGCTCCGACCAACAAGGCATGCCTGCACCCACCAATCTAACCAATTGCCTAAGTCTAAACCAGGTTTTATATTTTGCTTTCAAAATAATTCATAAACCTCCTTGACTCACCAAAGTCAAGAGTACATTTAGGGAAAACATCATTTCATGTGAACAATTCATCATTTTATGTGAAAAAGTATCCCAACCCATAATTATGTCTAAGCAAGGCTAAGCATTTTCTATTCATAAAGTCTCTAGCCATATTAATGTATCAACTAGAGTTTTAATCTAGGATTACAAGGTATCAACATAATTCAAGGTCAATGGAGATAATAACAAGTAGGCAATAGCTAAGTTCAAAATTGAATTGAAATAATTGAATAAAAATATGCATGCAGAATTAAAAAACAACATAATTTTATTTTGAAATCTGGGCTCAACCTGATCAAGGAGTGTGCCTTGCCTTGCTCTCCAACTTGGTGTGAATCTTCGTCGAAGAATTTTCCCGAATCGTCGAAGTCTACACGTGAAAATAACCCCACCAAATTCAAATAAATTCAAATTTAATTCAAATTGACTTCAAAATTTTGAATTGAGGCCAGAAATGGATAGAGGAGAATTTTTGATAAATTTAGAAATTTGAATGGGCTCAATCGGAGTTAGGACGAAGAAGAACGGGCTTCGGAAAGTTTAAATTCAGAGAAAAAGAAAAAAGAGGAATTTCTGGAATTATTTTGCTAAAGAAAAATCTGAATTATGACGTCAGCAGAGGATTTAATTTCAGTCGATTTATTTTTCAACTGAAAAATCGGATTTCTACGTCATGCTGGCGTCAGCTTGGGGAGGACCGACTGCCGGGTGAGCCTTGGTCCATGGACCGATCCCACGGAGGAGGGGAAGTGGTGAGGTGGCACGGGGTAACGGGGTGGCAGCCGGGCGCCTGCATGGCACCCACGTGGCGGCCACGTTGGCTGCCACCTCGCCCACGGTGCTGAGGTGGCGAGTGCCGGCGGGGAGGGGCTCGGGCCTGGCAGCGGTGGCGACGCACCGGTGGCCGGCGGCGGACGGCGACGGTCGGAGGAGGGAGAGGAGAGTGCGGCGGTCTCGGGGGAGGGCGTGGCCTTACCGTGGGCGACCGGCGGTGAGCAGGCAGAGGCGGCGGCAAGCGGCTCTCGGCGTTGGGGCGCTAGGGTGGCGGAGAGGGAGAATGGAGGGCGGTGGGAGGTGGAGTGGGAGGAGGCGGAGCCGGTGGGGGTATTTATAGGGGGCGGAGGGGCATAGGCCGGCGGGAATTTCTCGCCGGCGGTTGGCGGGGCGGCGGCGGTTGCGGGTGGACGTGGGGAGAGTGGCGCGGAGAGAGAGGGGGAAGTGGGCGCGCAGAGGGCGGAGGCAGTTAGGTGCACGGCTTACGGCGCACGAGGGAGGGTGGCGCGCGCGGGGAGAGGGGGAGCCGGGTAGGGCGGGCGGCGGTTGCAGCCGGGAAAGAAGAGGGAGGCGTGGGTAGGGGACGATGCTGACAGGCCGGCCCGGCTTGTCAGCGGGGCTGAGAGGGGGAAGGGGCGGACGGCTCCAATGGCGCCACGTAGAGAGGTGCGGATCGGGCGGCCGAGCGGGGAGAGGGGGAGGACGGGTGGATGGGCCAGCGCGCGGGTCAATCGGGCCATCTGGGCCGTACGCGTGGCGAGAGCGGGAGAGGGCTAGGCGGGGTGCGTGGCGGATCCGGGCCGTCCATGTGTCAAGCGGTGAGGAGCGGGAGGCGGGATCGGCCGGGCGACGTGGGCCGATCTTGGCCGTCCACGCGGCGGCCGGAGGGAAGGGGAGAGGGATTTATTTTTTATTTTTTTTTTGAATTTCCGAAAAGCCTAGGAAATTAATTAAGCCTCAGAAAAATATGAAAATACTTCCAAAAATTCCAGAAAAATTCACAGAAGCTCCTGGTGACATTTTCGACTTAATAAAATTATTTTCAACTAATGTTGGTATTTAATTTTCATACTTAAAATACTTTTTAATTTTAAAAATAGGTTTTAAACTCCAGAAAAACTCAGAAAACCAAATAAGAGCCAAATAAATCCAAATAATTAATTTGAATTAGGATTTTTTTATAGAAAATCAAAATATTATTTTATTTAATAATATTTTTAGGTTTTACTTAAAATACTTTTCAAATCTAGCCTTTTTCAAAGACAGAAATCCAGGGCAAAACTAAATTAAAATTCAGGCACAAAAATACTTATTTAATTTAAATTTTTATTTCAATTAATTTTTATTTATTTATTTTTTATTTTAATAAAAACCTGGGCTGTTACACTGTTGAGGTCGAGCTCATCAACTACCACTACACAACTACCGTCCAAAGATCAAAATGAACGTGTAACACCCTGATCCATCCTCTAAGTCCAGGATGCTACTGCTACACAACTACCATCTCAAATTGGCTCTGCTACTAAAAATTTCGGTGGCACCTCCCTTATTTATATAGCTACAAACAAGGAAGCAATCAACATATATAGAATAATTGCAATAAGACAGTTGATTCTATATCACAGATAAGCATAACATAAACAAAACTTAGAATTCCACGCCCAAAAGGCTCCAAACCATGAGCCTAATACTACACTAAACATAACGACAAACCACATAGGATATGCATACGGATTTTGCACTAACATGAGAATCTCATTCTCTTCTTCTAGCAAAAAGGGGTTGACCGCGTCCCATGTAAGCCTTTAGCATTTTCAAAGCATACGCTAATCAAGAATTAACTAAAGCAACTTAACAAAAGATTTAAGCCCGAATACGAAGTGATTGGCTCAGTTGTTATTTAATGAGTGCGGTGCAAAAGGGTCTACTCCCATGCCATGCATGCCATCAATCAGGTTCACCTAAAAAAAGTCAACAAAATAAAAGGTGACTCTAAAAACTCAGCAAGCACATAATAGGACAACAAATGCTACAAAAAATATAAACAATCATTTAGCCATATCATACTCCGTAGATTTCAACATAACCATAGACTTAAAACATGTTGTTCCCCACCTGCATCATGTCCATATCATTATTGTCATGTCTCATCATTGCCATTCCATTTGTGCAATGCAACAATACTCTACATGCTCATCTCATTGCATATACCGGTATAGTCTGGGTGAACCTCTGTCGATGTTCACCCTATCATAGGCCCATCTTCATTGGCACGGGGATCTCTCCACTCCTGTGAAGGCCTACCGAGGTAGGTCTTACATATCCATCCACGGTGGATATTTTTCTCATCATATAAGTGCACATAATGTAAATACATATGTCCATTATCATTAACATGTCCATCATTGTCATCATTTGTAGGGTAGCCTCATTGCTCACCCTGTTTCATCATCATTGTCATCATCATATAAGCATCATTATATCATTAAGCATCGCATATTTCATAACATTTACAGTCTACTATTTTACCATGCACTTGCCTGTTTAACTTTGTGGATGATTCGTGGATGGCACCAAACTCGAAACTCCACCTAAACAAGCATTAATCCACCTCAATACAGCATAGCAATATATGCACACAGATGAACGGCATCACTCCTATGCATAAAACCAACACAAATCACAAACTCTAATTAATCATTTACTCTAATCATTCACTAATTAGCCTAGTACTAATTAGCAATTCACTAGCCACTCATGAATACTGATCGGTCACACATGTACTGACACATCAACACACGTCCAACACACTTAACTAGATCTACACGTACATGGCCACAACATCACTGTTCTGCACATGAAATCCAACGACTTACCATGTTCTAACTATTGTATGCATCTGTCTCACTACTCTATAATTTGATCTTAACATAATTCGATAACCAAGGAAGAAGAAAAAATCGAGACGCTACTTTTGCTCTCGACTCCCCTGTTTTGACTGGATCTGACGAATGTGTTAGACTTAATCTTCTTGTTTACTAGTACAATGCCCGTGCGTTGCAACGGATTCTCAAAAAAGGTGATATATAATATCAGTATGATTCTAAAATTTACAATAAATATAAATTTTGTTTTACACCATAACACCATCCTAGATTTCATAATGGGTTTTATTAGCTATTGCTTATTGCTGAAATTGAAAGTTAAACAATGATGACAATGTCTAACCCTACAGTGTCTGAAACTCAGTCGCAGGAGTATCCGTTCCATCCCAAACATAAAAAATCCATTCGCCACTGGAAGCTTCATAGACATGAAGTACCTATAAAGGGAAAACAAACTATGATAATTCCTCTGTCAAAATTAGTATCAAATCTAATATGATGGAATAGAGAACCTTTCATACAAGATCAAAAGTAGGATCAGATTTTATACCCCTTAGTTGCAATTCAAGATCTTTCAGACCTATGGTACAACATAGCTAGTTAGAAACAGTAACCAATACTGCAAAAGATACTAACAGTAAATATATTCTGCGTTGAAGATAGAAATATTTCGCAAATTTGTACACAAAAACCCAGTCATAAATCACTGGATAATTTTGCAGTTAGTCGTGTCATTAGGTGCATGCATCAGTTAATTTGATTGGAGAACGCCATGATCTGCATGTAAGTGGTCACATGCAGGTAGTCCATGCAAGTGCACGTTGGCTTGGGAGTGTGGTGCTGAGTCAAATGAATCGTGGTGATGTAGCGTGATAAAAGGATCAGATAGCTGTATGCATGTGTTACTTAGTGGTGCTTGCATGTAGGTGGTTATGGCTTGCATGTAGGGAGTGCTTGCATGTAGGTGGTTATGGCTTGCATGTAGCTAGGGAGGTTAACTTGGCTGAGTCATGCGGCCAGATGAGCTAACCTCGTGCGCATGTGTGTGGTTATTTAAGCGTGTAATCAGTTTGTATGCTAGTGTGTGGTGAAGTGAAAAAAACAAGAAAAAGGCACTGGTGTGCAGTGCCGCAACCTCTGCGTGTGTTTGTGTCTATTTCATCCAGGAGCTAAACAACGTGTGAGTGCTAGTGTATGTGATCGAGAGAAGTTGGGCCAACAGAATGGACGCCGGATCGGTCTTCCCCTTTCTCCTCGATCGTCTCTTTTTCCTCTTCTTCTCTTCTTTGTTTTCTCACGGCCGCGCCTTATCTTCTTCCTTTCTTTCTCGGCTGGCCCCTCTTCTCCTTTTCTTCACTTTCGGCCGGCCTCTTCTTCTTTTCACGGCAGCTTCCTTTCTTCCCCCTCCTTCCTCTTTTTTTCTCCCTTTCCTCCCTCATGGCATGAGGCCGACTCCCTCTCTTCCTCTTCCCTCACGGCCGGCCTCTTCTTCACCTCTCAACCTGCCCGGCTCCTCCCTTCCCCTCTTCCCTCGGCTGGAATCCCCTTCCCCTCAAAGCAAACTTGCACCGGGCAATGGATCTCGTGGTAAGCGCCTCCACGGGGGTGATGAAGACCCTCCTCCCCAAGCTGGCCGAGATGCTGAAAGACGAGCACAACCTGCACAGGGGCGTCAAGGAGGGGATCAAGTACCTCCAGGAGGAGCTGGAGAGCATGCAAGCTGCCCTGGAGAAGGTGTCGGGGGTGCCGGCCGACCAGCTCGACCCGCAGGTCAAGCTCTGGGCGAGGAAAGTGAGGGAGATGTCCTATGACATCGAGGACATCATCGATTCCTATATGGTGCGCGTCGAGTCCGATCAACCCTCCTGCGATATCAACAGGTTGATCGGCAAGATCAAGGGCTTGCTGCCGATGCGCGGTGCTCGCCGCAACATCGCCGTCGAGGTCGAGCGCATCAAGAAGGACGTCAAGGTGGTAGGCGAGCGTCGCGAAAGGCACAAACTCGACGACATCGTTGTAGGCGCCCCAGCCCAGCCGATCGACCCTCGCTTGCCAGCTCTCTACGAAGATGCGGCAAAGCTTGTTGGCATTGACCGCTCGAGGGAAGATCTAATCAAGTTGCTATCATTGGAGCAGAAACTGATGGTGGTCTCCATTGTCGGTCCTGGAGGAATTGGCAAGACGACTCTTGCCAACCTGGTGTATCGAAAACTCCAAGGGCAATTCGACTGCGGAGCTTTCGTTTCGGTTTGTTTAAATCCCAACATGAAGAACATCCTTAGCAGCATACTTCGTCAAGTAAGCAAACAAAAGTACGAAAACAATGAAGCATGGGACGTGAAGGAATTCATCGACAACATCAGAGATGTCCTCCAGGATAAAAGGTATAGTGTTGATTGATAGAACTTTTGATACCAAGTACCAAATCCTGCAATATTTACTTTGATTTACAATTTTAATTGCTCCAGACCAGGCTACTCTAATCCAGTTATCCAACCAAACAGCCTCTTAATCCATTGCATCCTGGTTGGATTAATTAGGCAGAACCTAATAGCAATGGCAAAACAAGCTAGGTGCATTTTGCCGTGGCGTACAAGAAATACATTGTTGGTAACTTTCGCTGTAGGTATATGTCCCTATTAACTTCCCCGGTTGTGCCATCCCCTGAACTTCCCCGGTATGCGTTTTCTAATCTTATTTGTTTTTTTTTTGTTAAAGGCATTCGAAATGGATAGCCATTTTTTTCACTCTCACTTTTTAAACCCTGTTTGAAAGGAATGAATTCTGCAGGAAATGTCTGTGAAATCGTGTTTTAAAAATAGAGCCTTATCATCTACTTCGCATATTCTGTCCTTTTCAAACTTCCGCCATCATTTTGACTACCTACTGAGATGCTTATCCATTCACACTGCATAGTTGCACCTTTTTTTTAAATGATTGATGACACAATTGCTAGAAAATCCGGGTTCTCTCTTTGTTCTTCCCTTTCAACTTGAATCTAGCTAGAGACCTTTACCAAGTGATGCTCTTCCAAAATGATAGGTACTTCATTATTATTGACGATATATGGGATGAATCAGTATGGAGACTTCTGCGATGTGTTTTGATTGAGAATAATTGTGGCAGTAAGATAATCACCACAACTCGCAACATGGGCGTTGCTCAATCATGTTGTTCTTCTGACAATGTTCCTGCTATCATACATGAGCTGCCACCTCTTTCTATTGATGAATCTAGAAAGCTATTCTATTACAAATTATTTCGTGAAGAAAAATGCCCTCCTGAATTCAAGGACGTATCTGAGAAAGTTCTAAAAAGATGTGATGGGTTACCATTAGCTATCCTTACCACCGCTAGTCTATTCGCAAGCAAAAAGACGAAGGATCAGTGGTATGATGTGTACAATTCTATTCATACTGAACTCGAAAATAATCAAGATGTGAAGGACATGTGGGCGATATTATCTCTTAGCTATTGTGATCTGCCTTCCCAGCTGAAGACTTGTTTGTTGTATCTTAGTCTGTTTCCGGAGGATCATAATATTGAAAGAGATGACTTGATACGGAGATGGGTAGCTGAAGGATTTGTCCATGCCAAAGAAGATAAAAACGTGTATGAAGTAGGAGAGAATTACTTTAACAAGCTCATCAATAGAAATATGATCCAACCAGCATATGTCGACGCGCATGGTAGGGTACAAGCTTGTCGTGTACATGATATAGTGCTCAAGTTTATCATTTCCTTGTCAACTGAAGAAAATTTTGTTACAATATTAAATAGTCAGCATCACCTAAATCTATCAAACAAGATCCGTCGGTTATCCCTCCAAGACAACAAGGATGAACGTACAGTACCTCAGGCAACCACAAACCTGTCCCATGTGAGGTCACTTACTGTATTCTGGCATGCTATTGATTTTAAGCTGCCCCTTTCAAGCTTTCAAGTTTTGCGTGTCTTGGATTTAGAAGATTGCAGTAGTCATAACATTAAGGATATAGGGAATTTGGTTCACTTGAGGTATTTGAGGCTAAGTGGTACACATTGTGTTGAGCTTCCAAAAAATATTGGGAATCTACAGTTTTTGGAGACATTGGACATAAAGCGGACAAGAATAAAAGTGCTGCCATCGACTGTAGTTCAGCTAAGACAACTTTTGCGCCTTTATGTTGACACACTGACGAAGCTTCCAGATGGGATTGGGAGTATGAAATCTCTGGATGAGCTCTCAGAAATCGATATCAGCATATATCCAAACCTTACGGAAATGCTGGGCAACCTGTCCAAACTGAGGGTGCTAGAAATTTCGCTCGGTAGTGGTACCTGGGTTAAGAGCTACGAGGAACCATTTGTCAAGTGTCTGTGCAATCTGAAGAAACTCCAAAGTCTTAATATTATTTTTGCACCACCAAATGTGTCTCTGGATTTCATGTTGGAAGTAGCCTGGGCCCCTCAACACCTCCGAAGATTTATGGCATGTGTCAGTCGACAGACTGAACATTTGTTCAGCCTCAGCCCGTCGTCAGAGTCGTCAGCGTTCAGTCCATTCTCCACACTGCCAACGTGGATCGATTCCTCACTCTCCAACCTCGCTGAGTTATTCATCATGGTCAAGAAACTTCGGCAGAAAGATCTTGAAATTCTCGGGGGCTTGCCCGCCCTTAGTTGCCTTGATTTGCATGTGATAGAATCCACAAAAGAAAGCAGGTTTGAGATCACCGCTGGTCATGCTGTAGCATTCCGGTGCCTAGCAACCTTCAGGTTTGTGAGTCACGCAGTGAGGTTGGTGTTCAGACGAGGAGCCATGCGGAGCCTTCAAATGCTGTCCCTTAGTTTCCACCTCTGGTGGACAAAAGAAATTCATGGTGATTGTGACATGGACATGGGCTTAGAGAATCTCATCTCCCTAAAGGTTGTGGAAGTTGGAATCGACTGCGGCGCAGCCTTTGTTTCGGACGTGCAGGCTGCAGAGGCTGCGGTTAGGAATTCAACCAACTTGAATCCCAACCATCCCACCCTTGATTTGAGCAGGCATTTTGAACGACATATGCTATGGGATGTGATAGATATCCCTGAGCCGGAAACAACGAAAGAACTGGTACTAGTTTGGAGTAAACCCTTGTCTTTGCTTTCCTTTTCTTTTCTTTTCTTTTCTTTTCTTCTTGTTTCTCGTTTTTTTGCTTGATTGGTTTGCACTGTCTCAGGCTGGGCTTGCCAAGATTGGGCCTTGCGGTGGAAATGGAGGCAGGCCTCGCGATATCAAGGTGGCACCCCACCGTCTAGAAAGCATAGCAATTTGCAGTGGCATTGTCGTCGATTCACTTTCGTTTTCGTATCGTGACCGTGATGGGCAGCAACACACTGCTGGTCCATGGGGCGGTTACGGCGGGAGTGACCATACGGTGAGCGTGAAATCGTAGACAAAAGTTTTATTCTGGTCCTTGTATAAATACTAGCTCGCTCTATAATCATTTTTCTTTTCTTGCAGATTCAGCTCGGCCCTTCTGAGTTTCTGACGGAACTTTCTGGAACAATCGGTCCATTTCATGGGATACATATTGTTATAACATCGCTTACATTTGTCACCAATGCTAATAGCTATGGGCCTTTTGGAGGAGGAAGAGGAACTACTTTCCACATCCCAGTGCAATGCAATGGCAGCATTGTTGGCTTCTTTGCGCATGCAGGGTGGTACATTGACGCAATTGGGGTCTATGCAAACCCTAAGCTGGACGAAGAAGGGGAGGTACTACTTTCATCCTAATTCACTTTCTTTCTTTCTGTCACTTTCGCTTCTAGTTCTTGCTTGATTGGTTTGCACTCAGGCTGGGCTCGCTAAGATTGGGCCATGGGGTGGAAATGGAGGGATGCCTTGTGACACCGAGGTGGCACCCCATTGTCTGCAAAGCGTGACAATTTGCAGTGGCGGCATCGTCGATTCAATCGCATTTACGTACAGTGACCGCAAAGGACAGCAACACACTGTAGGTCCATGGGGCGGTCATGGCGGGAGCAATTATAAGGTTGGTGTGATCTTAATCAAAGATAGTTCTCTTATAAGCAAGCACTAAGCATACATGGGTAACTTTTGTTTCTTCTATTAATCCATGTCACCTATTAATTAACCACTTGTGCAAACAGCAAGCTTGACTTTAATGAACAAAAGGAGCCAAGCACACAAAATTATAACGGAAGTGTTATACCACACTCGAATGTTTTTTGAAGCAAAACCAGTCGAATTTCTGACTTTTCAATCTTTCTGGAGATTCATGCGCCGTATTCGCCGTCGGCACCTTCCTCCTCTCCGGCGATGCCGTCATCTTTGCGCGCCGCTGCCCCGTGCGATTAGGACTCAAGTTCAACGTTAGGGTTAGAGTTCACCCGAGCCCCCTAGTTTAGAGGGAGGCCGGGGCGGTGCTGGTGGGAGGCGGAGGTGGCGGGGCAACGAGGCGAGGCGGCGGTGGCGCCGCCTCGACCGCGGGCAGGAGGAGGGCGGTGGGCGGGGTAGGCAGTAGGGGTGACATGTCCTGGAGTTCATTAGATGACAGAGGGTGGTGCTGGCAGATTCGGCCGCCGAAGATAGGGAAGAAGGGCGGGGTGGGGGCTTTGATGCCGAATCCAACCAGAGATGGAGAAGGTAAGTGCAGTGAAGAAGGAAGCGGGGGAGGAGATAGCACAGCGGCCTCGCCAGCGCCGCCCCCGGTGCCAAAGAGGAGACATGGGTGGCACGGGGAAGGGCTGTTGGATCGGGCAAGGAGACATGGGCGGCTGGCTGCAGGGATGTGGGGTTAGGGACTTAGGGTTACGAGGGGGAAGTATGTAAAGGAGCCGACGTTAATCCGGGCCTCTGATTTTGTAGTATCTCACATACCAGTATGAGATACTATTATGGAGTGTCATCACCCAATTAAGGAATAAATAATAAAAGTAACAATTGAAATAGCAAGGAAATTAAAACTTTAAGAGTACTTTATTAAAGACTAGTGAAAGCCGAAATAAATGTTTGAAATATGGGACCGGTCCACTTCTAACCAAATCAAGATTAAATGAAATACATGCATGTTACTATCACTCCACTGGCCTTTTACCTGAGAATGGAAAGAGCAAACATGAGATTGAAAAATCTCAGCAAGTATCCAATAATGATCACAAGCAATATATGTAAAGGACAAGTAATGCAAGTAAGTAATTTGACACAAGTCAAGTGTAATGAAACTTGGTTACCGGAAACGCTGATAGGGATCGGAGATCGAGATAACAGGAATGGTGGAATTAAAGGTAATTGTTATTTAGCAAGTTATGGCAATGGCACCGGCGATTACTTTCCACATACCCGATTATATGAGAATAGTCAAGTACGACACTGTCCTAGATTGTATTATTAAGTTTCATGCACCAGCCAGTTCACCCAAAAACTTAAGCTGATGAGGAAAGATAAGCAATTCACTTATACTTCAACACTCTCCCTCACGTGTATGCTCCCTTAGGCCTAATATGTGGAATAGAAGTGGACTACAATTAATTTTTTAATTGCGCCAGCCAGGTCTTGAACTCGAGACCTCTTGGCTCTGATACCATATTAAGTTTCATGCACCAGCCAGTTCACCCAAAAACTTAAGCTGATGAGGAAAGATAGGCAATTTACTTATACTTCAACATGTATAACCGCAGACAGGGTGTAATATCCTAAGTAATGAGAGTGTACAACCCTCCATACGTTACTAGGTAGGTGACAATCTCCCCTATATGTAGGTAACCCCAGGCCAGGCAACCGATATCTTATTAACAGATTATATGATAAGAGCTTAGAGTAACTAGGAAAAGGCTAAGGTAAGATCATGATAAGTGGAAAGATTTGCTAATGTTAGAAACAGAAAGCATAATTCCCGATGTGGAATGATAATTTGGTGATCGAGATCTAGGGATTATTCTAAAAGGAGTAGTAAAGCTTAGTTCACACAAGGGTTATCAACTATCCAACTTTTGTTACGTGATAAGTGGTTATTAGTCAAATTAACAGATATTATATATAAATTCATCATAGCTCACAACATCATACAAGTAATGGTTCATGTTATCAGGAACTAAAACGTAGCTGCCCTAATGCTAACAAAGTGCTAACGGATTAAACCTAAATTAAAACATGTTCCTATGCTACCCCCATCAAAGATTGAAACATTAGTACAAAACCCTAATTAAAGCATGAATTCTAAAACATTAAAATTGTCTAATAAGATTAAAAGCATATAACACAGGTTAACTTAGAACATTATGATACCAATACAATACTAGTAGTATGTGACCAAGCAAGCATTACAATGTAATAATTGTGCTCATAGGTAGTTATGATAGTTAATCATGGAACAAGTGATATGTGAAACAGAGAAGTTACGGCCGTGAGGTATTTACCTTGAGCATGTTTAACGGACTCGCTGCATGAGGGATCAGAGATGCGTAACTACTCGAACGTTCCCCCAAAGGCTGCGTGCGAACCTACAAGATGGAACTGAGACGGATCAAATCAAGGCTACGAAAGACTTATGGAAGGATGAACGGAAGTCCAATCGGCCGGAAGAATTCACGTTCACTAAACCTCCATTGTGCAAATTACCGTTCGGCTGTGCGAACCACGTCTGGCACACAAAACCATAGGACACCGTGCAAATCGTGATTCGGCCGTGCACTCGACCGGCCGAACCACGTGACCGTGGAAAACGGTCACCGATCGTCGGCCACCACCGCCACAACCAGCCAGCCGCCTGCGCCATGCGCCGTGTGCTCGGCTTCGCCAGCCGCGCGGCCAAGCCACCTGCGTTGTCGTCACTTGCACCACGCCGCCCATCGTGCCGTGCCACCCAGGCATCACGGCTGCCTGCACTGCATAGCCGTGTGCCGACCGCCACCAGCCGCCTATGATGCCACACCCGCCATCGGCCAAGGGCCCTGCGCCGCCACACATGAGAGAGAGATCGATTTTCACCTGATGAGAGAGAGGATGGATGCGCGTACGGGAAAGGAGGTGGCTCCTAAATAGACCAGACTAGGGTTTTGCGCTTTGTAGGCCCCTTCCAAAATATCAGGGTGCTACAGATTCTCAATCTAACGGTTGAAAATATTTGACTGATTTCAACCCTTAAAAAACAGTCAAATGTTCTATGGACAGACCCAAATTATAAATAGGGCACAACTTTTCTTCCAAACATGAGAACTCCAAATCCTAAAAGGAAACATTACGGGGCTAGAACCAACTATGATCTATAAATGTTGATTCAAACAGAAACTATGATCTAAACTATTATTTTTCTTTTCTTGCAGTTTCAGCTCGGTCCGTCAGAGTTCTTGACGGGAGTTTCTGGAACAACCGGTCCATTTGGCGCATTACCTAATGTTATAACGTCTCTTATGTTTGTCACCAATGCTCGTAGCTATGGACCTTTTGGAGGAGGAGGAGGAACTCCTTTCCATACTCCACTGCAGAGCAATGGCAGCATTGTTGGTTTCTTTGCGCATGCATCTATGTATGTTGACGCAATTGGTGTCTATGCAAACCCTGAGCTGGAAATAATGAAAGAAGAAGATGTACTAATTTAATAATTTACTCATATTTTGCTTTCTTTCTTTCTTTCTTTCTTTCTTTCTTTTCATTTTCTGTTTTTTGTGATTTTTACTTTATTGGTTTGCACTCAGACTGGGCTTACCAAGATTGGGCCGTGGGGTGGACTAGGGGGGACGACTCATGACATCGATGTGGCACCCCGCCGTCTGGAAAGCGTGACAATTTGCAGTTACATCGTTGTCGATTCACTTGCCTTTTCGTACAGTGACAACAATGGGCAGCAGCACTCTGCAGGTCCATGGGGTGGTCATGGCGGCAGCGATTACACGGTGAGTATGAATCTTAATGAAATTAAGGTAGTTCTCAAAACTAGCAAACATAGACAGGTGCATTTTCTATTTATTCTGTTAAGTGTTAATCCATGTTTCCCATTAATTATCTACTTGTGCAATTAGCTAGCTTGATAATCATTTTCCTTTCTTGCAGATTCAGCTTGGCCCTTCCGAATTTCTGACGAAAGTTTCTGGAACTATTGGCCCATTTGGTGCATTATCTAGTGTTATAACGTCGCTTACAATTGTCACCAATGCTGGTACATATGGGCCTTTTGGAATAGGAGGAGGAATTCCTTTCCACGCTCCAATGCAAAGCAATGGCAGCATCGTCGGTTTCTTTGGCCGCGCAGGGCTGAACGTTGACGCAATCGGTTTCTACATTCGCCCATTGTGACTATAGCCTGTTCCGCATTGTTTTAGTATGAATTCTCACACATATTTTTATGCTATGTTATGTTCTGTTTTTTCTTCTTTTCTAGTTATACCTTTCTTTATCACATCTTCGTTGCTTGGCTGTTTAAGAACATTTATAAGCTGGCTATTGCACATGAAGAACTTTGCTACATAGCTTGTATCTGGGATAATTAAGAATTGGCTGCTGAGCTCTACTTTTGCAGGCTGATTTGTTGGGATTGCAGGGATCCATTGAATTAATTGTGCGAAAATTATGTGTCTCGCCCATCTTTATGATATTTGCACATGGATAATTCACAATATAGTAAACAAATCTGCCTTCATTTATCCTTCATCTTTTTCCATAGCAGTTGCCAGGAAGAAGCTTGTTTTGCCAATATGGTTGCATTACCTGCAATCCTACAAAGCATAAATTGCATGCCTGACATTTTATTGTCGGATCTGTAACTATGACGAGATTCCAGCCAGGCATTTCAAGAAACTATTCTCTTCCTGTTCTACTTAACAATAACGTACTGTATGGTCATAGTATGCAGTGCTTTCATACTGAACACAGAATGTATTAGTTTTCTGATAGTGTGTTGATACGTTTTTAATGTTTTGACAGGGCTAATTGAAATGTATGCAATGCCCCTGGAATGCATGGAGATTAAGCAAAATAACAATGCTAGTGAACTTGTGGCCTTAAGCATGGGAATTATAAAAAGTGCCTCGTGTTTTTCTGCTGCTGCTTCTTTCTTTTTGGGTCCTCGCATATTGTAATCCTTTTTGGTCCAGCTTCAGAGTTTGGATTTGTGAGCTTTCAGCTTTGGTGACATTTCGAGAGCTTGGATTGGTGATCACCCGTCTTTGATGTTTTTTATCTTGTTTTGTACTGCTTCTGAAGCATCCTTAATTTGTACCGATGAACTAAGTCCCGACGAACTCTCTTATCTATTGCGAGGGGACCAGGAGTTGAGAGTTTCAGTCCTGAGCTCCCATTTGCTACATTTTTGTTGCTTCCAATTTAGTCTTACGCATTGAGGTACAATGTCTGTTGCAGTTCCAATCTTGACCTGATGCATGCCTGAAAATGCGCTTGCTTATGTTGTTGCTTAATCCAGAGTTTCACAGGTTGGTGTTATCATGTGCATTGTTACATCTCAATCATATCCATGGTAGTGATTACTTCAAGTTATCGCTTACAAAGAATATGGTTTGGAAAAGTGTGTTCCAGAGTATCCAAAGAAATGTCCATTCTCCTTTCATGGCTATTTCATCTTCATGTCTGGAGAGTGAACAGTGAACAGAACAACCTGTTCCAATGGGCGATGTTGCATGATGCTCTATGCATGATGCTTTGCAGTATCTACTACAGAAAAGAAGGTTCAGCAGGGGAAGAGAAAGAGGAGCATATGAAACTGACAGAATCTAGCAATTTTCAGAACAAGCTGCAATCATTGGTAGCAGACATGCAGAATGGCATGATAAACATGAGTATGTGCACATCAGAAGAACTGAAAGTCACCATCAGATTGCTTATCTATGTCTACAAATTCATGCCATATAACACTTCTACGAGATTTGGAAGCTTCTGAAAAATTTTCCGGTTTGCAAAAACTTTCGGAGGGCAGCGAAAGAGACGAAACGAACGAAATTTCGTCATTTTGGCTAACAATTCGAACGAAATATTCAAACATCATTTGAATTTTAACAAAATTTAACCAAAACTGGACAAATTTCATGAGATTTTGGGTGAAGAGACGCACCTGTTGCTGCTGCTCCCTTTGCACCTGTCGGCCATCTGCTCTTCTTCATCGGGAGAGATTGGGGAGGAAGGGGGAGATGCGCTGCCAGCGAGTGACTACGCTGTGGCTGCTATTGGCTGCTCTGCGCCGCCGAACGGCCGAAGGGGAAATGAGGAACTGGGGATTGGGGAATTATGGATTATAGATCGGGAGAGAGAAGGGGGCTGTGTGGGCGGTGCCTCGGCGACACGCTCGCCAACTCGCCACCTGTAGCAGACAGTGGAGTCTGGAGAGGATGAGGAGGAGGATCTCGAGCAGGAGGCCCTCCCACAACACCGCCGGCGGTGCAATCGGGGCGGCAGCTAGGTTTTTAGGACAATTGGGATCCGGGGAAATGCCCTGCTCGAGAGCATGTCTTACGCCGCTCTACTGGGCTATGGGCTGTAGGCTGCGCTGTGGGAGCATGTAGCCAGCCAGCCGGCCCGTAAAGCATGGCGTGCGAGTCGGCTCCGGCGAAGAAGATGATGCGGCTGCCGCGGGTGGAGGTCGACTGGATCCTCGCCCAGAAGAGAGAGCCCCTCCTGGGCCCCGAGGACTACGAAGACCTGGATAAACATGAATATGCGGACATCATCATCAGAATAGATTGTCACATCAGATCGCTATTCATGAATAGGAGATTTGGGAGCTTCTGAAAAATTCCAGCTTTTGTCCTTGTTTTGAGATCTCAACTTCGGCCCAACATGTCCATGTTGTCTGGTGTCTACATCTGAGTACTCGATTGTTATCCAAAATAGGACTGTAAATGGCGACACACACTGCACTGTCACTGACGACTGGTTTGACACGTTCTCTGCACTGTCACTCATGACTGGTTTGACACGTTGAACGTGAGCAAGGGCTACTTAGTACTCACTGATCGCTTCTCATGGACAATGGGTGAGTGCTTCTATGGTTGATGGCTTTTAAACTAGTGTAAGTGCTTATACGAATGAATTTATTGTAATTATAGACGAAACAGTAAATAATAGGGGCTACGGAGAGAGATTATGTAAACTCAGCAGACCTCTTCCGTTGATCAGCATAGTATTTTATACAAATAGTAAATAATAAGGGCTATGGAGAGAAAGATTATGTAAACTCAACACACCTCTTCCATTGATCAGCATAGTATTTATACAAAATACGTCAGAGGGGGGAGGGAGAGAGATTACAATATACGTGTCCACTAGCACAGGCGCTAGAATAGGTTGTGAAGGTTACAGCAAGGAGCGATCCAAAGGACTCGATCCAGGGTGTTGAGATGCAAGCCAATCGTGATCCCAACGGTGTCATTTGTCTAACAGCCCCCTGCAGATCACTACTACAGAAAGCCTAATACTAGACGCCAAATCACAGACGGATTGACAAAACCGTCTGTGACCGACACTAATACAGACGGTTTTAATTTGGACACCATCTGTGTTGATGGCGTCGGAGAAAACAAGTATCACAGACGGTTCTTACCGATGAACCGTCTGTGATATTTTAGTATCACAGACGGTTTTTATTAAAATCCGTCTGTGATAATCTGGAATTATCACAGACGGTTTTTATTAAAATCCGTCTGTGATAATGGCACTAGACATTTATTGCGCCGCTCAGAACCGCATCTGTCTTCATTTCGATCCAGATCTAGCCGGTGCTGCACTCTTTCGCTCAGGAGGCAAGCTAGGCGATTTCATGCCAATTAATTTGGTGGGAGGAGGCAGAGATTGAGTTTTGAAGATTCATACGTTCCTAGTTGCTCTAGATATGGTTAGTAATGAAATTTATTTTTCTTTGCATTACAATTTAGATCTAAGTTTTGGTGAGTGTTATTGAAGATGGTTTGCATCTACTTGGCCATACATGATCAGTTCTTCCGTCATGTGGGAGGCCAAATTTGTCAAAATTGTTGGTTATATAGCTTCAGCGATCGCTGGGAAAATAGCTGTTGTGTTTATAATATGAATTAAGCTAGTAAAACCTCAATGCATGTAGTATATATGTAGTAATAATTAATTAATTTAATTTTTAATACTAAGTTGTTATATATATACATAACGTAGGACCGAAGCTGGATGTATGTCGCGAACCGTGTGAGTGAAGAGTACATTAATGGCGTGTCTGCTTTTACAAGAGCTGCCGAGGAGGATATGTTGAATAAGGGGGTGAAATATATGTACTGTCCATGCACTGACTGCAAGAATTTAAAGATGTTTAAGAACCGAGGGCAAATTGAAGCGCACTTGATTCGGAGGGGGTTAAAAAAGGGTTATACGTGTTGGACCAGTCATGGCAAAGTTAATGATCATATGCCGCCGAATGACATCGCCAGTGAAGTGAATGATATGATGGCAGATGACATCACCGGTGAAGTGAATGACATGCCGCCAGATGATGTCAATTGTTATTCAGATTTGGATAGGTTGCACGATGACAATCTGGATCAGATGCTTCGTGGTGTAGAAAAGAACTATGATGAGAGAGAGTATATTAAATTCTAGGGCTTGATGGAGGACTCGGAGAAACCTTTGTTCACTTGCTGCAGGTTAAAGTACATGAGGTTGTCAGCCGTGCTTGAACTGTTGAAATTGAAGGCAAGCAACGGTTGGTCCGACAAGAGTTTCACGGCGCTGCTAGGTCTTTTAGCGGACATGCTTCCGGAGGGAAATGAGTTGCCTAAAACCACGTATAAAATCAAGAAGGTTCTTTGTCCATTGGGAATGGAAGTAGAAAGAATACATGCATGTCCGAATGACTGTATCCTCTACCGTAAAGAGTATGCAAACATGCATGTATGTCCGGTGTGCAACACATCCCGATACAAAAATAACGATCAAACAGATGACGGCGAGGGAACAGAGGTGAAGAAAGGACCTCCTGCTAAGGTGGCATGGTATTTTCCTGTAATTCCCCATTTGAAAAGGTTTTTTGCAAATCCAGAGGAGGCAAAACTGCTGCGTTGGCACTCGGAAGAGCACAAGAAGGATGGAATGCTAAGACACCTTGCTAATTCCGCCCAGTGGAGAAACATCGATAAGAGTTTTGTAGACTTCAGTGCAGAACCAAGGAATATAAGGTTTGGACTGAGTACAGATGAAATGAATCCTTTCGGTAGCATGAGCAGCTGACATAGCACATGGCCCGTGACTCTCTGCATCTATAACCTTCCTTCTTGGTTGTGTATGAAGCGAAAGTATATTTTATTGTCGATACTTATCCAAGGGCCAAAGCAACCTAGGAATGATATCGATGTGTACCTAGCACCGTTGGTGGAAGATCTAAAAGTACTGGGTGGAATGAAGGGGTACAGGTATGGGATGCATACAAACGAGAGAACTTCACTTTGCGCTCCTTATTGTTCTGCACCATAAATGATTATCCTGCCCTTGCTAACCTATCGGGCCAGAGTACAAAAGGTGCCAAAGCTTGTACTCATTGTATAGATGGTACTGAGAGTGTGTGGCTGAAACACTCACGCAAAACCGTCTACATGCGTTATCGCCGGTTCCATCGAAGGGCTCACCCATACCGCAAGATAAAGAAACAATTTGACGGAGAGAAGGAAGACGGTTCAGCTCCAAAGCATTTAAGGGGAAAAGATGTTTATGATATGGTTAAGGATTTAGATGTTGTCCTCAGAAAGGGACGTACATTGAGGGCTCATGAGAAGAACACCTAGAAGAAGAGATTAATATTTTGGGACTTACCTTATTGGGAATACCTAGATGTTCGACACTGCATCGACGTCATGCACGTAGAAAAGAATGTATGTGACAGCTTGATTGGTCTCTTACTGAACATTCGTGATAAAACAAAGGACGGCGTCAACACACGGCTTGACTTGGCTGATATGGACATCAGGCCTGAGTTAGCACCGACAAAAATAGATAATGGATGAACGTACCTTCCCCCTGCGTGTTACACTCTATCCAAGGCCGAGAAAACAGAACTGTGCCAGTGCTTACATGGTGTCAAAGTTCCATCTGGTTACTCCGGCAACGTGAAGAAACTTGTTTCGATGCAAGATTTAAAGTTAAATGGCATGAAGTCTCATGATTGTCATGTGCTGATGACACAGATGCTCCCTATCGCAATTAGAAATATGTTGCTGATCAAAGTCCGAGAGACAATCATGAGGCTATGTTATTTCTTTAACACAATTGCTTAGAAGGTCATCGATCTCGAAGAACTAGATGCTCTGCAGAACGAGGTGGTGATGACTCTATGTCATCTTGAAATGTATTTCTCTCCTTCGTTTTTCGATATCATGGTCCATCTCATTGTTCACGTTGTGTGGGAGATAAAAATATGCGGGCCCATATTCCTACGTAGCATGTACCCATTTGAGAGGTTCATGAGAATTCTCAAGTCCTACGTACGGAATCGATCTCAGCCGGAGGGCAGCATCGTCGAAGGTTATGCAAGCGAAGAGGTCATTGAGTTTTGTGTCGATTATATGGCTCAGATTCAACCGATAGGTGTTCCTCAATCTCGTCATGAGGGGAGGCTGAAGGGTATCGGAACTATCGGAAGGAAAGCATTCACTCCAGATATGGACACGTATACTCAAGCCCATTTCACGGTCTTGCAACATATGACTGAAGTGGCGCCTTATGTCGACCAGCATAAGGATGTGCTTCGGCAACAGAATCCAGAGCGGCTGGATGTTTGGATCATAAGACAACACAACAGTCGGTTCAACCAATGGTTGAAGGAACAAATCGCTAGGAGCTCGCCAAGTGAGATGCCGACATGGTTGGCAAAAAAGCCAACATTTATAGTTGTGACATGGTAAGGATATGACATAAATGGGTACACATTCTATACACAGTCTCAGGATGTAATGAGCACTAACCAGAACAGTGGTGTCCACATAGATGCGTTCAGTACCAATGGGTTGAGAAACTCGTACTATGGGTTCATAGAAGAGATTTGGGAGCTCGACTACGTGGTTTTCAAGATCCCCTTATTTCGCTGTCGTTGGGTGCATCTCCCACAGGTGAAGGTTGACAAGTACGGTGTCACTACAGTGGACCTCCAACGTGTCGGGTACAAAGACGAACCATTCATACTCGCCAACCAAGTTGTTCAAGTTTTCTATGTAACCGACCCGGCAAATAAGAAACGTCATGTAGTTCTTCATGGGAAAAGGAGAATTGTCGGAGTAGAGAATGTAGTGGACGAGGAATAAGACAATCAATTTGATGAGTTACCTCCTTTTGGAAATGGCATAAGGGTCGACGACGAACAACGTGACGAAACTAGTTATGTACGCATTGATCATCATGAAGGGCTATTTTTAAAGGAAATAAGCTAGTGGAATGAGAATGTGTGACATATATGTGGGCATTTGCATTTATGTATATAACAATGCATGTATGTGATGTATATGTGAATTAGCATTTATGTATACAACAATGCATGTGTGTTATGTATTTGTGAATTTGCATTTACATATATGTGAAAAATGTGATATATAGGTGAACTTTGAGAATGAGTCATACAAATGTATCTCTATGTTCATTGGGCTGTTGTAAAGAAATACACGCAGCTGTTGTAAAGAAATACACTGTATGAGGTCTTATTGAATGCTGGTTGGTGTTTATATTAATAACTACAGCCATGGGCAAAGACTTACCACAGACGGTTCTCAGTTTAGAACCGTCTGTGATATTTATTATAACAGACGATTCTAAGTTTAGAACTGTCTGTGATAGTTATTATCACAGATGGTTCTAAGTTTAGAACCGTCTGTGATATTGATATCACAAACAATTCTTAAATAGAACCGTCTGTAATAAGCCTTTATATATAACCCCCCGCTAGGGTTTTGCGCGTACAGTTATTAGCAATACCAACCACTTAGTTGCTCTCCCGAGCCCGTTGCCGTCCTCCTCCCTCGGGCCCGTCGCCGCCGCCGTCCCCCCAAGGCTGTCGCCGTCCCCCTCCCTCGGGCCCGTCGCCGCCGCCGTCCCCCTCCCTCGGGCCCGTCGCCGCCGCCGTCCTCCTCCCTCGGGCTTGTCACCGCCGCCGTCCCCCAGTCGCCGCTGCCGTCCCCCCGAGGTAACCTTAAAGGTCTTTAATGGAGTTTTTTCTTTTCTTTTCCTTTTGAAAGACTGTTGTATAGTACCGACTGCTATTAGACGTAGTAGTGGGAAATTATGAATTTGACATATTAGATAGCAGAATTGAATTTTCAGCCTAACTAGGTATACAACTTTTTGTAGTTTGTGAAAATGTAATGTTTTACTATTGTTTCATGTGTAGATAAATAGATATAAAAATATTAAATCTGCTGTCCAAAAGATGATAGATCTTTTTTCTAGGTTAAAAACGGAGGTCTAGATGATTTAATCTGGTCATGTGGCTAGCTAAGAAGTTGTACAAAATTTTGTGTATGTTCCAGAATTGGCATGGTTTGCTAGAATGTGGTTTGGGAATCAAAAGTTATGTTGCTTTTAGTACCGGGATAGTAGGGGTGACTATCTGGTAATAGGGGAGATTTATGGATTTGGAGAGCATATAGGAGTGTTATCGATTAAGTGTTATTTTGTATTACTATTGCTTGCATTGGGTTTGAGCATTTACTGTAGGAGGAGTAACTTCAGGGTTGGTGTCGTTCTCTAATCAACCCGGTCATCGCAACTAGAATGGCAAGTGCATAGTAGAATGATATTTAAGTGTCTTCCTATTTATAAAGTGAAAAAGTCAAGTTGAAAAAGGCTTCGGTAGAAAAGAATTTAAAATGGTATTCCTATTTGATTTAAGTGCAGAATCCATGTTTGAATTTCTAAAATGAGCAAATGGAATGCAAAATTCTTGAACATATTAATATGATCAACAACATTAAAGCGATATGAAGAGATAAAACAGTATCACACAGGCTGCATATAAATGTCATATATTAAATTGTTGTTAAATATATTAATATGATCTTATTGTTGTTAAATCTTACTGTTATGTATATGTATATGTATATAAATGTTGCTAATGAACATAGATATGTATATGTGAATATATGTATACATATATTGGAATTAAATTTAAGTATGTGCTTATACCGCACTATTTACGTATATGCTACATTGTGCTTACTTTTCACATATGAGAAGGCCAACATGCCATCCGCGCATTCTTCAACATCATCGCTGGATGCGTCCGCTCCAAAATCAAAACGCCAAGGAAGAGGGCTATCGAAAAAGCCTGAGGGCCGATTTACCATCACAGAGGTCGACGGATTAGGACCCCTCTCCTTCCTCGCCGAGCAGTATGTGCATTTCGAAGAATGATCGGAATACTTGCACGAGAACGAATTGAGATCACATTTGATTCATGGAAGAGCGTGCTTGGGACTCGGAAACGTGAGCTGCTGACAGAAATTTTGGCATCGTTCGAGATCCCAGAAGAATACCAAGACGCCATGCAACGACAAGCCTTGCTAGCGGCCTGCAAAGCATGGAAGAACTTCAAGAGCACACTTGTCAAGAACTACGTGGAGAAGGATGAAACGCCCTTTCATAAATACACATTCCTGGAACCACAATGGGAAGAGTTCAAGGCGATGAAGACGACCGAAGATTTCAAAAGTGCAAGTGCGACACACAAGGCCCTCCAGGCAAAAAACACACACCCCACAGACTTGGCACAGCTGGGTATGCGGGTAAAATCCCGCAGTGGAGGAGGAAGGACAAACAGGCATCCTGCAAGACACCGCCCCGCCATTTGCCAATATCCCGGATGACCGCGCTCAAAATTAGATTAGAGCAAGGTCATCTACAACGACATCGGGGGACGTCTCCTTTCGAAACCCTGCAGACCAGGAAGTGTCCCACCACTTGGTAAGATATCGATCGAACTATGTAGCTTGTAATTACTCCACAACTTCGTACGAAGTGAAATGACATGTCGTGCTCTTGTAGGAAGCGCTGAGTGTTGAATCTTCCTAGGGATCATTCCAGGGCACAAGGGAGAAGGATATACTCTCCACGGCCCTGGGAAACAAGGAGCACCTGGGTCGTACAAGAGGCATTGGGCTTTACGTTCCTTGGAAACATGGTTTCCAAGATGACTCCGAATTATATCGGCATAGGAAGAGAACCAAAGCCGAGCGTGAGGCACGGCTACGAGAAGAGATCAAGGCATCTCTTAGAGAGGAGCTGGCTGATTATGTCAGAGATGAGATGCGGAGATTTACAGAAAATCAGCAGGCTGCTGCCGCCGCTCCTGTGCTAGCTAGTCCGCCCAACCATCCGAGTAGTTGCGCGTCAAATCCTACAACGAAGAACGAGGCCAGATTTCCTGTGGACGACATCCTGGTAATAATTATTATATCTGGAATGCTTGATCCGTTGATAGGCCTATTAATTGGAGTAGCTAATTTTGTATCGTTATGTAGGACCTACGAAGTGCAAGCTCCAAGTGAGATATGCCTCCGTTGCCTTGTGCACTGCTTGGGGCCTGGCATATCTGTCTACTCAAGGGGTCATGGTGCACCGTCAAGCTTTAGCGCCAGGCTTCGGAAAAGTGTCAGTGGATGGTGTACACGCCAATTTCGAGGTTGTCCCGCTACCGAAGCCCCCAACGACGAGCTCGTGACTCTAGGGCAAGCCATTGGAACCTTCATCCAGTGGCTCAAAAAGCGATATTTGCCTAAAGACTTCTTCACCGGTGGCAGGTCCACAAGGGCAATCTGGACCATATCAGCTACATGCACTGGTGCCATTTTCACAAGGGCAATCTGAACCAGATCAGCTATATGCACTGGTGCCATCTCCACAAGGCCTATCTCCACCACCGCTACCTGCACCGGTGTCATGTTCACGGGTGCTATTCCCGGTGCAGCAACTTCCACCGGTGCTACCTTTACAATCGACCTACAGCCGAGGCAGCAAGGGCAACAAGGGCAAAGCAAACAAGACCGATGATGATATCCCGTACCTATCATTGGCCTGCAAATTTGTGCTTGGCGAGCCGCTGGTTGACCCGGTAACGCGCCTCAAAACCCTACCAATTAGTTGTCTGCAATTACACAAGTGGTATATGGAACAGTCCAATAAGCCTGAGGGAGAACGGCGCTCAGGTATCACTGTCAAATTCGGGCCGGATCATTTACAGCACAATATTCAAGATTGTGTCTTCGTGGTGACCTTTGAAGATTTATTTGATCTTTTCACGCTCAACGCTCTTGAAGCCTCACTCATTCGATGCTGGACGTTGTAAGTGTGTACAATCATAGTCTCCGTTCATGTCATACCGATAAATGTCATATATAATTTGTTATTTTCGTGTGTGTGTGTAGACACATGGTGACTAAAGCTAGATCAACCAAATCATCGGTTGGTTTCTTGGACCCACACTTGGTCGCCATGCATACCATCAACGAGGATACACCTTCGTCGAGAGGTACATTGCAGCAGCACTGTTGGCTTACCGCGATAAGGAATATGTACTTATGCCCTACAAACAGGAGTATCATTGGATTTTAATAGTAATTGTACCAAAATAGAACTAGACAATAAACCTTGATTCCCTAAGTAAGAATAAAACGGACTACACAGTTGTCAGCCAAGTAATCGATAGGTAAGTACATTTTCTCCATACATACCTATATTGTACTCTTTCTTTCCTTCCGAATGACTAAGGTCAACTTATTCGAATCATGTAGGGTGTTCGTGATGTACGTTGCAAAGGCAGGTGTCTCGACGCAAGGGGCCAAAGGCCTGACACATGTTCAAAAATTTAAGGTATTTGCTATTACACATTAATTAATCATATGCAACAGTTGGTAGTAATGCCTCTTGAATTAACACATTCCATTTTTTGCAGTGCCACCAGCAGTCGCCGGGCAACACATGTGGATTCTACGTTTGCTACCATATGAATCTACTCCTCGATTCCTCGAGGATCACCAATTCTAAGGTTTGTCAATCTTCCCATAATTACTTCATACTTATCAGGTTATATATATACGCAAATTGATATTCCTATCGACAGGCTACGTCCATCCCGTCAACTGCATTGAAACAGCCCGACCTTTCACAAATTAGAGGAGAGTGCGCGTACTTTTTGGTGGCTAGAGTCATAAACTCAGATGGAGAGTTCCACAACGTACAATGATTTTTTTATTGCTCTTATCACTCCGGAGTCGAGGTCTCATGAAAGGAACAGATCCATAATCAACGAACTTGTCAGGCTGCAGAAGCAATACTTAGATGGCAATCATGCACCATCCAAATTTTGTTTGTGCAGCCTGACAAGTTCATCGATTATGGATCTATTCCTTTCGTGAGACCTCGATTCCGGAGTGATAGAGTAATAAAAAAAATGCAATGTTACCATCTAAGTGCAAATGCAATGTACATATTTTGTAATTGTGTATTTGTTAATGGATATTTTATTTCATTTCAATTAATTGATTTGCGAAATGGATGTTTTATGTTTGTGAAATGAAGTGCGATGTGAATTGGATGTTTTATGTTTATGAAATGAATTGAGATGTGAATTGGATGTTTTATGTTTGTGAAATGAATTGAGATGTGAATTGTATGTATACATGTACATGTTGATCTGCTTTTTCAGAGGGCATGGCTAGCATTTCCTGAGGCTAGCCAATAAACAGAAATAGATTTAGGGGTAGAAAAGAATATCACAGATGGTTTGTAACTAAAACCAGTCTGTGATAGCTGATAATCATAGACGGTTTGTAAGTAAAAACCGTCTATGATAGGCGATAATCATAGACGGTTTGCAAGTAAAAACCGTCTATGATATATCAATATCACAGACGGTTTTTCACTAAAACCCGTCTGTGATAGCTGATAATCATAGACGGTTTTTTAGTTAAAAACCGTCTGTGATTATCACTATCATAGACGGTTTTTACTTACAAACCGTCTGTGATTATCAGCTATCTCAGACGGTTTTTGGTTACAAACCGTCTATGATATTTACACCACAGACGGTTCAAAAATCGTCTGTGATAACCTTCGATTATCACTGACCCATAAATTCAGACGGTTCAGAAAACCGTCCGTGATGACGTTTCTGAACCGTCTGTAATACAATTTTCTGTAGTAGTGGATTGAACGTCGTTCTCCTGAACGTGCAAGTTGTCCCAAAAGTCGTAGAACAAGTACATAGGAGCCCCTTCATAAGATATCAGCGTATTGAGATGTCGTCAGTACATGAAGAACCCGCACCTCACCAAGTGCGACACGGTCACGTATAAAATGCAGGTCGATCTCCATGTGTTTTGTCTGTTGATGTTGTACGGGATTAGTAGACAAATACATGGCACCGACATTATCACAATAAACAACGATAGCACGTGTAGGTGGACAATGCAGCTGATGAAGGAGTTGGTGGAGCCAGCATGACTCAGCAATAGAATGAGTCACCGCTCTATACTCGACTTCCGCACTAGATTGGATGACTATTTGTTGCCACTTTGAGGACCATGACACGAGATAATCACCCAAGAAGATGCAAAAATCGGATGTAGATTTGCGGGTATTGGGACACCTTGCCCAATCTACATCCGACTAGGCAATCAAATCATGTATGGAGGATTTGTAGAGCTGCAATCCGAAGTGGGCAGTCCCTTTGAGGTACCGTAGGACACACTTCACCAGCTGAAAGTGGTGATCTTGTGAAGCATGCATGAAAAGACAAATTTGCTGAAATGCATATGAGACACCAGGACGTGTTAAGGTGAGGTATTGAAGGGCTTTAGTGAGGCTTCGATAGAGAGTGGGGTCCTCGAAAGGAATGCTGCCTTGGCCTAATAGTTTGCAGCAAGTATCTTGTTGTAAATAATGCGGTATAAGTATAAATTTGTATTTAATTCCAGCATAATTAAGAATTATCAAAGCATATTTCCAGCACAATATAAATGACACAAATTGCATGTAAACATGTAATTCTACCATGTCATTTATATAAGAACATATATTTATCATATGAATCAAAATCACAGTTGGAATATACATATAAACATTCTCCTGAACATTGAAACAGCTAGCATATAGCAAGAATGTTTAATTATTGATTAGAGCTCTCAGATGTAGGGTTACACGAGATATACACTTGGCCATCCCACTACCGTGGTCTATACTCTTCACTAATTGAATATGACAAGAGTGATTCAAACTTGAGCTCTCAAGAATACTTTGGCAATTTTAAATTCAAATTAATAGCAGTATAAACTTTCAGTCAGATACAGGACACAGACAATGTAATCACCAACAACACCTTTAGTTAATCAAGCTACTTGATATACTAACAAAGAGAAGATCACAAATCTATCAAGTTATGCAACAAGCCGAATTGGCTAACAAAGGTGTATGAATCAAGATTACAGGGTAAATTCTAAAAGAAATTAACTGCAAGACAAAGAGCCAACTACTGATAGCAATAATGATCTAGAGCTAAAGTTTAGACATTCAATCTCAGTATTAGACCACATTTATCCTCATTGAGCTTACACTGAGCCACAAGCAAACTATGTCTCCTAGTATTAGAGCATGTAACAGAGAACAAAGAACTAGTACAGCTCACACAGTTTGTAGTAAGAGGAGCAAAAAAAACTCATTGTGCAGACGGCACTCAAAGTTGTCCAGAAGCGAATCAAACCGGTGAAGATCAACAAGAACCTAGCAAGGCACACCTGAGGGTGCTGTCCCAGAAAACCTAGCACCCCTTTGTGCTGCCGCAGAAGAAGAGTGCGGTTGATGGAGATACAATGCCCACTCCAACCTTGGTTAGCCGATACAGGAGTCAAAGGTTGGAGTTGATGCCGCACGAGACCAACGAGAGCTCTAGCCGAGGACGCTTGTGAACACCAAGAACAAGTACGAGCCAAATCAACCTTTAGAGTTAAACCCCCACACCATTCCTCTTGGCCAGATCCAAGAAAAGGCTCAAGGAAACCGCATGGGGAAAACCCTAGATCGGTGATTTGAGCTCCTCAGCCGACAGCGACAGGAAGAAAACCAGTCGACGGCTCCAAAGACTCAAGATCGAAGGTCTACTGAGGGAGATTTTATATCAAAAGGAGAGAACTCACTGTTGCTTCCAGTCACCAAAGAGAGGGAGATGGCATATATAGGGGAGCGGGGCGGAGGTGGGCAGGCTACAGCCTCAGCTAGCGCTGAAACGCTCGCACCGGTGATGCCTCTATCACCACCACCGCCACTTGACTCGGCCTTCATTAAGAGCTAACGCTCAACCTTCCGTATAGAAAGAACACTGCAGCTAATGAGACCCGTTAGGTGTGCTCTCTAATCCCACACAGTTTGTTGTCCGAGAGCCTAGTTCACAGGATCTCCGATCTTTTAGGATAGGTTACCTAGCCTTTACATGGGTATGAGCCCCATTCCCTGAGATGCTGCAAGGATGGCCTTCCGTGACAATCCTTTAGTGAAAGGATCTGCCAAGTTCCTTTCAGACTGGATGTATTCTATAGAAATAACACCCATATCTCTGGCATGCCTTATCGACTTAAGTCGCCTCTTTTTGTATTTTGAGGACTTCATATTATCCTTCCTACTCTTCGCCTTAACCAGAACGGTTTGGTTATCGCAGTAGGTCAATATGGCTGGAATAGGCTTTTCTAGCACAGGCAGGTCAGAAAAAGGAGTTCTCTAATCCATTCTGCCTCTACAACCGCTAAATCAAGTGCTACTAACTCAGCGTCCATGGTGGATCGTGTAAGAATAGTCTGTTTTGAAGACTTCCATGAAACAACCCCACCTGCTAGAGTGAATACATAGCCACTCGTAGCCTTCATGTCATCCGAGTCACTGATCTAATTAGAATCACTGAATCCTTCTAAGACTACCGGATGGCCAGAATAATATATTCCCAAATTTGAGGTCCCCTTCAAGTATCTAAGTACTCTTTCTAGTGTAATCCAATGATCATCTCCTAGATTGGAGTATAACGACTCAATCTGCTTACAGCACATGAGATATCTGGCCTCATTGCACTAGTTAGGTACATCAAGGATCATATTATTTAAGAATATTTAAGCTGATCCTTCCCATGCCCAGTGTTCTTATGTAGCTTTGCATTGGACATAAGGTGTGGCTACTAGCTTACAGTTCATAAATCCAAATCTGGTTAGGACCTTCCACCACATAATTGGGGGTCTGAGGTATCTCACACACACGGTCGGATTTGGCTTTCTCAGTGGGGATATTGAGCAGATTTATGCAAGCACCTAAGGAGTCACACCTTCAAGCAGTCAAGCAAGTCCTGAGGTATGTAAAGGGCACCATCAACTCTTGTTTGGAGTATACGAGAGGAGGTGAAGGACTCTTGACAGGCTACATCAATAGTGATCTTGCTGGAGATGTGGTGTAGAGACCCGAATATGCAAATCCGGACTCTCCTGTGTATTCTGCACTAGTCCAGGATCAGGCTAGTGCACACAGTATGAACAAAGATAAATATCATCCACATCACGATATTCTAAGGAAAAACCAAATTATATTGATAATTATCAGAGTACGACCTTATGGTCAAGCTTACAATAGACTAGACCGAAGGGCTTAACAAAAACTAGCAGCGGAAATCCAAAAGAAAGCACAGCAGCCAATCGACACGCCCACAGGCTATCGAGTGGAGAACGAAGCCTAATCCGCGAAGACGTCGAAGTGCTCTCCTTCTGGAACCTCCTGCTGGTGATACTCCTCCTCCTCAACTGAGCAACAGGGGCATAAAGCCGTGAGTACATTGGTACTCAGCAAGTCGTTTGTAACAAATGAATGCAATATAATATGCAGAGCTTAACAATGGATGGCTGAAAGGTTAATTTTGCATAAAGCAACAATTTAAAGTAAATACAATAAGTAGATTGAAAAGAAATTTTAACAAAAGACATTAAATAAATAATCAAAGGAATTGAATATAACCACAAGTGAACTGACCATTCACTCAAGGAATCCACCATGAACCAAGATCCATGAAATGAACACCCGGGAACTAACCATTCACTTCCCAACTTAACCCAACCAGGCTTTTAGGAAAACTCTACCCCTCGTGTGAAATCACCGAGCATTGTCCATGACCGAGGACACGGCTATTCGAATAGTTTTACACTCTGCAGAGGTTGCACAACTGTACCCACACGATGTGATTAGCCTCGCGCTAAGGAAATCACAACAAGGCTTTTACAATGATCCATCTCCACCTGATCCCACTCGCTAAGGTTTCGCCTCTCACCCCCTCTTGCGCCACAACAACATCAGTAGTAAAACCAAAGTGGAGACTTCACAAATTATTATGCCAGGTCTATCCCATACTAGACATGTGGTTTGCACGATTAAGCTCAGATCAATGGCGCACAAAGTTAAGTCCTTAAGAGTTACCCAGGCGAAGCATCCACATCCCATGTGCCTCTCGCACCTCCTTTACTGCACGATCAATCGCCCAAGTGAAAACCAATTTTTGTATAACCACCGCCAATGACGCACCAACGTCACGGCACAAATTTTATAACAGTGGCACCAACCACGATTCAATATCTCATTAAGTCAAATTAATTAATCACATGTGATGATGAACCCTTTCGCACAATAAGCAAGGCTAAGCATTCTAATCGTACCAACCCAATGTGACAAATAACATAGCATCACTAATTAAATTCCCAACCTAAAGTGACAATGGCATCAAGGTATTCCAAAATATCAAGGAGGGAAATAACCAATTGGGACGATAACTACCAATACAAGGGTTTGAATAAAAATAGCGATGCAAGATAATTTAAAACAAAATAATTAAATAATAGATTGCAAACTGGGTTCAACATGATCAAAGGACACGACTTGCCTTGGCCTTGCTCAGCTGAGGGCTCTTGATCTTCAAATCCAACTTCCGCTCCCTCGAACACGTGATCTAACGAGAAAGCGCATCGAAAAGACAAAAAGAAATCAAATAAAATTCAAAAGAACTCCAAAAACTTTCAAACCTGAACCAAAAGGAAGAGCTCAATTTTAGATGAATTTAGGAAAAAGAATCGGGTCAATCGGAGCTAGGACGAGGAAGAACGGGCCTCTGGAAAATTGGATCTAAAGAAAATCGGGGAAAAAGGAAAAGTGCACTGTGCTGTGGACCGGGCGCACGGGAGAACGGGTCTACGGTGAACTCGGCGCACGAAACAGTGCGGCTGACTGGGCTGCTGGCGCAGGCGGCGGAGCTGACGTGGCGACCACGTGGCAGGACACGTGTGCGCACGAGCTGACGTGGCGGCTGACTAAGCAGGGTGACGTGTCATGCTGACGTGGCAGATGACGTGGCACCTGGGACGGCTCGGCTGCTGACGTGGCATACCACGTCGGATCTAGGGCTGACGGGTCGGCTTGCGTGGCATGCTGACTGGGCAGGGTGACGTGGCTCATGGCGCACGGGTCTACGGGGCTCGGCTGACGGGTGGGCCCGGCTTGCCAGAGACTCGGTGCACGGCGGACTCGGTGCGCGGGAAGGTGAAGGGGCGCGGATGCTGGCGTCAGCACTGACGCGGCGGTGCGGGGACCGAGGGGACGCGGGGTGGAGCGGCCGACGGGGTTCAGGCGGCGGGGTCTGGGCAGCGGCGGCGGCTGGCCGGCGAGGGGATCCGGGACGGCGGCGGGGCTCACCGGCGGCGACGACGACGGCGACGACGACGGCGGCGGGAGGCGGCGAGGCTCACCGGCGACGGCGGCGAGGACGGCAGCGGGGCTCACCGGCGGCGAACGACGGCGAGCGGCGGCGGCGCACACGGGCGACGACGTCAGACGGGCGCGGCGCACGGGCGTCGGCGGCGGTGAGTGGCGGCGGAGGCGGCGGCTCGGGACGGCGAGGAAGCTCAGGGGTCGGCCGGTTTTATACCCGGCTCCCGAGGTGTCCGGATGGAAGACGGCGGCGGAAAAAACGGAAGGCGGCGGCAGCGTCCCGATCGGAGACGGGGACGAAGAGTCCGGGTCGGAGATGATTCCGACAGGTGGGCCCCACCTGTCGGTGGCGCGGGCAAGCGGGCGGCCGGGATGCGGGGGCGCGGGCGCGGAGAGCGGCGGATGACGACCACGTGGCGACCATCGCACGGAGGGGAGCGGGCGCGGGCGCGAGCGCGGATGCGCGACGCGTGGCGCGGGCGAGGCAGGCTGGGCCGGCTGGTGGGTTTCGGCCCACTGGCCGGTTTGGAATTTTCTGGGGTTTTTCTTTTTCAGAAATTCATTTAATTCGTTTAGAGCTCTAGAAAATAGCAAATAAATCCAGAAAAATCCAGAAAAATTCCAATAAATTCCCTGAGACACAAGGAACTCAAATAAAATACTTTTGGCAAATGTTCATGTTCAGATTAATCATATTAAATCCTTTTAATTTAATAAAATTCCAATTAAGCTTTAATTAATTCCAGAAAAATTCAAATGGTGAATTTTATTTTAAAAGCTTCAAAAAGGCTCTGAAAATCAGGATGTTACAAACCTCCCCCCTTAAACGGAATCTCGACCCCGAGATTCAGGCTCACTAAAAGAATAGGTTACCAGGTGCGACTTCGGAGACGACGTGGTTGAGGCTTCCCTTTGCAACGCTCTGAGGTATTTGGCGTCCTTGTCCTGACGATGATCCATGGCTTGCTCCTGGAGTTTTGGCAGGGGTACTTCCAAGATTGAACGGAATTGGCGTGATTCCTTGACGCTTCTGCGGACACGTGCGAGCGAAATGACCTGGTTCATGGCACTTGTAGCAAGTGACTGATGCTGTAGGGTTGACATTCTCCCGTTGCTGATTAATTGGCTGAGGCCCAGACAAGAACTGGCGAGGGGCTGGTGCGGGGGTTTTGAATCCTGACTGCTGAGGGACTCGGGCTGGCTGATATGTGCTGAGACGAGCCCTCTGAGCCTGAGGCATCTGAGATCCTTGCTGCATCACCCTTCTTTTGCGGGACTCCTCCAGCTCGTGACGGCTTTCCTCAATGAGCATCGCCTTATCCACCATGTTTTGGAAGCTGGCATAGTCGTTTCCCACTACTTGAACTTTCAATCCCGGGTTCAATCCCCTCTTGAACCTCTTCTGACGGGCATCATCCGTGGCGACATCCTCTGGTGCATAGCGAGCTAACTGAGTGAACTTGTTGAGATATTCACTTACTGACATACTCCCTTGATATAGCTCACGAAATTCCTCCTTCTTCATCTCGATCACTCCATCCAAGATATGAGCGTGTCGAAATGCTGCTGTGAACTCAGCCCACGTGATGTTGTCTTGATCCTCATGAGCGGCACAGTAGTTCTCCCACCATTCTGCGGCGGCTCCCTCTAGCTAGTGGGTAGCGTACAACACTTTCTCACGATCGGTGCACTGAGCAAGGTTTAGCTTCTTTTCCACTGAACGAATCCAATCATCTGCTTCCAAAGGCTCAGATGAATCAGAATAAGTTGGCGGTCTAGTCCTCATGAATTCTGCAAATCTGGATGACGAACGATTTGGCTGAGGTGCAAAGGCTGCCTGATGTTGTTGGTTCATCATATTGGTTAAATTCTGCATCATTGTATTCATGAGTTGAGTTTGAGCTGCCATGAACTGACTCAAGGTCGGATCTAGGCCCATTGGAGTTGCTTGTGGTCCCGGAGTTGCCTGGTTTGTGTTACTGTCCTCTGGGTCTTGGTTCATCTGACTGCGTCTTGCTGTGTTCCGAGTGTCAACCATTTCTACTCTGCTCTGAAAGAAAGATCACTTGCTGAGAACTGACTCTTCAAGGCTCAATAGATAAGAGGGAAAAGTAAAAGGTAAGTGGTAAACTCGTCTAAGGGGGATAACTAGTGGCAACCCTAAACTAAGCAAACACTTAGCCGAAAAGGCTAACAAAAGAAGCAATAAACTCCACAAAAAGACTTTTGACATGACTGCATCATAATGCTAGAAGCAAAACTGCAGCTCACATCACACCCAACGGCAAATAAGAAGCAAAACGTTCTATACGATGCTAAAACTATAACAGGGTTCAAATCTAATGGCTCCTAATCTTCACGGAAAGCTCCAATCTTGTCTTGACATATTGGGTGTTCCCTTGATCTCGACTTCTCAGCATAGCTTGAAGGATTCCATGTCAACTTTCACTTTGATTGAGGGACACTCGAGACATCTATAGACTTTATAGGGATAAGAAGTCAAATTGAATTTCGAAACCAAGTTCTCAGAGGAGACAAGGAGCAAGAATCCTAAGAACGAGGTAAGAATCAAGAATTACTAGACAATCATTTGGTTGATTTGATTTAGAAAATAAATTTTGAAAACTTGACTAATTCGACCATTCTAACTAGGGCTTCGTCCTACAGTCGATATAGCTCTGATACCATCTCTGTAGAGACCCGAATATGCAAATCCGGACTCTCCTGTGTATTCTGCACTAGTCCAGGATCACGCTAGTGCACACAGTATGAACAAAGATAAATATCATCCACATCACGATATTCTAAGGAAAAACCAAATTATATTGATAATTATCAGAGTACGACCTTATGGTCAACCTTACAATAGACTAGCCCGAAGGGCTTAACAAAAACTAGCAGCGGAAATCCAAAAGAAAGCGCAGCAGCCAATCGACACGCCCACAGGCTATCAAGTAGAGAACGAAGCCTAATCCGCGAAGACGTCGAAGTACTCTCCTTCTGGAACCACCTGCTGGTGATACTCCTCCTCCTCAACTGAGCAACAGGGGCATAAAGCCGTGAGTACATTGGTACTCAGCAAGTCGTTTGTAACAAATGAATGCAATATAATATGCAGAGCTTAACAATGGATGGCTGAAAGGTTAATTTTGCATAAAGC
Organism: Dendrocalamus latiflorus; assembly: GCA_017311315.1. NCBI lineage: Eukaryota > Viridiplantae > Streptophyta > Magnoliopsida > Poales > Poaceae > Dendrocalamus > Dendrocalamus latiflorus. Next base: position 26,465,543 of record CM029642.1, read on the forward strand.
AACAATTTAAAGTAAATACAATAAGTAGATTGAAAAGAAATTTTAACAAAAGACATTAAATAAATAATCAAAGGAATTGAATATAACCACAAGTGAACTGACCATTCACTCAAGGAATCCACCATGAACCAAGATCCATGAAATGAACACCCGGGAACTAACCATTCACTTCCCAACTTAACCCAACCAGGCTTTTAGGAAAACTCTACCCCTCGTGTGAAATCACCGAGCATTGTCCATGACCGAGGACACGGCTATTCGAATAGTTTTACACTCTGCAGAGGTTGCACAACTGTACCCACACGATGTGATTAGCCTCGCGCTAAGGAAATCACAACAAGGCTTTTACAATGATCCATCTCCACCTGATCCCACTCGCTAAGGTTTCGCCTCTCACCCCCTCTTGCGCCACAACAACATCAGTAGTAAAACCAAAGTGGAGACTTCACAAATTATTATGCCAGGTCTATCCCATACTAGACATGTGGTTTGCACGATTAAGCTCAGATCAATGGCGCACAAAGTTAAGTCCTTAAGAGTTACCCAGGCGAAGCATCCACATCCCATGTGCCTCTCGCACCTCCTTTACTGCACGATCAATCGCCCAAGTGAAAACCAATTTTTGTATAACCACCGCCAATGACGCACCAACGTCACGGCACAAATTTTATAACAGTGGCACCAACCACGATTCAATATCTCATTAAGTCAAATTAATTAATCACATGTGATGATGAACCCTTTCGCACAATAAGCAAGGCTAAGCATTCTAATCGTACCAACCCAATGTGACAAATAACATAGCATCACTAATTAAATTCCCAACCTAAAGTGACAATGGCATCAAGGTATTCCAAAATATCAAGGAGGGAAATAACCAATTGGGACGATAACTACCAATACAAGGGTTTGAATAAAAATAGCGATGCAAGATAATTTAAAACAAAATAATTAAATAATAGATTGCAAACTGGGTTCAACATGATCAAAGGACACGACTTGCCTTGGCCTTGCTCAGCTGAGGGCTCTTGATCTTCAAATCCAACTTCCGCTCCCTCGAACACGTGATCTAACGAGAAAGCGCATCGAAAAGACAAAAAGAAATCAAATAAAATTCAAAAGAACTCCAAAAACTTTCAAACCTGAACCAAAAGGAAGAGCTCAATTTTAGATGAATTTAGGAAAAAGAATCGGGTCAATCGGAGCTAGGACGAGGAAGAACGGGCCTCTGGAAAATTGGATCTAAAGAAAATCGGGGAAAAAGGAAAAGTGCACTGTGCTGTGGACCGGGCGCACGGGAGAACGGGTCTACGGTGAACTCGGCGCACGAAACAGTGCGGCTGACTGGGCTGCTGGCGCAGGCGGCGGAGCTGACGTGGCGACCACGTGGCAGGACACGTGTGCGCACGAGCTGACGTGGCGGCTGACTAAGCAGGGTGACGTGTCATGCTGACGTGGCAGATGACGTGGCACCTGGGACGGCTCGGCTGCTGACGTGGCATACCACGTCGGATCTAGGGCTGACGGGTCGGCTTGCGTGGCATGCTGACTGGGCAGGGTGACGTGGCTCATGGCGCACGGGTCTACGGGGCTCGGCTGACGGGTGGGCCCGGCTTGCCAGAGACTCGGTGCACGGCGGACTCGGTGCGCGGGAAGGTGAAGGGGCGCGGATGCTGGCGTCAGCACTGACGCGGCGGTGCGGGGACCGAGGGGACGCGGGGTGGAGCGGCCGACGGGGTTCAGGCGGCGGGGTCTGGGCAGCGGCGGCGGCTGGCCGGCGAGGGGATCCGGGACGGCGGCGGGGCTCACCGGCGGCGACGACGACGGCGACGACGACGGCGGCGGGAGGCGGCGAGGCTCACCGGCGACGGCGGCGAGGACGGCAGCGGGGCTCACCGGCGGCGAACGACGGCGAGCGGCGGCGGCGCACACGGGCGACGACGTCAGACGGGCGCGGCGCACGGGCGTCGGCGGCGGTGAGTGGCGGCGGAGGCGGCGGCTCGGGACGGCGAGGAAGCTCAGGGGTCGGCCGGTTTTATACCCGGCTCCCGAGGTGTCCGGATGGAAGACGGCGGCGGAAAAACGGAAGGCAGCGGCAGCGTCCCGATCGGAGACGGGGACGAAGAGTCCGGGTCGGAGATGATTCCGACAGGTGGGCCCCACCTGTCGGTGGCGCGGGCAAGCGGGCGGCCGGGATGCGGGGGCGCGGGCGCGGAGAGCGGCGGATGACGACCACGTGGCGACCATCGCACGGAGGGGAGCGGGCGCGGGCGCGAGCGCGGATGCGCGACGCGTGGCGCGGGCGAGGCAGGCTGGGCCGGCTGGTGGGTTTCGGCCCACTGGCCGGTTTGGAATTTTCTGGGGTTTTTCTTTTTCAGAAATTCATTTAATTCGTTTAGAGCTCTAGAAAATAGCAAATAAATCCAGAAAAATCCAGAAAAATTCCAATAAATTCCCTGAGACACAAGGAACTCAAATAAAATACTTTTGGCAAATGTTCATGTTCAGATTAATCATATTAAATCCTTTTAATTTAATAAAATTCCAATTAAGCTTTAATTAATTCCAGAAAAATTCAAATGGTGAATTTTATTTTAAAAGCTTCAAAAAGGCTCTGAAAATCAGGATGTTACAAACCTCCCCCCTTAAACGGAATCTCGACCCCGAGATTCAGGCTCACTAAAAGAATAGGTTACCAGGTGCGACTTCGGAGACGACGTGGTTGAGGCTTCCCTTTGCAACGCTCTGAGGTATTTGGCGTCCTTGTCCTGACGATGATCCATGGCTTGCTCCTGGAGTTTTGGCAGGGGTACTTCCAAGATTGAACGGAATTGGCGTGATTCCTTGACGCTTCTGCGGACACGTGCGAGCGAAATGACCTGGTTCATGGCACTTGTAGCAAGTGACTGATGCTGTAGGGTTGACATTCTCCCGTTGCTGATTAATTGGCTGAGGCCCAGACAAGAACTGGCGAGGGGCTGGTGCGGGGGTTTTGAATCCTGACTGCTGAGGGACTCGGGCTGGCTGATATGTGCTGAGACGAGCCCTCTGAGCCTGAGGCATCTGAGATCCTTGCTGCATCACCCTTCTTTTGCGGGACTCCTCCAGCTCGTGACGGCTTTCCTCAATGAGCATCGCCTTATCCACCATGTTTTGGAAGCTGGCATAGTCGTTTCCCACTACTTGAACTTTCAATCCCGGGTTCAATCCCCTCTTGAACCTCTTCTGACGGGCATCATCCGTGGCGACATCCTCTGGTGCATAGCGAGCTAACTGAGTGAACTTGTTGAGATATTCACTTACTGACATACTCCCTTGATATAGCTCACGAAATTCCTCCTTCTTCATCTCGATCACTCCATCCAAGATATGAGCGTGTCGAAATGCTGCTGTGAACTCAGCCCACGTGATGTTGTCTTGATCCTCATGAGCGGCACAGTAGTTCTCCCACCATTCTGCGGCGGCTCCCTCTAGCTAGTGGGTAGCGTACAACACTTTCTCACGATCGGTGCACTGAGCAAGGTTTAGCTTCTTTTCCACTGAACGAATCCAATCATCTGCTTCCAAAGGCTCAGATGAATCAGAATAAGTTGGCGGTCTAGTCCTCATGAATTCTGCAAATCTGGATGACGAACGATTTGGCTGAGGTGCAAAGGCTGCCTGATGTTGTTGGTTCATCATATTGGTTAAATTCTGCATCATTGTATTCATGAGTTGAGTTTGAGCTGCCATGAACTGACTCAAGGTCGGATCTAGGCCCATTGGAGTTGCTTGTGGTCCCGGAGTTGCCTGGTTTGTGTTACTGTCCTCTGGGTCTTGGTTCATCTGACTGCGTCCTGCTGTGTTCCGAGTGTCAACCATTTCTACTCTGCTCTGAAAGAAAGATCACTTGCTGAGAACTGACTCTTCAAGGCTCAATAGATAAGAGGGAAAAGTAAAAGGTAAGTGGTAAACTCGTCTAAGGGGGATAACTAGTGGCAACCCTAAACTAAGCAAACACTTAGCCGAAAAGGCTAACAAAAGAAGCAATAAACTCCACAAAAAGACTTTTGACATGACTGCATCATAATGCTAGAAGCAAAACTGCAGCTCACATCACACCCAACGGCAAATAAGAAGCAAAACGTTCTATACGATGCTAAAACTATAACAGGGTTCAAATCTAATGGCTCCTAATCTTCACGGAAAGCTCCAATCTTGTCTTGACATATTGGGTGTTCCCTTGATCTCGACTTCTCAGCATAGCTTGAAGGATTCCATGTCAACTTTCACTTTGATTGAGGGACACTCGAGACATCTATAGACTTTATAGGGATAAGAAGTCAAATTGAATTTCGAAACCAAGTTCTCAGAGGAGACAAGGAGCAAGAATCCTAAGAACGAGGTAAGAATCAAGAATTACTAGACAATCATTTGGTTGATTTGATTTAGAAAATAAATTTTGAAAACTTGACTAATTCGACCATTCTAACTAGGGCTTCGTCCTACAGTCGATATAGCTCTGATACCATCTCTGTAGAGACCCGAATATGCAAATCCGGACTCTCCTGTGTATTCTGCACTAGTCCAGGATCACGCTAGTGCACACAGTATGAACAAAGATAAATATCATCCACATCACGATATTCTAAGGAAAAACCAAATTATATTGATAATTATCAGAGTACGACCTTATGGTCAACCTTACAATAGACTAGCCCGAAGGGCTTAACAAAAACTAGCAGCGGAAATCCAAAAGAAAGCGCAGCAGCCAATCGACACGCCCACAGGCTATCAAGTAGAGAACGAAGCCTAATCCGCGAAGACGTCGAAGTACTCTCCTTCTGGAACCACCTGCTGGTGATACTCCTCCTCCTCAACTGAGCAACAGGGGCATAAAGCCGTGAGTACATTGGTACTCAGCAAGTCGTTTGTAACAAATGAATGCAATATAATATGCAGAGCTTAACAATGGATGGCTGAAAGGTTAATTTTGCATAAAGCAACAATTTAAAGTAAATACAATAAGTAGATTGAAAAGAAATTTTAACAAAAGACATTAAATAAATAATCAAAGGAATTGAATATAACCACAAGTGAACTGACCATTCACTCAAGGAATCCACCATGAACCAAGATCCATGAAATGAACACCCGGGAACTAACCATTCACTTCCCAACTTAACCCAACCAGGCTTTTAGGAAAACTCTACCCCTCGTGTGAAATCACCGAGCATTGTCCATGACCGAGGACACGGCTATTCGAATAGTTTTACACTCTGCAGAGGTTGCACAACTGTACCCACACGATGTGATTAGCCTCGCGCTAAGGAAATCACAACAAGGCTTTTACAATGATCCATCTCCACCTGATCCCACTCGCTAAGGTTTCGCCTCTCACCCCCTCTTGCGCCACAACAACATCAGTAGTAAAACCAAAGTGGAGACTTCACAAATTATTATGCCAGGTCTATCCCATACTAGACATGTGGTTTGCACGATTAAGCTCAGATCAATGGCGCACAAAGTTAAGTCCTTAAGAGTTACCCAGGCGAAGCATCCACATCCCATGTGCCTCTCGCACCTCCTTTACTGCACGATCAATCGCCCAAGTGAAAACCAATTTTTGTATAACCACCGCCAATGACGCACCAACGTCACGGCACAAATTTTATAACAGTGGCACCAACCACGATTCAATATCTCATTAAGTCAAATTAATTAATCACATGTGATGATGAACCCTTTCGCACAATAAGCAAGGCTAAGCATTCTAATCGTACCAACCCAATGTGACAAATAACATAGCATCACTAATTAAATTCCCAACCTAAAGTGACAATGGCATCAAGGTATTCCAAAATATCAAGGAGGGAAATAACCAATTGGGACGATAACTACCAATACAAGGGTTTGAATAAAAATAGCGATGCAAGATAATTTAAAACAAAATAATTAAATAATAGATTGCAAACTGGGTTCAACATGATCAAAGGACACGACTTGCCTTGGCCTTGCTCAGCTGACGGCTCTTGATCTTCAAATCCAACTTCCGCTCCCTCGAACACGTGATCTAACGAGAGAGAAAGCCCATCGAAAAGACAAAAAGAAATCAAATAAAATTCAAAAGAACTCCAAAAACTTTCAAACCTGAACCAAAAGGAAGAGCTCAATTTTAGATGAATTTAGGAAAAAGAATCGGGTCAATCGGAGCTAGGACGAGGAAGAACGGGCCTCTGGAAAATTGGATCTAAAGAAAATCGGGGAAAAAGGAAAAGTGCACTGTGCTGTGGACCGGGCGCACGGGAGAACGGGTCTACGGTGAACTCGGCGCACGAAACAGTGCGGCTGACTGGGCTGCTGGCGCAGGCGGCGGAGCTGACGTGGCGACCACGTGGCAGGACACGTGTGCGCACGAGCTGACGTGGCGGCTGACTAAGCAGGGTGACGTGGCAGATGACGTGGCACCTGGGACGGCTCGGCTGCTGACGTGGCATACCACGTCGGATCTAGGGCTGACGGGTCGGCTTGCGTGGCATGCTGACTGGGCAGGGTGACGTGGCTCATGGCGCACGGGTCTACGGGGCTCGGCTGACGGGTCTACGGGGCTCGGCTGACGGGTGGGCCCGGCTTGCCAGAGACTCGGTGCACGGCGGACTCGGTGCGCGGGAAGGTGAAGTGGCGCGGATGCTGGCGTCAGCGCTGACGCGGCGGTGCGGGGACCGAGGGGACGCGGGGTGGAGCGGCCGACGGGGTTCAGGCGGCGGGGTCTGGGCAGCGGCGGCGGCTGGCCGGCGAGGGGATCCGGGACGGCGGCGGGGCTCACCGGCGGCGACGACGACGGCGGCGGGAGGCGGCGAGGCTCACCGGCGACGGCGGCGAGGACGGCAGCGGGGCTCACCGGCGGCGAACGACGGCGAGCGGCGGCGGCGCACACGGGCGACGACGTCAGACGGGCGCGGCGCACGGGCGTCGGCGGCGGTGAGCGGCGGTGGAGGCGGCGGCTCGGGACGACGAGGAAGCTCAGGGGTCGGCCGGTTTTATACCCGGCTCCCGAGGTGTCCGGATGGAAGACGGCGGCGGAAAAACGGAAGGCGGCGGCAGCGTCCCGATCGGAGACGGGGACGAAGAGTCCGGGTCGGAGACGATTCCGATAGGTGGGCCCCACCTATCGGTGGCGCGGGCAAGCGGGCGGCCGGGATGCGGGGGCGCGGGCGCGGAGAGCGGCGGATGACGACCACGTGGGGACCATCGCACGGAGGGGAGCGGGCGCGGGCGCGAGCGCGGATGCGCGACGCGTGGCGCGGGCGAGGCAGGCTGGGCCGGCTGGTGGGTTTCGGCCCACTGGCCGGTTTGGAATTTTCTGGGGTTTTTCTTTTTCAGAAATTCATTTAATTCGTTTAGAGCTCTAGAAAATAGCAAATAAATCCAGAAAAATCCAGAAAAAATCCAATAAATTCCCTGAGACACAAGGAACTCAAATAAAATACTTTTGGCAAATGTTCATGTTCAGATTAATCATATTAAATCCTTTTAATTTAATAAAATTCCAATTAAGCTTTAATTAATTCCAGAAAAATTCAAATGGTGAATTTTATTTTAAAAGCTTCAAAAAGGCTCTAAAAATCAGGATGTTACATGTGGAAGATAGGAAGAGCACGAGTGGTTTTGTTTTTTACCACCTCGGAAGCCGGATCGCATGGAACTCACAGAAACAAAGGACTGTTACACTCTCCTCATGCAAAGCCGAGTTCATAGCGGTAATAGGCACAGCTTGTCAAGCAATCTGGCTCAGAAGTTTGCTGAGTGAGATCACCGGAAAGAAGCCTGAACTAGTGACTTTGCTCGTGCATAACAAGTTGGCAATCACACTCATGAAGAACCCGATATTCCATGGAAGAAGTAAGCACATTGATACACATTTTTATTTCATTAGAGAATATGTGGAACAGGGACAAATAAATACGGAGCATATCAGCACAGATGAGTAGAGAGCTGACATCCTTACCAAGGCACTTTCCAGAATCAAGTTTGGTGAGATGAGTGAATTGATCAATGTCAGAGATCTCACAATCTAAGTCAGGTTTAGGGGGTGTGTGTATTTGAATAAACTTGATTAGGCAACCAATCTCTGTGTGGTTGTAACGATCGGAGTCTATGTAGTCATCACGACCGATGTCTGTGCAGTCATTACGACCAGTCCTTGTGTGGTCGTAACGACCAGTTTGTGTGTGGTTGTATATGATCGACCACTCGCTGTGGTCATAGGCGCCATGGTCGTAGGCGCCGTGGTTGTAGGCACCTTATGTAGTCAGTGTAATTGTAGTAGTTGGTGGTAACTGTAGCAGACGTCAGCACGAGTGGTCATGGAGTGACGTAGGCCGTCAGCTAGTCAGAAATTGCCTGGTATGGGTAGGCGGCATGGTAATTGAGGTTAGAGAAACCGGATCTCAGTTAGTTCAGCTTTTTGTAGAAAGAAAAGAAATCTATAAATGGTGTGGAGGTGTAAGTCAAAAGAAGAAAGAGAATACAAGGAAAAAAATTGCCCTAAATTCTCTCCCACTTGAGCTCTGAAACTGTTAGAAATTGGCCCATTTATTTTGGCATATTTCCTTAATTCCAAAGCTTGCATGGTTTAGTACCATATTGCTAAGGCAGGGTGAGGAAGACCGATTTGTAAGTTGGAGTTCTCCCCACTCCTTGAATATAGAAAGAGATGGTATGATGATGGTTCTGTCTAGTCACACACGCACGCACGCGTATTCGCGTATTTTCACATGAAAATCGCGTGACTTGTGACTTGCGATGCGCGACCGCGCCGTGACGTGGCGCGCCACTTGGCAGACCAAGTCCATCTTTATTTTTGCTGAACCATGCACCTCACTCTCTCTGTTTAAATGAGATTTAAACATTTGAATAAGGCAATTACAAGTGAATTTACACTGCTTAATTTGTGATTTGATGAGGCAGTTACCAGTGCATAATTCTGTTTAAAACGTAGCAATTACTAGTGAGTAGTAACTGCAGCGCCCATAAAAGGGCCTGGAGACGTCCAGGAAAAGAGAGAGAATTTTGCAGCTCCATTCTTCCCCTACTTTCTGCTCTGTTGTGCTGTTGTGCTGTGCTGTCTAAACCTCGTCGATCTTTCTTCCCGGCGTGCACCTGGAAGGAGGGAGAGCAGCTATCTCCGAACCGTTGCCGCAGAGAGTACCTGCACGGGACGGCAATAAGGTTTCTGGGCAGCGCATCTGCGCGACCGCTCACTGCACTGCTACACCTACGTTCTGCACTGCGTCAAGCCTGCGTGGCTTCCTGTTCTTCATCAGGTTAACAAGTAAGTCATTCGTGTGCACGTTCGACTTTGTTACTATATTGTTTTTTGTGTATGTTCTGAAGTATGATGAGTAGCTTGCTGTTAGTTGCGAGTTTTGCCTCATTAGTTTATTATTTCTGTCTCCTAATAAAACTTGGAATTAAAATATTGCCCATATTTGTACAAACTTTGTCTGTTCTAGTCCTCTGCTTTTCAGCTGTTCGTCGTTCGACGATAGTGTATTGCCTCGTTTTTTCAACACAGTAGACGAAGAAGCCGGCCGTCTGCTTAGCTCTGTCTGTCTCGATCATTATGCTGGGCGTGTATGGCTTTGATGATCGATGGATTTCGTTCATTCTTATGGGCAGCACTGTCACTGATCGAGCTCGTGCATGCATCTGCTATCTTTCTACGAGGTTGGAATTGTCATCGCGCGTTAAAGATTTGAATGGAGAAAAATGGTTGGATCGGACGCTGCACAGGCATGCATGCGTACACGCGTGGATACGCCATGCATGTTGGCATATGCAGTGCATAGGCAGAGTTGTGGCACAAACCCCAGACAAATTGGGCCAGATTCTTTTGAATGGGGAAAAAACTAATCATCTATCCTTCTCCCACTTGATCATCTATAGCCTATTGCATGAGCTAGCCCCTCTGGCTAGTTTCTTCTAGGTCTTCTGCTTTAGTGCCACCTCATCCATCCGCACGCCATACATTTGCCATCATACTACTAGTTATATATCCGTACGTTGCAATAAAATTTATTATATGTATAGAGAATTATGTATAGAAGATGGTTGCTCTGATCAATTAAAAAGTAGAGAATGATAAGAAATAGAAAGAATGAGGCAGTTGAAGGAGAGAAGACGTGCAATCACCAACTTATTCTTTTTATTATAGTAATGATAATAATAAAAGAGCATGGTCGGCTGTACCACTCATTAAAAATGGGCTGGTGGCGATCGAAGAAAGCAAGCATCACCTGCATCGATACTTCGTTTTTATTGATCTTTATTTCAGTATTATTATTCATGCACTGAAAAAATGAATGGGAAGTACCCTATGTCTAATGCTTTGCTCGTCGATTGGATCCACCATTACCTGTTCTCGTTCTTGTGGCGAGGAACAAGCTGATTCCTGTGAAATTTAGGCGAAATTCTACCTTCGAACAGGCGTTAGGTTTTAATTTGGACATTTAAATTCCTATTCATTTATTTGAGGTAAGCTATCGCAGGAATTTCTGACACGGGGAAAGACAGTAGAGAAGGATTTTTTTTTTGAATGCCACTGTATTATAACCTATACGGAAGTGCTATACATGTAAGACTATTTTTTGAGGGGGAATTAGTTGAATGTCACATTGTTCAATTTGCATCAAGATTCATGCTCCCTCCTACATCTATCTCTATCTCTGGTGAAGATCAAGCGAGGCTTCCCACCGTCTTGTTCTTCAACCGTCGTGGTCATCGGTGTTTTCAACAGAGGCGTTGAGTTAGGGTTTGGATTCACCGGTTAGGGTTGAGATTCACCGGTAGCCACCGAGCTTAGTGGGATGCCGGAGTGATGGCGAACCGATGGTGGGTAGCACCAGCATGGGTGGCACCACGCGTACGTGAGGAGGGCGGTGGGTGGGGTCGGTGAGGGTGGAGACAATAGATCCGACAACGGGGTAGTGGTGGGGGTAGTGGATTCGGCTGCGGTGAGGGACGATGGTCAAGGTGAGGGGCAGCGCAAGCAGCCGTGGAGGGAGGCGGCGGAGGGAGGTGGTTGCCAGTAGACCTCGCTAGTGAGAAGGCGGACAATGGCGTGTGGAGTGGATGGGGAGAGAGGGAGAAGAGTTAAGGTGAGGATATTTTATAGGATACAAGGGTGACTATAGAACGTTAGATCTTCATCCAACGGTCCTAAAATCTTATTAATTTTACCCGCAAAATTAGTCGAATTTTGTACATATAGACCCTAAATTATAATGGGACACCGAACGTTTCAATTCTTGCGTGAGGGGACTATTGGGTCCCATGTAAGCCGATGTTGAGGCCTTCACAATATCTTATCCATGGGCTAGCCTATGAAACAAAAGGTCCATATTCCAGATTAGCCCGAAAACTTTTGCAGGCCCAAGCTCGTTGAGGCTTATCTAACTACTAAAATTTGGAGAAATGAAAATTGCCGAACCAAGATTAGCAAAGCATGTTTGCTTGTTGCAAAAAAAAGTGTTGCTAGAGTGGCCATGAGATGCAAGCACGTCCTTGTCGGGTTATTTTTGAAATTTGTACAAATTTGGCACACTCTCTTGTAATCTTATTCTGATATTTTATTGCATTGAAATAACATATTGCTTTGTTTTCCTTCTGAAACTCACAAAAACATATTAAAAATTTTGCATATTGAAACATTAAATCTCATGAAATTCACATCAACTTAATTTTTGACCCATGAAAGCACCTATAACTTTGTGTTTTAGAGCATAGAGCCTCATAAAACTATTATACTTAAAAGCTCATGGCTTATGGCTAAAAACACTGTAGCTGATAGAGGCTTATTTAGCATAATTAAATTTAAAAAATTTAAAAATATAAAAAATATGTTAGCCTATTACGTAAAATATAAACAAATACGGGAAAAAAAACCGACAAAAAAGCTCAACAAAAAGCCAAAAGTTCAGAAAAAGACGAAATTTATTAATAGTGAAAAATAAGCTGGAAGCCAAAAGCTTAAGCCCAACCGATCGCTGAAAATATAAAACCTTATAAAACTTGCAATTTGGAACATCAAACCACCTAAAACTTTGCATTTTGAAACATCATACACCTGAAACTCATGAATCTTGCATCTTGAAATATGAAACTTGTATTTTTTAATATAAAACCACTAGAAACTGTGTTTGGAAGATGGAACCTCATAAAGCTCGTATAAAACTTGCATTTTGGAACATGAAACCTCATAAAACTCATATGAATTTGCATTTTAGAACATAAAACCTCATAAAACTTGTAATTTAGAATATGAAACCTTTGCGTTTTGGAATATGGAATCTTATAAAACCCATATGAAACTTGCATTTTTGGCACGTAAAACCTCATAAAACTTGCATTTTTGAGAGCTGGGTCCCACGTAAGCCCATGTTGAGGGCTGCACAATATCTTATCCATGGGCTAGCCTATGAAACAAAAGGTCCATATTCTAGATTAGCCCGAAATCTTTTGCAGGCCCAAACACGTCGAGGCTTATCGAACCAAGATTAGCAAAGCATGTTTGCTTGTTTCAAAAAAAAAAAAAATAGCGCCTCTAGAGTGGCCATGAGATGCAAGCATGTACTCGTCTCGTTATTTCAGCATGCATCACATATCAAAGAAGAAAATGCATCAACCTCTTCAATCGATGGTGTTGAGCAACGCGGTGACCATGGTGGTCAACTTATCGAAATCCCCGTTCTGCTTCGCCATCCTACCCGCCGCCCCCGCGCCGAGCGACTTCTCGCACCTGGTGCCGGCCTGCTCGTTCAGAGACAGCAGCGAGCGCGCCACCGGCCAGCTCCGCGACACGGCGTACCCCCGGAATAACTGCAACGCAGGGACCGACAAGCCGTAAAGGATGGCACACGCCTCGAGGCTGTTCTTGACGCCGGCGTCCGGCTCGCCACGGGAGAGCGCCTCCGCTGCGGCCTTGCCGGACGTGCCGCTCGCGATGGAGAGGTCGACGGAGACGAGGAGGAGGCCGAGGAGGTCGGCCCCGGCGCTCTTGGGGCTGGAGTGCAGCGCGGCGCTGCAGAAACCAACGTCGACGAATTCCCGGATGGCTTTGCACGCATGGTCGACGTTGTCGGCGCCGGAGTGGGAGGCGCGGAGTGACAGGAGCAGCAGCAGGAGAGTCGCCATAGTTGTAGTAGTCGTCATTGTTCCTCGCGACTAAATCTCTGGTGCACTTTCAATCGCTCTGGTTGTGTTCTCTTCTTGTGCCAAATATATGCCAGTATATCGTGCATGTATGCGATGTGTAATGCGTCGGAGTAGATAATCTGGTCACCTATGCAATTTTTTGGTAACGTCTAATCCGCAAGATTTGTCGCGTTCTTTAATTCCTGCTGTGATTTTTGGTAACGTCTAATCCGCGAGAATTGCCAACGGCGAGTTCTCCATGCTGTTATTCGTGGCGTTTGCCGTTCTCAACTATCCGGCTACGTAGGAATGAAAACAGGCATGCATGCCGTACGTGTCATTGAGATGGATAATATTCAAGGAAAATTGAAATAAGACTGCATGAGGCATCCGTTGCACTGCATCTGCATTGTCGTTTTGACCAAATGTTTAACCAACGGAAGTTTGGTCTGCCAATTGACTGCCATTGCCCATAAGAAATGGTCGTGAAACCTATGCATGGTCTAGTTCCTGACTGGAGAGTATTTCATTCTAGCTAGTTTACTGCACATCTAATCCAGCTATTCCTTTTGCTGATTTAATCCATCTACGCCAAGATCAGCCTGGCGAACAAAAGCAGGCCAACAGGCTGCTCACAGGGCTCTGTGACTGTGAGAGTACAATTTTCTTCCCCTTTGTACACAAAGCCACAAATCGAACAATGCTTCCATCCAAGCATTACCAAAAGGTTTTCTGTGACGACCCGCATTATTACCGTGGGGTAATAAAGCTAGTCAACGGATTATTATTCGTTTAGCCGATAAAACATCGCTTTAACGAATAATAAGCCAATCAGAGTATTGCAACAGAACAATAATTAGAGACCGAAAGTTACATACATTCACAATGCCACGCAGGGCTAAAATATTATACAACTGGTTCAAGTCCTAGAATTACAATACCAAAAGATAGTAATTCAGAATTCTACTTATACCAGAGAAGTACCTCTACAATACATTAATTCACAGGTATTCTAATAGTAGAGTCCTAGTTGATCATATTCCTCTAGTCGTCCCAATCATCATATGTGGCGTGACCCTCATACGGCTCTTCCTCGCTACAACCTTCCTCCTCTGAATATGTTTCATCTCCATCAACAAACTGCTGGCTATTCTCTAAACAAAGGAAATAATAGCAAGAGTGAGTACAGAGTACTCAGCAAGCTTATGTAACAAAAATGCACTGAATGCTCCTGTTCTATCTCCACTGTTCTTTTCCAATGCCATATCCAGTCCCAAATTCCAATTTATAGAAAATAGAGTTTTATGTTGCGAAAGATTACGGATTCATTATTTTAGAAATCTACTGAGCATACGCATGAACAGCAAAACCCCCATAAGTTTCCGTAATTCTCCTTTCCTGGAGACAGGCATGAATTCATGATTTATATAGCATTGCGCAAGCTTGTATCACTTTACCCATCACCACTCTGATCCTGGTGGCTCATGGTTCTCCGCAATTCCTTAGATGCGACGCCCAGATCAGAGTACAGTACGTTTGCATCTATCTCAGTAATTATATCTCCACCCAACTATTCTCAGCCAGCGGCCCGAGGTGGTTTCTCACCCTCGCTCGACGCCCACAGACCTTGACATAGTTGTTGGTTGGGGCGGCCCGGGTGGTTTCTCACCCTCGCTCGGCGCCCACGGACCTCGTCCTACCCCAACCTCCACCCGCGCTAATATATACGCCTTGCATCCCCCACCCGGCACCCAAGTGCTGGCCCGGATCTTGTGGGTTCCTGCGGTGGTGGAGGTTCCCACCCGGCACCCAGTTGCTGGCCCGGATCTTGTGGGTTCCTCCACGGGGTCCCCCACCCGGCACCCAAGTGCTGGCCCGGATCGTGTGGGTTCTCCCAACTAAAATACTTACCCATGTGGAGAATATAACACTTTGATAGAGCTACTAGTCTGTCCGTCCTCGAACGGGATGTTGGTTGATACGGTTTGGTACGGTCTGTTCACACGGATGAAGCTGGTGACTTCTTATATTATAATCTTATGCAGAGGTCCCAACCTGCCCCTTGCCACCTGCCCTGGCAACCTCTGCCCACCCTCTTAATTAACCTAGATGGCCAACTGCTCCATCAGTTGCCATCTATCTCTTTTCACTTATAGCCATTTCTCGATTTAAATCTTCTTTTATTTCTTTCATGCAGGGTGATACTAGATTAATACAAAATACTTATTTTATGGAATATATTCTGAAGACTTGATCAAAGGAATGCTTGCCTGAGTTTATACTAAACTGCTGAGTCTCCTCGTTACCCTGATATGGTTCCCTTTGAAGATTCGGCCTCTTTCCTGCTAATTAGATGCTAATTAATCTACGGTTCGATTATTTATACAATTTTGGTTATCATAAGATTTCTATTAATTATATTCAGGACTCGCAAATTGTTCCTTTCTTCCTTTTAAACAGAGTGCAATAGTTTCCGATTCAATTTAATAGTGTCCACAGTTTAAATGCAAGAATAAGCAATTACAGATTATTACATTCTAACTAATCATTTTAATTAATGGCAAAATTGGCAAAATTGGCTAAATAATATGCAGGAGTATGCTTATAATCATTCTATCTCATGGCAATTGATCCTAAAATGTATTTGTAGTCTATATAACTTCTTACTAAGATTGTTATTAGTATCCTCTTATTTGTGCCCTATTTGGCTCTATGATTAACAGCCTCCTCGTTTTGGGTTTTCACTGGGCTTTCGGCCTCCCCTCGGCTGCCGACGCCTCCTCTCCTTCTCTTTTACTCCACCGACGCCCCCTCCCTTTCTTGCCTCTGCCGACGCCTCCCCACTGGTTCTCTCTCTCTCTCGCTCTCTCCTCACGCCGCCTCTCCCCCGCCTTCGCGTCTCAGCGCCGCCGCCCGGTTCGGCTCCCTTCATGCGCCGCCTCTTTCTCGCGCCCGCGCCTCGGCGCCTCTGCCCCGGAGGTCGGCGCCTCTCCTCGGTGCTGCTCCCCTCCTCACGCCGGCTCCTCGTCGCGCCGCCCCTACGCGCCGCCACCCCGCTCCTCTCCTGCGGTTTCGCCGCCCCCTTATGCCTCCCCTCCGACGCCTCCTCTGGCCGACCATTCCCGCCGGGATGACCGACGCCCCTTGGGGATCTCCGGCCAGATCTGGCCGAATCGGATGTTCCTCCTCTCCTTCCCCATTTCTTGCTTGATTTATAAATTTGTGATTTGCTAATTTATGAGGTTTGCCTAGGGTTAGGTTTTGGGAGGCGGGTGATCGTGGCTGACCGCCGCCGGTGAACCGTCGCCGCACACCGGGGGAGTACCAGTGGCGGTGAACTGGTGGCTCGGCCACACACCCGCAGCCGCCCTCCCCGGGTAATCCTCTTCTCTCCTCTGCTATTTCGGTTGATATGCCTAAATGGTTCGTGCTCTATTGTGGATGAATGCTTATGGTCTCTAGCCTATGTTGAATGGATTGGTAATGGCATTATACGGATGTTGGGATTATGGGGTTTACCTGCACTGGTGCTTGTGCGGGATGCTAGGGTTTGGGGTTGGGGTGGTGGCCGATTGGCGGTGGCTGATGCTTGATGCTGGCTTGCGGTTCTCCTGTGGCCGTCATGTCCCCATCTTCCTTCGGCTTGTCGGTTCTTCACTCCCTGGACCTCCGGCTCCACTCGGCTGAGGACTCTTCTGCGGTCTGGGGATTGGCTGTGAGAGTTGGGGAATGTTACCTTACCTTTCCTTTGTCCCTCTGTGCTCTATTCTCTCGGTTTGACTACTAGTATGCAATGTGGGATATTTGTTGGATGGCTTGCCCGTGAGGCTTATTGGCTGCTGATGCCCTCTGGGCGTGGCTGCTCTGGCCCGGTGCTATCTATTTCACTGTGGTGGATATTTGCATGGTGAGGGCTTTGACAGGTGGTTTCTCTGTTGTGGGTTTGGCTGGAATGATTTGTGCTCACCTAGTCTTTGCCTTGGTTGGATTCCTATGTTCAAAACAGGTTTGTATATATATATACCGTGTGATGAGCCTATGGTTGTGAGAGGTGCCGACGGGCCCCCGGACGGTCAGGTATCTCCGTGAACGGATTACCCTGCCCGAAGTTAATCCTTAGGGCTCTGACGGCAACATTTATTTTATATTGCCTTAATTTTAATTACTCTTTTGTTTGGTCTTTTTCGGTCTTATAATTTGGTTATTAGTTCATAAATAAATAATGTTGTATCAGTAGTTGATAGCAATTGAATTCATGTAAGAAATGCTCATGTATGTATGAAATGCTCATGTATGTATTTTCGAGGCTTTCTCTTCATATAGACATGTTCAACCATTGTAACTATTACGTTTTAAATTTTGGGAATGAAATCTGTATGTATGCAATGATTTATAATTGTAATAAAAGTTTTCCATTTATCTTGCTTCCCAATACAATTGTTATTAGTTGGAGAAATGAACCATTCAAATAATTCGTTACCAAATTTTAATTTGTTCCGATAATTGTAAATATTAACGCTAATAACAGCGCTTCACTTAATTAAGAAACGCGGGGCGTTACACCCTACCACCCTTAGAAAAGATTTCGTCCTCGAAATCAAACTTACTTAAAAAGGCTTGCGTAATTAACACGCAAATCTTCCTCTTTCTCCCATGTCGCTTTTCAGGCAATGGGATTTCTCTATTGAACCTTGCAAAAACAAATAGTCCTATTCCTCAATTTCCGATCTTCGGTTTACAATATTCGCATTGGACGCTCTTCGTACGTCAGGTCTTCTTGTAATGAAGGGTCTATTGGAATAACCTGTTCTATGGCTGACTCTGAGATTTTCTAGTTGGGATACGTGTATTACATCATGAATTCTGGACAATTGCTTTGGTAGCTCTAGTTGGTAGGCGGAATTGCCCCTCTAAGTTGGTCAAACAAGTCATCTATTCTAGGCAGTGGTTATTTGTTCTTTATGGTATCCTTGTTTAATTCTCAGTAATCGGTGCTTAGTCTAAGGTTTCTTTTTTTTCCCCCAAAATTAACACTGGAGCTCCCCATGGGGCGCGCTCTCTTGCATGAACCCCCTTAGCTTCCAGTTCATCGAATTGTGCTTTTAATTCTACCAATTCATTGGATGTCATTCTATATGGCCTCCTAGAAACGGAAGTTGTGCTCGGAACCAGATTACTTGAAAAATCTACTTCCCTACTGGGTGGTATACCCGGTAGCTATTTAGGAATTACATTTATGAATTCTTGAACCACAATATATCGATTATTTCCGCTCCTTGTAGATTGGTGATGCTCATGTTAGCTTGAGATGGTTTCATCCTGCTCTCCAAATACATTAATCTAGAACCATCTGGTCTTCTTATAGAGGCATTTTTTTAATCTATTTTCACTCCAGTTGTGATTAACTAGTCCATGCCTAATATGGCATCTAGATTGGTCAAGCTAATTACATGGAAACTAGCAAAGAACTCGGTATCTTGGGTGTGTATGGGTTGATTTCTTCCAATTGAGCTTACTGTTATAATTCCCGCAGAATATTAACTCCAAATGGGGTTTTTTTTTAACAGTACCTCTACTAACCCATTTTCTTTTGCAAACTCCCGGGAGTTGAATGAATGGCTACTCCTGGGTCAAGCAGAAGGATACCCCTAGGTGGTGGAATAATTAACTTACCCATAGCTACATCAGTTGCATCTCCAATCTGGCCAGCTGATATGTGGGTGAGTCTGGCTTGCCCTCCAGACCGGCTTCCCACTCCTCTAATTTTCTTTGCTGAATTCTCTGATGTTCCTGATCCTCGTCCCCCTGCTGGATTATGGGTTGTAGTGGGTGCCCTCGATACCTGATTTGACTGTCCCTGGTTCCCAATGGTTCGGGCAGGATACGGACAATTAACCCTTATGTGCCCTTCCTCCCCACAGTTAAAACACCCAGTCATATTACGGTGACAATCCTTAGTAAGGTGCCTCCCCTTGCACCTGTCACACCGGACTTGTGAGAATGTTTGTGGTTGATTATCAGGTCTTGATGTGAAGCGTTGAGATTGATATCTATTTTGCTGGTGTGGTGTGGTAAGACGTGTTTGGCTCATATTACCAGCACGCTGATCATATCTAGCTTTCTTGCGTCGCTCTTCCACTATGTTAGCGTGCTCTTTCTCTAGTATTATAGCCCTATTTACCAGGTCCTCAAACTCAGTAATCCTATGAGTGGAAAGATGCATTCGGACATGAGGATTCATCCCTCTCTTAAACTGATCTATTTTCCTCTCTGGGGTGGAGACATCATCTGGGGCATAACGAGATAACTCATTAAACTGGTGCAAGTATTCAGTAATACTCTTACTCCCTTGTGTGAGGGCCCGAAATTCCTGCTTCTTGATTTCTTTAGTCCCCTGTGGTACATGTGAGGCACTAAAATTCTTAGCAAAATCTGCCCAAGTGATGGGATTATCTGGGGAACGGCTTTGCTGGAAATTTGACCACCAAGTCGCTGCCGGTCCCGTAAGCTGATGTGACGCATAGCGCACTTTCTCCTCATCAGAGCACCCCACTGTATTTAGTTTCTTCTCCACCTCTTGTAACCAATCATCTGCTTCCAAAGGATCGGTTGCTTTAGAAAATGTGGGTGGACGGGTTTGCAAAAATTCCCCCAAAGTCACTCCTTCAGTAGTTGAACGTGATCCAGAACTGGTTATCTTCATCAACAAAGCTTCCATGAAACAATTTTGATTATCTTGTGCTTCTTTACGAGATGTTTCCATAAATTTGAGAACATCCCCAAAGTTCTGGAAAGTGGTAGCATTACCTACATTACTAGCCTCTCCCACTTCTGGCGGTACACCTTGGGCTTCTGGAGGATGACCTATTACTTCTGTTTGTTTCTGTTTATCTCTTGATTGCCCTCCTTCAGCTGTACGCTGACCTGACTCTATTTCTGGTAAACTCACGGGTTGGCCCTGACCTGGTTGTATACTCTGGGTAGCTGATTGTTGATTTCCTTCCGGTGGTTGACTTCCTTCTGGTGCCCCTCCCACATTTGGGTTGGACAAATGCTGGCTGGGGATCGACATCTGCCATGGGACTGCTATTAGTTCGGATAATATTAGTTTCTAAAGATTAACTTATTACTTACCTTCCAAGATTGCGACACTAATTTTAAATGCCCAAGTTTTGATTTGTAAAAATTATCAGGATTATTCCTCTACTTTAGCAATATTTTTAGAGAAACGAGAGGATTAAGATAAATTGATTAATTTGGTTTCGGGTCGCTCTTTGACTTAGTTTAAGTTTTCTAACTTTCACACATCATCACAGAAGCAAATAACAGCCAAGAAACATAGAGACCAAAAAGAACCAAATGTCTATACTACTCTGGGACTACGTGCCCAGCAACGCCCGAGAACCCGCTCTCGAGACCGCCCAAATCTTTCGCGTTTGGGACCACGCTCAGAGCTTGCCTCTGAGTGCGAACCTACACTACCCTGGATCTCCGTGCCCAGGCACGCCTGAGAACTCGCTCTCAGGATCGCCCAAACTGTCGCGTTTGGAACCACGCTCAGGGCTCATCCCTGAGTACGCCCAGGACTTCGTTCCTGGGTACGTCCGAAACTTACGCGTTCGAAAGCGCCACGGACCACTCGTCCGGGAAATCTTTAGTGCAGAATTAGGTAAGGCAAATTTTTAGTGAGTTGTATCCTTTGCCATCTTAGTACCTCTGCTCCTTTAATTCCCATATTCCGGTCGACTGGCTAAGATGGCAACGGAATTGATTTAGTTCTCAGAATGAAAAAGGAGAGAATTCACGGTAGAGAGTTACTCTCTACTCCACTTCACTTACTAATACTAAATTTCAGCTACTCTAGGTTGCTACCTATGTCGCTATGGTTGAAACAATAAAACAGTAATCATATATTTAACTGAAATGCAATAATTTAAATGCAGAATATCAATAATTTAAATGCAGAATATCTAAGTGCAGCAAGGTTAAATATTAAGTTCATAAGCAAAAATTATACGGTTCACCAACTACTACCGACATTTTACAAAAACCAACACTGTTACCAATGAAAATAACCAATACTATGATTTAGATCGTCACATCTATTTTTTTATCGTCAATCCCTTCCTTGCTAACCCTTCTGCTTCTAGAAGTAAGTGGTGGTCTAAAAGTGAGACTATCGAAGTTTATTTAAGAGTACATATTGCCATATAGCAAGGATAACATACTTAAGTCAAAAACGGTCACTAATCATTTGCGTGGCTCTCAAACCATTGCTCTGATACCACCTGTGACGACCCGCATTATTACCGTGGGGTAATAAAGCTAGTCAACGGATTATTATTCGTTTAGCCGATAAAACATCGCTTTAACGAATAATAAGCCAATCAGAGTATTGCAACAGAACAATAATTAGAGACCGAAAGTTACATACATTCACAATGCCACGCAGGGCTAAAATATTATACAACTGGTTCAAGTCCTAGAATTACAATACCAAAAGATAGTAATTCAGAATTCTACTTATACCAGAGAAGTACCTCTACAATACATTAATTCACAGGTATTCTAATAGTAGAGTCCTAGTTGATCATATTCCTCTAGTCGTCCCAATCATCATATGTGGCGTGACCCTCATACGGCTCTTCCTCGCTACAACCTTCCTCCTCTGAATATGTTTCATCTCCATCAACAAACTGCTGGCTATTCTCTAAACAAAGGAAATAATAGCAAGAGTGAGTACAGAGTACTCAGCAAGCTTATGTAACAAAAATGCACTGAATGCTCCTGTTCTATCTCCACTGTTCTTTTCCAATGCCATATCCAGTCCCAAATTCCAATTTATAGAAAATAGAGTTTTATGTTGCGAAAGATTACGGATTCATTATTTTAGAAATCTACTGAGCATACGCATGAACAGCAAAACCCCCATAAGTTTCCGTAATTCTCCTTTCCTGGAGACAGGCATGAATTCATGATTTATATAGCATTGCGCAAGCTTGTATCACTTTACCCATCACCACTCTGATCCTGGTGGCTCATGGTTCTCCGCAATTCCTTAGATGCGACGCCCAGATCAGAGTACAGTACGTTTGCATCTATCTCAGTAATTATATCTCCACCCAACTATTCTCAGCCAGCGGCCCGAGGTGGTTTCTCACCCTCGCTCGACGCCCACAGACCTTGACATAGTTGTTGGTTGGGGCGGCCCGGGTGGTTTCTCACCCTCGCTCGGCGCCCACGGACCTCGTCCTACCCCAACCTCCACCCGCGCTAATATATACGCCTTGCATCCCCCACCCGGCACCCAAGTGCTGGCCCGGATCTTGTGGGTTCCTGCGGTGGTGGAGGTTCCCACCCGGCACCCAGTTGCTGGCCCGGATCTTGTGGGTTCCTCCACGGGGTCCCCCACCCGGCACCCAAGTGCTGGCCCGGATCGTGTGGGTTCTCCCAACTAAAATACTTACCCATGTGGAGAATATAACACTTTGATAGAGCTACTAGTCTGTCCGTCCTCGAACGGGATGTTGGTTGATACGGTTTGGTACGGTCTGTTCACACGGATGAAGCTGGTGACTTCTTATATTATAATCTTATGCAGAGGTCCCAACCTGCCCCTTGCCACCTGCCCTGGCAACCTCTGCCCACCCTCTTAATTAACCTAGATGGCCAACTGCTCCATCAGTTGCCATCTATCTCTTTTCACTTATAGCCATTTCTCGATTTAAATCTTCTTTTATTTCTTTCATGCAGGGTGATACTAGATTAATACAAAATACTTATTTTATGGAATATATTCTGAAGACTTGATCAAAGGAATGCTTGCCTGAGTTTATACTAAACTGCTGAGTCTCCTCGTTACCCTGATATGGTTCCCTTTGAAGATTCGGCCTCTTTCCTGCTAATTAGATGCTAATTAATCTACGGTTCGATTATTTATACAATTTTGGTTATCATAAGATTTCTATTAATTATATTCAGGACTCGCAAATTGTTCCTTTCTTCCTTTTAAACAGAGTGCAATAGTTTCCGATTCAATTTAATAGTGTCCACAGTTTAAATGCAAGAATAAGCAATTACAGATTATTACATTCTAACTAATCATTTTAATTAATGGCAAAATTGGCAAAATTGGCTAAATAATATGCAGGAGTATGCTTATAATCATTCTATCTCATGGCAATTGATCCTAAAATGTATTTGTAGTCTATATAACTTCTTACTAAGATTGTTATTAGTATCCTCTTATTTGTGCCCTATTTGGCTCTATGATTAACAGCCTCCTCGTTTTGGGTTTTCACTGGGCTTTCGGCCTCCCCTCGGCTGCCGACGCCTCCTCTCCTTCTCTTTTACTCCACCGACGCCCCCTCCCTTTCTTGCCTCTGCCGACGCCTCCCCACTGGTTCTCTCTCTCTCTCGCTCTCTCCTCACGCCGCCTCTCCCCCGCCTTCGCGTCTCAGCGCCGCCGCCCGGTTCGGCTCCCTTCATGCGCCGCCTCTTTCTCGCGCCCGCGCCTCGGCGCCTCTGCCCCGGAGGTCGGCGCCTCTCCTCGGTGCTGCTCCCCTCCTCACGCCGGCTCCTCGTCGCGCCGCCCCTACGCGCCGCCACCCCGCTCCTCTCCTGCGGTTTCGCCGCCCCCTTATGCCTCCCCTCCGACGCCTCCTCTGGCCGACCATTCCCGCCGGGATGACCGACGCCCCTTGGGGATCTCCGGCCAGATCTGGCCGAATCGGATGTTCCTCCTCTCCTTCCCCATTTCTTGCTTGATTTATAAATTTGTGATTTGCTAATTTATGAGGTTTGCCTAGGGTTAGGTTTTGGGAGGCGGGTGATCGTGGCTGACCGCCGCCGGTGAACCGTCGCCGCACACCGGGGGAGTACCAGTGGCGGTGAACTGGTGGCTCGGCCACACACCCGCAGCCGCCCTCCCCGGGTAATCCTCTTCTCTCCTCTGCTATTTCGGTTGATATGCCTAAATGGTTCGTGCTCTATTGTGGATGAATGCTTATGGTCTCTAGCCTATGTTGAATGGATTGGTAATGGCATTATACGGATGTTGGGATTATGGGGTTTACCTGCACTGGTGCTTGTGCGGGATGCTAGGGTTTGGGGTTGGGGTGGTGGCCGATTGGCGGTGGCTGATGCTTGATGCTGGCTTGCGGTTCTCCTGTGGCCGTCATGTCCCCATCTTCCTTCGGCTTGTCGGTTCTTCACTCCCTGGACCTCCGGCTCCACTCGGCTGAGGACTCTTCTGCGGTCTGGGGATTGGCTGTGAGAGTTGGGGAATGTTACCTTACCTTTCCTTTGTCCCTCTGTGCTCTATTCTCTCGGTTTGACTACTAGTATGCAATGTGGGATATTTGTTGGATGGCTTGCCCGTGAGGCTTATTGGCTGCTGATGCCCTCTGGGCGTGGCTGCTCTGGCCCGGTGCTATCTATTTCACTGTGGTGGATATTTGCATGGTGAGGGCTTTGACAGGTGGTTTCTCTGTTGTGGGTTTGGCTGGAATGATTTGTGCTCACCTAGTCTTTGCCTTGGTTGGATTCCTATGTTCAAAACAGGTTTGTATATATATATACCGTGTGATGAGCCTATGGTTGTGAGAGGTGCCGACGGGCCCCCGGACGGTCAGGTATCTCCGTGAACGGATTACCCTGCCCGAAGTTAATCCTTAGGGCTCTGACGGCAACATTTATTTTATATTGCCTTAATTTTAATTACTCTTTTGTTTGGTCTTTTTCGGTCTTATAATTTGGTTATTAGTTCATAAATAAATAATGTTGTATCAGTAGTTGATAGCAATTGAATTCATGTAAGAAATGCTCATGTATGTATGAAATGCTCATGTATGTATTTTCGAGGCTTTCTCTTCATATAGACATGTTCAACCATTGTAACTATTACGTTTTAAATTTTGGGAATGAAATCTGTATGTATGCAATGATTTATAATTGTAATAAAAGTTTTCCATTTATCTTGCTTCCCAATACAATTGTTATTAGTTGGAGAAATGAACCATTCAAATAATTCGTTACCAAATTTTAATTTGTTCCGATAATTGTAAATATTAACGCTAATAACAGCGCTTCACTTAATTAAGAAACGCGGGGCGTTACATTTTCTCACGAGCTGAAACATATATCACGCGTTCTACAAAAGTAGGGGATCCGTGAAACAACCCAGAATTTGAAAAGGATATGAACTTCGCCGTAACTTGATTTCATCTGAATTCTTGCCCAATTCAACACCCTTTTCACCCAACTGCGCTCCTGCCTCCCTTAGACGCTGCCCTCTCCGGCCACTTGTAAGAACTCCCGGCCGGCTGTCACTATTTGCCGCCCAACAAATGCACTGCCGTCCCTGTTTTCGCTTCGCCACCCGGCCACCTCTCGTTTGACACCGCAATCCTCCGATCCCCGTACCGTACCGTATCTAGCTCCCTGTGCACTGACATCATCCATCAATGAAGCCTTAACCCGCGCCGGAGTGGCCAAGGCTGAGTTTACCGCCGCCACTCCGCTCTGCCTCACAAGTCACAACCGACAAGCCGCGCCGCAACCTCCAGTCAAATGCAGCTGCCACGCCTCTGCGTCCTCGTCAGTTGGCCGTACGTCTTGATTGCCTCGCTCTGACATGCCCTCACCATGCGCCGGAGCCACGGCTAAATTCATTCACCGCTGCCTCTGTGTTCTCTCTCCGCTCCCATGGCCGACTTGACCGCCCACTTCTTTTGACCGCTGCGCCTCACCAGTCGAGGAAACGCACAAGCCGAGGTGCCACTAGTCTGCCGATTTCCCTACCGGCCACGCGTTGAACCCGAGCGGACGCCTCCCCTGTAGCCAACCGCCTTGAGCAACTTATAAAAGGGACTGAACCCCCCATGAAGAAGCACAGCACGTTGCGTCGCCTCCTTTGTCTCGCAGAAGCTTCCCCAAGGTCATCTTCCCTACAAACGTCCATGCGCCGGCTGCCCCGCTTCATACCGCCGTCCATCCTCAGGGCTGCAACTACTTACCCCTATACTTGTGATGGCATAATATTTTCCCACTAAAAATATTTAAAATAGTGACAATAGGATAATTCATCACTAAAAAATCATCACTACTAAGGTATTCTATGATGGCATAATATTTGGCCACTAATTGGGAATAAAATAGTGACAACATGCTTGTTCGCAGTAAAAAAAAATCGCCACAATTCAAATTCCTTGTGACGACAAAACAATTTCTCACTAAATATAAATGCAAAAGTGACTGTGATAACCCGTCACTATAAAGTCATCACTACTACGGCGTCTTGTGATGAAATTACATTATGTCACTATTTGCTACTGAAGTAGTGATAATGTTACAGTTCGTCACTAAAAAATTGTCGCCAATATGGTGTCTTGTGATGAAATAACATATGGTCACAATATGCAAATGAAATAGTGACAACATGATAGCTCGTCACTCTACAACTTCAATATATTATGGCAATTTGGTATTTTGTCACAAAAAACTGGTAAAGCAGTGAGGAATATTTTTTTAGTCACTACAAATCTGGTTAATAGTGACAAAACGAGCTTTTATCGCTAAATTTGGTCACTAAAGTTGTGATTCCTTGTACATGGACCTCAGGCGGACTGCGGCAGTGACCCCAGGCGTACTTTCGGCTGCTGTGTCCGCCGACCTTGCCACCCTGGTCTCCGGTGGGTCTGCTTTGGGCGCCCTCTTCATACTGCTGCTCCGCCACCATTTACACGAGGTCCTAGAGGTTACCTTCTCCTCACATTGGGCACCCTCTTCCTGCCCTTCTGGTTAGCGCTCACTGTCCGAATGTGCTGCCGTTGAATCAATTCCTCCATCGATGATTTTCGACGTTTGATCTATTCTCCGCCATTGTTGTGGTGGCCCAAAAGATTAGAAAGAGCAAAGCACAGCCCGCTATTACTAGCTCTATCTACGGGCCCATGTATTGCCCAACACATATGAACCCACCCACCACGTTGCTAGGGTCATCCTCCGCCAACCCCCCAGCTGGCGACGCCGTACCGTACCGTATCTAGCTCCCTGTGCACTGACATCATTCGTCAATGAAGGCTTAACCTGTGCCGGAGTGGCCAAGGCTGAGTTTGCCGCCGCCACCCCTCTCTGCCTCACAACCAACAAGCCACGCCGCAACCTCCAGTAAAATGCTGCTGCCACGCCTCTGCGCCCTCGTCAGTTGGCCGTACATCTTGATTGCCTCGCTCTGACATGCCCTCACCATGCGCCGGAGCAGCCACGGCTAAATTCATTCACCGGTGCCTCTCTGTTCTCTCTCCGCTCCCACGGCCGACTTGACCGCCCACTTCTTTTGACTGCTGCGCCTCACCAGTCGAGGAAACGCACAAGCCGAGGTGCCACTAGTCTGCCGATTTCCCAACCGCCTTAAGCCGCTTATAAAAGGGACTGAACCCCCCATGAAGAAGCACAGCACGTTGCGTCGCCTCCTTTGTCTCGCAGAAGCTTCCCTACAAACGTCCATGCGCCGGCTGCCCCGCTTGGCCGCTTCGTACCGCCGTCCATCCTCAGGGCAACTGGGCAAGGTACTATACTTGTGATGGCATAATATTTTCCCACTAAAAATATTTAAAATAGTGATAATAGGATAATTCATCACTAAAAATCATCACTACTAAGGTATTCTATGATGGCATAATATTTGGCCACTAATTGGGAATAAAATAGTGACAACATGCTTGTTCGCAGTAAAAAAAACCGCCACAATTAAAATTTCTTGTGACTACAAAACAATTTCTCACTGCAAAAGTGACTGTGATAACCCGTCACTATAAAGTCATCACTACTACGGCGTCTTGTGATGAAATTACATTATGTCACTATTTGCTACTGAAGTAGTGATAATGTTACAGTTCGTCACTAAACAATTGTCGCCAATATGGTGTCTTGTGATGAAATAACATATGGTCACAATTTGCAAATGAAATAGTGACAACATGATAGCTCGTCACTCTACAACTTCAATATATTATGGCAATTTGGTATTTTGTCACAAAAAACTGGTAAAGCAGTGAGGAATATTTTTTTAGTCACTACAAATCTGGTTATAGTGACAAAACGAGCTTTTATCACTAAATTTGGTCACTAAAGTTGTGATTCCTTGTAATGATACATGGACCTCAGGCGGACTGCGGCGATGATCCCAGGCGTACTTTCGGCTGCTACGCGTCCGCCGACTTCGCCACCCTGGCCTCCAGTGCGTCTGCTTTGGGCGCCCTCTTCGTACTGCTACTCCGCCACCATTTACACGAGATCCTGGAGGTTACCTTCTCCTCACATTGGGCTCCCTCTTCCGACCCTTCTGGTTAGCGCTCGCCGTCCGGATCGTTTCCGACGTTTGATCTATTCTCCACCATCGTTGTGGTCGCCCAAAAGATTAGAAAGAGCAAAGGAGAGCCCACTATTACTAGCTCTATCTACGGGCCCATGTAATGCCCAACACATATGAACCCACCCACCACGTTGCTAGGGTCGTCCCTCCGCCAACCCCCCAGCCGGCGATGCCGTCGTCTCCCTCCTCCCTTCGCCCCCGCCACCGGCCTGAGTCCTTCGTCATGAGGTTATCTTTGAAACATAAATTTTCTCACTGGAAACCAAAGCTTGCATGGGCTTTGTTTCTGCTTCTCATCTTAATATATGCTGCAGATCAATTATCTCCTTGTACAAAAAAAAACGTATCATGAAAGTAGTTTTTCTTCTCCTGTAGATCCAGTTTAGTCCGTCAGTGTTTCTAATGGAAGTCTCTGGAACAAAAGACCTATCTGCCTATTCACCGTCCAATGTTTTAATCTCACTTAAATTTGTTGCCAATGAGGATGTCTATTCTTTTGGATATGAAGAAGGAACACCATTCTGCATCCCAATCAAAAGCAATTGCAGTATTGTTGGTTTCTTTGGGCGTGCAGGGACACATCTTCATGCAATTGGTGTCTATGTGAAACCCAACACCTCACCCTTCCTATGAGCAGGGGGGTGGTATGGAATGGAAAGGAAGTGATCCCTGAGCTAGAAGAAACAATTAATGGACGAGAGGAGGAGGATAAGGTGCCCATTTAACTTCTAGCCCATTTTATTTATATATTTTTTTCTTCAATGTTTTGTCTTTCTAATTTCTGCTTGATTGGGTTGCACCCATTAGGCTGGGCTTGCCATGATTGGGCCTTGGGGTAAAAATGGAGGAAGGGCTCATGACATCAAGGTGGCACCTCATCGCCTAGAAACCGTGACAATTTGCGACGATATTGTCGTCAGGTCACTTGCATTTTCGTACAGTGAATTTAATGGGGGAAAGGCACACTGTAGGTCCGTGGGGCGGCCCTGGTGATGGATACACGGTGAGTGAATGAATCTTTTAAAAAAATCATACTTGAAAATCATGTATGGTTTTCTTCCCTATTTGTTCTGATTATCGATGTTGCCCATTAATTATCTCCTTGCAAAAGATAGCTAGCATGATAATCGTTTTCCTTCCTTGCAGATTCGACTTAGCCATTCTGAGTTTCTGACGCGAGTTTCTGGAACAGTCGGTCCATTTGATACGTTACCCAGTGTCATAACGTCGATTACGTTTTACACAAATGTTGGTAGCTATGGACCTTTTGGACAAGGAGGAGGAGCTCCATTTGACATTCAAATGCAAAACAGTGGCAGAATTGTTGGCTTCTTTGGGCATGCAGAGTCGTGTCTTGAGGCACTTGGGGTATACATTCGCACACACTGACAATAGCTTGTTCCACGCTGTTTTTTATCTTCTATGCGCATGCCTTTCTACGCTCATGTTCGGTTTTACTGTTCTAGTTAGTATATCGTGCATGGTTGTCAGTAAGAAGCTTATTTTATGAATTGGGTTGTATTATCTACAATTATAAAAAAAGCACGGTGATCGTAATATCATTTTTACTTTAATGCTAAAAATGGAACGTCTGATTATTTTTCCCCTCAAACTGTTGGATGCTTGTTGCAACAGTTCAATTTAAATGTTGCGGTCGTCCACTTAAACGTTGTCGTGATTATTTGAAGGTGTTGTATAACACAAGAAAACAAAACATTTATACAAGTACTACGAGTTCTTCCATGAACTGACACAACAACCTTCCAATCCCTAGTTTCACCCTAATTTTTTTTGGGTAGGATATATAACAGTGATGCAACTCCAGACGCTCTGAACATATGCAAGATCCCAAGATGTTTGCGCAATGCCTGCCGATAACCTATGCAAGATGCAACCATGTGCATGGTATCCATTTTACACACAAAAGCAAACCATTTTAACTAGGGTATTATTGGTCTGCATATTTTACATTGGACACTGTCATAATACCCTACATTATAAGCACTCTTACGTGCTTTCACCATAACCTTATCCGTATACAACTTATTCGGTCTACTTTTTTTTTTGAAAAAGACTTATTCAATGCAGGCTATTTGGATTAATGGTTGGCTAGCTTTCAGGCGTCTAAAAATTTCTTATATATCAGTCACCTTTTGCAGTAGTCGGAGTACGGAGATTGATGTGATACGTGATTAGATGTCGATCCAATGGCCACACAAATTGACCTGTACTAGAAAATTTCAGGCATCTTGCAAATAGACATTCCTTTATATTTTAGGGTGAGTTATTTTGCATTGTGGTTTTTGGCTTAAATTTTTATATTTTAGTTATTTCCGAGAAAGGGTACAAAGAGAAAAATATTTGTATGCAATTTTGATCGATATAAACAAAGCTAGGATTTATAGACACTATCTTCAAAAGACACTTCATTTAAAACTAGTTACTGTAGAAGTCAAGCCATAAACCCAAAAGAATTTACTCTAAGACAACTTGCCAATCAAAGGTTAAATCTACTCCCTCGGTAACTTTCAGTCTCCCAGTACAATGCGTTTGGAAATTTAAACTAAGAAACCGGAATAGAAATGTGGGAATGCCTAAATGGGAATTGGGAAGTCACCTTCAGTAGTTGAATTCGTCACTTCAAAACTTGGCTTCTTGAACTTCTTCAGTTCTTATCTTCTCTCTGAGAGTTTGAACTCTGTTTCGCCTTGCCGCACGGTCGCGCCCGGCTGAGTGGCGAGGGCTTTTGCTTCTCTGCTTGTACATGGTGATATATGCTGGTGCAAATGGTGTCTATGCTCACTCATTCTGTTTTGTGACTATAGCTTGCTCGACATTGTTTTACTTTTTCTAGTGATATCCTAGTTACTGAGGATTTTAGTGATATCCTAGTTACTGAGGGTAATTCAAAAGCTTCATAGCTACATTGTTTGGATTTTTTAGAATATTGAGCATTGGCTGCAGGGTTCTACTTTTGCACGCTGGTGTGTTGGATTTGTTGTGCACAAACAATCCGTCTTGTCCATCTTTATGAGCTATACTCTGCCCATGAAATCTGCATCCGTCCATTCTGCATCTTTTTTTTCTATAGCAGCTACAGACTTGAAGTACGCTAGGGGAAGAACCTGAATGGAAACAAAAATAGTGCATGGCTGCCAGGAATAAGCTTGTTTTATGAACAGGGTTGTGGTACCCGCAATCACAAAAAGCAGTACAAGGGATTCTAAGGAACTACTCTGTTACTGTTCCACTTGACAATGACATACTCTATGATCACGGTATGCTGATGCTACATGTTGAACACAATGTCACACAGTCTATTGGTTCTATGATCATTTTTGGTGTTTTTGCATGCTAATTGAAATAAAAGGCTCCTAGCAATTAGCATGCAAAAATAACCAAATATTACTTGTGTTGCAGCGATGCTTTGGAGTTTGGAGGGCCAAAACTACTTGTGCTGATGTTTTCAAGCTGGTGTTCATTCTTCTGTGATGCTCTAGGGGGTAGGGACCAAATAATGTACCTCATGGCATTTGGCTCTGCTTCCCCTTGTGAACTTGTC
Source organism: Dendrocalamus latiflorus (assembly GCA_017311315.1). Classification (NCBI taxonomy): domain Eukaryota; kingdom Viridiplantae; phylum Streptophyta; class Magnoliopsida; order Poales; family Poaceae; genus Dendrocalamus; species Dendrocalamus latiflorus. The sequence continues at coordinate 26,497,654 of CM029642.1, forward strand.
CTTGCATTATGCATGGCCCTAAAATGTGTAGGAAGAAAAGTCTATTCTTGTTGCAGTCTACGACCACTCCTACGAGCCGTACGACCACGCTGTTGTTGCTACGATCACCTCCTGGGTCGTTTAGATCACTCTGTTGGTTCTCCGACCACCCTGACAGTGATTACGACTACATTGTGACCTCTCCGATCACATCTCGCTGCTCCGACCACGTAACCATAACTTCATCTGAAGTTACGACCACGTTCACCACCGTTGTGCTGCACTTCCTTCGACCACATAGTAGGTTCGATCACTATAGTCGTAACTCGATTACGATCACGCAGTAATTCTGTTGATCACACAGAAGGCTTTATCGACTGCCGTTGTCGTAACCCTTACGACCACAACTTCTGCTCCACGACCGTGATCGTAACTCCTTTACGACCACGTCTTCAGCACATGCAAACACCTCTGCTCGTCGCCGTGGTCGTAACTCCGTTTATGACCACGTCTGTGAACTTGATGTACTCAATAATTTTCCAAAGCCAAACCGCTCTTTCTTGTCTTCTTTATTTCTTTCTCTTGATCACACCGATCTCTACGATCACTCTGATCACTCTCTCTGTATTGCTTGCTCTCTGTTTTTTCCTTAGCAATCTCTCGGTACAATGCTCTACCCTTTATACCCTGCTCTATGACTACGGGGTGGACTTGACTACGACTACTACTCCTACAACTCCGACACAGTCTCAATAGACTGACTCGTACTCATACACGACCACGAGCACGACCACGATGATTCATATACGGCTTCGACTTCCGACTTGTACACGACTTCGACTTCTAAACTGAAAGCAAGATGACAAACTCTAACAATCACCTCCTTAATCTTGTTTTTTATCTTGATCACGCCGATCTTCTCTCTTGCTTCCTCTTCTTCCTTTCATGCCTTTCTGGGCTGGAGCACCTACTCCCACAATCATCTTGATTAAA